>CM051241.1:32806651-33406651 GCA_027917425.1 Gastrophryne carolinensis
ACTTCAAATGGGGTTCGGGCAACTTCTTTGCTTAAGAATTGCAGTCCTGTGGACCATTGCTGTTATCGCAAGCTCAATTAACCCCCTAACAGTCCTAGTAAAAATTTTAAAAGACATCACAATAATGTCTAGTCTGCCTCCATTGGCAGAGACAGATCCAAGCACAGAGGTAAACCTCTGAATTCCCTTGGGGAAAAGATCATGGGGTTCTGGCACACAGGCTGAGGATGTTTTTCAGCAGAAGAGAGCAGAAAAAAAGTCTTCTCAGTGTTGGACAAACCTGGCAACTCCTTTTCTCACTGCCTAAGCATGGTTCGGGGGTTAAATAGATTCTTTACACTCTTCCATACCCTCTCACTACACCAACCTATTTCCATATATATATGTAGAATTTTAGCCATACCAATGCTGATTGCCTTATTATATAGGTTCTCTAATTTTAACTCTTTCCCCATCATTCTCCTATCCTAATTGTATCCCTACTTGCCTCCAATGCTAAGCATAAAATGCACCCAGGAGCTCTGATGGTGTTGTACAAGTGATGTCCCCAGTTTTTGCTATCTAGGCTACTTAGGATACCTCCCCTAATCAATGTTACCACATTGTTGAAATGCTCTGCGGCAGCCGAGGTGATTGACTTACAGTGATAGATATTTACACTCACCCCCTACAGCAGCTACAGTGATTCAGTGTGTGAATGTGTGTAACATGACAGACCTGCTGATCTCTTTTCTGCAGTAAATATTTCTCTCTGGCTGATTGAGCTGATCATATTGAAGCCCCCAGATGTGTACTATCGAACGCTCTCCCCCATCCCCCACCTATGCTTATTTTTTTGAGAGGAGATTCACTTTAATGTAATTGGTTAATTTGGCACCAGGTATAAAAAGTGCACTTTAATTAGAAAAAGAAAGCAATTTTTACTCCAAAGACAGCGTAGTGCTGAATCAATGAATGATGTGACCATATGACAGCAGTAAAAGGCTTTTTTGAGGACCACAGTTTCTTAATGTCCCTGTCCAGACACACAATAACTTCCTTCTACCAAGGAGTGGACTGGCCACAGGGAGACCTGGGCAAATCCCTGGTGGGCCGCACCGCTTTGGGGCAGGCTGAGCTGCTAACTTTAATAAC
This sequence comes from Gastrophryne carolinensis, assembly GCA_027917425.1. Classification (NCBI taxonomy): domain Eukaryota; kingdom Metazoa; phylum Chordata; class Amphibia; order Anura; family Microhylidae; genus Gastrophryne; species Gastrophryne carolinensis. The sequence continues at coordinate 32,807,786 of CM051241.1, forward strand.
ACACCAACCCAATCCTTGCCTCCCCGCAGCCCCCCAACCCCTTCCCTATCCTACCCTAATTATTTATCCTCAGCCATGGAGCACAATGGGTGACAGCAGCGATGCCACTGGCTGGTCATGGGCAGACCAGGTGCTGGTAAAATCCTCCACTGATTTTTGGCCCCAGTCCACCAATTCTCCCACCATATTGTTCTTGTGATTAAAATATTGCCCCTTTTCAGCGTGTTGTTTCCTACTGACCTCTTGCCCTTTTCCTGTCATGTGACTGCATTGTCACACCATGGGAGGGGCAGAGAGGCTAGCAAGGAAGGAAACACACTGAATATATACATCAGATGTGAGTACAACCGCATTGATGCTGCATTTACTCTGCACACAATCACAGCCTGTAAGCTCTGACACTCGGACCTTGTGCACACCCCCCGGACCCATGCTGGCTTTTGATGAGTCCCCTCTACTGCACTCGAAGCACCACTAGATTTACACGGGACATTTTTTTTTTACCCAACTTGTGTGTCTTATGGTGTCAAAAATACAGTATATATGAATACATTATGTATTATGAGTGAAGTTCCTTTTTTGCTTCAAATACTGCGTCCTTGTTCTGCTAAGGTCAAAGGCAGTTGTAGGACCACTGTGACTGGCCGCGCTTGCTCACTCAGAGCACCAAGGGACAGAATGGCTGTTAAATCACTTTTATGCATGTTCTTGAAGGAACAAATTTTGGAGCCCTGTTATGGCTTCTACCCTGCGCTACAGGAAATGGGGAAGACGCACACGGGACAGGCATCAGGTCATCTGCTTGCTGCCTTATTATTGGAGTAAGGTTTATATTCCCTCGCTAGAGTTTTTATACCTTATTGAATATTGTAATTAGCTTATTCGTCATAATTCGACACTTATATATGTGACTGCGGTGACAATTAGCAACTGTAGTAAGTTCCGATAGTAAGTGGGAAACCCTTTAGGTTAGGATTTCCAAGAAGGTAGCTAACCTAGCAGGCCATATGCCATCATAGGGCATAACAGCCAAAGGCTGTAGAAGTTAAAGCGGACCAACACCCTCTGCAAAAAAGGGTGTTCCTGGGTAACGGTGCCTACGCTATATGACAGTGAAGGGGGCATTCAGAATGCTGGAGCCTCCGCACATAACCCCCCAAGATGCCTGTAATATTCACCATATCTGCAATCCCCTGACGGAAATCCAGCATCGCAATTGGCTGCCTGGTGCTCATGTGCAGCCAATCATGGCTCTGGACTTCCTGCAGGGGAGAGAGGTTAAGATAAGGATTATGAGTGTCCTGGGGGGGGGGGTATATGTGTGGGGGTTTCAGTATTCTGCATGCCACCCCAGGCTGTAATATAACAGCAGTGCTGGCAGCCACCGACCCCCTTCGACGTGGAGGGTGTTGGTCCACTTAAGGCCCTTATTTAAGAAGGGATAGCGTCAGGTAGTGGCTGGTTAATGAGAGGTAGCGACTGGTGAACGCCGGACACGGCACACAATTACACATTTATCAAGCAGAATCTGTTTAGCGACTGGGATAGCGCTATGTAGCGTCTGATTCATCATTTTCACAGCCTCAGTGAACAGCGCCGCTGTTCAGCCTTGCACAGCGCCAGGTATGACCTCTCGCTACCTGTCGCTCTCCCATACATTTCAATGGAAGAACCTTTTCTTCTCTTTAAACGGGGTTTATGTCTATTTTTTTCCCCAAATAATTTTGTGACCTCTTCTGGCATTGAAAAAGCTGTTTTTCACAATTTTTTCATTTTTTATATATTTCCTCAGAAATGACATTACAGCTCTGCCATTAAAGTGTTCATGTTACAATGTTGCTACAATGTAATTCCATATGTTTTCGCTTTGTTACTAGTGGATAGATGCTGAAAAACAGACTTTAAACACACCGCCTCCTGCGCTCTGGACTTCAAACAGGTATTTTTCAGCGCCAGAGATTTGTGAGGCTGTTTTTTTGCTGAATATGGTGTGAGTCGGTCGCTATGACCATTCGCTAACATGCGCTCCCATACAGTGCTGTACTGGTCAAATAGCGACTCCTCACAATGTATTCAACATTACTGAACAGCGACTGAGTCGCTATGAAGTAGCGACCCACGGCTGAGCACAGTGACTACTAGCGGGCGCTCTGAAAATGCCTGCTACAGACGCTCATCTGTCGCTACCTGGCGTTAGTGATGAATCAGCCTGCCAGTTAGGGAAACCATTTGCTGTAGTCAGACTAAGGCTATGGAGTTTGAGACAGAGGAAAGGAAGGAGGGATATGCTCATCCAGTCAATATATAGCAATCAGAGAAGATCCTAAAGGGCTGTGACTACACTCCATAGACAAAAAATAGCCCTCTGCACACTCATATTATTGAGAAGATTAGCTAACACTTAAAAACATGGACTTTTAGTTTACATGGATTGCAATTAATTTATAAGCGGCCATCCAATTGATGCCCCATCCCTAGGGCTGCAATGTGCACTTTTTTTAAATACTGAATGCTGCTGCAATACTACTCTCGGGCCAGCGCATTTACTGTTGTCTGTTTACTGTTGTATACAGCTAATCTGCTTCATTTCAGCCACATGTAATTATATGAACAATTTTAATAATATGAATAAGACAATAATTTTGAAATAAATAACTTGAACAATTAAGGGGGCATGACAGTGCGTCTGCATAGCAGCACCCTAAGCCCTTATTAAAAGATATTGTAGTGGGGGTCAAGGCAACAGGAATGATATTAGAGTTAAAGGTTCTGTCAAACCAGCATTGGAAAATGAAACTTTAGGGATTAGGGGGGCGTGATAACAAAAATTAAAAATTGACAATACCGGCAATGCACCCACATAACGGCACCCAAAGCCTTTTTTAAAAGATAAAAGTAATTGTGATGGGGTCAAGGCAACAGTGATTCTATAGAGATTAGAGTCCTATCAAACCAGCCTTCAATACTGAAATTCGAGCGATTAGGAGCATGTGACATGGAGGAGCTAAGACATTGTGGCCGAATGCGAATACCATCAAAAAACATTTTTTTTTAAATAATGAATCAGCAATAGTATTCATTCCGCCGATAAATTGCGCAACTTTCTGAGCCATCTAGTGGTGGAAATGAAGATGATTTATTATTTTCACAGTGGAGAATTCCAATAGCGATATCGCAGTCGAGGGAACATTCACTCCTGTCCCATCTGTATATTAGAACTATCTGTAAGAAGTTATACCATTGGAACAGTCATTGGGGAAGTTGGTCTTCATTAAAGTAAGTGACCTCTTAAGAGACTGCGTTGTGCAAGTAATTACCCCTGCCAAGACTGTCAGTACCCCCCCAACCCATACTCGCACCAACAGGTCTTTAGGGCCAGGAAGATCCCACCCTCCATATGCCTTAGGCATTAGTGCATTAGATTTAATCACATTTACTGATGAGAGTATTTAGGACTGACCAAGAACTCAACACCTAAGAACTAGTGACCATGAAGGTACACTGGATCAGGTCTTGTAACATATTTCCTATTCCACTCTTGAAGATCTCTCCTCTAAAGTCTGAGGTTGTCTGTTTGGTGTGTGTGTGTGTGATACAAATAGAGGCATATCTGCCAGAAATAGAACTGAATACTTTACTATGCAACCCTGTTGCCATAGGAATATGTCTGACTTTAGATCTTCAAGATGCTTTTTTTATGGTGGCAAAAAATCTCATTAAATGCTTTAAGCTGTAGAATTGCGGCTTATGCTCTGAGATGTGAGTGTTAGTCCCCGTATGGTTTCTTGGTCATCAGTTTCTTTTTCCTTTGATTTGTTACCTAGGCCATACAGAAAGATAACACATCAAATATCTGATATGATTTCTTTACAGGCTATAAAACCCCTCCTTCCGATCACACTATGTGCTGGCCGTAATAACTAGAGGCACAACAATGAACTTCTTTTTTTTTTTTACTATGATATATGTAAAACACACAGTTTGCTTACATCACATTGCTGTTGCCACACCCACTGTTTCTCCTAATTTTTTTTATTATTATTTCCTATTATTTTCTATTAATTCCAATAGATCTAATACTTTTACAAATAACTTAGGAAATACAGGGTCTGAAGTTTGGGACAGTGCAATGTGTAGCAAAAAAATAGATAGGATGTGCTCATCCAGTCAATATATAGCAGTCAAGAGGTGCTAGAGGGGTGTGACCACACACTAAGCAAAAAAGAAAGTTAACCCTCTGCACACTCATACTATTGAAAAACCTAGCTAACACTTGTTAAGAACATGGACTGTTAGTTAACATAGATTGCAATGAATGTAAAAGCGAGGTAGCCGCATCAAGGCCGTCCAATTTGTACCCCGTCCCTAACCTCGCTTTTACATTCATTGCAATCTATGTTAACTAACAGTCCATGTTCTTAACAAGTGTTAGCTAGGTTTTTCAATAGTATGAGTGTGCAAAGGGTTAACTTTCTTTTTTGCTTAGTGTGTGGTCACACCCCTCTAGCACCTCTTGACTGCTATATATTGACTGGATGAGCAGATCCCATCTTTCTTTTTGCTGTTGCATTTGCAGGTCAGTGGCCAGATCTGCTGGATTGTAGCTCTCCCAATGTAGCAGGGAGTCCAATTGGCCTCTACCTGAAATACCCCCTTTTTGAACTGTAACACTGTGCAGGCAAGTAAAGCATTTTTCATTGTGTGTGTGCAAGCAAGTTATTGCAATGTCTTTAGACAGGCTGATTCATGTATTGCATTGCTTGTACACACACAATTAAAGAAGTAGCAATGTCTGCACAAACTTTTAAACTTAGTAATGTTAGGGACGGGGTACAAATTGGACGGCCTTGATGCGGCTACCTCGCTTTTACATTTATTGCAATCTATGGCCCTTATTTAAAAAGGGATAGCTCCAGGTAGCGAATGGTGAGCGAATGGTAATGACGGTCACCGCCACGAATACGCCGGCTCCCCTCCGCAATCACACATTTATCAAGCCGATCCTCCTTAGCGACTGACAGAGCGCCAGATAGCGAATCATTCATCATTATTCCAGCCTCACCCCACAGCGCCAGCGAGCGACCTTGAACAGCGACAGGTATGACCTCTCGCTACCTGGCGCTCTCCAATGCATTTCAATGGAACAATCTTTAAATATTCATAATTAATTGTTATTAAGTTTTTTTTTTTTTTTTTTTTTTTTTAAATGTAAAAAATTCTGTGACCACTTCTGCAATGTTAGATATTTTTTTTAAGGTTAAAAAAAAAAAAAATTTGGGCAGAATTGATATTACAAGTCTGATATTAATGTATTCATATTACAAAATGTTTTGAAAAACATGTTTTTTTTTTTTCAAAAAATATGGTTGTTATGGGGTTAAAAAACTACTTTTAACCCATCGCCGCCAGCGCTCTGGGGTTTAAACATGCATTTCACAGCGCGAGAATTTTTTGAGCGTGATTTGTTAATGAATATGCTGGGAGCCGTTCGCTATGGCCATACGCTGTCATGTGCTCCCATACAGCGCGGAACCTGTCAAACAGCGACTCCTAACCCCGTATTCAACATTACCGCACACCGACTGAGTCGCTGTCAACAGCCGAACAACGGGCAAGCACAGCGAATACTAGCGGGAAAATAACGCTACTGTCGCTCATCTGTCGCTACCTGGCGGCGCTATTAATGAATCGGCCTCTATGTTAACTAACAGTCCATGTTCTTAACAAGTGTTAGCTAGGTTTTTCAATAGTATGAGTGTGCAGAGGGTTAACTTTCTTTTTTGCACAGTGCAACGTGTACCCTGAGACAATTAATGGGACAACAATCGGCTTGCCTTTAGGATAACCTTAACTAGCAATTTTTTAACACTTTGCTGAGGTGGAAAGCAAGGCAATATTTTTGTCCCTATAGACCTGACCTTTTTTGCGCTCTCGCCTGCATAAGTTTACTGGGTTTGCCTGAGCTTGCACATGATTTCGTGCCCTGATGTGGCCCTATAAAAAACGTAGGTTTCTGGTGCCCAGTTACTCCCTGTTTTTGCAAATGGGAACCAGCATATGCCATTACGATGAAACCCCTTGAGAAGTTCTGTGAAGAGTCCGAGCATTTGCAGCAGCATGGGCTTTTAACCACTTAGGCATACCCGCCGTCACCTGGGCATCGATGTCTGTGAACTGGTATAGGGGTCTCATAGATCCCTTACCAGTTCACAAAGGGTTAAATGTAAAAAAAAACACAGACACGGGGAAAAAAAGGCTTATTAATATTTTTTTAATACTTACCTCCCATCCATCCCAGAGCTCTGTGTCCCACGCTGATCACTTTTTTCTGCTCTCCTGCCGCTGCTGGAAGCTTTAAAAATCCCCCCAAAAATGGAGTGAGGTCCCCCCTACCCAGCATAACCAGCCCGGGACCAGCTATGGGGGCTTGTAGAACAAGGCGCAGGGGCCAGCTTTGGTGGCCCCTGGCCCTGCAGGCTACAAGCCGGCATAGCCTAGGGCCACGGCTCTTCTGACGCCCCTGGGCTTTGGGGAGGCAGGTAATGGGGGGCTCATGGACCCCTTACCAGTTCACAAAGAGTTAAAACTAAAGAATAAACACACAGAAACAGTAAAAATTACTTTATTAAAAAAAAAGTATTACTCCCTCCGATTGTCAGCTCCTGTGTCCCTCACCAATCCGATGAGAGATGCAGTGATCAGCAGCCAGTGGAGGGGGGAGGTAGACGATCACCGGCATCTGAGAGCTGAGAGGCCTGGAGCAGGGATGACATCCGATGGGTGACATCATCCGCCCCGCCCCAAAGGGGCATGGCTAGCAGTAAAGATGGCGGCGACCATCGGAGAACCGGAGGGAGGAGGGCTGTTAGGCCCCCTCCTGAAGTTGGAAGAGCCAGGGGGGGGGGGTGATCGGAGGTCCCCCTGCTGAAGAGGAGAGCCAGCAGGAACGATCATGCACGAAGGTGAGTAAATGTCATTTTTATTTATTTTACAGGAAATTCCCGTGGCGCGGGGGGGGGGCCCTATTCCGGGCACTCCTCTGCAGTCGGTGGGGCACCAACGTTGGTTCGGAGCCCCCCCCAGGTGAAGAGGTGACACGGCCGACACGGGCGGCTTAGAGTGACCGCTAGTTGATGCTGTAAGTGGTTATTGGGCGCTGTAACATTGCGCCTCAGTCGTTGTAGTAACCTGGCCCGCATTGATGAATGTGATGTATGCTGGGCACTCTAACACCAGTACAGCGCTGCAGGGAGCCGGCTCTCAGCGCTCCGCACCATACTTGCGCTGGTGCGCTAAATCTGGTCGCTGTAGCATAGAGCGTCAGACGTTGTGATTAAAGTCTGTTTTTGAACACATTCACCAGTAACAAAGCGAAAACACATGGAATTACATTGTTTTAACACTGGGACATTAACACTTTAGTGACAGACCTGTAATAACAATTCTGCATAAAAATATAAAAAGTCCAAAAAGTTTCTAAAAGTGTTTGTTTGCAGCCAGGAGAGGTCACACAATGATGTGAGAAAAAACAAAAGTCAAACCCGCTGTTTAAACACAAGCAAATGAACGGCCATTGAAATGTATGGGAGAGCGACACTGAGCGATAGGTAATACTTGGCGCTCTGGGAGCTAGAGCGCCGACGCTATACGCTGAGCCGCCTGTAATTATACATCAGACGCTACATGGCGCTGTTAGAGTCGCTCACCAGATTCGCTTTCATAAATGTGGTTTTGTGTACAGCTCCCCGCGTTCACCAGACATTGCCTGCTGCTATGAGGCGCTACCTGGCGCTATCCCTCCTTAAATAACCCCCATAGTTTATTTTCCTCTAACAGTTTTGTAAAGCTTCCACAGTCCCTTCCTGCTTTAAACATTTATATGCCTTTTTTGTTTTTTATTCCCCCCCCCCCCAATCTTTTTGCTTAACCACATTGATTTACAATTGTTTCTAACCTTTTTATTCCTATCTATCTATCTATCTATCTATCTATCTATCTATCTATCTATCTATCTATCTATCTATCTATCTATCACAATGAATATTGAGGACTTATTTGAAAGTATCCAATTTACTGTCCAGGCTTTTGTTTTTTAGGAACATTTTCCCAGCCAATGCAGTTTAGTGTTTAGTTCTCTAAGCTGGTCAAACTTGAAGTTCTGTGTTTTTGTGGCTCCATAAGACACCCTAGTGACTGCTAAGTGGAAATTATTAATAGTATAATCAATGTTTCCAAGGTGTACCTTTGTTACTTTGTCTGGTACATTGGTTAGCATTAAACCTGACCTTCACCATGATTTATTGAAAAGCCCAAATCCTTATAAATTGATTCCCAAGCATCCAAAATTAATATATTTTAACCCTTTTGTTGCCAAGCACGTAACACCTACGTGCTGGCTTGGCTGGGCCTTAAGTGCCAAGCCCGTAGGTGTTACGTGCTTGACTTTCCTCGCTTCTAGTTTAAAAAATAAAAATCAAAAATACTCACCTGACCCCTTGTTGGATCCGGCCGGGTCTCCTCTTTAATTTGGTGCCATCCGATCCCCCGTGGGGGGTCGGATGGCTCCAGGAGAGCCCCCGGAATAGGCCGCCCCCCCCGCTTCTGCAGCAGCAGCTGCTAACTGTAAAAAAAAATAAAAATAAAAATGACATTCACTTACCTGTGTGTGCGCTGGCTCCCGCTGTCCCTCCTCTTCACCTGGGGGGCCTCCGATCCCCCCCCAGGACTTACCGATCTTCAGGAGAGAGCCTGGGAGGCTCTCTCCTCTCTTCTTCTCGATGGCGGCCGCCATCTTGCCTCTAAGCCCCGCCCCCCTATGACGTCATCCCGGTCCCGATCACCGGCTTCAGCTTTCTCAGCTTCTCAGATGCCGGTGATCGGTGCCCTGGAAGGAGGTGACAGGAGATCCTCTGATCTCCTGCCTTCTCCTTCTCTGGATGCCGATCACAGGCATCTGTCAGCTGAGCGGCGAGGGACAAGAGCTTGCAATCGAAGGTAAGTACAGTTAAAAAAATTTTTTTTTTTTTTGAATAAAATACTTTTTATTATTGTGTCGTGTTTTTTTTTTTTACAGTTAACCATTTGTGAGCTGGTAAGGGGTCCATGAGACCCCTTATACCAGTTCACAAGGCTGGGGGGGTGGCAAGTCACCTGCCCTAGCGGGTGACTTGCCATTAACCCCCGCACCCCCATTACCTGCCTCCCCAAAGGCCAGGGGGGGGGGCAGAAGAGCCCGGGCCCACATAGGCTATGTGGGCTCGTAGGCTGCAGGGTGGGGGGGCCTACAAGCCCCCATAGCTGGTCCCGGGCTGGTTACTTTGGGTAAGGGGGACCCCATGTCATTTTTTTTTTTGGATTTTTAAGGGTTTTTAACCCTTAAAAATCCAAAAAAAAAATGGGGTCTCCCTCCCCGGGAAGGGGGAACCCTATGTCATTTTTTTTTTTAATTAACCATTTGTCATCCAGCAGCTATAAAAGGCTTCTGGGCAGGAAAGGGTGTCTACCTATACATATGTGGTATCGCTGTAACCGGGAGAAATTGGGGTTTCTCACGCAATAAGATTTTATTGACAAACTTACATTTTTTATTACAAAAAAACTCTACAAATTGTAAAAAAATATATTTTTTTTAATTTTTTTCACACATTTCACCCAAAAATGTTGAGAATACACCTAAAAAATACAAACAAGACATTTCATGTTAAAGCCCAGACTCTGTTGAAAAAAACAATATATAATTTTCCTGGGAAATCCCTGGAAATCCTTTCAAAAATGACAGTTGAACATGTGTAGCGCAAAACAGTGAAACTCAGTCTGGCAACAGGGAGTGGCAAATGCTGCAGGTAGGCTGGCAGCGAAAGGGTTAAGTTTTTAGTCACTTACTTATTATTCTTTCCCCCACTGGATTATAGGATACGGGTGCCGCCGTCTTGATTCAGAAGCATCACACACACTGAGAGGAGAGTGTGATAAAGTACAGGGGGGCGGGTTATAGCTGTGCTTTGCTCAGACAGAGCAGAGCTGGGGTCAGGAAAAGGTCAGCAGTCCCAGAATGCAGAGCAGCACAGTCAGAAGGCACTTCCTGTTTGCAGGCTGCCTGCTGTTCCATGAGCCGCCATCTTGGATGTTTAAAGGCTCATAACATGCAATAGATGCAGGTAGGATGATTTTTAATGTGAGCAATCTGTACGGGGTGTGGGAAACATATAAGATAGACTCTTATTCAGAGTGAAGGACCGCTTTAAGTTCAATATGGTTCTTCCCCCTTGTTGGAGCTTGTACTTGTTGGGAAAGGTAGCCATCTTTTGTTTTAGATAAAAAATTAAAGTCCCCCATAATAACTTCCTCATTTAATTTAGTGGTTATATTTATGTGCTTTAGCATCATATTTCTATATGGATTCGGATATATCTGAAGGCTTGTAGCAAACCCCCATCAGTATTTTATTTTTGTTTCTCCCTCCATGTATTTCTACCCATACAGACTCCACATGGTCATTCCCCTCACATATATCCTCCCGCAGAGCAGGTTGTAGAGAGGATTTTACAATTAAGCAGACTCCACCCCCTTTGCGTTTGTTACGTTCCCTCCTAAACACACTGTAGCCCTGTAGATTTACTGCCCAGTCATAGCTTTCATCCAGCCAGGTCTCTGTTACCCCCACTATGTCATATTGTTCTTCTGATATTATCAGTTCTAGTTCATCCATTTTATTAGTCAAGCTTCTAGCATTTGTAAGCATGCATTTCAAATGCTTATGGTAATTTTGTATATTGCCCTTATTCCTGCTAGATGTGCTAACCCCTCCCCCCACTCTCTACTCCCATTTCTATGCCCACTGTCACTTGGTTCCCTAACTTACCCTCTATAACTGCTTACACCCTCCCCCAGTGCTTAGTTTAATATGGACCAAAACCCAGGATTTTGTTCCTTGCAGCCGGGGCACCCCACTGTGTAAAACCCAGCAGGTCACCCAAACAAACTCACCTCTTCCCAGTCCTACGGCGCAAGTGGCAATTGGCGCGCTCAGATCTGCTCCCACCCCCCCCCTTCCTCTAAGGTGAGAGGATCTGAGCGAGCTGGCGGCTGCATCCCCCACTACCCTCTAACAGGGAGTGTGCCTGCGCCGGGCATTCGCAAAAGCAGTCTCAGGCACATGCGTTAAAGACCACTCGTTATATGTAAAGCACACCGTGTGCTTACATCACGACGTTGTTGCTGTTTCTCCTTATTTTTTTCTTCATCTCCAATGCTCTAATGCTTTCACAAATTTCTTAGGAACTACAGGGTCTTTTTGAAAACAGACTGAAGTTTGGGACAGTGCAACGTTTAGGCCGAGACAATAGGACATCAATCGGACTTGCCTTTAGTATAACTTTAAGTAAGGACATGGTTCCTCTTGAGCTCCTTAAATTCATTCTGCCTCTGACATTTTCCTGTCCTCCTTGGGCACCTCCTCACACTCCCGCTTTCAAGACATTTCCTGTGCCTCGTTACTTCTCTGGCATGCCCTCCCCTGCTCAATCGGCCACCCTCCAATGCTCAAAGCCTTTAAAAGTGCCCTCAAAACTCACCTCTTCAGACAAGCATACTTCTATAACCTTCACAGAGTTCATGCCCTGTTCCCACAACATATGGTCTGAAATTTGTAGCATCTACTTTGTAACGTTCTCAATAATGTATATTTTATCTTGTCGGTATTTATAGATTGTATTGCGCTTTGGAAGAAGATGGTGCTATATATATATAAATAATAATAACCTACATGATTTCTTCAACCACCCATATATTTTAGGAGGTTTTTGGTAATTCTAACTAATTATTAGATCGTTAAAGTGGACCAACACCCAGGGAGGATATATATAAGGTTCCCGGGCCGATTAGATCCCTCCCCGCGGGGCATCCGAAATCGGGATGTCCTGCGGGGTGAAACCCCCCAGGAAGCCCAGAAACCTTACCTTAACCCCGTTCCAAGGGCGCATGCGTGGGCCGCGGGCGCGTCTCGCGCTTCCCTCTAGCAGGGCACGCACCCATTCACAAACGGCCGGCGCGCTCCCTGTTAGAGGGAAGCACGAGACGCGGCCTCCAGCGCTCAGAGCCGCTGTGGTTGGACGCTGCTTGTACGTGCATACCACAGCAGCTCTGAGCGCTCTGATTGGACGAGCGCCCGCGTAGGAGCGTGGTGAGGTCAGTGTTTCCGGCCGTTCTGGGGGGTTTCACACACCCCGATCAAAGTGGACCAAAACCCAGGATAGTCAAAATCCTGGGTGTTGGTCCACTTTAAACCCAAAATAAGGGTTGTGCATCAACCCCCTACTTATATTATGAATTATGACTTCTAAAACCAGCCATATCACTTAAAGAGGAACTTCAGAGGCCCTGGAGGCCCCTCCCACTGAGAGGAACAACCCACTGGAAAGTTACATCTTTGTGTGCTGTTTATCTTTGACTCTCGGGTGGGGAACAAGAGGCACAACAGCTGCACATTCTGCCTGTTGCTGATGCCCCTCCAGTAGCAGCAGTGTATGCAGAGGCTTCCAGTCCCCTAGCCCCTAGGACAGGATTGCCAACTTTATAAGAAGGGGGGTCCTTTTGAGCTCTCTATTCAACCCGCGTTTTTTCTTCAACCAGAAATGTTATACATATTAGTAGCCTTTTGGTTTCTGTAACTAATTGTGAAGCTTTAAACCTTGATCATGTTTTTATTTTTCTGTAGACTTTCAGGCAGAAGTCAAAGAGGAAATCTCATTTTATTTATTTGTCTATTACTGCTCAGAATGAAATGTAATATAGCTTGTTAATGAAATTCCTTTCAGGATGCCAGAGCTCTCTTATTAAGATTGAGTATGACACCAAACTAATAAAACAAGAAAAATGACAGATTTGTCGCCCTGTTTTGATCCTTCTGCAGAGCTGCATCTGCACACCGCTGTCTTTGGAAAACAACTTTTCTAGTTTAGCATGAGCCACTTAAAGCAAACCTTCAGGCATTAGTGACCATAAGCTTAATGAGAGGGATTAACACAATGCAGATATTTGGAATAGCAGGCAGATTCTGCACTCTTTAACGTGCATGGCAGCGGCCATCTTGCCATACACATCAGGGACCTGCTCTTAGAAATTGAGTCCCTCAGTCAAAATTGCCTCATAGCTCTGTGCAATCATCTATTTCTAGCCAGAAGTAGAAAGTCTTCAGCTGTAATGACTCATCATTGCTGTGCGATCAGCTAAAATCTTCTAAATACATTACATTGTATCCACTGACTAAATAATTCTGCTGTGAGATATAGAGATACAGTGTAACAGCTTCCTTCACACAGATTTTCTTTGATACATTAGCTGTTTATTCAGTGTTTGTATGTCTGAAAAATGACAGACAAGCTTCTCCTTGTTTAGGAGGCATATATCTCTCTCAATTTAGTGTGAGTTGCTGCTGCCGCAGCTCCCCCCTGATTCTCATGTGTAAACGGGACCATCGGGTGTATAGCTAGATAGCCGCCCTCACGTAATTTAAGAGTGAAAATCTGCTTGGGCCACTGATCATAAGAGGATAAGCAATTTGCTAAACTTTCTTTTTTAGACTGTAAGGCTGTTTTAGGTCTGCTGGAGACCGAGGATTCAGTACCTGGTGTACCATTGCATGAAACCACATACTGTTTTTCTATAAATATTGAGGACACCAACCATGAGACTCCTCTGCATGAACTTTTAGCCCAGTCAACCCTGTCGAAGGCTTTCACTGTTCTTGGTAATGTGAATGCAGTGAGTGCAATTTACTAATGTAGAATACATTAATAATCCAAAAGGGAAAGTGAGATCCCAAGGAGCTTAAAACTCACATGCAGAGATAAAAGAGCCTGTGGGCAATTCAACTCATCGAGAGATTTCCAAAAAATAGAAAGGATTTGAAGTCAGTTGACTTAATTTAACACTTTGCATGGTACTTTCTATGTTTATATGCTATTAGATATTAGATTATTTAATTAAAGGATTACATGTTATACATACTTTAGAATAAGTTGCAGCTATTTGCCTATTATTTACAACCATGGCTTTTCTACACCCAATCAGGGATAACTAGCTTTGACTAAGGTCATGTCTGAAGGAGGACCTTGTGAAAACCTTTTGGATCTAGATGGAAAAACCAGCAGTTGCCAATAGTTTAATACCACCTTCTGTAGGACTCCACATGATGGCTCAGGGTTGGGAATTCTGGATGAATCAAGGTTTCAAAAGGTTTGTCCAATAAATGGTAGAAGCATTGTCCTAGAGAACCCAATTAAACAGCCTATTGGGGGAAAGAGTACATTCCTACCCAAAATGAAGACGTGTGTTTGGTGAAGACATTCCTTTTCTTTGGAAAGCAAACCTTTCATTATGACATAATATCTTCTTCCTTTACCTTAGCAAAAATAAAGATTCCATCTTAGCCTTCCCCTAATTTTATTTAAGCAAGAAGGAGAACCCCTAACCACTAGAGTGGATGCTGAGGTTCACAGTGGCCTGGATGAGTTACAGATACAGATACCTGACAGGGACATGGACTTTGGCTACAAGATTGCGCTTTGGTCTATGCTGGCTGACCACAATTGTTCCAAATCCTTCCACAGACCAAGAGTAGGTGCCTGGAGGTTCTGCTAAGGGTTCCCAGTTGATTCCTAATTCCTTTCTGTATTGTTTTCATCCTAGGGACCTCAACATAGCCACAGAGAGGATCTTTCTTACTCCTGGAAAACATGGTTATGTTGGTTCTCTCCTTCTTATGTTTTGCATGAACATTTTTGATTTGGTGATATCTGCTACATTTTGCTTGTTTCCACCTTTGCAGTTGCTGGTACTAATGACTTGGAATTATATCTCTGGATCTAACCTTTCCCTGTAAGAGCAGATTTGATTCTAAATGCTCTGATGGTTGAGATGTATTGTGCTCACCCAGGACCATTCTTTCCTATCAATCGGTAAATGAATACAGATACCACCTATGCTGAACAGGGACCGTTGGTACCACATGAGATTGACCTCCATGTAGATATTGTGAAGCACAAGGCTCTTGTATGAGTTTAGTCAGACAATAAGAATTCTATGTCAACTGCCAGGGCAGCATCAAGAATGGACCTACCATGTCATGTCTCTGTCATCTATTCCTATTGCATCCTAGCAAAATTGCCAAGTTGGGTAATGATGCAAGGGTGTCAGTCTCAGAAATGGCAGCTCTAGCAGAGACTATTATCTCTAATAGCTGGGAGGACAGCCCCGCTAGTTAGTGTGTAGTTGGGACTGCAGGTAGGACTAGACAGTTAGTGGTCACAGGGGATTCTATTATCAGGCGGACTGATAAAACAATTTTTCACCAAATCCACCTCAACTGAATGGTTTGCTGTCTCCCTGTGGTGGAGAGGGTTTATTTTGCTGCTAGAAAGCAAAGAAATGGCCACAAAAATACAAAACTATAAAAGAATAAAATTAAAGTTTATAAATGGATCAATGCTACAAACAAATTAAAAGTTAAAATTACATATTTTAAAAAAATCCAGCCCAGGACTATAAATGTCGCTCACAATCTCCCCCACCCAGATATATTATGACATCACTAGGTAAGAAAAATATATATAAATGTGGCTAAATTACTGGGAGGGTCTGGGGATGTAGTGGTTAATGTGGGAACTTATTACATAATTTATGGGCGATGGAGGACCCTTAAAATTCATTTAAGTAACTAGGTACCAGGTTGAAGGGAAGGACCTTCAAGGTTATATGGAATACTGCCTGTGCCATGCCTTAGACATGAACGGCAGCGGGTGCTTAGACAGTTAACGCATGGCTTAAATCCTGGTGCAGGGCAGAAGGATTTGGGTTCCTAGAGCACTGGGGCTGACTTTTCACAGGGGTACAAACTGTATTCTACAGATAATTTGCACCTAAATGAAAGGGGGGCTGCTGTGCAGAGTAAGAGGATACTAAGGGGAGTGGGAGAGTATTTAAATTAGAAATGAGGGGGGAAGGGAATGAGTGAAAGCAAAGGGTAAGGCAGGTTATGATGGTGGGTGGAGAAATGGAAGGGAGAAGGAAGATCCATCCAAGTGTTAAAAACCTGCAGTGAAAAAATGTGTGGACACAACACTGCAAGAGTTAAACACTAAAGCCGAATGTGTTAAACTGGATGGCAACTTGAAGTGCATGCTCACAAATGCCAGAAGTCTGGCTAATAAAGTGGGGGAGCTTGAGGCATTGGTACTAGAAGAAAACATTGATGTTGTTGGTGTGGATGAGACCTGATTGGACGTCGCACATGATTGGACTGCTAAAGTTATACTAAAGGCAAGCCCAATTGTTGTCACATTGTCTCAGGCTACACGTAGCATTGTCCTAAACTTCAAACCATTTTTCAGTCCCTAAGTTATCTTTAACTCTTTAAGTGCCAGCCTACCTGGAGATTTTGTCACCTCTGTTGCCAGACCATTTTTCAATATTTTGTACTGTACATGTTCAACTGTCATTTTTGAAGGGATTTCCTAGGAAAATTATATATTGTTTTTAACATGAAATGTCCTTTTTGTCTTTGTTTTAGTGTATTCTCAATATTTTTGGGTGAATTATGTGCAAAGACTTTAAAAATTCATCGTCGTTTTTCAAGAAAAACAACTTTTGAAATACCCTCCACAATCTGAACTGCTCTCTGGAAGTACACACCTCAAGCTTTCTAGGCGTACCAGGCTTGTTGACGTGAGCAGTTTTCTAGAAGTAATCTCTCAATGAATTATTTCGTTGCACAGGGTTTCCCTAAAAAAGAAAAAGAAAAAAGCAGAATAAAACCCACATTTTACTAAAAAAACAATATGTAAACATGAAAAAAAAGTAAATCTGAAAAATCAACATCACCCGAACAGAACAATACCCAACATGCATAGGTACTGTCAAGGGAAGAGTTGGCAAACACCCCAAAGTAAACCATGTGTGTAACGGTAATTTTACTTGAAAATTTTCAGCTCTGCAGACAAATTGCACATATTTCAGCCAAAACAACCCTTTACATTTGGACCCCCCCCCCACCCAAACCATAAATTCCTTGAAAGTACACACAGGCTTTCTAGGCATACCCAACGTGTTGTAGTGGCTTCTTCTTTCTAAAAGTAATCCCTCAAAGGATTCTTTGGTTGCACAGGGTTTCCCTAAAAATGTATAAAATAAGCTAAATCTGACAGCGCAAGGTCCCCCAAACAGAAAAATACCCAACATGCATAGGTACTTTTAACCCTTTTAAACTGCCAGCCTACTTGAGATGTTGTCACCCTCTGTTGACAGGTCATTTTTCCCTATGTTTAAAAATAAAAAGTTTTTTTTTTAATTTGTCTCCTTTATGTATTGTATAAATATTTATGTAAAAAATTTATTTTATGCAAGAAAACCATATGTGAAAGCCCCATTTCCCTTGATTACAATAGTACCACATATGTATCTGTAGCCCCCTGTTCCTGCCCAGGAGACCCCCCCCCCCCCCAAACTGAAAAGAGGACTTTATAACATTTACATAGTAACATAGTATGTAAGGCTGAATAAAGACTTTTTAGTCCATCCAGTTCAGCCTGTTTAACTCCTTCCAGTGGTCTAGTAGCCATAGCCGGAAATGTTATTACATGCCAGGAAGGCATCAAGGCCACTTTTGAACATTTTTAATGTATCCATCATTACTACCTCCTCTGGCAGCGAGTTCCATAGTCTCACTGCTCTTACAGAGAAGAATCCCCTCCTATGTCGGTGGAGAAAGCACCTTTCCTCTAACCTTAGTGGATGCCCCCGGGTTATGGTTACACTCCGGGGTATAAATAGATTATAGGTATAGGTATACAGAAAAACTACAACCAATATTCACATTATAAAGGGTGAAAATGGTGTGGGGTACACCCTTCCCAGCATAACCAGACCAGGGATCCGCTATGCAGGGCTTTAAGAACAGGGCGCGTAGGCCAGCCTCGGTGGCCCCCAGCCCATGTAGCTGTCGGGCCCTGTGATCTTCTGCCACCGTGCTTTGGAGAAGAAATTAATGGGGGGACTGGGGGTTAATGGCAAGTCCCCCGGTAGTCGCAGGTGGCTTGCCAGACCCCGAGCCATGTGTACAAAGGGGTAAATGTGAAAAAAGACACACACAAACACACACACCATAAAAATATTTTTAATACCGCCCATCGTTCCACCCCCCCAAGCACTTTGTCCCTTGATGATCATCCTGGTTTATGTTCACCTTTTTTTACCTGCTAAGTGATGAGACATAAAGGGTTAATTTAAAAAAATGACAGGGTCCCCCCACCTCGGGGGGTTAAAAACCCTTAAAAATCCCCCCCCCCCAAAATTTCTGCAGACCACTTATCCAACATAACTAGCCCGGGTAGAACAGGGTGCAAGGGCCAGCTTTGGTGGCCCCTGTCCCTGCAAGGCTACAAGAACGCACAGCCTATATGGCCCTGGGCTCTTCTGCCCACCCAGGGCTTTGGGGAGGAAGGTATTGGGGGCTGGGGGTTAATGGGAAGTCACCCTCTAGCTGTAGGGGACTTGCCAGGCCCCGCACCTTGTGAACTGGTATAGGGGTCTCATGGATCCCTTACAAAGGGGTAACTGTGTAAAAAAGACACTACACATAGAAAATGACTTTATTAAAAAAAAAATCTCTACTCGCCTCCGATCGTCAGCTCCTCTGTCCATCGTCGATCTCGATGACAGATGCAGTGATCGCTGGAGGGGGTTGGCGTGGGGAGGCAGGGGATCAGAGGATCCCATGCCCCTCCACCCCTCTCTCCAGCGATCAACACATGTGACAGCTGTCAAGCCGGGAGTGGGATGATATCAGCGGGATCCCCAAAGGGGTGGAGCTAGGGGTGAAGTATACAGCGGCAACAGCAGAATCGCAGAGAAGGGGCCCATCAGGCCCTCTCCTGAAGACCAAAGAACCCAGGGGCCGGGAGATCGGAGGCACCCCTCCCCAGTGAAGAGGAGACTCCACGGGAGGGACCATGCAAGGAGGTGAGTAAATTTATTGTTGTATTTATTTACAGAAAATGCCGGCAGGAGGCCCTATTCCCGGCCCTCTCATGAGGCCGGAGGAGCCAGGAGGGGAATCGGAGGTACACTGAAGGTTGATTGATAGACCTGGTCAGTGGGGAGGGGACTGAAATCGGAATAAACAGTGATTTTCCTCACTAAGGGGACAGAGGAGGAAGCAGGGCACTGAAGCCACTCAATGAAAGGTAAGCTACCAATATTTATTCTTTAACTTTTGACTTACCAAACACTTTAATCTTCAAGGGTTTACCCTCCTTCAGAAAGGCAGAGCAAATAGGAAAGGGGGCGGAGTGTGTCTCTGAAAGAGATGTGGCCAAAAGAAAGCAAAACCAACCCTAAACGTTTCTTTAAATATATAAACTCGAATAAAACATAATCAGAACAGGTAGGTCCACGAATGGTAAAGGGAAATTGGTCACTGGGAACCAAGAAAAGATGGAGCTGCTAAATGGTTCTTTAGCTCCAAGGTTCCAATTTAGGCTATAACACTGCAAATAATACCCCAAGCATAATTAAGTGGCTAAATATGGATATTATCCAAGAAAGACTAAATAATTCAAATGTGAATAAGACTTCAGAACCAGATGGACTTCACCCAGGAGTTCTTGATGAACAAAGCTCAGTTATTTCACCCACTCTGCTCCTGATCTTTAAAGTGGACCAACACCCAGGATTTTGACTATCCTGGGTTTTGGTCCACTTCGGTCGGGGGTGCCCCGCTGTGTGAAACCTCCAAGAAAGCCCCGAAAACTCACCTCTCCCCGCTCCCACGTGACCGCTGCAGCCAATCCCCGCCGGCGGACAAGCGAGAGGCAGCGCCCCTCTTACAGGGAGCGCACCCGCGCCGGCCATTCACAAACGGCCGGCGCGGGAGCGCGCCCTGCTAGAGGGACGCGCGGGAGGCGGCGGCGGACGCGCATGCGCTGCTGGAACGTGGAAAAGGTAGGATTGTGGGCTTCCTGGGGGGTTTCACCCCGCGGGACATCCCGATTTCGGATGCCCCGCTGGGAGGGATCTGATCGGCCCTGCGTGTTGGTCCACTTTAAAGACTCGCTAACCGCTAGTACCAAGGGATTGGTGCAAGACAAATGTGGTGTCCATTTTTAAAAAGGGCTCTAAGTTTTCTCCTGGAAATTACAGAACTGTAAGCTTAACATCCATTGTGGGAAAATTGCTTGAGGGACTCCTAAGGAACTACATACAGGATTATGTAACTATGCATAATATTATAAGTGAGAGCCAGCACAGTTCTACTAAGGACAGAAGCTGCCAGTCGAGTAGAATCCTTGACAGAGGGGCAGCTGTAGATATAGTTTTTCTGGATTTTGCAAAATCATTTGACACTGCCCCTCATAGATGCTTATTGGGGAAATTGAGGTCTTCAGGTTTAGAAAAGTACACTTTAGAGTAAAAACTTTAGGTGAAAAAGAAAATAGACGCGCATTTTTTATTGTTGGTGCTGAATCGTCTCTTTAGTACAAAATGAAAGGGAGTGGCACTTTTTATTCCAAAAACTTTTTGCACCTGGTGGTAAATCTAAAAGGTGATTCAGCATCAGGTGCAAGAGTGCACTATGATGTAAAAAGTGCAATTCCTCTTTTACTTCCTAGTTGGCAATGAAGCAACATTTTTATAATTTTTCCCCTAAGGGACACTTTTTACTCCCAAGTGCATGTTTTACACCTGGTTGTGAAGTTGTATATTAGTTTTTTTTTTTTTCATTTCTCTGGCTTTCTAAAACCAAGGTTATCAGGTTGAATATTATCCTTGTTCTAAAAACACATGTGAGCACATTACTATTATTATTATTGTTTATAGAGCGCCATCATCTTCCGTAGCGCTTTACAAAGTAGTAGTTACAGACAGGGTAGAAACATACGGTACATATAATATATCAAATGCAGTTTTACAGAGTTGACAATGGATATTCTGAGTACAAGATACAATAGGAGAGAGAGCCCTGCCCTTGCGAGCTTACAGTCTAAAGGATGAGGGGTGAAGACAAGGGGGAAGGATCACAAACAGTCAGTATTGAGCTTTGTGGCATGTGCCCTTTAGAAGATTGGTTAGGCCAGATTATATGCTTGTCTGAATAAGTGAGTTTTGAGGGCTCCTTTGAAGGTTTTGAGTGTTGTGGAGTGGCGGATTGGGTGGGGGAGGGCATTCCAGAAGATTGGAGTTGCACGTGAGAAGTCCTGGAGGCGGGCGTGAGAGGAGGTGACCAGAGAGGAGGACAGGAGAAGGTCGGTAGCAGAGAGGAGGCTGCGTCTAGGTTGATATTGTTGGATTAGAGATGAGATATAGGGAGGGGCCTGGTTGGAGAGAGCTTTGTATGCGAGAGTTAGAGTTTTGAACAGGATTCGCTGTGGGACTGGCCAGTGTAGGGATTGGCAGAGAGGCGCAGAACTGGAGGAGCGAGAGGAGAGAGCACATGTGTTAAACACAAGGCCTGGGGTCGGATGTGGCCCTCCAAGCTTTTCTATGTGGCTCTCTGACAGCTGGTTGTAGAGCCCCTTCTAGCCAGTCCGGGTCACTTCAAGGCTGCTGACACCTGCGGCACATCTTTGCACCTGTGTGTTGCAAGTGATGAGCTGGTACGCTGTAGAGAGTATGGGCTTTGTGTGCAAATGGCTCTCACCACACAAGGGGGGCCACCTACCAACCCAACTTATTGCCACAGCAGAGGGTGCTCCAACTGCTACAGGCGTTATTACTATGTATTGCCAGGTGGGGTGAGAGAAAATGATTGTGGGGCTGTCCACGGCAAAATAATTCTGTCTCTGCAATAATACATTTGAATGATCAGGTTTACAGTTTACGGTTTATGGTTTTGAAGGCGACCAGAATGCTGAGGTGGCCCTCGGTGAAAATGAGTTTGACACTCCTGCTCTAGAGAGTTCTCCCACTATCTACATTCTCTGCTGCCACCTAGTGTGTTATTATAATATGTAACATTTGTATATTGAGAGCTCTTTGAATGAATCAGTGGTAGTCAACTTGTTAGATATGGGGGACCTCATGGGCATAGCTATAGAGGGTGCAACCACACCAGGGCCCATGAGGTCAGAGGTGCTCCATCATTGTTGCTCCATTACCTGATGTATCATAATTGTGCTCATTTGGCAATATTTAGAGAGGAACCACCATTTATCTCTGTTTTATTTTCAGTTTTAGCCCACTGGTCATTACTTTCCCTTTAATGTAAAACACGGAACAATGATACCCCTCCCCTCCAACCACCACAGCAATGTCTTTGGGGTCATGCTACAGATCTGGTGAAGCAAGTTTACCATTGGGTGTGTTTTTGGATGTGAATTGAAGTTTCCAGAAAATATTACGGGGCTAAAAACTGGCCTTGCTGTCTGGTTTGAACTCAATTGTCTGGCATAGCACAGTTTAATCATATCATATAGTACAATAAATTATAGACCAAAGTGGTGCACCACGTATTGTAATTAAACTGTGCTACACTGTATCAAAATAAAGTACCAGACCAAAATTAGGCTCATGGGACATAGCCCATAGGCCTAAAAACAGGAGCACCAAACAGTAATCAAAATATAACAATATATCATTTATTGAGAATCAAGACACAAGACATAACATATAGTACAAGACTAACACCTTAAAAACACTGCGACACCCCAAAATTCATCCAGTGCTGTACGACACAGCATATTAATTCCTGGGATAACTCCTAAATATCAACACGTATAAAACACCCTTAAGACAAACAATCTTTTGTGCCGGCACAAAATACCAATATCTAATTATCTAATCAATATGTACATATAAAGTGACAGTGCATGAATAAATTAACATCAAGAACCATATGTAAAGTAACAACAATGAATATCTAGTGAACCTAACATTTAATGGTGCAAAGATAAGAAAAGTGACTAAGTGCAAATAGGGATATGAAACCTGAAAACAATGGTCATGGACATGGACACCTGTGGATCAACAAATAAAGCATATCAATCAAACCCAACCAACAAAAGCTGTGATACAAAAGCATAAAACAGTTGCATCAGCAAAGCAAATTATGACAATGGGTAAATCACGTGAAATGAGGAGCGGGGACTGACAGAGGGGACACCTACGTTCGCGGCCGCCCGTGCCGCTTCGCTCATTCACCCAGCGAAGCGGCACGGGCGGCCCATGAGCCTAATTTTGGTCATATAGTACAATAAACACAGAACAATGGTAAGTTCGCAGGGTGACAATTTTTACTAGGAACCACTGCTGCCATATGATTGGTATCAGTACATAAGAAAATAAGGTCCTCAGTTACATCACTGAGGGAAGATGGTGAAAATCACTGTAAGAACCAAATGTTGACATTTCAGAATAATACACATGCCTTGACGCGTTTCGCCAGTGGGAGTCATAAGAGTGAGAGGGTTCATCCTGCTTGGCTGAATAAGTGGTTCTGCTGTGAAGTCATCTGAGGTCGCCAGCTCCAGGGTCTGATGATCCTGCCTTTGCACCAGGGCTGCCAGCTGCCACTCCAGGTCCTGGGTAGGGAGTTGAGTGTGCAGGTACGTATATAGGTGGGTTGTTAGGCAGTTGGATAGGTAGGTAGGTTGGTGAGCAGTCAGAGAGATCATGCTGCTGGCCTATGGAAGGAGAATGAAAAATTGCCTTCCTTCTATGCTGGCAGTTTGCCAGCCTCTGCTTGTTCAGCGCCACTATGACACGAGAATGTTTAGTGTTGAGCTTGGCTTGACTGGGGATCTCCTCCTTCCCTCTTGCTGTCAAATGGCGATATGGGAAATCCCAGGCAAGCTACGCCAAACACCAGGGGTGTAGCTAGGGAGGAGCAGGGGGGACACTTGCCCCAGATGCAGCAGGTCAGGGGAGTGCCAAAGGGTGGGGGGGGGCTGAGCACAGGTAGGGGGCGCCATTTCGAACCTTTGCCCCGGGTGCCAAAAAGCCTAGCTGCTCCTCTGCTCAACGCTATAAATTTCTCTCTGAGCTTAGGAGAGTGAGCAGGAGCTTGCAAACTGCCAGCATGGAAGGTAGGGGGTGGTGCATAGTGTTAGAGGATGTGGTAGACTATCCTAAAAAGATGCGTTTTTAGGGAGCATCTAAAACATATTACTCTTAAAGTCTTTTCCCCTCGGGGCACCCTGATCAGGGTGTGAGAACCCCCAGGCCGCCCGAAACTACTTTCTTCCCGTCCTATGACGCATGTGCGGCCCCTCGCCCAATCAGCGTACTCGGATCAGCTAGAGCCCCTTGATCCAGGAGCTTGTCTAATAAGAGGGGATCCGAGCGCCCTGGCGGCCGCATCCCCTGCTACCCGCTAACAGGGAGCGTGCCTGTGCTGGCCATTTACAAATGCCTGGCGCAGGCACGCGCTCTGCTCAAGTGATAGTGGGGATGCGGCCACATCCCTCCCCATAGCAATTTAGATTGTTATACATAAAAATTAATTTACCTTTTTCGAACTCCTGCTGTGGTAAATTTAAAAAACAAAATGTCGTTCACCTGCAAAAAGTGCTGCTGGGCTTCCTGTTAATGTGCATTGTCAGTTGAATCCAGGCAGCAGCATGGCGGAGATGCTGGAAGAGGAAGCTCCAAAATGGCTGCTACCACTAAGAAAATTTGCAGCATTTAAGCTTTGAGAGAATGCAGGAGCAAATGTAGGTGCTGACAATGCTTCAGTATCATGCATGCAGATGGGGCAAGGGAATTTCTTTTCCAACTGTGCCAGGCTGTTGGCCCGGTTTAGCTGCACTCTAATTAATAGTACTGTACAATATAACTTCATCACACCCTCAAAAGCTGTTGAAAGTTTATTACCATTTCCAAATATGTTGATATTACTATTCCAAGCTGTCATAGAAGTATACATTTCAGGATGGCCTGCCAACTATAGGTCATAGGTAGAGAACGCCTGATGGTAAAAGGTGGTTCAATCCTGATATCTGGCTTAGCCTTTGGTGTGTTCTGGTTCGAATCTAAACTCATTATTAGGCCTGGTCATCAAAATTAAACACTACCTATAAATGCCATGGATAAGGGGGGGGGTGGGAGCAGCTCAATCACTATTATTAATACAAAATTATTATTATTATTCAGGGCCATGTCTAAATTTGGGAAGGATGGGAGATTACTAAAGTCTTAAAGGAGCCACAGCACTCAACCCTGTTAGCTTGCAGGCCAGCCTATAATCTGTCTCTAAACTTGGTTAAAAACAGAGGACTCGGTCACACACATCTGCAGAAGTATGCTTAAGCTGCACCACTACGCCAAAGTGCCTCTGTGGGGTGCAGTCCTAACTCTAATCTCTGAGAGCCCATCTGGGACATACAGTGCAATAGATAAATTGGGAGCAGCTTACCTGAGGTTGCCCTAAACCTCAAGTGCAAGCCATGGGGTGGACGGGTCAAAGACCTTGCAATACAGCCTAGACCCCGCACACCATGTGCTTGCACAAATTCAAAAGAAACAAAGGGGGGGTGGCAGCTGTTCAGACTATTTTATAACTAACCTGGGAGGTGCACGTTAGTGCACTAGGATGGAAGATTAATCTGTTAAGCCCGCCTGTTGAGAAACTTTGGTGGAGAAGTTCTCTTATGGCCTGGCTACATTTAATTTTGGAGTTTTTGAAAAAGTAATCCGTTATAAAGCTCACTTCCTGAGACACTCCGAACATTGCTTGGAACCCAGATTGAAAAGATATTGTTTCAGCATCCCTGCTTGATTCCATTTACTGTCGAGGTGGAGAAGCTCTCTTTTGACTGGGTTGTGTCTAATTTTTGGGAATGATGGAAGATTAACCTGTTAAGCCTACCTGTTGAGATATTTTAGTGGAGAAGCTTTCTTATTTAATTTTGGAAAGATTGATTCTGGAAACATTAACCCGGTATAAGCCCACTTCCTGTGACACTCCGGTAAGAAGATCTGTGTGGTGGTGGATGATTGGAACCAGCACGATTCTTTGAAAGTATATAAACTAATATATTGCCCCAATAATCATAGGCCAAGGTCTGCCCACTGATGAAGTCGATAGGCGAAACGCATCTGTGACGGAACCAAACTAAACTTGCTACAAACCGTATAGAGGGCCAAAGCTTGCTACAATAACAACCCGAAAGAAACTTGCTACAAACTTTGCGGTACTACCCCAGGAATTTACTCCCAGGGAGAATACACCAAGCAGAATTTTCCCTAGGGGTAACTTACAGAAAAAATACAATCATCTGGACAACAACTATTTAACTTGTTCTGTAACAAAAAGAATATAAGATTTGTATGAACAGAATAATGCACTGTAAATGAAACTGTATATACACAATGACAAATGTGATAGATCTGCACTTGTAAATAAACAGCACTGAAATTTGGAGTAAGGTACTTAGCCCACTATTACCCCCGGAAGAGTTTTTAGGAGGAAATAGTGGAACTCTCACCCTCCTCCTAATTAGCATTAACCTTAATGAGGAATGGGGTGGGGTGACCATTTAAATAAAGGGGTAGTGACCAGAGGTTGACAAAGAGTAATGTTCTGAGCTGTTCTATAATAATAGTAAGTTAAAGCATTGCTTATCTGTGTACACGGAAGTGTATAGGAGACGTATGCACACTTGTCCTTACTTACCTTTGCAGTGTCCTCTCGGCTGGCCAATCTCGGGGGGGGGGGGGTCGCTCTATTTTACTTGTAGATCACTTGCAGCCAGTTGGACAAACACAGTATTAAACCTGACCAACACCCTCCGTGGTGAGGGTTTTGGTAGCCGCGGGCGCCACTGCTATCTCACAGTCTGGGGGGGGGGGGCAGAATGCTGGAGCCCCCCCCATACATTACCCCCCAGGATGCCTGTATACCTTACCTTAACCTTGCTTCCCCACCGGGAATCCAGGACCGCGATTGGCACGTAAATTCAGCAGCCGTAACATCACTGCCCATCAATGCCCACAACACTGCCGCAATACTAAAATAAATGTGTGGACCATTGTTTCACCTGCTCATTTCAGTGGTGCACTACAGCTGGGACCCTCTATTGCAGTAAATGGAGGGGGTGTGCTGTCTTGCCCGGACAACGATTTTAAAGTGATCAAAAAACAGACCAATCGTCTAGAGCAGTGGTCCCCAACCCTGTCCTCAAGGCCCACCAACAGGCCAGGTTTTGCAGATCTCCACAAAGATGCACAGGTGGAGTAATTAGTGCAGCTGCAGAGCAATAGAGCTGGCTATTTGGAGATCCAAAAAACATGACATGTTGGTGGGCCTTAAGGACAGGGTTGAGGACCACTGGTCTAGAGACAGGTGGTACTAGTGCCATTGGTCGTACTTGACATCCTATCAGGCGGAACTTGGCAAAGCTGCAGACTGCCCCCCCAACCTGATCTTCTGCCATGTATACATTATAACTATACCTGTACAAAACTGCTCCAAAAGGTCATACAAATATGTCTGTGTTTTTTGTGAGTTTTACCATAGATTTTAGTTGAGGGACGTCCCATATGTACCACCCAGGTGGTACTTGAGATAATAAGAAAACGGAAAGCGTTGGGAACCCTTGATCTAGAAGACGCGAGGTTAAAACCCCTCCCCTGGGGCATCCTGGTTTGAAACTTAACTTTGCCAGTGAACCATTGGAGAATGCGCAGCCATCAGTGGCATCTCTTCCATGCTTCTAGGCCTGAGCACGGACTAGCCCACCATAGCTAGATAGCGCGCGGTCGCGCACAGCCATAGAGGGATGCAAGGGTTGCTGTGCGCTGATCACAATTGCTCCCACTCAGTTTCCTTAGCCATGCATTTAGATGCGCAGCAAAAAAATGCTAATTGAAGCAGAGCCAGGCCTGCGTCACTGGAATGCTGGAGAGGCATGTATGTTGGCCGACCGCTGGGGTTTCACATAGCAGGGCATCCACAATCCGAATGTCCCTAGGATATGGATCAATATCCTTTATATTGAAAAACCTTGGTTCTAGTCCGCTTTAAAATAATATTGAATCAGGGCCGGCCTTAGGGTAAGTGTTGCCCCATGTAAGATGTCAGGGTGGCGCCCCCTAGAGAGACACATACACAAAATGGACAGCGAGCAACAGAGGAAACGCGGTAAAGAGTGAGACAGAGAGAAGGAAATGTGGAAGAGAGATCAACAGAAGGAAAAAAAATGTAGTATGAAGAGAAGGTAAGAGGATGGAGGTAAAGTGGGAAAGAGAAAGGAGAAAAGATAGAGATGAGAAAAATTAAAAAATATATAAATATAAAGACAGAAATAATGAAAGAGAGAGAGGACGAATAAAAAGAGAGGAGGAAACCGAAAGAAAAGAGAGGGAGAACGAAAGAATAACAGATGGAGAAAGAATTAACGAGATAGAAGACGAAAGAAAGGAGGAGAGAGAGAAAGAATGGGATAGAAATAAATAAAAATGAATTAAATAAATGAAAAGAGGCGGATGGGAGAAAGGTGACAAGAGAAAGATGGAAGAATTGTAGATACAACATAAGAGGGGATACGGAAAAGAGATGAAAATTAAGGGATCATGAAATAAAACAGAAAGAAGGAGAAAGGAAAATTCAAGAAGGAAAGGGGTAAAAGAGAATTAGAAAGATATGTGCAAAAAAGAAAGGAAAGATAGGGGTATTTTGGAAGAGAGACTTGCTGCAGTTGAGCATTCCTGGCACCCCCTTACAAAGAGGTTGGGATGGCGTCCTGTGTGACCTCACACCTTGCACACCCCCGATGGCCGGCCATGATTTAAATTGGATATGGATAATACAAGTCACAGTACAACCTAAGAAAATGTGGATCTTTGCTAAACCTGCTGCCTACTAGGATCTGCTCTGATCATCTAAGATGATATAAACACTCTGGCTACTTTCACACTGGGGTGTTGCATTTGCATTAGCAGTTTCCTATGGAAATCGATACAGTGAATGCAGTTGTGGTTTTACCATGATTTGCAAGCGATTGGCTTGCAATTGCAATTCAATGCAGTGCGATGGCAGGCGATCCCAAAAAACGCAGCATGTAGGACTATTGCAGGACAATCACCCTGTAATCTCACCACTGTGATGTGAAAACACCTATAGGTTACTATAGATGGAGCTTTCATAGTGATTGTCAGGCAGTCGTCAGTGCTCAGCAATAGCCCAAGTGTGAAAAGAGCCTCAAAACTCCATAAACATATGACAATTAGAGTAGAAATATCACCTCCAAGTATCCAATCTAAAATCTACAGAGCCTAATCCCTGCCTTACTATGATCTACCGTATTTTTCGTCCCATAAGACGCACCTGCCTATAAGACGCACCTAGGATTTGGGGGAGGAAAATAAGAAAAAAAATATTTTAAACCAAAAACGCACCATTACAGACAGTGTGGCATTCCCCTATCCCATTCCCATAGGCCGTGTGGGATGCCCCCATTCCATAGACAGTGTAGCATGCCTGAAAAGACAGCGATCGCAGCGGCGGGGCGGGGACAGAGCCCGCCGCTACTCCGGCAACGCGGGAGCGCCGGGAACGGGTGAGGTTTTTAAAAAAAAAATGTTTTTTTTTTTTTTTTTTCGCATTCGCCGATAAGGCGCATGGACATTTCCCCCCACCGTTGGGGAAAAATAAGTGCGTCTTATAGGGCGAAAAATGCGGTACATTATTTCAATATGTGCAATATGTAACATGCAAACTATCAGTTGCACACACTTGTTATTCACAAATCAAACCCAATAAGTGACTTTGGGATCTGCCTGCCGCCACTTATTGGGATTGTGAAGCAGTAGACGGGGTCCTAGAGTGGACTAAAACCTAATTAAGGGTCTAAAAGACTCTGGGTATAGCTGAAATCCTTCTCTGGAGGCATCTGAAATTTGGATGCCCTGTAGTGTTACTCCACCCAGTCCCGGGAATCCCAGGGCAGTTACATTTGGCAGTTAATATGGCGTTGCCACAGCTTCCCTGGTCCCGCCATTCTGCACGCTCTGCCAGCAGGCATTTAGCGGGGATTCTACGGCAATGCCGATTACTCTGCTGATTTGCAATAAAATCACTGCAGGATCCTGGGACCAGGTACTTTTAACGCTGTGGAAATTCAGGATTTCAGATCTCCCCTAGAGAAGAGTTTCAGGAGGACCCGGAATCTTTAGACTTTTGCTCCAGTGTTGGTTTTACTTTAAAATGCATTTATTCATTCATGTTGTATTGTTAAAGCAGAACAACAACCCGGGAATTTGACTTTCCTAGGTTTTGTTCTCTTCCCTGGGACATCCCATATTGGGGTGCCCCACTGTGTGAGACCCCCCAGAATGCCACTATTCACTGACCTCTTGCTTGTTCCAATGGCACATGCGCAGGCTTTCATCCAATGAGAGCCTTCTGCAGTGTCATTTGGCAAACAGACTCACCCCTACACTTTAGCACCAGGTACAAAAAGTTGAGTACTTTTTTATTTTTACTTTTTTGATAAAAAGTGCCTTTTTCCTTTCTATTTTTTAAATTTTTTTTATGTCAAAATAAGGCTCAAGATATATTCTGGTGGTTATCCAGGAAAGGGAAGAGCCAACTTACATAACCGGCACTCTCGCACTGCTAGTCGGGCAGTCGCAGCCACCGGAAGGCCAGATGATAGAGGCGCCAGGACGGCCATTGTAACAGGACGCTGCTGCTGTCCCCGCGCTGGGCACCACCATTGCTCCTTGGATGCGGCACATGCACACACACAAACACCCAGGTCTGGGCAGCAGGTGGCCGTGGCCTTCATCCCCATCCATTGTCCTCAATGGACGCTTCCTGCAGGCCACTGCATGGACCCAGGTGTTGTGTATGTGTATGCGCCGCATCCGAGGAGCAATGGTGACGTCCAGAGCGGGGAACAGCAGCAGGGACCAGTTACCCTGCCCACCCCCACTCCATTATCTGGCCTCCTGGTAGCAGTGGCAGCGTTGGTGTTGGTGGCCAGGGATCAGTTAACCTGCCCCCCTGCCATTCGTCCAGCGCCTGGATAGTGGGGGGGGGGGAGAATGCCACACTGCCTATAATGTGGAATGGGTGAGGGGGTGGAATGCCACACTGCCTATAACGGAGAATGGGAGGGAAGAATGCCACACTATCTATAATGGGGAATGGGAGGGAAGAATGCCACACTGCCTGTAATGGTGAATAGGAGGGGGGATGCCACACTGCCTATATTGGGGAATGGGTTGGGGAAAATGCCACACTGCCTGTAATAGGGAATGGCAGGGCAGAATGTTACGCTGTCTGTAATAGGGAATAGCAGAGGAGAATGCCACACTGCCTATAATGGGGGATGGAAGGGGGAGAATGTCACACTGCCTATAATAGAGAATGGGATGGGGAAAATGCCACACTGCCTGTAATAGGGAATGGTAGGGCAGAATGCTACGCTGTCTGTAATAGGAAATAGCAGAGGAGAATGCCACACTGCCTATAATGGGGGATGGAAGGGGGAGAATGTCACACTACCTGTAATGGTGAATAGGAGGGGGGATGCCACACTGCCTATAATGGGGAATGGGATGGGGAAAATGCCACACTGCCTGTAATAGGGAATGGCAGGGCAGAATGTTACGCTGTCTGTAATAGGGAATAGCAGAGGAGAATGCCACACTGCCTATAATGGGGAATGGAAGGGGGAGAATGTCACACTGCCTATAATGGGGAATGGAATGGGGAAAATGCCACACTGCCTGTAATAGGGAATGGCAGGGCAGAATGCTACGCTGTCTGTAATAGGGAATAGCAGAGGAGAATGCAACACTGCCTATAATGGGGGATGGAAGGGGGAGAATGTCACACTACCTGTAATGGTGAATAGGAGGGGGGATGCCACACTGCCTATAATGGGGAATGGGATGGGGAAAATGCCACACTGCCTGTAATAGGGAATGGCAGGGCAGAATGTTGAGCTGTCTGTAATAGGGAATAGCAGAGGAGAATGCCACGCTGCCTATAATGGGGGATGGAAGGGGGAGAATGTCACACTACCTGTAATGGTGAATAGGAGGGGGGATGCCACACTGCCTATAATGGGGAATGGGATGGGGAAAATGCCACACTGCCTGTAATAGGGAATGGCAGGGCAGAAAGTTACGCTGTCTGTAATTGGGAATAGCAGAGGAGAATGCCACACGGCCTATAATAGGGAATGGGATGGGGAAAATGCCACACTGCCTGTAATAGGGAATGGTACGGCAGAATGCTACGCTGTCTGTAATAGGGAATAGCAGAGGAGAATGCAACACTGCCTATAATGGGCGATGGAAGGGGGAGAATGTCACACTACCTGTAATGGTGAATAGGAGGGGGGATGCCACACTGCCTATAATGGGGAATGGGATTGGGAAAATGCCACACTGCCTGTAATAGGGAATGGCAGGGCTGAATGTTACGCTGTCTGTAATAGGGAATAGCAGAGGAGAATGCAACACTGCCTGTAATGGGGGATGGAAGGGGGAGAATGTCACACTACCTGTAATGGTGAATAGGAGGGGGGATGCCACACTGCCTATAATGGGGAATGGGATGGGGAAAATGCCACACTGCCTGTAATAGGGAATGGCAGGGCAGAATGTTACACTGTCTGTAATAGGGAATAGCAGAGGAGAATGCCACACTGCCTATAATGGGGGATGGAAGGGGGAGAATGTCACACTACCTGTAATGGTGAATAGGAGGGGGGATGCCACACTGCCTATAATGGGGAATGGGATGGGGAAAATGCCACACTGCCTGTAATAGGGAACGGCAGGGCAGAATGTTACGCTGTCTGTAATAGGGAATAGCAGAGGAGAATGCCACGCTGCCTATAATGGGGGATGGAAGGGGGAGAATGTCACACTACCTGTAATGGTGAATAGGAGGGGGGATGCCACATTGCCTATAATGGGGAATGGGATGGGGAAAATGCCACACTGCCTGTAATAGGGAATGGCAGGGCAGAATGTTACGCTGTCTGTAATAGGGAATAGCAGAGGAGAATGCCACACTGCCTATAATGGGGGATGGAAGGGGGAGAATGTCACACTGACTATAATGGGAAATAGGAGGGGGATGCCACACTGCCTATAATGGGGAATGGGATGGGGAAAATGCCACACTGCCTGTAATAGGGAATGGCAGGGCAGAATGCTACGCTGTCTGTAATAGGGAATAGCAGAAGAGAATGCCACAGTGCCTCTAATGGGGGAGATTCTAAACCTTGCCTATTATTTGGTTCTTGTGGTGTTTTAGCACAGCATTTGGCTAAGAATTTATTTTTTCTTATTTTCCTCCTCCAAATCTTAGGTGCGTCTTATGTGCAGCTGTGTCTTATGGGACGGACATCACGGTATGTACTTTTATGAATTTATAACTCCAGTAATGTTCTTTGAATCACAACCTTTTTAACCAATGCCTTCTAAAATGAAGGCTGAAAAGGTAAAGCCTTATTTTGGAAGGAGGAAGGTAGGAAGCTGGTGCTGAATGAAGCCCAATTAATTAAAGTTATTAACAGCAATATACAAATTTCAGTTGCAGTTGTACACAATGCCTCTATCTTTATTGGCAGAGAAAAATGGTGGTGTTGATTGGTGGCTCGCACTAGAGATCTACTGATGTAAGAGAGATATATGCGCAGTAACAAATATAGATGTGATCAATATTGCTATTAGATGTCTTGCTCTGGTCACTTGCATTGCTTCTTGTCTATGTCCAGAAACTTCTCATTATAACTTGCCTTGGAGAAGCAGAGGGCAGCCATCCTGTCACATTCACAGATGTGCATCTCACAATTATTGTTGCTACCTGTTAAGAGGAAAAAAAGGAGCTAAGTTCACATCATCACCATCATTGCAGCACATTAGTTTCCATTCGACAAGTATGTGAGCTACATGTAGTTCCCCGCCCTTTCTGCCAGGGGCAGACTAACCAGAGGGAGCACAGGCCAATTTCCCCCCATGGACTGCACTGCTTTGGTGCCATTCGGACTGACATCTCAACCCAAACCCTGTGGCAAAATTCACGGGGAGGCCGGTTCATTAACAGCAGCAGGTAGCGACAGTTGAGCGACTGTAGCGGCATTTTCAGAGCGCCCGCTAGAAGTCGCTGTGCTTGGCCGTTGTTCGGTAGTTGATAGCAACTCAGTCGGTTTTGCCGTAATGTTGAATATTGGGTGAGGAGTCGCTATCTGACAGGTTCCACGCTGTATGGGAGCGCATGATAGCGACTGGCCCTAGCGACCGGCTCCCACCATATTCATTAAAAATCACGCTCAAAAAATTCTCGCGCTGTAAAATGCATGTTTAAACTCCAGAGCGCTGGCGGCGATGGGTTAAAAGTAGTTTTTTAAACCCCAAACAACCATATTTTTGGAAACCAAAAACAAGTTTTTTAAATAATTTTGTAATATGAATACATTAATATCAGACCTGTAATATCAATTCTGTACAATCTAAAATGGCAGAAGTGGTCACAGAATTTTTGACATTTAAAAAAAAAAATTAATTATGAATATTTAAAGATTGTTCCATTGAAATGCATTGGAGAGCGCCAGGTAGCGAGAGGTCATACCTGTCGCTGTTCAAGGTCGGACGCTGGCGCTGTGGGCTGAGGCTGGAATAATGATGAATGAGTCGCTATATGGCGCTATCTCAGTCGCTAAGCAGGATTGGCTTGATAAATGTGTGATTGTGGTGGGGAGCCAGCGTTCTCGTGGCGGGGCCCGCCATTACCGGTCGCTCACCAGTCGCTACCTGTCGCTATTCCTTCATAAATAAGGGCCTTAGTCCTTATCGAGCTTCCCTATCAGCCTCCTGCCTCCCAAGTCTCCTGCCATACCTGGCCCCATTGCAGGGCCGGCTCCAGGTTTATGTGGGCCCTTGGGCGGCATGGTCTCAGTGGGCCCCTTTGTGGTGAAGAGTTGCGTCACATCACCGAGGGACATCCTAAATCTGGATGCCCCCAAAACATCAGGAGATAGGATCATGATATTTGGACCAAAACTCTAGTTTTGGTCTACTTTGAAGTGCTGTGTGTGACCCCTCCCCCCCTTTGTTCATTACTTTCCTCGAGCTGGTGAATG
This sequence comes from Gastrophryne carolinensis, assembly GCA_027917425.1. NCBI lineage: Eukaryota > Metazoa > Chordata > Amphibia > Anura > Microhylidae > Gastrophryne > Gastrophryne carolinensis. The sequence continues at coordinate 32,842,879 of CM051241.1, forward strand.
CACTGTGGGATCGGCAGTTTGAGTTAACAGCCATTCCAAGGGGGTTCTTTCACAAACAGGGGCATCCCAAATTGAGATGCCCCTGTAAGACCGGACCAAAACTCAGGGGTGGAATTGCTTGCATAGTGGGTGGGTATGCCAGGGATCCCAGGGGGTTTCACACAGTAGGGTATCACAGATTGGGATGCTCCAAGGATAGGAAATCAGCTGGGGTGGGCAACTTAAAAGCAGAACAAAACCCAGCACTTCCTCCCCTGGAATCTAAATCGACATGTCCCATTGTGTGGAACCCCCGCCATTCAAGGAGATGTGGGCACCAGCTGTGGTGGTGCCCTCCCAGTCTGCCGCCGGTCAAGTGCCGTCGCACACCCCAAAGGCCCTGTCAGTGGGTCCCCCGGAGGGTGGGGGCCCCCTGCAACTGCCCCGCCTTACCAGGTGCTGACACCGGCCCTGCCCCATTGTACCTCCCCTAGACACCCAAGCTCACATTTGCTTCCCCCATGCTTTAAGCCTCAGCATCATGGTTGGGGGGATCATTTCCACTCCTGTCCATGATCTTTCCCTTGCAGAAAAATAGTCTCAGCTGATTAACCTATTTATTGACTGGCTAGAAAGCCCCCTGGGGGAAGGGCTCAGCAGCTCATGGGCTGGTCATAGGCCGACCAAATAAATTCCAGGGCTGATTTTTGGCCCCAGCCCACCTCTGCTTTCTGCCCCAGCCCTGAACATGCTCTGCCACATGATTTTTCACAACTTACACACATGAAACCAAGCATGAGTCATTTATATAATATATTCTGGTCATTTTTATGTGATTTTCTCTTTTACTGCATTTAAAGTTAACCTTTCAACCTTGCCTATAACAATTTGTTAATACCTCCATGTCTTCTCCCTGAGCTTTCTAATAACTTTACACTGTATGTCCAAGTTAAGCAAGAATCATGCAGTGTGCCCAAAATTAAAATGGATGAAAAGCCTTCTAAATGAGTTGTCTGTCTGTAAGAGATTTTCTTTAGGCAGAGGTGGGATTAAAATGTTTAACTACTGCTACCCTATATATAAAGTTGTCATGTGCTGCACACATTTATATTTTTATAATATAAAAGATTTATTTATAATAATTGTTTGCATACAGTCTAACGAGCAGTGAACTGTGCAGTACTATTAAAATGTGTCTGAGCCATAGTAAGGGATTGTATAACTTTTTCATGCCAGTTCTTCTCCGTTCTGAGAACTGCTACAATTTTAACAACTGGTTCTGCAGAACCAGCGAGAACCCGCTAAATCCCACCCCTGCCCTTAGGGAAGATTTAACTTGGACAAGTGTCTTTTAGACACAGCTCTACTGCCTTTACTCTTGAATGTAACAACCTTCTTAGAAGTTTACTCTAGGGAAGGGGTTCCCAACCAGTGGTACTAGTAACATTAGTGGTACTCGAGATCCTTTTAAGTGGTACTCAATAGGCTGCATGTCAGGGCCCACTCACCCGTTCCTCGGTCCAGCGGCGTCCCCATGGTGCGGCAGCCGCAGCGAGCCGTGGCTTCTGCTGCCGTGCGCGCGCCTCCCCGTCCTCCAGCCGGCGGCCCCGGCTTCCTCATACGTGCTCGCGCGCGAGCACGTTCCGTTTATGCCCTCCAGAGGCGCTGCTCCCAGCGCGGCCGCCGGAGGAACAATTCATTAAAGGGCCAGGTGGGGTGGGGGGAGTGTTGTGCTGCACAGGGCCTATGAGCCCTTGACTTGGGGCTGAACGCCCCTGGGGTTGTAGATGGGCCAATGAGCCCAGGGTAGGTAGGTTGCCATCATCCCTCGTCCTGGCCAATCCCAAACCAGTTCCTAGTTGCACCAATCACACACTTACCTCCCATCATATCTGTTCCTATAAAGGGTTCACCCTGTCAGTTGCTCAGTGCCTGTGATAGCGCCTTGTACCCGGCATAGTCTTGTGATATACCTTGTTGATCTCCGTTGCCGACCCCTGCCTGAACCGACTATTCTCGATCTGATCTCCGTTGCCGACCTCTGCTTTGTACCTTGACCTCGAGCTGCCTCTTCCCTCTGTACCGCTGCGATCTCTGACTTCCCCGTGTCAACCTCTGGCCTGGTTCTGGACTTCCGCTACACTCGCTCTTAGCCATTGGTTCTTCAGACCTCTTAACCAGTAAGCTCCCATCCTTTGAGCCATTGAAGTCCTGGGGGCAACCGATCCCGGGCAGGCGTATTCTGCGTCCCGGCAAGCGGGGGCTCCTACAGGTGAAGCTGGCTGCGGAGATTGGGGGTTGAGGGCTTACCTAGAGGGCTGGAGTTACCAGAGCGTGACACTGCAAACTGACCTGTAACGCAACATGATCGACTTCCATCTATACTTTTCCCAAATCGAATTTATTTAAAGTGGACCAAAACCCACAGAAATCGGCCTGGAAATCTTATAGATCAATTCCTTCCCCCCCCCCGGGCATCCAGAATCGGGATGTCCTGCTTTGTGAAACCCCTCAGGTCGCCCATAAACTCCCCTTCTTTCCTGGTACAGCGGTCGCATCCCCTCTATCCTTCTAGCAGGGCCCGCAGCAGACATTTGTGAATGGTCGGGGCAGGCACACTCCCTGTTAGAGGTTAGCAGGGGATGCGGTTGCCAGCGTACACAAATCCGCTTGTATTAGACAAGCTCCTGGACGCAGGGGCTCGAGCGGATCCGAGCTCGCTGATTGGACTATCGGCCGCCATAGGACCTGGAAGAGGTGAGTTTGTTGAGGCACCTGCGGGGTTTTCCACATCGGGACACCCCCGATTGGGGTGGCAAGGCCCAAAACCCAGGATAGTCAAAATCCTGGGTTTTGGTCCACATTAAGCCCAAAACTGCTCCTAAAATGAAAATATTTATGCACATTTTTGTTGTGCATTTCATGCCCTTTAGTCACCAGTCCAAGGTGACTGGCAGCCCATATCTACCACCCAGGTGGTACTTAATTAAGCAGGACAAAACCCAGGATATTGACTATCCCGAGTTTTGTTCTGTGCCCCAGGGAATCCCAAATTGGCATACCCCGCTGTGTGAAACCCCCCAAAGCTCCCAGAAAAACTAGCATTTCTTCAGTCCTATGGCACCTGCGCTGGCTCTCGCCAGTCAGAGCTGTTTAGCATCTATTTTAAATGTTCGGGTCTCAGCAATTGATTCGTGAGTGGCAACATCCCCTGCAGCACGTGCACCCCAGCCTATCTAAATGGCTGGGGGGCAGGGGTAAGCGCACAGCCCAAAGATGTGGAGATGCTGCCTCCAGATATTAACATTGTGGAGGTCACGCTGGGAGGGAGGGAGAGTGGGCCTGGCTCAGGCTGGAGGGGAGGCTCAGAACAGGCACAGAGATAATGTTATGGGGCTGTCCACTGTACACAATGTCCTCACCCACAGCTAGAAACTGAGCACTCAGATGTCTTATCCTGTAGCAGAGCTAAAGGGAGGCAAGTGAAATCCCGCTTGCTGGTTGGCTGAGCAGGCCGCTCAAGATGGCGCTTTGTCGGTTTTGACTGCGCCTGCGCCATGTAGGCGCCAGAAAAGTGAGTTTTTATAGGGAACAGGATGGGTACACACAACAGGGCATGCCAAATCAGTATGCCCCTCTTAAGACAGACAAACAATACCTATGTGAAACTCCAGGGTGTTGTCCCTCATTACGGCTTAATCCCTGAAAAATAAAAAAACCTATCCTGAAGTCTATCTCTCAGACTTCTGACATCTTTCCCCCCACTGCAGGGAGGGTCCTTTTATATCGGCAGAGTGATCTGATGTCAGCTCACTCGCCTGTATAAATGCTCCTCCCTGCGGCAGGGAGCGAGATGCCTGGGAGCCCAGGGCAGGACAGAGGATGTGGATCAGGTGGGACAGGAAGATAAGGACATGGCCCAGGATGAGCGAGTTCTTTATAAGTTCATTTCAGACAAACCGGAGTTTCTTGGTGAAATTCAGCAAATCACCCAAGGAGACGACCTGAGGAAGTGATCCAGTCCGGATCACGCAACGCGTCGTTGTCTAGTGCTTACGGACCCCTGGGGAGCAGCTCTGATTATTTGGTGAAGTACTCCATCTTAATTAGTCCCATTGATTCTCACTTATGGTTGCTATGTAGATAATACTTAGGAGATAGAGTCCTCTCACTCCTTATTTAGCACAGGACACTTTATTGTTTCTATTTGCACTGATATGTAGATTGCACAGTTTTGAGCAAATAACGTTGTATAGCATTGTATATAGCACGGGATAAATCAATCAATTTTGCATTTTCACTTTATTGTATATATTTTTTATTGTGGGCTCACTGGTTTATAGGGACTCCTTGTTATACATATTCCATTTATACACCCTTTTTGAGAGCATGGTAAACTTACCCGGGGTCCTTTTGTTTTTAATATAGTTTTTAATTATATGCGTATCCTACAAGATTGTAATTATACCCATAGATGAAATAAAGGGTTACTATTGTATTATACTCTTGGTGGTTGTGCGGTTATATATATACAGATATTAGTGGGGGTGCTCTGGATTACCCCACTCCTTTGTGAGGACAGGAAGATAAGGACATGGCCCAGGATGAACGAGTTCTTTAAAAGTTCATTTCAGACAAACCTGAGTTTCTTGGTGAAATTCAGCAAATCACCCAAATCGAACTTTTCAAAAATTTGCTTATCTTTAGTAACTGATACTGTGCTTGTGTAAAATAAAATACTTTTTAACATAAAAGTAGCTCTTACTTTTGCAAGTGACAACGTTGTCCTCACAGCTATACGAGTAAAACTCTGTATAGGGGTTATCAAATATTGGGGTGCAGCCTGGGGTTGCTTTGTACTGAGAGTAGCAATTATCATGAATTTGACAGCACCTGCACATGAAAGAAGAGAAGGTCAAAACACTTTCCTGAAAGATGTCTTCAAAGGGTTGTATTTTTATACGTATATTTTGTACAGTGTTTGGTGGCCATCATTTAATGTTTTAGGGTACACCATAGCAATTAAGCAATATAAGTAGGCTGTGTGATCACCTTTCACATTCCTAGATATCTGAAAAGCTCATTGGGGATCCCTGAGGTCAGGGTCTTAGGACTTTTAGACATCTGAAAAACTCATGGGGGATCCCTAAGGTCAGGATCTCAAAGTTGTCTTAAAGTCTAAAATATATATATATATATTTTTACTCGAAGACCTAAAAATAATATAAATAAAAAAGGTAATTAATAAGCAGGCAAATCGCTGCATGCTTATTAATTACCTAAGCACCTTACCAGGCCACCGGCTCCCAATCATCTTACCCCCTTCAACCTCGCAGCAGCCCCTCACAGAGAATAGCCGGCTTTTCTCCTACATCAAGCAGCGCTGGCGTGATGAGGAGAGCGGGAGCTGCGGCAGAGGACCTCGGGTTAGCTGCAAACTGATGGCTGGTGATCCACAGCTTCACACTGGTTCATCTAGTACTTCTATATATCTGAAAAGCTCATAGAGATCCCTAAGGCCAGGGTCTTAGTACTTCTAGACACCTGAAAATCTCCTGGGAATCCCTAAGACCAGGGTCTCACTATGTCTGGATATCTGAAAAGCTCATGGGAGATCTCTAAAATCACAAGAGTAAAATGCCTAGGTGTCCGCAAATCTCTTGGGGCAACCCTAATAATAATATTCCATGATGAATGGTTGAAAGGTTCATGGGAAATCACTAAACTTACAAGATTAAAACTCCTAGAAGTTTGAAAAGCTCTTGGGGCAACCCTAAGATTAATACTATTTGATGGATGGTTGAAAGGCTCATGGGAATCCATAGACTCACAAGGGTAAAACTCCTAGAGGTCTGCAAAACTCTTGTGACAACCCTAAGACTAATACTCCTTGATGGATGGTTGAAAGGCTCATGGGGAATCCTAATGTCACAGGATAAAATGAATGTGCAGAAACAAACCAAAAACAACCCCTTATCCCCAGCATGTTTATAATGTATATACTTACGTATCCAGATCATCTAATGGAGTTCCAGATCCCCCAAGCCCGCAGTAGCAGCCATATCCATTGTAGTCATATAGGGGCTTGCTATCTGGGATTGTGCATTTTATAATTTTACGAAACTGCCAGAGATTCCTGAGTGTTGGAAGAGATGAGACAGCAGAAACTGTAAAGCAAGTACAGAAGTTAGCAGCTACATTGGGGAATTGGGAGCCTGACTACTAGAATTACATTGACGGCAGGAGCTACATGGGTAGTGACCACATCGAGGCCCATGAGGGCTGAACTATTGCTTCTAGTCCACCTTATTTAGATTTCTGCTCACATGGCGTCACGTACATCAGGAAGGCACACTTTGCATTTCAGTTTTTGTTAGTCCAAATCCCCCGCATCACCAGATCCACTTACCTGTTCCCAGAGCCCTTGCCGTGTCTCGGCGCTGCGGCCGCATCCCCACTCATCTCTAACTATGCACACACCCGCTTCAGGCCTTTTAGAATGGGCAGCTCTAGCACACCCACAGCCAGAAACTGAGTGGGGATACACACAGCCAATTCTGGATGCCGCATCTAAGAGGAACAACACACTGGAAAGTGAAATTCCTTTGCGTTGTTCCTCTGTAACAGACCTGGGCATTGTACGGCCCTTTGATTGGCTCTGACCGGCCCAGACTGAGCTGGCTGGCAGAGTCCCTCCGCTCGTGCTGCCTGCGAGGCGCCTGCCCGTCCCTCTTCGCAGAGGGTCGACGCCTCCCGTACTGTACACAGGCGATCACTTAAGCGGCAGACGATCGGCCGCTGCTTAAGTGATCGGCTGTGTACAGTGCGGGAGGCGCCGACCCTCTGCGAAGAGGGATGGGCGGGCGCCTGACAGTGAAGAAGAGCCCAACCAGGGGAGGAGAAGGAGGTAGGCTCCTGTGCCATCTTTCCTGGGTGGAGGTGGCGGGACTCATAAGGGCCCTGACTGGAAGCCATCCTCGGGCTGCTGCTAAGCTTAAAGTGGACCAACACCCAGGATTTTGACTATCCTGGGTTTTGGTCCACTTCAGGGGGGCACCACGTGGCCGGGTGACAGCGACGGACAAGCGCTGACAGCGACGGACAAGCCAGCGCGTCCGCCGCCGCCTCCCGCACGTCCCTCTGACAGCGCGCGCACGACTAGAGGGGCGCGGGACAGGTGAGTTTTTGGGGGGTTTTCGGGGGGGTTCCTCACCGCGGGACATCCCGATCTCGGATGTCCCGCGGTGAGGGGGGTGATCGGCCCGGGAATCTTATAGATTCCCGGGCCGATCACCCCAGGGTGTTGGTCCACTTTAAAGTGGACCAACACCCAGGATTTTCACTATAAGTGTTGGTCCACTTCAGCGGGGCATCCGAGATCAGGATGCCCCGCTGTGTGAAACCCCCCCAAAAGCCCAAAAAAACGTACCTTCACAAACGGCCAGCGCGAGCGGGCGCACTGCTAGAGGGGCATGCGGGAGGCGGCGGCGGCTGATCCGTCGCCAATAAGGTAAGGTTTTTTGGGGCTTTTGGGGGGGTTTCACCCCGCGGGACATCCCGATCTCGTGGTGAGGGAGGTGATCAGCCCGGGAATCTTATAGAATCCCGGGCCGATCACCCCTGGGTGTTGGTCCACTTTAAGGGGAAGGAGAGTAAGGGAAGTGGGGCTGCATTTGCTCTGCCCAGTGTGGTGGAAGAGTGAGCTACTGACATCTGTGGGGCGATATCCCCCCTTTCTGTGGATCCTACCAACCGGTATGACCCTCCCCTCCAGTTGTCACATGATCCTTGTCACAAGAGGACTTTAGCCCTCAAAATGTCTGCTAAAAAAGAAAGGTAGATGCTGAATGCAGGGATTTCCAAAAGAATGTACTGCTTTTTATAAAGAAATACAATTAATATTGTGCAGAATTGAGTTCAGCCCTTTGGCCCTCCACAATATTTTTAGTTTTTCATGTGGCCCCATGGAAAAAATAATTGCCTACCCCTGCTCTTTAGGAAAACCTACTTGTGTCTGTGGTGTATTCCTTCGTATATGTCATGTCATCTATAATTTAGATCATTTACAATACAATTTGTGCCTTTCCAAACCCATTTTGCCCCCACCCCACTATCATTGAGCAGGAAATGCCCCAAATTGATTTTGTGAACACCAAAGAGCCAATAGGGTTTACTGGGCTTCTGTACACCGTGTACTGCGTTTCCACCAGGCAATCCCATTGGCTACCTTTAGTCATGTGGGGCACAGGAGTGCAAAGGGTGGGAGTACTAATTTCCACTTTTAAACATAATTATCAGATGGGCATCTCAGGCCTACTTAGCTAGAATCACAATTTTGTTTTAGGATATGTTCACACCAAAATGCATCCAAAGTGTGACACGCCCTTGTAAGCATTGTCTTGCTCTTAAATGGTAACAAAAAATAACATTGAAATATACTTCCACTATGTTTTTATGCAGTTGGATTCACAATTTCTGTAACAACTACAGAGATGCCAACCTTGCAGACCTGGGCTGTGGTTTAAAGGCGTGGCTTATTCAATAACGTAGTGAGATAGAATGTGTAAAAGAGAGAAAGACGGAGGGAATGCAGAAAAGAGAAAAAGATAGAACGAATGTGAAAAAAAGAGAGAGACAGCAAATGCGGAAAAGAGAGAAAGAAGGTGGAAATGTGGGAAAAAATGGAGGGAATGTGGAAAAGGAGAAAGATAGACAGAATGTGGAAGAGAGTAAGATGGATGGAATGTGGAAAAGAGAAAAAGGTGGAGGGAATGTGGAAATGATAGAAAGGCGGAGGGAATGCGCAAATGAGAGAAAGGCGGAGGGAATGTGGAAATGAGAGAAAGGTGGAGGGAATGTGGAAATGAGAGAAAGGTGGAGGGAATGCGGAAATGATAGAAAGGCGGAGGGAATGTGGAAATGAGAGAAAGGCGGAGGGAATGTGGAAAAGAGAAAAATGGAGGGAATGTGGAAAAAGGAGAAAGACAGAGGGAATGTGGAAAAGAGAGAAAGGCGGAGGGAATGTGGCAAAAGAGAGAAAGGCGAAGGGAATGTGGAAAAGAGAAAAATGGAGGGAATGTGGAAAAGAGAGAGAGAGACAGGCGAAATGTGCTAAAGAGCGAATAATGGAGGGAATGTGGAAAAGAGAGAAAGATGGAGGGAATGCAGAATAGAGAGAAAGGCGGAGGAAATGCGGAAAGGAGACAAAGATGGAGGGAATGTGGAGAAGCAAGAAAGACGGAGGAAATGTGGAAAAGAGCTGAAGAAAAGCAAAATGTAAAAGAAAGGAAAATGAGAAAGAAAAGGAAGGTGAAACAAGGAGGGGCAGAGGACAAGTGGAATAATGTGAAGGTAAATTTCTTCTCTCATCCTCTTCCATTCCGGGGCACCACACCCGCCCTACTGTTGTATTACGACTGCTTCTGTGACTGTTGTTGCCTTCTACATGGTTTCACTTTGTCAAACTGTTTTCTAGTAGCTCGCATTATGTGCAGGTAAGTGTTTGTCCTCTCCCGGGGCTGTGGCTGAACTGCTTTTTAATTAACTGAGGAGAACCTGCCACAGTTTGTTTTCTATTTTGCAGTCCCTGCCTATGGCTGAGAGTAACCCACTCGCTGCTACTACTGGGGGTGCCCCAGAAATTTACCAGTGAGTACACAATTTTCCCTTTTCTCATCTCTTCTATTTGGGACACCACCAGTAGCAACTCGTGGGACATCCCAAAGCAGTATCCTCATTAAGGGCGGGACCATGCCAGAAGAGACTTTTTACTGCCAGTGGTCAAATGGTGTGCACTGCTTGCAGCGCCAGGGGAGGGGGGTTAATATATGACTAGATTCTGTTTTCCATATGTGCGTTTGGACACCTGGAGCTTCCCTGTACTAAATATATTTACACAATTTGACTTTCCTGGGTTTTGTTTTGTTCCCCGGGGCATCCTTAATTGGGATGACCCACTGTATGGAACCTCTCAGGTAGCCCAGAAGAACTCACCTTACCTCTTTCCAATGTTGCCGCCAATCAGCCATTTGCTGTGTTTATTTCATTTGGCAAACGGCTCTCATTGACTTCAATGGGGAGCGTGCTCTGTCGCAGCTCCCACCCCAGCCTATCTGAATGGCTGGGGGGATGCCCCAGGGGAACAAATGATTGACAACTAAGGGTTTTACCAGGCTATGAGGGATGCCCCCGGGTGAAAGGCAGCTGAAACGGATAGGTTTCATTCCACTTAATGCCCAATATAACCCCAGCCCCCTGCTTTTATCAATTGCTCATATATCAAAATATGTTTCGGAGGGAGTTCATTGGTCCTTATGTGTCCCACCTGTGACCGCTAAAATCACCCGCTACTTCCTAGCACTGAGAGACCTAACATAAGCAGTTATTTTTCTTTTCTGACCTGTACCCCCCAACCTGATCTATATTTTGCCCACATCTTATTTGCTCCTTTATGTGCATCTTTCATGGGTTTCAGGCACATTAAATGACTTAAATGTTTTATTAGACCGACCACCCACACGCACCACCCTGGGGCTACTTGATATAATTAGAGGATGGACAGTTGACCTTGATTGAAAGTAGGTTGGTAACCCTTGCTCTAGCATTTTATCCACCTACATTTCACCATTCATTACCACCCCAGAATTTGTCTTACCTGCTAGGAGCAGAGTTAGAAGCAGACAGGATCCCATTTTGGCACAATAAGACAGTTCAATGGGAGGCACTCGAGCTTATATCGGGCAATGTGACCTTGGCACCAGACTGCGGAATATTACTTGCTTAGTCCATAGATATGGGTTCAGATATAGGTTGCTTGGCACAAACTGCTTTACAGATTAGTTCTAATTACCTGGAAATTGTCTGGACATTTTGTAGAGAGGCAGGGGCGGGCTTATATTTTCTAGGGCCCCATGCAAAGTTGTATCTGGGGGCCCTAGTCAAAGTTAATACATGCAAAATACAATATTAAAAAGGAAAAAAAGGACGAAAGAAGCAGCTTTCTTTCTCATGTAGCCTCGCCACTCACAGCATCACCGTTATTACAGTAGGATGCCAGCCACTTCCAGTGTTCACTCAGCAGAGTTCTGTGGGGGGGGGCTGAGAGGTGGGGACCCAATGCACTTGCATTGGATGAGTGGTGGATATGCATGCCACTGTAGAGAGGGTGTTTGTGGCAGGCTTATATTGGTTTGATATACATGTACTAACCAACTTGAGCAGACTGATCACCTAGAAGGAAAATGTCTGTTATACTTTGATGTGCAGCTAGTAAATCAGCTGCTAGGGGTTTGTGGCACAACAAGGTGCTCATTTTCATGGTTTCTGCATGGCTCAGCCACATCAACTAGCCAGCATACACACTTACCCCCCAACCTGGCATAGAGAAGCAGCTCAGAAAGGCCTGGACCACTAGAAAGGCTGGGATGCTGCTTTGGGGGACAGGATAAGTCAGGGTTCTGGCTCAAAGAAGCTGGCAACCAGCAGCACCACCTTAATCCGGACTTCTCACTCCCTGGATTACCCTACTTCCAACAATTACTGCAGCTGCTATTGCAGTGGAGACGCAGCACAGCGCTGCACACAATTGTACATACCGCCCTGCACCACCCCCTTGTTTTCCTTTCCCGGACGTACCTGGAGGCGGCGGTGGAGCTATTGGCTCGCGACGGAAGCAGGAGATGCCAGCGGCAGAGGCTGTAGATCCCAGTGGTGTAGAGAGGAGATCCGGCGGCAGCAGCAGGACCCAGGAACAGCAGGCGGGGGTGGGAATGGCCTCCGGTCAGACAATACTGCAGCTACCTCTTGGGGGCCTTCCACTAGTCCTTTCTGGAGCAGAGGACAGAAGGTCTGCAACAGTGCCTGACTGGAGGCCGGGACAGCGGCATGGATCAGGAGGTGAGGGTGAGTACGGTCCTTTCACCGCAACGCATCGGAGGTAAAGCACAATACATGTGCCTCGCCTGTGGTGGCTATAAACTTCTATGGGCGTGCGTTGCAGTTATGCTGTGGGCAAAACGCAGTATACTTCGGCACACATGAAACTAAACTCAGGCTGAAAGCTACCAAGCCCAGTCTTCAGAACAAAGGAAGGTCTCCGACCATGCTGCATATTGATTAAGGAACCAACCATGCTGGCTAAACAAAAGTGGTCATAAACACACTTGGAAACACTTTGGAAAAAAAACTTTTGGAAAAAGTCACCAAATCTGAGTCCTTAACTCCTATCAGGGCCCCATGCAAAGTCAGAATGTCTTTCAGATGTTCCTGCCCCTGTAATTTGGCTTTCAAATTTCCACCACCATCATCCAAACAACTAAGAATCACATTTCTTAGGCATAAAAGTCTCTCACATTTCTCTTGCCATCTGGTCGGGTTGAAATTCATCATCTCGTGGAACAGCTGTAGGAACAAAGAAAAGTACATCAGAATTACCTGTTCTTTACAAAGCATTCAGATCAGGAACATTTTCTGATCCTACCTTAGCTCTTACTTCATTATAAGGTAACTTTTACTGCCTAACTGCATTTAACCCAAAACGAAAATTGAATTGTTTAATATGTTTTAATATCACATATGGAATTTGTGGGGTGTGCAACACATGTGCGCTTCCACCCCACATCACTATGTGCAGTATTACAATTATTGGACAAATGTCCACATATCTTGCAGGCAAAACATAATTCTGTGTCCAGTTACCCAGTTATACTCCTGAATGGCTCGTCCAATATATGTAAACAATTTAATCTTCTAAACAATGTAATAACTAAAATATTAAATATATATATATTGTGGAGATTAGCTCTGGTAGGTGACCGGGTGTCAGCAGTATAGAGGCGGAGGCAAACAGTTCAAAGTAAAGTCTGTGTTTATTTCACACAAAAAATCCACAAAAGCATATGTCCATACAGGTTACATCACCTTTTCAGGAAACCGCAGCATAAATGATTCAATCAGGCAAACAGCTTTTAGTCCTTGAGCAAAAGTCCTGTTTACAGACCAAATAGGCCTCAGGTCCGCATGAAACAGCTTCCACAGGAGATTTCAGCCAGGCTCACAGAGTCTCACTCCCATGTGAGCTCTAGACAAAGGACAGGGCACAGCTGATTCCCCGGGCTATTTAAACAGCCCGCAAAACCCGGACCTGGGTAGTGGGATGGAGTCCCACCCTGCTCTACTCCATCCCAGTAAAGCCGTGCCAGGTTAGCCTTTCGGCTATTCTAAATCATCAGCAGCAAACTGCCACCAGCAGCTGATGCTGGAAAACAAGCTATACGGCTTTACTGCACCAATGCCAGGTACATTGGTGCTACATACCTGCCGTCAATGACGGCCCCTTGCACCTTACCACATACCCCCCCCCCCCCTTTGTTCAACCCTGAGGGGGTGGACACATGCCAAACAATGTGCTCGGGACAGGGCATCCGCATTACCCAATAATCGTCCCGCTCTGTGCTCAACTGTAAACTTGAAGTTTTGTAATGACAAGAACCATCGGGTGACCCTGGCATTTCTGTCCTTAGCCTGGCACATCCACTTGAGGGGAGAGTGGTCCGTAATCAGCCGGAACCTTCTCCCCAGCAAGTAGTAGCGAAGAGACTCCAGGGCCCATTTAATGGCCAAACACTCCCTCTCCACTATACTATACCGGGTCTCCGCGGGTGTTAATTTGCGACTCATGTAGACAACGGGGTGCTCCTCCCCGTTGACTTCCTGAGACAGTACAGCACCGAGACCTACCTCGGAGGCATCGGTCTGCACTATGAACTCCCTCTTAAAGTCGGGTGTCACCAACACCGGAGACCCACACAGGGCAGACTTCAAAGCAGAGAACGCTTTTTCGGCCTGTTCATTCCACTTCACCATGACAGACTTGCGTCCCTTTAACAGGTCTGTCAATGGTGCCGCTAGGGTGGCAAAATTGGGAATGAACCGCATATAATATCCCACCAACCCCAGAAATGACTTTACCTGGCGGGTGGTGTTAGGCCGGGGCCAGTTACGGATGGCTTCTAGTTTGTTCACCTGGGGCTTGACCACTCCTCGTCCAATCACATAGCCCAGGTATTTTGTTTCTTCTAGGCCTAAAGCACATTTTTTCGGGTTTGCCGTCAACCCAGCCTTCCTGAGGGAATCCACTACGGCCTGGACTTTGGGTAGGTGACTTTCCCAATCCGTGCTATGGATAATTATATCGTCCAGATATGCCGAAACATACCGACGATGTGGCCTGAGGACAATATCCATTAACCTTTGGAACGTAGCGGGAGCGCCGTGTAACCCAAAGGGTAATACCTTGTATTGGAACAGTCCCTCTGGTGTAATAAAGGCTGTTTTCTCCTTGGCAGCCTCAGTCAAGGGCACCTGCCAGTACCCTTTTGTGAGGTCCAAAACCGAAAAGTACCTGGCTTGGCCTAGCTTCTCAATGAGTTCATCTACCCGGGGCATAGGGTAGGCATCAAACTTGGAAACTTCATTAAGTTTGTGGAAATCGTTACAGAACCGCAACGTACCATCGGGCTTGGGAATCAAGACTATGGGGCTGGCCCACTCACTCTTTGATTCTTTAATCACGTCTAACCGGAGCATTTGCTGCACTTCCTCCGCGATAGCTTGTCGCCGGGACTCAGGTACCCGGTAAGGCCTCAACCGGACCTTGACCTGAGGTTCCGTGACAACATCATGTTGGATGACCGAAGTGCGCCCAGGGAGTTCTGAAAACACGTCCGTGTTTCTGCTAATAAACTCCCTGGCTTCCTGAGTCTGTTTAGAGGAGAGGTTGTCGCCAGTTTTCACCTCGACTACTGCTTCTCTAATAACAGACCGAGGAATGGGAAGCTCCACCCCCACCATACCTGGTCGGGGACTGTCACCCCCAGGGGTCTCCCTGTCTTTCCACAGTTTCAATAGGTTTACATGGTACACCTGCTCTGGCTTCCTCCGCCCAGGCTGATGTACCTTGTAAGTCACTTCCCCAACTTTTTCAATGACCTCATAGGGACCCTGCCACCTAGCTAGAAATTTACTGTCCACCATGGGTACCAGAACCACAACTCTGTCACCTGGGTTAAAGTTCCGTACCCTGGCTTGCCGATTATAAATCCTGCTTTGGGCCCGCTGCGCTGCCTCCATGTGTTCTCTGACAAGCGGCAAGACGGTCTCTATCCGTTCCTGTAGGTGAGTAACGTACTCTACCACACTTTTGTGGGGTGTGGGTTGCTGTTCCCAGGCCTCCTTGGCTATATCCAACAGGCCCCGTGGATGTCGACCGTATAAGAGTTCGAAGGGCGAGAACCCCGTAGAGGCCTGGGGCACCTCTCGCACTGCGAACATCAGATAGGGCAGCAGCAAGTCCCAATTCTTCCCATCCTTGGCGACCACCCTTTTTAACATGGTCTTTAAAGTTTGATTAAACCGTTCTACTAGGCCGTCTGTTTGCGGGTGGTAAACGGATGTCCGCAACTGTTTCACCTGCAGCAGTTTACAGAGCTCTTTCATTACTTTCGACATAAACGGGGTACCTTGATCGGTCAGGACCTCTTTAGGCAGACCTACTCTGGAAAACATTTCCATAAGCTCCTTAGCAATGAGCTCGGCAGAGGTGTGACGCAGGGGCACTGCCTCAGGGTACCGCGTGGCATAGTCCAAGATCACCAGAATATGTTGGTGCCCTCTAGCGGATTTTGGCACTGGACCCACTAGATCCATGGCAATCCGCTCAAAGGGTACCTCAATAACTGGGAGAGGAACTAAGGGACCACGGTAATGAGGCTGAGGGCTGGTCATCTGACATGTTGGGCAGGACTCACAATATCTCTCCACCTCCTTGTACACACTGGGCCAGTAGAATCGTTGTAAAACGCGGTCCAGAGTTTTCTGCTGGCCTAGGTGTCCACCCAGAACATGTTGGTGGGCCAAATCCAACACCAACTTGCGATATGGATTGGGTACCACCAATTGTTCCACCACCTCTTCACGTACCTTGTTTACTCGGTACAACATTTCCTGGTGAACCACAAAGCGAGGAAACTGTAACTCCGCCCCTGGCTGTTGTGGTTCACCTTCCACCTCAAGAACATTCTCCCAGGCCCGAGACAGTGTCGGGTCCTGGTGTTGAGCGGTACCAAAGTTAATTGTGGGGACATGGAGATCTGCCAACTCTGGACCTGTTGCCAACTCTTCCACATCTCCAACCATAACATTTAGTGGGGTTGACTCCCCCTCTTCCATTTTAGGGGCGGGCACCTCTTCCACGGTGCCTCCTGATTCCGGTTCCCAGGGTACCGGGGTCTCCCCTGAGTAGGGCCAGTCTATTGGGGACACACCCGCCTCGCGGGTTTCCGGAACTGCCAGCTTGGCCCACAGGGACCTGAACCCTGGAAAATCTCTCCCAATAATCAGTTCATATGGGAGTTTAGCGGCGACAGCGACTTCATGTTTTCAGCTGCCGGAGACGGTGGTGAGAGACACTTGTGCTGTGGCATAGTCTCTCAAGTCCCCATGAATGCACAAAACCCCGGTTTTCCGCCCAGTGTACTCATCGGGCAGTACTAAGGCGGGTCTTGCCAGGGTAACCATACTCCCCGAGTCCAAAAGGGCCACAGCCAGGGTGTCTCCCACTTTCACCTGACAGAGGTGACTTTGCCCCACAAGCTCAGGGACACCGGCAGCACACCTCCTGGCATACATGGAAGGGCGGTAACCAAAGTTCACGTCCATGGGCTCCCCCTGGTGGGGACAATTGGCTCTGATATGTCCCGGCTCCTTACATCCCCAACACAACACTTGGGCAGGGACTTTGGGGGGTAGGTCCTGAGGGGGTTTAGGGGACGCCACTCGCCTGAGCTGGGGCGGGGACCTCCGGGGTTTCCCCGAATCCCTCCTTATGGAGCTGCCTTGCACGTTCCTGGTGGCCTCATATCGCTCCACTAGGTCCACCATCCCTAGTGCGTTGTCAGGGGATACCTGGCCAACCCAGTGCTGAAGAGGGTGCAGTAAAGCCCTCCAGAAAATTTCCGCCAGCAAGCGGTCCAACATGGCAGTGGGGCTTAACAACTCCGGCTGCAGCCATTTTTGCAGCAGGTGCAGCAGTTTATAATACTGGGGTCTGGCGGGCTCTGCTGACTGGTAGCTCCACTGATGCACCCGCTGAGCCCGAACCCACACATTCACCCCCAGTCTGGCCAGTATCTCACCCTTCAAAGTCGGGTAGTCAGCGGCTTGGTCCTCTGGGAGATCAAACAACACCTGCTGGGGTCCAGACGCCAGAAATGGAGCGATGACATCAGCCCACTGGTCATGCGGCAACTTCTCCCTTGCAGCCACCTTTTCAAACACCGCCAGGTAAGTCTCAACGTCATCTGAAGGGGTCATTTTTGTGAGCGCCGAGCGGACAGCTTTCCGGGCATCAGGAATACTTTTGGGCGCACCTGCAGCTTGCAGCGCCATCACATGTTGCAAAAACAGCTGGTTGGTCTCCTGCTGCTGCCTGTTGGTCTCATGCTGCTGCCTGTTGGCCTCTATGAGCGCTTTCACGACAGCCTCCATTTTGTCTGCAGTCCCAGGTAGCAGCCTGGCAGGTTTAATATAGGACATGCACAACAAAAAAAACTTTCGTCGGTTGCTCCTAGCAACGGCCTCACTGCTGTGCCCGCATCCGACACCAAATGTGAAGATTAGCTCTGGTAGGTGACCGGGTGTCAGCAGTATAGAGGCGGAGGCAAACAGTTCAAAGTAAAGTCTGTGTTTATTTCACACAAAAAATCCACAAAAGCATATGTCCATACAGGTTACATCACCTTTTCAGGAAACCGCAGCATAAATGATTCAATCAGGCAAACAGCTTTTAGTCCTTGAGCAAAAGTCCTGTTTACAGACCAAATAGGCCTCAGGTCCGCATGAAACAGCTTCCACAGGAGATTTCAGCCAGGCTCACAGAGTCTCACTCCCATGTGAGCTCTAGACAAAGGACAGGGCACAGCTGATTCCCCAGGCTATTTAAACAGCCCGCAAAACCCGGACCTGGGTAGTGGGATGGAGTCCCACCCTGCTCTACTCCATCCCAGTAAAGCCGTCCCAGGTTAGCCTTTCGGCTATTCTAAATCATCGGCAGCAAACTGCCACCAGCAGCTGATGCTGGAAAACAAGCTATACGGCTTTACTGCACCAATGCCAGGTACAATGGTGCTACATACCTGCCGTCAATGACGGCCCCTTGCACCTTACCACAATATATATATATATATATATATATATATATATATATATATATATATATCCTGCC
Organism: Gastrophryne carolinensis; assembly: GCA_027917425.1. Taxonomy (NCBI): domain Eukaryota; kingdom Metazoa; phylum Chordata; class Amphibia; order Anura; family Microhylidae; genus Gastrophryne; species Gastrophryne carolinensis. The sequence goes on from CM051241.1 coordinate 32,861,138, forward strand.
TGGCTTGACTAAAACAGGTAAACTAATTTATAAATATTATTAATAACTGGCAAATAACGCAATGGATGCATGCAAAAGATTGTAGAATCTTTGGAGATCTGGTAAATTCGAAGGACACCGAGACAAATGGTAAATATTGAGAAAGAAAAAGAAAGAAAATACAATTTAAACTACATGCAACAGCACATATAATAGCCACTAAGGGGTGGCTATTCTGAGCCAAAAATCATACAGGGAATGTATAGTTAAAAACATGCAGAAAAGAAAAGACCACCACAAGTTAATATAGTGACACCAAATGCTAAAAGTAATGGTAATCGATTGCAACACAATAATACCCCCCCGGCAGCACTAACCGGTGTTAGTTATGACACAACATCAGTAGCAGCTATCTCTCAGTTACCTTCCTGGGTCACTCCTCTAGCCTGTCTCCGCAGTTCCTCTCAGATCTCTCAGTTGCTGGTCTCTCCTGGGGTCTATAGCAAGGCCGTCCTGGTAGGCTATCAGCTTCCCCTTTTCAGTTTTCCTCTCCTCACTTCTCTCCCTCAGATATATCCCAATATCCCTGTCTTGTTATCCCAGTCTGGCTACTCTGAAACTTGTCCCAACCTGCTTTGCTGGACTCTAGGTGGGTAAGTAGCAGAATTTCCCAGCATCTGCCCTCCCAAACCCGCGTTGCTTGTTTGGTTTAAACTGATTTTATTGTTTAGTTTCAGAATGCTGATACTAACTAATGCGAATACAGTTCCTGCCCAGGCAGCCCGGGCCTGCTGATATTCTAAGCAGCTTCCCACTGATGTCATGCCATGATATATTTTGCTGTATGTCCATATATTTAATAAATGAGCAAAATTAGTAACAATATTAATTTTCCATAAAGGCCCCTTATTTTACAAGCTGGCTGACTACATTTCTGACCAGAGCTAGCTGTGACCTAACTCATCAGCTCAGACAACTCATTTGCTGTGTGTTGGAGGCATTCTAAAGCTAGTGCAAGTTAATCTCTCAAAGATACAACTACCTCATAGCTTTGAGTTTTTCCAACATTTCAACATGGAAAACTTCTAATAGTAGCTACCCCATCTCTGCCACTGCAACTCTAGCTTGCTTCTTGAAATAGAAATGTTAAAAACTGAACTCATCTAAATGGCTATAAATGCTGCCCTTGCCCAAACTAACACTAGGGGGAGAATATTTACCAAACTCTTTAGCAATAGACCCCGATTAACCGAGCTTGGGACACTGCAATCCTCCATTTCCCTTTGTGATTTATGCCTAACCCCAGCCTTCATAAAGGGTTCGGAAAACATTTTCTACTTGCAAAGGTGTTACAAACAGTAACTCTAACAAAAAATAGTGCATATTTTCAGTTGGCAATTCATGGTACGAGCCCCCAATTGTTTTGCTTGAGTGTAATTTTTCTAAAATTCACATGTATATTTGCAGCCCTTAACCCTTTAAGTTCCAGCCCACCTGGAGTTTTTGTCACCCTTTGTTGCCAGGCCATTTAGCACTATTTTGCACTATGCATGTTCAAATGTGATTTTTTAAGGGATTTCCCAGGAAAATGATATATTGTTTTTTTCAGCATAGTCTGGGCTTTAACATGAAATGTCTCGTTTGTCATTTTTTATGTGTATTCTCAATATTTTTGGGTGAAATATGTACCAAAAAATTTTAAAAATCAATTTTTTTACAATTTGTAGTGTTTTTTTGTAATAAAAATGTAAATTTGTCAATAATTTGTCAATTATTGCATGTGAAATCCCAATTTCTTCTGGTTACAGCGATACCACATAAACCACTTAACGGTAGGAGAAGCATCCGCGTAGAAACTATGTGCTTGGCATTTAAAGGGTTAAATGTATAAGGCAATTTAAAAACTCAAATATATGTATATCTCTAAAGTTACACCACATTGTCTAATAAGGTCATTTGTCAGTAACTCCAAGGAAAAGCTAGAGGATGCAATTTAAGGAGATATTTTTATACTTTGCTTGCAAAAACTGTACAAATACAAAAACGCTACAAGCATTGTTACAACACAAAAAGCTTAACAGGGCAAAAGCATATATTGAAATGGATTACTCATCTGTTTAATTTAGTCACGGCAGAAATCAGCAGGCCTCATCCAAACAAGATGGCTGCTGTATTCAAGTTCACAAAGCAGGTCTCTTTATCCCAAAGCAAATCTCATCATCATCCATTTGTTTCCATCTCTATTCCAAAAACACACCTCCGTGTGTGTCCTTCAGCTGCCCGAGCGAATCTCCCATTCTCTCACCAGCCAGCTGATTTTCCAGGCTGACCTCTTTGTTTCATTTGAAATAACACAGGTGATCTCTGTTTGGCCAGACAACCAACCAAAGTGCTAATCTGATTGGCTCAGATAAAACTATCACAGGTGATTTTCTGCTTGCCAACTTAATTTTCATGCAAAGGCACACATGAAACTAAACTCAGGCCAAGCCAGTCTTCAGAACAAAGGAAGGTCTCCCACCATGCTGCATATTAATTAAGGAACCAGTCATGCTGGCTAAACAAAAAGGGATCAACCTATACAGTTGAATTTTAATTGTATAGGATTTTTTACAATTTCTTTGGGAATGAAATATATAAAAATATCATAGCATTACACCCATCTTTAACATCAATTTTCTGATCCATCATCAAGCAATATCTGCCAAACCCTTTGCTCCCAAAAATCACTAAATCAGCTGGTGGCTGGCCCATACAGTACAGCTTGTATGTATAGTGTATATATGTTTACTAAGATGACTGGGCCATGGTACAAAGCACTTCTTACCTTTTTTCTCACCCCAAGCTTGTGAGCAGGGCCCTCATTTTGTTTCAATGGCTTAGGCATTTTGTTGCTATACAATTTCCTCTCCTACCTGTATTCTTTATTTAAGATTTTGTATGTACAAATGTTCTTGTACAATTTTCTCCTGTCCCAGTATCATCTGTGCCTTCTTTATGTTGTTTGATTGATGCTCATTGAGTTAACATTGCCTTGTAATAGCTCCATAGAGTTCTCATGCAGCTTTACTGAACTGCAGCCCTTGTTTACGTTGTATAGTTTAATCTGGTATCATATAAATTACTACGGGCCTATCTACTCTGGCTAGATCGTTATCTTTGGCCTGTAGCTACCCAGCATCCCTTGTGCTGTAGGCCAGCCCTTCTTCTCTCCAGGAGCCTTTTTGGCAGTATGCCATGCTTCCTGAAGCTATCCACAGCCATCTTCCTGATTAGCCCTTCAAACAGTACAAGTGGAAAGTCGAGTAACCTCTTCTTATCATTCCTTCTTACCTAGTGTGTACCTAGTGTGAAGTTATTTCTGCACATACCTGTGTAGCAGAATTAGGTTTGCCACCTTTGCCTACAAAAAATACCACTTGTAATAGTCTTGTGGGGGGTGTGGTCTTCAATCAATGTGGAGATCAGAGCACACAAATGAGGCAGAAGTGGGAGGGAGTGAGAAAGGGCACAGGAGGCAGACTGGGGCATGGCTGACATCATGGTGATGTCAGGACGAGGAGAGAGCAGAGGAGTGACTCAAGAGGAGCGTCAAATGCGCATACCTTACGCTTCCCAAGGCAACGTTCTGCAATGATGGACTGGTTGGGATGCTGCCTTGCGGCCCCAAACCCCAATTCAAAATATCAACCATTAATATGGCTGGTAAAAATAAAATACCGGTACCAGCCTGGTGCTAGAAATACCGCCCTAGCTAATGAAATATTGGACGGGTGGCAACCCTAAGCAACATGGGTTCATGTTAGTATCTGTCCCCCCCCATATTTTCATAATTTGCTTCCCATCCCCCATTACTGTTCCTTGGTACTGATTTCGCCGTACTTGCTGTTGTATTGATTTTTTGCTGGTACTGTTATTGCTTCTCCCTAGTTTAAGCCCCATCCTTTGAACAAACAACAAAAGCACCCAGAGTTCAGTCACTATATTCACGGAAGGAGTTATCTCACTGCCACTGCACTCTAAAATGAATGAAGTGTGACCCAACACAAGATATCATGTTTAAAGCGGGTGGAAACCCATTTCTGGGTCCACCGCTTATCCTTCAGGCCCCCTTAAGCAACCAGGCACTGCTGTTGGCTCTGCAGTGGCCCGGTTTTATTTTCCACTGCCAAAGCCATACCCTGCAGTACTTTGTAGTCTCAAGGTGCAGCTAACTGATCACATCCCTAGCATGCTGTTCGGGTGCAAGTGCCCTTAGCTTCAGAGAAGCTGGCGGAGGTCGCATTGCGGGACAAGCCGGGATCAGGTAAGATTAGTGGCTGGGCCTGGAATCTATTAGTTTCCCAGGCCTGGCTGTGGGGGTTTTCATCGGCTTTAAGAGCGGTGTGTCTCCAAATGTGTCAGTGTCATTTTTTGATATGGATTTGGGATTTATGGTGAGCCTGCTTGCTTTTATATGGGGTCAAAAAGCAGTTTTTATGGAAGTTGTACCTGGCTTGCCATTTCTACATATGTCATTTTTTAAGCTGTACACAAACCCTCTTGATGATAAAGCACTGCGGAATATGTTGGCGCTATAAAAATATATAATTATAAAAAAAGATTAAATAAATATAGAAAAAAGATTATTATTATTAATATTATTACATGTTTCTATGATAATGTAACAGTGTTAAAATCAGAAAAAAGGTGAGGGGTGCTTACCTGTCCCCATTCCCATTATCATCATAATCTGAAAGGGCGGGGGGCACGTGGAGAGCAAAGGAAGCTGCTTTGTGCACTGGCTGCGCGCCTGCTGCAGGAGGATGGCAGAGATGGGGGGCCCTTAGACTGGACATCCGCTTTAAAGGGGTGACTGGCCCACCAGGTCACCTATCTACCTCTTCAGGCACTTCTAGACTGAGGGTTCCGACTAACTGTTACTCATTTTCCAATTGTAAATCCTACCCATCACAGAAGCAATTGATTTTAGCAGTCACAAATGTGTCCAAAACAATATTTTAGATTCTGTGCTGTCCAGAAGACTAAAGTGGACCTAAACCCAGGGTTTTAGTTCATGTTACCGGGAATGCCCCACTGTGTGAAACCCCCTGGGAACCCTGCCCCATGATAGGCAATGAGCCAGGCCATGGCTTCCCGAAATGGTTTTTGGTCCTCATTAAGGAATATCAGACCAAATTACATGTGGACCAGATAGTTGGCTAACCTTATCAGTCTCCATGTAATAGACTCTGCCTTCTAGATATCAGTCTAAACATATGAATATATTGAGAAAAATCTGTTTTATTCCCAAAAAAGCAGCACACTTTTGTGCAACATTGGGTCAGAGGTAAAACATTTGGGTCCGTTTGGGCCAGTCTGCCCTTTATGTCTTGAAAAGTAAGAGAGAGGAGGAAAGTTTGTTCTGAAAAGTCAACAACACCAGATGGTGATGTGACAGCCAAGCTCTCATCTGTTCAACATTTTAAGAACAGTACATAAATCACGAACTTTAAAGCAGATTGAAACCCATTTCTTTGACCCCCTGGCCCAACACCCGCCTAAGTACCTGCTGTTCTCTTTGCGGTGCCGAGTTTTTAAAATATACAGGGTTTGTCATCACCAAGTGTACAGAAGTTAAAAATAGTTGGTAAGCACCCTCATGTAGTAGCTTATGAAAGAATAAAATAGTTATGTGGGTGCAATTCAAAATCATGGGACAGATGTCCCTAGGAGTACCAACAAACAATATACTATGAATGCACACCTAACCACCAAAAATATGGTTGCAAAAAGGAGGGTAAATGTATTTATGTACAACAAGCATTTAACATATAATTTTTGGAATGACGTGCAGGTAACACGTAAAGCTGGGGGACAGGTACACTACTAAACACAATATTTACAATATGTACAGTGCATCAAATCCTGGGGTTTGCGTTTGTTTGGTTGCATCCAGCTTAATAAATTACAGGGATACCAGGATTTTACAGCAGAGATTGGTTTCAAGGAAAAGAATGGTAGGTTGCTATACCTTAAGGAGATTATGAGGCACTCCTGTATGTGGATATTATCCCAAACAAGGGATCTTTGCTCCAAGTGTCCTTAGTACCATATAGAGTTCAGCTTAAGAGGTCCTGGTACTGCTGCTCAGTCATTAAGTCCAAGTAGTGCTGCTAACGTTGCCGCTGACACTTGTATCGATTCAATAATAATAAACCTTCCTCAGAGCGGTGAGTAACGAGCGATGTCCAGATGCAGGATTGAGGCCGGAGAGGAGCGAAGTGCCTGTTAGCTGTTTTGCTACCTGATCTTTAAATAGCGCACTATGGCGTGAATCCCCCCCGGGCCGGCCCATGTGACGCGTGGATGACGCGAACGTGGTCCACGTCATCCCGCGTCACTTCCGGTGACGCGCATCCCGGCCTCGTGCCAGCCAGCCCTAGATCGGCGTATAGCCAATCGCAGGATGGCGGCGCACGGGGCGCGCGTCACAGCGGTGATCAGAGGAGCGATGGAAGGTAAGTAAACTGATCGTAGGGGTATTTCCTCAAGGAGGGGATCCTGGTCAAGCGTCTGCAAAATAAATACCAACATGAATACAGATGCAATATTTGGAAGAACATGTTGTCATTAATACAGCACATACATTTATCTGGACTGGAAATGGGCATAGTGCAGAGAAATAAAAGGACCTATATTTATCACATGCCAATTGCCATCATATTAAAAAGGTTTCCTTTAGTGTTGGCCTGGGCTTCCAGCAACCTGACATTAAGGGATAACAATTCTATTAATGCATCCAAATGGTAAGGATGCTTGCAATTTTACACAGGGGCTGCTATAGCATTACCGGTGGGTCTTGTTAGAACATGGTGTGTATCGGCCAAAGTACAATTAGAAAAGATATATTAGGGATGTTAAATGAATGATGTAGGGATGCTCTGGACTAAAGTATCGCTTAATTTAGTAGGATGAGTAAGAAAGCGATTATCCTGATAAATTCCCACCGGAATATTTCAAAGATAGGTAATAGTCCTGCTGAGGAATCCTCAAATGATCGCAGTGCTATAGAGGTTGTTAAAACTATCTTGCGAATATACTAATGCGGACTTAAAGCCAAGTAGAGATAAATGAGTGAACCTTGTTTAGCACTACTAAGTCATTGAGAGGAGTTTCTTGGAAAAACAAAGGTCACAATGCTGTTCAAAAAGTAGCTACCTGTAAAGTAGTAGTACTAAGAAACTGGATGATCCTGATGGGAATAACTGGTGTCTTGTAGAAAGTCACTAGATGCGGGAAAGAAATTCAGAACGGTTAGCCAGGCAATATTTTTTAAAAAACATTAATTGAAGGAAGGGGGAGAGATCGCATTCCTCATTCATGCCCCTGGGATGCCTAGTATTTAGTTCATATATCCAAAAGAGTTCCCTCCTGGATAGTCTGTTGGCCAAATCCCCCCCTCGTTTATGGGGGTATTCGTTTTCAATCACAAGGAATCTTAATTGAGATGTTTGGTGGTTGGCTTCAGCAAAATGCCTTGCCACGGGTGAATTAAAGTCAAATCGTCTAATATTGCTACGGTGCTCGCTGATGCGGGTTTTGATTACCCTCTGGGTTTGGCCCACGTATGCCTTACCGCAGGGGCATTTCAGCAGATATATCACATTAGTGGTATTGCACTTGAAAAAACCTTTTAATGCATAAGATTTGCCAGTAGACGGATGATTGAAAGTGTTGCAGCGGATCACCGAATTACATTGTGCGCAATTGCCACATGCGAACATTCCCAAAGGTTTGGGAAGAGAGCTTAGCCAATCTCTGTTTGGAGGTAAGGATAATTTATCTGAGGTGCCTGCCTGTATTAAGGTATCCTTAATATTTTTAGAGCGTTTGAAGGTAAACATGGGAGGTTCGCTGAACACTTCTTGCAATCTTTCGTCACAGCTGAGAGTGTGCCAATGTTTCTTAATTATGGATTGTACTATCTTGCTTTGTTTGTTAAAAGTCAGGATGCATGGAATTCGTGTGGATCGTTTTTTTGGTTTATACTGTAAGAGTGATGCACGGGTAAGTGTTGTGGCCTTCTCAAGGGTCCTATTGATTGTGGATGGTGTGTACCCACGTTCCCTGAAATCCCGGGACATGACTTTTGCCTGTTTCTGAAAGGTGTCCTCATCGTCTATTATTCGTCTTAATCGGACAAATTGACTATAGGGAAGACCATCTTTAAGTTTTTTTGGATGAAAACTTGTGGCGTGTAGATATGTGTTTCTAGAAACTGTTTAGAAAACAGATCTGTATGGAGAATATTGTCCAGGCAAAATTGTTTATATTTCATGGATAGTGGCATGGAATTCAGGGTAGATTCAATCACTCTTATGCCGTGGTTATGTGGTATTGCCGTATATAAGCTGTGGACATCTATGCTGCACAGCAGTGTGCCAGCTGGGATGGGGCCTAGGGTTGCCATTTTGGACAGAAAGTCCCCAGTATCTAGGAGAAAAGATGGAATTTCAACTCCATTCCTTCGTGAAATATCTGAGGAATAAAAGAATTCCCAGAGGCCTGCGTATCAATTTGAAACCTTCCTTCTGCAGGGAGGACCCGAAATTTTGCACTCAGTGGAATCAGGTCCTTAACAAATGTAGTTTGGACCTGATTGCCCTGACGGTCCAAGGGATTCAGGAACAGAGTACTTTACAACATTCAATTTCAGTCACCAAAGAAAAACTTACCAATACCCTGTCCAGTCAAGACCTGCAGACCTACTTAGACTCCCTAGAAACCTCAGTTGAGCAGTACAGGAAGGACACACTAGCGATCAAATTTAACAAATATAGAAGGGACACCCTCAACTACGAGGAAAACAGTGTTTACTCCTGGAGGGACTTTAGATGCCCCAGGTATCAAACCAGACGTGACCAACATAAGGGAAGCCATAGTGACTCTGATTCAAGTAGGTCCTCAGATGACCAAGAACAACCTTTTTAGATCAAGCCCCTACTACTCAAGGCCCAAATTTAAGAAAACGCGGAGGGGGAAGAAGCACCCAGGCCCCACCAAAACGTGCGGATCGTTCCCGAATGGTGTGCTATTACTTTGTGGAACGTTTCGCCAAACGGTTTCCGAAATATTGGCGTTTTTCTGGCGCAATTTTCCCATAGGAATGAATGGGAGGAATGTTCAAAACTAGAGTGGGAGATGAGTGTGAAGTGAAAAATCAGGACATGATTTCTAAACTGCGACTTCTCCCTCATTTTTAAGCTCCACCTACACAAATCTTATATCAAAACGTTCAGCTATCACTGCTGCCACTTAAAATGTCCAAGGCTAAGCCATAGCCCTAACAGTTTTCACAATATGACCTTTTGTTTGCAACTCACACCTCCCATTGACATTCATTTAAACTCCACTCTAGACACCACAAATTTGAATGGCAATTTCTAAACTGCGACTGTGCCTTTTAATATTTCAGAGACATGCTATATAACATAATTGTATGCCTGGTCCTTGTGATTCTTACAGTATAAAGCTCTTTGTTGTAGGATGTATACTTTTTAAGCTACAGCCATTTGAATATGGCAACCACTAGTGCATTAGAAATGTGTTTTAATGTGCATTCTCTGGTTACCTCAGAGTGAGTTGCCATAGCAACACAGCTGCAGCCTGGCTCGTTACATTCATTTTATAGCTGCTCCGCCCACACAGCCAGTCTCAGGAAAACTCCCCATGAAAACATTTTATGGAAAACAGCTTAGACAAATGACATAGCCAGTCATTTAGCAAGATATAAATACTTCATAATTTAATGCCTACTATCTTTACTCACTCCAAACAATCCATATAGTTACTCTGCCCAGTCAAACCTTTCCACAGTTACTCCAGCCCATCCAACCACACAACAGTTACTCAAGTCACTCCACCCAGTTACTCCGCCCACTCCAGTTGTAGAGAACTGGTGGAGGCAAGAACACTTCATGCAATTTCCCCGGAAATTGCACTTTGTCTAGTTATAAGTATTATCAGCTACAGGGGGAGCTAGGGATGCGGCTGCCGGCGATTTCAGTGTCACAGGAGCTGCCGTTAAAAGTGAGTTTACTGGTGACCCTGGGGGTTTTACACAGCGGGGCATCGTGCTATAGGATGCGCCAGGGGTAGGCTAGCAGCCGGACCTGGAATATTTTAGACTCCTGACCTCAAAACCAATCTGAGAGTCCATGAGACCAGGTGCCGTCTGATTTCCTCTTCTAAGGGCATCCCAAACTGGGAACCCCCAGTCACCCGATATTCTTACATTTCCTCCACAACGCAAGCGTGGGAGGTGGTGGCATCACTTGCATCCTCTTTTAACTGAACCGCGGATGTGTGCAGCTGGGATTCCATTCAGCTTCTACAGCCCACATTAATATGCACAGCCAAAGAAGCTGATTGGACTAGAGGCTATCAATGTGGTTTTACACAGCGGGGCACCCCAAACCGATGTGTGTGCCCCAGGGGGACAGACCAAACCAAAAACACCCCCCCTCCCCGGTCCACCAATAGTGATTTTCACAAAAAACTATTTAGTCCTGAGAGGGAGGCATCCTGATTGCCCCCCCCCCGCCCCACACAGCAAGCCCGGTCTAAGGCATCTACATACTTACCATTTCTGCTGACAGCTCCCAGAATCCAGTACTCTATTCATTGTAATGGAGGAGGCTTGCCAAACCTGCTTTGGTACGCCTCCTCTATTGCAATGAATAAAGCTGACATGTTGCGCCATAAACAAGGCTTTATGGAGGGTGCCATGCAGGACCACCGGTACTGGTGTATGGAATTGTTTGTTGTAAAGTGTGAGTGCTGGGTGGAGCGGAGTCATAATCCAGATAGACATTAGTGGTATATCAGTAACTGGCTTTACTGGAACATGAATGCAGTAAGAGAATGTCACCTTATATGGGTCTAGAACACAGACAGGTAGAGGAGGAAGTACCAATCAAAGAGTTCACAGCTCGATGTACAGGAAATATAATACAGCAGTAGAATGCATAGAATTTAAGCATTGGTTATAGCGCCATCTAGTGTTATAGCTGTAAACTGCACTAAATCTAGCAAAAGTCACTAATCATATTTAAAGACCAGATGTAAGCTGTTGCAAAAGTTTTATATCTCCAACATTACTCTTACCAACCACACCTCGAAAAGAAAAGGTTCCATTTAGTTTGCTTCCTCTGCCCTCTCACTACACCCCCTACCACAACTGTCTAAAACCTATCAACAAAGCTGATACACAGAGTACAGAGTGCTCCCAGGGGCCCCCAGCACTCACTTTCTTCAGGTCCAATGCATGCATCCAGGGTGTGGAGTGGTCTGGTATGTAGTATGAGGCCCGAAGGTCGGGGCCCACTGATGATGCCGACACATTTCCTTCCACTCCTGGAGCCTTATTAGGGTGATGTGGCCATGCTTCCACAACTATGGGAATTAAACCTATCAGTGCATGCCAATGTCGCTAGCCTGCGCCGCAGGGTGTGTCAATATTGTGCATACTAAACATAAGAACACGATTCATTAAAATCTCAGTCATGGAGAGTGGGTAAACGGTATGTATAAATATAGTCAGAGCTTTCACCTAACCAATAATAGAGCCAGAAGAGTATACAAGTTTATCAAGCAAGCTGCTATTCCATCCACACAACAAAGTTACTAAGAGTCTTCAGTCGTGTGGCTATAAGAGGATCGAGGATGACACAGGGGTGTGTGTATCTTAGAGACTGATTCACTACTAGCGCCAGGTATTGCCAGATGTATAGCGGCGCTTAGAGCGACTGCTAGTAGACGCTGTAAGCAGGTATTGGGTACTGTAACAGAGCGCCTCAGTTGCTGTAGTAACCTAGCCCGCATTGATGAATGTGATGTATGTTGGGCACTCTAACACCAGTACAGTGCTGCAAGGAGCGAGAGGTAGCGCCAGCTCAGTGCGACCAACTCTCGGCGCTCCACACCATACTTATCAAAAAAGGACACACGCACAGTTTTGGCGCTCTAAATCTGGTCGCTGTAGCATAGACCTCCAGACACTACGTGATAAAAGTCTGTTTTTGAACACATATCCACCAGTAACAAAGCGAAAACACATGGAATGACATTGTTGTAACACTGGGACACTAACACTTTAGTGCCAGACCTGTAATGACAATTCTGCATAAAAAAATTAAAAAGTCCAAAAAGTTTCTAAAAATGTTTGCAGCCAGGAGACGTCGCAGAATGATTTCAAGCAAAAAAAAAAAAAATGTCAAACACGCTGTTTAAACCCAAGCAAATGAACGGCCATTGAAATGTATGGGAGAGAGAGCGACACTGAGTGTAAGGTAATACCTGGCGCTCTGGAAGCTAGAGCACTGTCGCTATACGCTGAGCCGATTGTAATAATACATTGGACGCTACATGGCGCTGTTAGAGTCGCTCACCAGATTTGCTTTCATAAATGTGGTTTTGCGTACAGCGCCCGGCGTTCACCAGACGATACCTGCGGCTACGAAGCACTACCTGCTGCTAGACCTTCTTGAATAACCCCCTTAGTTATTCCCTGGGCCTGTAAGAGGAACAACACACATGAATTTCACTTTCCCATGTGTTGTTCCTTATGTGGGTTACCGGTAGGGGGCTGAGGTATACATAAGGCAAGAGCATAACAAACATGTAGGGGTATGGCTATGCTACATTGACAATGTGCTAGCTGTCTGGCAAGGTTTTAGTAGGCTATTTAAAGGGGCACAAAACTCAAAATTTGCCTCCTTGTCTGAATGCCTCAGGTGTTGAGGCAGCTCGGTGGTGGGCCAGTTTTTTTTTTTAAACTGATTTTTCCACCACAGAGGCCATGGTAGGTTTGCCAACTAGCCAGTATTTTTGTTTTTAGTATATTAGCCACTGGCAGTGCAGGCACTTGCAGGAATACTTTTCCCATCCACAATAACCAGTGTTATTAAAAACAAATACCGGCATCGCCAGGCCAGTGGCCAGTAAAGTAAAAGGAACACAAGCCAGATGGCAACCATAGGCCAAGCCCACCTGGCATTTTTTTTAGCTGATCTTAATAATGCCGGCTGATGTGACCCAGCCCCTGCTGACCCATTCCCTGGCTTCCCTGTAGATGGGAAGCTCTCCCATCCTGTGAGCCTACAGGGAAGCTGTGGATGCAGCTGTCAGGACAGAAAGTGCAGTGGAAGCTGCCTTTAAATGTGAGTCTACCACCAACCCCAGGGGGTTTCACACAGCAGGGAATTGTGATTTCAGATTGCTGGGGACAGGCTAACGGCTGGCCCTGAAGTCTCTCAGACACAAGGACCACACTGTCTGGCTTTACTGACGCTTTTAGGACTTTAACTAGAAATTAAAGCCCTGATGGAGGTGGAGTTTTTGGAAACGTTGGGGGCAGAGCAAAATGCATTGGCGTCATAAGTTAACCCCACGCTTCACACTGCATGCTATTCATCTTCCCAGGCCATTCTACAAACAGGAGTTCCCTGGACACGCTGATTAGGCCTGAAGGAAGGGTGGAACAGTGAGATGGGTGAGAGATCTAGCTAGCAGCAGAGGTACCAGCCAAGAGGTGGTAGTGGGGGTGTGCAGAGTACCGCAGCCCCTCTGAACGCATGTTCTGGGTCACATATAGGACTTTTAATGCTTTGTGTCAGCTGTCTTGCATTCTCTCTGGTTGGCCCCAAGAATGGTTTCCCTTGTCCTTGAAGCAGCATGGGGGCTGCGTGCGCAGACATTTTTCATTGAGGTTGGCCTGACTGTTGCCCTGGGTGTTACTATTCTAGGATAATTAAAATTATTCACCCATAGGGCAGTTATTTAAGAGGCCCTTAGGGGCCATACACATTGATATAGATAAATGTGGCCATACTGGTTGTTTTTAAATTTGTCTTGTGGTGTATGTATTTAAATTTTTAGTTTTTTTGTACTAATAAAATCATTAATATATACTGTTGATTGTAGTGGTGCTTCCTTTGGGAGATTGGTGTGTTCTTTGCACGCCCACTCCAAATTATTGTGGATCGCAAGAATGGTTTCCCATTACAGCGGGTTTGGAGTAAGAAGTGCACGCTAGGTAGAAAATGGCCCAGTATGTGATTTCAAAGTGAAGTAAACGGGTTCCTTTTTTTTCTTCCCAAATTAACACAGATACACAATTTAGTTCTGTAAATGAATTACTTAAATGTAAACCTTAGAAAATAAAAAAGTGAGCAGCAGATGTGTGTGTCTCATACTGGGTGATAAGACAAGCCTGATATCAGCCTCCTCCTACTGAATAAAATTTGCAGTGTGGCTTTGCATCTGACAGCTTCTCATTGATAGCCAACGTTGTATATGCCAGGTTCCCATCAATTATGCGAACTTTCATGCACTTTGGAAGGGTTATTGAATTGGTAGGCCGCATTCTCAAGTCATTTAGGCTATGCCTTGTAACGTCATCTTGAAGTTTTTCTTGGTCAGAGCTACAAATCACTCGGCAAAAACTGGAGCATGAGCTGGAAAACTTTTTTATCAAGGTTCCTGGCCTGAACTCAATATACACTGCCACTGCCTCCCATAAAATGGAAATAGGGACATGCATCTACCGTTACCAAGTGATGTCCAACAAGGGTTAAATGTGAGTACGTAGGTAAAAGAGTAAAAAAAGTTCTGCAAGTCTCTTAACTAATAGTTAACATATGTTTTGCTCCAAAAGACACCCCCCTTTAATTCTTATGGAGTGAAAAGTAAAGAAAAGTAAAATAAAAGTCCACTGGCCTTACCGACACTCTTGGGCTGCTGATTGTCCTCCTGCATTTATTCTCCCTCCCACAGCCCTGGTTCCAGCGAGCAGCAGGACGGTCAGATGCAGGATAAACTGTGGCGTGGTCATGACGGTAAGATGAGCAGACTGAGTGAGGGGACTACAACAAAATAAAGAAATCCTTATCTCGCCCAGGATCCAGCAGCAGTTTTGGCATCTGGTGCAACCTTCTTAAATTTGCTGTAGGGCCCCATCTACCCATTCACTTGAATGTCTGTGCATCGCTTGCACACCATTGGAATCACTGGATCCCGGCGAGATTCCTGTTATAGGGGGATTGGGATAATTCTGCCTCTCTGTTTTAAGGGTATTGGGGGAATTCTGCCAAACTGCCTACTATAAAGGGATTGGTAGGGATTCTGCACACTTCCTGGTATAGGGGATGGGGGAATCTGCCACATTGCCTATTTCAGGGGGATTCTGCCAAACTGTGGATTATAGGGGGATTGGGTGAGATTCTGTCACACTTCCCCTGTTATAGGGGATTTGAGAGGATCTGCCATACTGCCTATTATAGGGGATTGGAAGGGATTCTGCACACTGCTTGATATAGAGGGTTGGGGGGAGGATTCTGCACACTGAGTGAGGTCTGTACCCTGCTTGTTATTGGGGGTTTGGAATGGGGGATTTTGCCACACTGCCTGTTACAGTGATAGTGGGGAGATTCTGCCACACTGCCTGTTATAGGGGGATTGGGGGATTCTGAACACTGCCTGTTGTGGGGTAATGGAGGGATTCTGCCACACTGCCTGTTACAGGGGTATTGGGAGGAGTTCTGCATCCTGCCAGTTATGGGGTGTTTGGGGGAGATTCTGCCTGTTATGAGACAATTAGGGGGATTCTGCAAGCTGCCAGTTATGGAGAGGTTAGGGGAGCTCTGCACACTGCCTGTTATGTGGTGATTGAGGGGGATTCTGCCACCTCTGGCAAAGCGGACACCAGGGGAATGTGAATTTAGAGGGGGGGCTTAATCAGAGCAGACCAAACCCCATTTTATGTTAAATGGGTGTTTCTGCCAGTCCCTTGCGGTCTGAATCCCTGAAGCTGTGCGCGATCCTGCGCCCGCTCATTCATATAGGCTGGGCACTGGGGAGGCTCATTCATATAGGCTGGGAAACCGGGGATGTGGCAGGCCAGAGGTCTCCTCTTTCCTCAGGGGCACCAAGTCCCACCCACCTAACCCAGAGCGGCAGAAACCGCTCGCTCACCACCACAGGGATGGGCCTTTTATAGTGACATCATCTCACTCTGCCAGTATAAAAGGCTCCTCTGGCAGCGGAAGCGAGCAGTTAGAGGCCGGAGTGATTGGTGGAAGCCGGTAATGGACAGGGGACTCAGATTACCTGGGATGCTACCAGCTTCCGACGATCACTTCCAGTGGTCAGAGATCAGCGGGGGCAGCAGGACTGACAAGTGCTTTTTACACTTAACTCTTTGTACATTGGTAAAGGAGTCCATGAGACCCCTATACCAGTTCACAGGGTAGAGGGTGCTGGCAAGTCATCTGCAAGCAAGCGGGTAACTTGCCATTACCCTGGCCCCATTAACAATAAATCAAATGTGGGGCGCACACCAAATAAGCATATAAAAATTATTTTTTTACTCTGCAAAGTGGGGCCATATTAGCTCCATATAGGCATAAAATAGTACATCATATTACATCGCTTACAATTTATGTACAATCTCCAGAAAAATAGATCAATCTGTACATAGGAGACTGGGCTTGCAGACTCTTTATGTTGTAAGCACACTGTGGTTCAGAAATGTATCAAAAGGATGAGATACAGCTGCAGTGTATTCCAAGAAATCACATAAACACCCAAAAGTATCAAAATGTATCCACAGTGTTAGCTTAAAAGTCCATAGAGTAGGCTGTGTGGCCATGTAGCACAAATACAAAGTAGCAATACCAATAAGCGTCTATGCTTCAAAGCCTTTCTGTATCCAATATAAACAGAACTCCATAATCAGTACATGAGGCATAAGTACATATAGTTAAATGCATGCCGAGTCTGAAGGTTCCTCAGAAAGACACCATTAAAGGACTGATTTATCTTCCATTAAGGATTTTTAGTGAGATGCCAAAACATTAAAGGCCAGATTATAAGGCCAGAAGATTATAAGGCCAGATGCAGCATGTGCTAATGGTGCTCTACTGTCAGTCTCCTCGCCTTTCCTGCCCTTTAAGGCATCGTGAGCGCGCCATACCACGGACTGTATGCAGCAGCAGACATGCTCTGCTGCATGGTTTTAACAGAGCATGCTCCACAGTGACACCTGCTGTTCAGCCCACTGGAAGTGCACAAGGCCTAGAGTGTAAGCTCTTGGACTTGATTTCACTTCCTGGTGTCCTGAGTTTGAATGGACAGGAAGTGACTTCACCAGACTCTGGCACATCCCTCCCTGTGCTGATTGATAGCCCTATTTAAGAGGACAGCTGGCCTTCAGCCAATGCTGTGTTATCAGCTTACTTCCTGGACCTTGTTTCCCTGATTCCTGAATACCTGATTGAATACCTGGATTTATATACGGATGGATAACCTGATTTTTGACGCGGATTGCTTATGGACTTTGCCTGTTTTCTGCCTGCCTCTGACCCCGGATTAACCCTTGGATTCTGCTCAGACTTTTTATTTGCTCTTTGGAGTTTTTTCTGCTTCACTTCGCCCCATACCTGGAGCTCAGCTCAGCTCTCCCCATGATTGTAGCCAGGAGGCTTGACATCTACAGAGAAATCAATGTGAGCTCATAGCCCTGCATTCAAATTCAAAAGCCACAGAATATATACAAAGTATACATAGGAAAAAAACATTACCCAGAATGTGAAATTGTACAGGTGGGGGCAGTCCTCCCACATTTCGGGGGTTTGCGTCCCCTTTGTCAAGGAAAAGCGCCCCATTACCTGCATCCCCAAAGCCCAGGGGGTGCAGAAGAGCCCACAACCCTTATGTGCTATGCAGGCTGGTAGCCTCTGCACCCTGGTCTACTAGGCCTGGGCCACGTTTGCTGGATAGGGGGGACCTTGTGCCTTTTTAAAAAATGAAGGCTTTAACCCTTAAAAATTAGAAGAAAAGTGTTGGGAGGGCACATCTTTTTTTTAATGTAAGGTTTGACTTATGCTTATAGGTTCAATGATAAAGGATTAAGTTGTGTGAATCATGGAGCAGTTTTATGCTTGGAAAATTACCGGAAATAAAAAAAAAATAGCCTCATCTCCTAGTTAGGCCTTGTTTATTACACTCACAAACAGCTCTAGTTATTCTCCAGTGTGAATAAAGTTTACAATCAGTGTGTTATACAGTATCATATCAGTGTAATAAAATACATATATCATGTGTCACATCACATGTCATATACAAGGCATATAACAATCAGAGAATATCCAAAAGTTAGTACAGTCCAGACCTATGACTTTTTTTAAAAATGTTGTTGTATCCTCTTCATAATGGTAAGAGCTCTGATGCATCCTCAGAGAGTATGCATATGAGGGATAGATTTGTCAGAGATAGGGATCAACGAGAAAGATAGTGAGGTCAGTCTAGAGGCAGTAAGAGAGGCAGAGAGCCTTAAAAATTGCGGTAACCAGTAATCGTAGTAGTAAATATAATGCTGGGGTGGATAATATCTTGTCTTTTGGGCTATTTCAAACAATTGTGGACCACCAAAGGAATTTAAGCACGTTCTCACCCCTACGAGCATAAGAAAGAGTAGAGTAATGTTTATACACACTACCCGATAGAATCGGGAGCACCACAATATCCAAGAAAAGTATACACAAATTATATTGATAAGCAAAGTTAAAAAAGATAAGAGATAGGGTAGTTGAAGCTTGCTCTTGTTTTTATCTTGTCTATCGTGATTTATGTGTTTTTTAAAGTTTGCTACTCAATACGTGACTGCGATTTCTCCATGGACCAAGGAGAAAAGTTAGATTTCTCCCGTTCTGCGCTGTTAACGTGCAGGGGGAAACAGGATGCCCCCTTCACTCGGAACAACATCTATTTATCAAAAAATGGGGGTTGTTCCGGTTTAAAGGTAGCAGGAAAAATTCATATGATTGTATAGGACCTTAAACAGAGTTTAAATGTGATCCTGCACAATGGCCACCCCCTAGCCCCCAACTTTAAAATGGACCAACACCTAGGAATCTCCATTAACTTGGGTTTTGGTCTGCTTTATTGGGGCACTCTGATTTACAATGGCTCTGTGTGTAAAACCTAGGTGGAGCAACACCTAGGAATCTCCATTAACTTGGGTTTTGGTCTGCTTTATAGGGGCATGCTGATTTACGATGGCTCTTTGTGTAAAACCTAGGTGGAGCAACACCTAGGAATCTCCATTAACTTGGGTTTTGGTCTGCTTTATAGGGGCACGCTGATTTACGATGGCTCTGTGTGTAAAACCCTCCAGGATCACCTGTTTACTCGCCTTAATGTCCAGGCATTAATGATTACTGAATGAATGGAACAACCACTGGGTGACTCCTACAGACCAATCCTCTCTGCTGCATGCACTTACCACCAGCATTTTAGATACACTGACAAGGGATGCACACATCAATTAGAAGATTGCATGGATTTCACACACCAGGGCATCCTGAATCAGCAGTCCTGCCTATACTGGCCTGACACATACATCCAAGGGGTGGTAACAATAATATAATCTTACTGCAAAAACAAAAAAAAAATGGATTCTGACCTTACAAATGGATTCAGGTCCTTACAAACCAATTTGGTGGCAAGGTAATCAGGCCCCAAGCGCCACCCCAAGCGCCACACTTCTGGCTCCAAGCGCCACCTCCATTCTGCTTCCCAGCTCCAGCCATCTCCATGTGACAAGGGGGTGTGATGGGGAGGATGGAAGTGCCCTAGATTTAAAAGAAGAAAAACACCTGCAGCAGCGGGAGGGAATGGCAGTGCCCCAAAATTTTATGTTCAATCTCTTTTTATTGATTTTACATCAAATAAAGAACAATACAGGATAGTGATACAATGATCAGAAACAAGAACATGTTGCCTTCAGTGTCCATGAGCGCACATATATAAGTGACATATCAAAATCAGTAACCACGCTCCCCCTACCTCCCGCCCCCCACCCCCACCAATCCCGACCAACGGGTACGACCGTGACCGCACCCCATCCACACTTATGCAACATTTAAATTGTAGGGATCGGCGTCCCCTCCATACAGACCCGCCGACCAGGTGTCATTTCCAAACGAGGCCTACAATCTAGGGCCAGAGGGGAGTAAAGCGACCAGCCCTCAACAAGCCCAGCAAGAATTTCTTTCACAGGGGAGGTGGACGGCCACAGGGGGGGGCAAGGGAAGGAGCCAGGGGGATCCCGAAGGCGCATAACAGCAAGGACATGTGAAGGAGCAAAGGGAAGAGAGAGAGAGAGAAAAAAAAGAGAGGGGGGAAGCGAGGGGGGAAGTGGGGAGGAGAGGGGGGAGGCCGAAAGATACAATAAGATTAAATTTGCTGGAGCAGTGGAGGGTTCAGTGTTGGGCAAGTTCTAAGAAAAGGATACTGTAAGGACATAAAGAAAAACACACACAGGAACAGGACCACAGGTGGAAGCAAGGGCGTGCCAGCGCACGGCCCCTCACTAAAACTCCCGTGACAGATGACTGTCCCTGTAATCCATCCAACCGGTCCATGTCATCATGTATCTCTCCTGCGTGCCCTCAGAGTCTGAAATCAGATCCTCCATACGGCGGATGGCCTCCACCTCCTGCACCCAATCCACCAGAGAAGGTGGCTTCGTGGATTTCCATCGTCTCGGAATGACCGCTCTCATTGCTGTCAGGAAATGGCGTAGGACCCCCTTTTTACCGCGGGATAGTGGGCCAGGAAGCAAGGACAGCAGGGCCACCTGTGGAGAGTTCTGCACTGACTCCCCCGTGATGTTGTTGTATATAGATAGGACCTTCTCCCAGAGGGCCCTAACTGACGGACAGCCCCACCAAATATGGACCATGTTACCCTGCCCCTCTAGGCATCTCCAGCATCTATCGGAACAAGAAGGGTCAAACCTGTTCAGGTCGGCTGGGCACCTGTACCATCGAGAAAGAACCTTGAAGTTCCTTTCCTGGGCAACGCTTGGGACTGCTAATTTGTGGGTAAAAAAATATATTTTAGTAAGCTCTTCTTCAGAGATAGATATCCCCAACTCTTCTTCCCATTTCCGCATGAATTCTGGTGGGGAATCATGCTGTGCTCCCAATAGGGTTCGATATAAGACAGCAACTGCATGCCCTCCCGGGGGTGCCTGTGTGAGGACATGCTCTAATTGCGTCAGTGGTAGTCTACACCGTTCCACCAACTTCTGGGCCACCACAAAGGTAGTCAGTTGTCTATAGAGAAACCATGATACGTACTGTCCCGGGGCTTTCTCCCTTATCTCATCCAGTGCGGGAAGTCCAGTGTGTGTCAAAATGCTACCCATAGTAACATTAGTCGAGGCCTCCCACACCAAGAAGCCCCTAACCCCTACCCCCGGTGCAAAAGAATAGTTGTCGAAGAGAGGAGTCAGGGGCCCCGGTCTATTGATCGTGGTGCTCCGTCTAGTCATCCTATCCCAAACCATCAGGAACTGCCCTGCCAGAAACGGAAGAGAGTCCCTCACTCGCCTGGGGAGCGAACCCCCCCAAGGCAATGAGGTCAGATTTACAGGGGAAATTGCCCTTTCCACCTTGACCCATTGCTTCCCCTCCCCTCTCTGGGCCCAGTCCAATATGCGGAGTACCATGACTGCTCTATGATAGGTCTTTAAATCAGGGAGGCCAGCACCACCATCTGATTTAAGCCTTGTCAAGGTACTGAATCCTATACGGGGCTTCCCTGTGCCCCACACAAATCTCAAGAAAGCAGTCTTCAATCTCTTAAAGAAACTGCTAGGTAGGTGGATGAGTACCGTTTGGAAGGTATATAAAAACTTAGGAAGGATGTCCATTTTTAACACATTGATCCTTCCAAACCAAGAGAAGTACCGCTTATCAAAAGTGGTGAGTTCATTTATCGTCCTTGAAAGCAAGGGGGAATAGTTCAATTCATATAATCGTGAAAGATCCGATGGGACCTGCACCCCAAGATACTTTATTGAGTGAGCTTGCCATTTAAAGGCAAAATTCACTTTGAGCTGCTCTACAACCTGTCTAGGGAGAGATATGTTAAGGGCCTCTGATTTGCCATAATTGATCTTGAAATTGCTTACCTGGCCAAACGTCTCGAATTCCTTGAGAGCAGCTGGGAACGAGATCAACGGAGCAGTCAAGTGTAGGAGTAAATCATCAGCATAAAGGGAAGCTTTATACTCCCGTTCCCCTATTGTTATACCCCTAATGTCCGGGTTCTGTCTTATAGCTACAGCAAGGTGTTCCATTGTAATTACGTACAATAACGGGGATAATGGGCAGCCCTGTCGAGTGCCGTTGCTAATCTTGAGGGAAGATGAAAGAAGGCCGTTCACCCTTACCTTTGCTGTGGGCTCGGAGTACAACGCCAAGATCCTGGACAGGAGTCTCGGGCCAACACCAACCTGTTGGAGGGATGCTTTGAGGAACATCCAGTCCACTCTATCAAATGCCTTCTCCGCATCACACGAGAGAAGGCACGCCTGAGCCCCCTTGGTTTTGGCAAGTGCTATTAAGTCGAAAAGCTTATTGGTGTTGTCCCGAGCCTCCCGCCCCGGCACAAATCCAGCCTGATCCAGGTCTATCAGACCCGGGAGAAGTGGTCCGAGCCTGGAAGACAAAATCTTGGCATATAACTTAATATCAACGTTTATCAAGGAGATCGGCCTGTAGCTGCTACACAGTGATAGATCCTTTCCGGGCTTAGGGAGGACTGAAATTATTGCCTCTAGAGACTGTCGGGGAAACCCACACTCTGGCCCAATAGAGTTAAAGACTTTAGTTAGGAAAGGTACTAATTCGGCCCCAAAGTGCTTGTAAAATTTGGGAGTGAAGCCATCAGCTCCAGGGCTTTTACCCTGCGGTGTCTCCTTAATTGCCTTGGCCACCTCCTGTTTAGAGAAAGGATCCTCCAGAGCCTTTGCTTCCTCCTCTGGTATCGAGGGAAGGGGTGTGCTGTGCACATAAGCCACAACCGCCTCCGGTGGCTCTGAGTCAAGCAAGGAGTCACTACTCCGCCCCAAATTGTACAACGAGTGGTAGTACTCCCTAAAGCTGTCCACAATTTGGGAGGGCATCACAGCATTTTGACCCTGTGGCCCTCTAATATTGGGAATATATGTGGCCGCAGACCTTGGATGTAGTGCCCTAGCGAGCAGCCGCCCACATTTGTCTGAAAACTGATAATACAGTACCCTCTGTCTCTCTCTGAACCTCATATAAGCCTGGTTATATAGGCTCTGCAGTTTATCTCTGGCCTTCATCAGGTCCATAAGTAAAGTGCTAGATGGACTCCTTTTATGCTCCAGTTCCAGGGCCTGGATTCGCTGCAAGGTCTGAGATATCAAAGAGGCTCGTTCCCTCTTCAGTCTGGACCCATGTTTGATAAATTCGCCTCTGACCACACATTTCAGTGCCTCCCACTGGTATGGAAGAGGCGTAGGGTCCTGCTCGTGGTTTCTAAAAAACTCCGACATGACCTCTCTGAATCCGGACAGGCACGCAGCGTCCCCGAGCAAATTGTTGTTAAGCCTCCAACTCCAGCTTTTAGGATAGAGCCCAGGCAAAGCCACTGACAGAAAAATCGGGGCGTGGTCCGACCATAATATCTGGCCAATCCACGCACGCAGAGCCCAATCCATGGCATGGTGCTGAAGAAAGAGGTAATCAATCCTGCTGTACGAATTCCTGGCGGCCGAGTAAAAGGAAAAGTCCTTATCTCGGCCGTGTAGTACCCGCCAGGAATCCACCAGCTGCAGGTCAGAGAGGATTTTTTTCAGCCTGTTTCTTTTGCTCAGGGACACCGCCGACCCGCCAGAGGAGGTGTCTAACTCTGGCTGCATAGGAATGTTAAAGTCGCCCCCCACCATAAGTGTGCCCTCCGAGAATTGCGCCAGTGTCCGAAGCGCGTTCACACAAAAACTGACCTGATCCGTGTTAGGGGCATAAATGTTAGCTACAGTATACATCCTGGAAAACAATTCAATCTTAAGAAATACAAACCGCCCATTCAAGTCAACCTTGAGATCTATCACCTTATGGGGAAGAGATTTGTGGATGGCGATCGAGACCCCGGTTGCCTTGATGTTAGGGTTAGGGGCATGGTGCCATGAGGGGTAATACCTATTCTTGATAACCGGTATATGTCCCGCTTTGAAATGAGTCTCCTGGAGAAGTAAAATAGCGACCCCCTGCTTATGTATATGGTATAAAACTTGTGAACGTTTCTCAGGGATATTCAATCCCTTTACATTGAAAGAGCCAATTATTAATTCGGCCATTACCTACGCGCCCCCGCCCCCAGTACAAATAAGATAGATGGGAGTAACTAATGGACAGGTGCAGGGGCAGACAGGGGGAGGGAGGGTGAAGGGATAGGGCACGGGAAAACTAGAGACAGGAAAAAAGGGGGGGGAAGAGAAGAAGAAAAAAAAGAGGTATCAACAAAATATCTTGCCAAAGTAAACAAGAAAAGTGCTAGCACTAATGTTCACTGTATCTCCCAGAGGAGTAAGTGAACCGACCTATTGGGGGAAAGTGAAAGACTACGGACGTAGGCTAGGAGGTGCACTCTTTTTGCATATAACCTATATGTAACCACATATCACAACTAATAATAAACATGTCCAGAACTATCACATTAAATAACAGTAGAACTAGCAACAACAGCCCCGACCACGTCTGGCCACCCGCACGTGAAGTGGCGGAGGAGGCCATCCGCGGCCCTACCCCCCCAATGTCACACAACATCCAGCGGCCCCACTCCTCAAAGCCCGGCAGGCCCACTCACCATACAGGAGGGGCCAGGGCAGACCACCCCGCAGCCAGGCCAACGGACCAGAGTCACGCCGGCCCACCCACAGCGCAGTCCCCCCAGCAATCCCACCCAAGGCGCCAATATAGGCATCAATCGGACAGGCGGAGCCCGGCCGGCCCGAGAGGAGTACCACCCCCAACAGCCCGGCCCGAAAGGGCAGCATCATGACATGATGGCACGCTCCACTCTCTGGACCACCGTCACTCCTCTGATTAGGCCAGGGTGTACCCTCCCCCCCCCCCAGCCCCCCAGACAACTCTCCGTCCTCCGAGATGACTGGCTCAGCTCCGAGGGCAGCTACCGCCCGGGGCGGACCGACCAACAATACACGCCAGCCCGCCCCAGCGGCACCCGCCCCACAGCAACCCGAGCCGTCCAGATGGTCCCTGCCGCCAGCACACCAACCAAGCTCCAAGATGTGGCAAGGCAGCAGCCAAGCGACCAGGCATCCCGTGAGAAGGGAGCGGGATCAGTCCATTCCATGAGGCTGCATGCCCCACTGCAGGTAGGTCGCATAATGACCCCGGCCACCGCAGGCACAGTAAGGCAAAACAGAAAGTCAACCGGGTGGGGCCCCGGGGGCGGCGCAGCCCGGCTCCGCGCCAACACGGAGGGCCGAAGGAAGAGAGAAAAGAAGGGGGGATGCAAAAAGTAGAAAATTCCCAAGCTGACTCTTTACATCTTCGTCATCCTTATCAGTTTGTAGGGGAGGTAGTTAGGGCAGAAACAAATAGTACCATAAACACTTCGATTCAACATAGAACAAAAGTCACTCGGGGAGACAGCCGTGGCACCAGCCATCAAAACCTTTCCGAAGCCGGACTAAACAATTTGGCGTCGCCTTCCACCTCTGAGCCTGTCCCTCTGCGGTCGCGGCTCTCCAGGATGCGGACGTGGGCCCATCGCTCCAAAATCCCCCAGCGTGGGGGACATCCAGTCCTCTAACTGCACGTCAGGAATTTCCAAGAAGCGAGAGAGTTCCGGAAGCTGTGCGTGGGATCGCAGGACGAATGGGCGACCCCTCTTCAGGACCACCAGATGAAATGGATGCCCCCATCTGTATGTCGCACCACTTGACTTAATGGCCTCCAATAGTGGTTTCATGATACGGCGCATCTGGAGAGTGCGTCTAGCCAGGTCAGGGAGCAGAGTTATCCGAGACCCATTATAAAGAATGGGCCCCTTGTCCCAGGCTCTTCTCATAATTTCCTCCTTCACTCTGAAGAAATGCACCCGGCACACCACATCTCTTGGTCTGGCAGGATCGGCTGAGCGCGGGCCAGGTGCTCTATGAACTCTGTCGATCTCCACGTGCTCCTCCGGGGGCTTGCCTAGGACTTCATTAAATATTCTGGAGATGGTGTCATTGAGGTTGTTATTTTCAGGCAACTCTGGAAGGCCACGGATCCGGATGTTGTTCCGACGACTTCGATTTTCGAGGTCATCCAGATGCATCAAGGTTCTAATGGATTGTTGGTTAGAGTCGGACTGCGCTTGTTGCAGTGACAATTGCGCCCTCTCAAGAGCATCCAGGCGCTGCTCGGTAGTGACCTGACATTGCTCCAGGGAGTCCACTCTATTAGATACCTCAGAGACCGATCTCGTAACCTCTTCAAGCTCTCTTCTCAGTAGGGATTCCATGCGATTGATATAGTTCTCAAAGTCCCTTCGAGATGGCAAAAACTTCAGCAGTGTGTCGATATTGTACCGCTCATTGGATGGGGCTCTATGCTCTGGAGGGCCAATAGAATCCGCCGTAGCCTGGGACCAGGTAGGGGACCGCGGGGATGGCAGGGAATTTTGGCTGAGGGGTCCATCAGAGAACGCTGGACTCCTCGCGGCGGCCGGCGGTTTCACCTCAATGCCAGGCAAATGAAACGCAGGTCTTCTATTAATGGGTGAGCACTGGCTTTCCCCAAACGATGTCCCCCGGGTCGTCTCAGGCGCCTGGGAGTTGTGGCCCCTATACAGATGGGTCTGACCAGCACCCTCACAAACATGCCCCTCATCTTCATCTGAGGTAGCCAAATTGCAGCTGGGGGGTGGGGGGTGCAACTCCACAGTCACCACCACCGGCGAACGCCTGTCGGGGGTCTCTGCAGACAGTCCGGATCCCCCCCCCTTCCGGCACGCCGGCATGTGTGGGCCATCGTTTGTGCCTGGGGAGCCGAGCAGGGGTGTCATATGGCCAACAAGGGATCGAGCCTCCGCCCCCGGCCGGGAGCCCCTGGTTTCTACTGCCCTCGGATCCAATCCGGCCCCCGAGTCTCCAGGATTCCCCCGCCTGCCACCTGCCCAGCAATCCTGTTCCTCCTCAGCCGCCGGGTCATCTCCCCTGTTCCAGCCTGCCAGTCTGGCTCTTCCATGACCCCGTCTGCTGTCTATGCCAGTGTGGAGGGGGTTACTAGTGTCAGCGTCCCCCTTCCCCTCCCGCATCACTGATGACACGGCACCAGGCTGGGCCGACGGGGCTCCGCTCCTTTCTTCCCCGTACTCTTCACTTCCACATACCTGACAGCCGCTGCTGGAGGCAGCAGCGGCGGCGGCCCCCTCCCGCTGCACCGCGGTCCTCTCCCAGCATGCCGTATCTTCGGGGGACATTACCCCCGGCCCCTCCGCCGCAAAGGGTGAGACCTCCGACAGCCCACAGCCCGGAGACGTGGGCGGGACGGTGTCCAGGTCACCGCCGGGGCTCCGGTCATCCCGCAGTTGTTGCTGACAGGAGGCGGCGGCGGCGGCCCCCCCCAGCCGCCGCACGGTCTTCACACAGCTTGCCGCATCTTCAGGGGGCATTGTCTCCGGTCCCTCTGCTGCAAAAGGCGGGACCTCCGGCAATCCATGACCCGAGGATGAGAGCATGACACCGGCCAGGTCACCGCCGGGGCTCCGATCATCTTGAGGTCGTCGCTGACAGCCGCTGCTGGAGGCGGTGGCGGCGGCTCTCACCTGCCGTGCTGCAGTTTTCCCCTGGTGCTCCACATGGACCCGTTCAGGGGGCATTGCCGCCGGCCCCTCTGCTTCCGAAGATGGGACACCTGATGACTGTCGGCTCCCAGATGATGGCGGAAGGGCACCTGGACTCCCTGGGACACGCTCCGGGCCCCGATCCTTCCCGCTCCGCTTCTGGCCCGCCTTCTCCTTCTTCTCGGCCATCTTTGTGCCCTCCTCACTGGCACCCGTCTTCTGTGCTGCAGCAAAGAATTTGCTGATCTTGCCTGGCCGACTGCTCCCCGATGCCGGCTGACTCTTTCTGCGCCTGGACATGTCTTCCAAAACTTAATCTGGGATGTGGAAAATCCTTGTTCACTGTTAAAAAGTGCAGAGCTCCCACACAAGCGTGCTCACTCCGCCATAGCCAAGCCACGCCCCCCCCAAAAAAATTTTAATGGGGAATTTAAAATGTAAAATAAAAACTTGCAACAGTGAGGGTGGCGCAGTGTGTGGGTGCCCACCTTGCACACCCCAAAGGCCGGTCCTGGTTAAAATTGGCAAAGTAACTGTCTTTGCTGGAACTATAGTGACTTGGTACCAACTTGTCAGGCAGAGATAGCGGTTTGTGGTAGGTTATGGAAGGATTATTGCCACCTGTGTTGCTTAGTTTAGGTATTTGAGAGAGAAAGTATCGATGGCATTTTTTTTTTATCCACTCAGATCAGGTATCTCCATCTTCATATATAGTAACCCCGATGTCTGCCTTCATTATCAGAGTGGGCACTATCTATTCGGAGGTATTTATGTAGTTCGTCATTGTGGATTAAGAAACATTGCAATCACCGCTATGCTGTTATATATATAGAAAAGAACATATACTCTTTCTTCACATAATATATAAAGAAAGAATATATATATCAAATATACACGTATATATATCTACCTAACCCTGTGAAAGCTTTATTTACTTAGTTTATTTACTTATTTCATTATTTTATTGTGAGTTTTATACGAGCCTCCTATGTTTAGTGAAAAACCTATATCCTTGTGCAGTTTTATCTCCAAGCTTGCCCCCCCCCGATCCCTTCCCCCCCCCCACGTACTAATAGGAAGGTTATTATAGGTCATTATTGGGGATTTTGAATTCTTGTTAAGAATTGGTTTACCATATCACCATTTTGGGGCAGGTTGTTAAAGCTATCTCATTTTTTAGTTCTGATATTATTGTTCTGTAACATAATTTCTTATCTGGGGGTGCAGGGTTAGCCCATCGCAGTACAGTTGTTTTTTTCGTTGCCCATATCAATACTGATCCTAATCATTTTTTCTCTGTAGCCCAAGTCTTGGGAAATAGATTTAACAGGCCCCATGTAGGGGAAAGAATTATTTTATCTCCTATCATATTCTATTCATATTGATTTAGAATAATTGCAATCTCACCATAGGTGCATTAACGTTGCGGGCACCTGATTGCACCACCAACAATTGTATGTAGGGAATCTGTTATTATAATCTGTTGTGTATTAATATCTTGATATAAATTTGATACTGAAGATTTTTAGTGACGGGGACTGGATTTCCTTGATTGTATGGTAAATATTACTCCACTCTACTTATTCTAGTTTTATTTTAAGATCACATTCCCATTTTCTAGTATATTCTGTTAGTGTGCATATTGTTATTTTTCTTATGTGGTCATAGTAATGAGAAATGGAGTTTGGTTTTTCTCGTAGATTTAGAAAAATCTCCTGTATTGCTGTAGGTTTGAATAGATCTGAGGGAAGAGATAGTGTTCTAATGAAGCAGGCAACTTGGTGGCGAATTAATGTAAATTCATGGGGGTTGTCAGTTAGTAGTAGCCCTGTTTTTGGCGACCAGATATGTAATATTCTTGTATGTTGTGCCTGTTGAAATTTTGATAAGGTTATGCTTCGTTTACCCTGGGGAAAGTCGTGGTTGGTGGTCAGTGAGCGCAGCATATCTGGGAACGGAAATAGTAATTTATCTTTCATGATGATGATTGGTATTTGTAATAGCGCACTTTGTGTTGGATTATTAATGATTATAAAATGTATGAAATGTAGTTTTTAATGTTTTAAGAATGTATAGTTCTGGCTGGGGCAGGTTGCAAAATGCTTCCCTCGCTTAATGACAATTAGAGGTTAAATATCTGAACCATGTGATTAAGTTTGCCTTTATCTGTCAAGACGCTCTCTGACACTTACAGCCCATGATTAAGTCGGATACCGACGAAACGCGTTGGGCGGGGTTAGTGTCCAAGAGCGTCATTACGTTTCTACACGTGAGACGAAGAGTATCGCAGCGGCCGCTTCGGTATCCCGCGGGCGAGGGAACGGAGCACGGAGCTCATATGATACTGTAACACACTGATTGTAAACTTTATTCGCACTTGTGAATTACTAGAGCTGTTTATGAGTGTGATAAACTGAACTGGGGGATGGTGCTTATTTTTTATTTCGTCATTTTTCAAACTTGTCCAACATTGTAGTTTGATTTTATTTGAAAATCTCATAAAGTGCTCTTTTTAGTTTAATCTCACTTTATTGAAATTTTCAGTACAAGAAATACAATAAAAACAGAGAAGCAATATATAGAACAGGGAAGGACAAAAGGAAGGGATCACAATCCGTATAGTGCTTCAGTATTCATAAAGGGGAGTGCGCCCCACCCCTCAAAATACCGGAAGTCGAGCCCCACGGCCCCACTGCCCACCCCGCCCCCACCCGCCCGGGGCCGGCCAAACAAGGGGGGAGGCGCCGGGCGCCCCAAACCAGAGTGCCAGGCCTCGCCCCCCCCATCCCGGGCCACAGAACCGGGCAGCGACCAAATGCCCGGCCACACTGCTAAATAGTGCCACCGCTACACAATGGCACCGCCCGCCTCCCAAGAACCACAGTTCAGATTGTGTAAGGGCCGGCGGCGACCCTCGCGTGCAGCGGCCGCTATGAGAACGAGCCATTCCCACAGTGTTCGGCCGTCTGCGGGCCAGGGGGTAGAAAGGAGATGGGGCCAGGGAAGACCCGTCCAGAGAGGAGAAGGGCCAGGGTACAAACTGAGTGGATCACAGCCCATCTGGGGGGGCGAGGCGAGGCGGGGCAGGGAACACGAGGCCAGAAAGGGCCAGGAGTGCGGAAGGGCGGGGCGAGGAGGAAACAAGGAGGGGGCCGGGAGAGAAAGAAGGAGGGAGAGGCGAAGAGGGAGAGAGAAGAAGGAGAGAAAAGAAAAGAGAGTAAAAAAAAGAAAGAAAAAAAAAAGGGGGAGGGGGAGCGGTTGGGGAACCAGGTTTGCTGGCAACTAAGGAAAGTGGGAGCTACCACCGGTAGCCTCCCGAGGCAGCACTTGGTCGCTATTCCAGGAATAGTCATATTGACCTGGCTACAGGACACCCATCTGCAGGAAGGCCCTCGCAAGGGCCGACTCCCTGAACATTATCCAACTGGTCCAGGTGGTTAGGAATTTTTCCTGGGACCCTTCGTCCCCCTGCACTCTCTCCTCCATTCTCATCAAAGAGTCCATTTCCTCAAACCATTTCCCAAGACTCGGGGGGCTAGGGGATTTCCAGTGTCTGGGCATGATCGCTCTCCCTGCTGTCAGGAAAAATAAAGTGCTCTTTTTAGTTTGGTGGAGTCTCCTGGGCAGGAACGGGTGTCTAGCAATACATATGTGATACCGTTGTAATTGGGAGGAATGGGGCTTTTACACACAATATGGTTTTCTTGAAAAACTTATATTTCTTTTTAAATGCTACAAAATGTGAAAAATACCTTTTTTTAAATTTCATGTATTTCAAAGCACTGAAAAAAATTTGCAAACAAGCCTTTTTTTATGTTAAAGCCCAAACTCTACCAGAAAAATTATATATTGTTTTTTCGTCAATCACTGGCAATTCCTGCAAGAAAATCACAATTAAACATGTATAGCGCAAAATGGTGAAAAATTGGCAGGCAATAGATGGTGACATCTCTAGGTAGGTTGTCACTGAAAAAGTTAAGGGCTAATTCTACTTTCAATTTCAATATTAAAAGTTCCCATTATCATATGCCAAAATGATGTCCTCCATGTTTTTTTATTTGTTTGCAACTCAGTTTTCTCTAGCAACAGTGTGTTTACCTTAAAGCGGACCTTCACCTTGACTAAGAGCCTATCTTATATGTTTCCCCCACCCTGTACATACAGATTGCTCACATTAAAAATCATCCTACCTGCATCTACTGCATGTTATGAGCCTTTAAACATCGAAGATGGTGGCTCATGGATTATCAGGCAGCCTGCAAACAGGAAGTGTCTTCTGAATGTGTCGCTCTTCACTCTGGGATTGCTGTCCTTTCGCTGACCCCAGCTCTGCTTTGTCTGTGCAAAGCACAGCTATAACCCCACCCCCCTACACTTTATCCTGCTGTCCTCTCTTCAATATGTGTGATGCTTCTGATCCAAGATGGCGGCGCCCGTATCCTAGAGTCCTGAACAGAGTTGCAGGCTGGTGGGGGAAATAATAATAAGTGAGTGACTAAAAACTTGAAATATATGAATTTTAGATGCTGGGGAATAGTTTTTTTAAGGGTTTGGGCTTTTCATTAAAGTGGACCAACACCCAGGATTTTGACTATCCTGGGTCTTGGTCCACTTCGATGGGGCACCCCCGATCGGGGTGCCCCGCTGTGTGAAACCCCCCCCAACCCCCCGAAAAACTCACCTCTCCGCGCTCCCAGCGCCAACGTACAAGGACGTCTAAGCGGCTGCCGCCGCCGCCGCCTCCCGCGCGTCCCTTTTGACGGGCGCGCGCCCGCGCCGGCCATTCGCAGACGGCCGGCGCGGGGGCGCGCACGCCTGCAGGGGCGCGAGGGAGGCGGCGGCGGCCGGCCGCCGCCGAAGATCAGGTAGGGTTTTTCGGGGGTTTTGGGGGGGTTACACCCCGCGGGACATCCCGATCTCGGATGTCCCGCGGGGTGGGGGGTGATCGGCCCGGGAATCTTATAGATTCCCGGGCCGATCACCCGTGGGTGTTGGTCCACTTTAAATCATGCTGAAAGTCCGGTTTAACAACCCAACATAAAATAGTGTGTTTGATATATAGAGCAGAGACTTCCTGACTTTTGCTTGGTAATCACTTGATTGGCTGAGGCAGAGATGTTGCTCCTGCTCTAATTCAGGTCTTCAGATTAGGGGATCACAATCTTGTGTTCCAGTAGCTAAAGGGTTGCTGGCAACATTTTCACCCGGGAAGGGAGGTCGCTCATTACTGCTGCATGCTTTTTTCAAGCTCAGCTATGTGGGGTGAGGGGAGCTCACGCTTGTTAGTAGAAGGATACTGGGATTTTTTAATCAGAAGCTATACTAGGGCCTTACTTGAAGCCAGGTAGGACACTCACTTTAGCAGCCAGAAGAGGAAATATAAGCTTTTCTGACCTATAATCAGCTAAATACGATATAAATAATATTTTCCAATAGATTAGCATAGTATTAAACTTAAAACAAAACATATCTAGATATCAGCCATTTAAAATCACAAAAGAGACCATAACTTATAACAAAAAAAACAAAGAATAAATGGTACTAAGAAGAATATGGGGAATTAAAGAACTTCCTCTGCTGCCACTCAGCTGTGTTGTAGCTGGCTGGGGCCGGGGCAGAAGAGGAAACGTGACCTCATTCCCTGCCTCCCCTACCTGCCCCCTCAGACAAAGAGAAAAACGTGGCACTACCAACTATCTCCAAAATGAATTTTATTTTTTAAATACCTGATGATACATGGACATATTAAAGACAATTAAAAAAACATATAATACACATGTCCTCACAAAGGGAAGAAGGGGAGGGGGGGGGGACACCCAGATGGAAAATGATTGTTGAGAGGCACTAATATCCACAAAATATCCAATGATAATACACCTATAGGTCAGCCTTGACCTAGCTGGAAACTATATAATAAAGAATGTGCATATGTGCATACAACCTATATAACTAAGAATTGTGTCCTATACATCAAATATACCAAATATCTATATTAAAGTGGACCAACACCCAGGGGGGATCGGCCCGGGAATCTATAAGATTCCCGGGCCGATCAGATCCCTCCCCGCGGGGCATCCGAAATCGGAATGCCCTGCTGTGTGAAACCCCCCAGGAAGCCCACAATCCTACCTTCTCCCCATTCCAGCGGCGCATGCGCGTCCGCAGCCGCCGATCGGGGTGCCCCACCGAAGTGAACCAAAACCCAGGATTAGGGATGAGCGAACCGGTTAGGGCGAACCGTAATTCGCTCCGAATTTCAGGGGAAATTCGATTCGGCACGCTGCCGCCGCCGGCCCGCTGACGGGCGTAGCCGGCCTGCCCGCTCCCACCATGCCGGCATTTTTTTTTTTCAGATGAGCGATTCGTGAAAGTACGATTCGGGCGAACTCGAATTTCTTGGGGAAATTCGGCGAATCGCCCGAATCGAACTTTCAAGAAGTTCGCTCATCTCTACCCAGGATAGTCAAAATCTTGGGTGTTGGTCCACTTTAAAGTAGTGCAAAAAATCTTCTATGTGCAAAATTGCAGATAAATGATCAAGAGGACTTTGTTCCTACCTGGCTGGTCATCTTGATCATTTATCTGCAATTTTGCGCATAGAAGATTTTTTGCACTAGGCACTTTGAACTTTAATATAGATATTTGGTATATTTGATGTATAGGACACATTTCTTAGTTATATAGGTTGTATGCACATTCTTTATTATATAGTTTACAGCTAGGTCAAGGCTGACCTATAGGTGTATTATCATTGGATATTTTGTGGATTAGTGTCTCTCAACAATCATTTTCCAGGGGGTTGTGGGACCCCCTTTCTTTGAATTTGTACATTGGTCATTACCTCGTCCTAGTAGTGTGCACACCATTTACATTAACAAATAAGTTCAGTGCGGTCTCATATTGTTTGTTGCCCCCTCAGACACATATTGAGCTATCAGAGCTCTGGTTTATCCTTCCATTAGCCTTAGGCCAGGTGTTGAAGTTACTGGGGGGCTGGAGTTTGCTGACAGCTGCCCACCCACCAACCCAGCTACTTACCCATTACCAGCTACCTGGGAGTGCGCACTTGGGAGTCTTACAGACCCCGCCCATTATGCTAATTACTATGCAGCATCACAGCTCCAAGGGCCACTTGCTTCAGAAGTGAAACCATGGGGTAAAACTGTAAACCTTGATATCTCGGCCATTTCTTCTTCAATTTAAAAATGGAAAACAGATTAGGACAGTGCCAAATGTAGCCTGACAAAATGGAATAACAGTTACCTTTGCCTGAAATATGACTTTAGAGCCAATATTTTAGTAATAAGCTTCACATCAGTATTTATCAGGGAATGGGTCTATAATAATTACAATTTCCTGGATCTTTTCCTGGCTTTGGGAGGACACTAATGTGCGCTTTTTTAAAAAATCCTAATCTCACTTCATCAGCCCTCAAGCAAGACGAGGTGAATTTGTAGGAATGTTTTATATTAAACCGGACCTTCACCATGATTTATTGAAAAGCCCAAACTCTTAAAAAAACTATTCCCCAGCATCTAAAATTAATATATTTTACGTTTTTAGTCACTTACTTATTATTCTTTCCCCCACCGGGCTGCAACTCTGTTCAGGACTTTAGGATACGGGCGCCGCCGTCCTGACTCAGAACACCACATTTAATGAGGAGAGGAGAGCATGATAAAGTACAGGGGGCGGGGTTATAGCTGTGCTGAGCTGGGGTCAGGAAAAGGTCAGCAATCCCAGAATGCAGAGCAGCACAGTCAGAAGGCGCTTCCTGTTTGGAGGCTGCCTGATGTTCCATGAGCCGCCATCTTTGATGTTTAAAGGCTCATAACATGCAGTAGATGCAGTTAGAATGATTTTTAATGTGAGCAATCTGTATGTACAGGGTGTGGGAAACATATAACATGTGCTCTTATTCAGAGTGAAGGTCCGCTTTAAAGGCTCATAACTAGGGATGAGCGAATCGATCCGGACGAACCCGGATTCGATCCAAATTTCAGGAAAAATTCGATTCGGATCGAATCCGAATTTCCCCGCGATTCGATCGCTCGAAGTTTTCCTTTAACATCCATTCATTTACATTACAGGCATTCTAAGATGGCGGACGGGACATGTCCAGACATGTAAGCTGGGGCAGTGTATGCTGGGACAGTCACATGCAGCCTATCAGCAGCCAGCAAGCCCGGTGACGTCACAGCTGTATTTAAGGCCGGCCATCTTGCTTTCCAGCCTCATTTCTCTATTGCATTCGTGAGAGACAGAACGCTGTGTAGCTGAGGGAGAGACAGACAGTTAGACAGGCAGGGACAGACAGGGACAGGCTGGAGACAGGCAGGAGACAGACAGGAGACAGACAGAAAGTCAGCGGAAAACAGGGAAAGGAATGGAAAATCGGAGGCTGTCAGTTTTTTTTTTTTTTTCATCCAGCCTGACAGCCAGGCTTTGTTAGCGTTTTCAGGCTGCTTATACTAACTAACTGTGCATATATACTGAACTGATCTTAAGTCTGCTGTGAGGCATCCCATTCTGTGACTAAAGCAGCCTCTGTTTAAGACCATATAAGCATTTGCTCTTATCATATTTGAAATTAGCCTGATAAAGACACTTTTGCTGGGCATAGCACTATTTGTCCCTGCCATGGCATCCCATTCTGTGACTAAAGCAGCCTCTGTTTAAGACCATATAAGCATTTGCTCTTATCATATTTGAAATTAGCCTGATAAAGACACTTTTGCTGGGCATAGCACTACTTGTCCCTGCCATGGCATCCCATTCTGTGACTAAAGCAGCCTCTGTTTAAGACCATATAAGCATTTGCTCTTATCATATTTGAAATTAGCCTGATAAAGACACTTTTGCTGGGCATAGCACTACTTGTCCCTGCCATGGCATCCCATTCTGTGACTAAAGCAGCCTCTGTTTAAGACCATATAAGCATTTGCTCTTATCATATTTGAAATTAGCCTGATAAAGACACTTTTGCTGGGCATAGTACTACTGGATCTTTTTTTGGGGGCATCCCATTCTGTGACTAAAGCAGCCTCTGTTTAAGACCATATAAGCATTTGCTCTTATCATATTTGAAATTAGCCTGATAAAGACACTTTTGCTGGGCATAGTACTACTGGATCTTTTTTGGGGGGCATCCCATTCTGTGACTAAAGCAGCCTCTGTTTAAGACCATATAAGCATTTGCTCTTATCATATTTGAAATTAGCCTGATAAAGACACTTTTGCTGGGCATAGTACTACTGGATCTTTTTTTGGGGGCATCCCATTCTGTGACTAAAGCAGCCTCTGTTTAAGACCATATAAGCATTTGCTCTTATCATATTTGAAATTAGCCTGATAAAGACACTTTTGCTGGGCATAGTACTACTGGATCTTTTTTGGGGGGCATCCCATTCTGTGACTAAAGCAGCCTCTGTTTAAGACCATATAAGCATTTGCTCTTATCATATTTGAAATTAGCCTGATAAAGACACTTTTGCTGGGCATAGTACTACTGGATCTTTTTTTGGGGGCATCCCATTCTGTGACTAAAGCAGCCTCTGTTTAAGACCATATAAGCATTTGCTCTTATCATATTTGAAATTAGCCTGATAAAGACACTTTTGCTGGGCATAGTACTACTGGATCTTTTTTTGGGGGCATCCCATTCTGTGACTAAAGCAGCCTCTGTTTAAGACCATATAAGCATTTGCTCTTATCATATTTGAAATTAGCCTGATAAAGACACTTTTGCTGGGCATAGTACTACTGGATCTTTTTTTGGGGGCATCCCATTCTGTGACTAAAGCAGCCTCTGTTTAAGACCATATAAGCATTTGCTCTTATCATATTTGAAATTAGCCTGATAAAGACACTTTTGCTGGGCATAGTACTACTGGATCTTTTTTTGGGGGCATCCCATTCTGTGACTAAAGCAGCCTCTGTTTAAGACCATATAAGCATTTGCTCTTATCATATTTGAAATTAGCCTGATAAAGACACTTTTGCTGGGCATAGTACTACTGGATCTTTTTTTGGGGGCATCCCATTCTGTGACTAAAGCAGCCTCTGTTTAAGACCATATAAGCATTTGCTCTTATCATATTTGAAATTAGCCTGATAAAGACACTTTTGCTGGGCATAGTACTACTGGATCTTTTTTTGGGGGCATCCCATTCTGTGACTAAAGCAGCCTCTGTTTAAGACCATATAAGCATTTGCTCTTACCATATTTGAAATTAGCCTGATAAAGACACTTTTGCTGGGCATAGTACTACTGGATCTTTTTTTGGGGGCATCCCATTCTGTGACTAAAGCAGCCTCTGTTTAAGACCATATAAGCATTTGCTCTTATCATATTTGAAATTAGCCTGATAAAGACACTTTTGCTGGGCATAGTACTACTGGATCTTTTTTTGGGGGCATCCCATTCTGTGACTAAAGCAGCCTCTGTTTAAGACCATATAAGCATTTGCTCTTATCATATTTGAAATTAGCCTGATAAAGACACTTTTGCTGGGCATAGTACTACTGGATCTTTTTTTGGGGGCATCCCATTCTGTGACTAAAGCAGCCTCTGTTTAAGACCATATAAGCATTTGCTCTTATCATATTTGAAATTAGCCTGATAAAGACACTTTTGCTGGGCATAGTACTACTGGATCTTTTTTTGGGGGCATCCCATTCTGTGACTAAAGCAGCCTCTGTTTAAGACCATATAAGCATTTGCTCTTATCATATTTGAAATTAGCCTGATAAAGACACTTTTGCTGGGCATAGTACTACTGGATCTTTTTTTGGGGGCATCCCATTCTGTGACTAAAGCAGCCTCTGTTTAAGACCATATAAGCATTTGCTCTTATCATATTTGAAATTAGCCTGATAAAGACACTTTTGCTGGGCATAGTACTACTGGATCTTTTTTTGGGGGCATCCCATTCTGTGACTAAAGCAGCCTCTGTTTAAGACCATATAAGCATTTGCTCTTATCATATTTGAAATTAGCCTGATAAAGACACTTTTGCTGGGCATAGTACTACTGGATCTTTTTTTGGGGGCATCCCATTCTGTGACTAAAGCAGCCTCTGTTTAAGACCATATAAGCATTTGCTCTTATCATATTTGAAATTAGCCTGATAAAGACACTTTTGCTGGGCATAGTACTACTGGATCTTTTTTTGGGGGCATCCCATTCTGTGACTAAAGCAGCCTCTGTTTAAGACCATATAAGCATTTGCTCTTATCATATTTGAAATTAGCCTGATAAAGACACTTTTGCTGGGCATAGCACTACTTGTCCCTGCCAGGGCATCCCATTCTGTGACTACAGCAGCCTCTGTTTAAGACCATATAACCATTTGCTCTTATTATATTTGAAATTAGCCTGATAAAGACACTTTTGCTGGGCATAGCACTACTTGTCCCTGCCAGGTGTACTTACTGCTGGTTTTTAGGGCATCCCATTCTGTGACTACACCAGCCTCTATTTAAGAACCTAACCATTTGCACCTATTCTAATTGAAATTAGGCATGATAAAGACACTTTTGCTGTGCATAGTCTTACTGCTGCCTGCCAGGTGCTCTCTGGTTTTTGGGACATCCCATTCTGTAACATACCATTAGCCTCTGCATTTACTGTAAGCTGCACAGTTATTTAAAGAAATTTGGCCTGTATGAGCCTGCTAACACACTGCTGCTGTGTGCATATATACTGATCTCAAGTCTGCTTGGGGCATCCCATTCTGTAACATACCATTAGCCTCTGCATTTACTGTAAGCTGCACATTTATTTAAAGAAATTTGGCCTGTATGAGCCTGCTAACACACTGCTGCTGTGTGCATATATACTGATCTCAAGTCTGCTTGGGGCATCCCATTCTGTAACATACCATTAGCCTCTGCATTAACTGTAAGCTGCACAGTTATTTAAAGAAATTTGGCCTGTATGAGCCTGCTAACACACTGCTGCTGTGTGCATATATACTGATCTCAAGTCAGCTTTGGGGCATCCCATTCTGTAACATACCATTAGCCTCTGCATTTACTGTAAGCTGCACAGTTATTTAAAGAAATTTGGCCTGTATGAGCCTGCTAACACACTGCTGCTGTGTGCATATATACTGATCTCAAGTCTGCTTGGGGCATCCCATTCTGTAACATACCATTAGCCTCTGCATTTACTGTAAGCTGCACAGTTATTTAAAGAAATTTGGCCTGTATGAGCCTGCTAACACACTGCTGCTGTGTGCATATATACTGATCTCAAGTCAGCTTTGGGGCATCCCATTCTGTTACATACCATTAGCCTCTGCATTTACTGTAAGCTGCACATTTATTTAAAGAAATTTGGCCTGTATGAGCCTGCTAACACACTGCTGCTGTGTGCATATATACTGATCTCAAGTCTGCTTGGGGCATCCCATTCTGTAACATACCATTAGCCTCTGCATTAACTGTAAGCTGCACAGTTATTTAAAGAAATTTGGCCTGTATGAGCCTGCTAACACACTGCTGCTGTGTGCATATATACTGATCTCAAGTCAGCTTTGGGGCATCCCATTCTGTAACATACCATTAGCCTCTGCATTTACTGTAAGCTGCACAGTTATTTAAAGAAATTTGGCCTGTATGAGCCTGCTAACACACTGCTGCTGTGTGCATATATACTGATCTCAAGTCTGCTTGGGGCATCCCATTCTGTAACATACCATTAGCCTCTGCATTTACTGTAAGCTGCACAGTTATTTAAAGAAATTTGGCCTGTATGAGCCTGCTAACACACTGCTGCTGTGTGCATATATACTGATCTCAAGTCAGCTTTGGGGCATCCCATTCTGTAACATACCATTAGCCTCTGCATTAACTGTAAGCTGCACAGTTATTTAAAGAAATTTGGCCTGTATGAGCCTGCTAACACACTGCTGCTGTGTGCATATATACTGATCTCAAGTCTGCTTGGGGCATCCCATTCTGTAACATCCCATTAGCCTCTGCATTTACTGTAAGCTGCACAGTTATTTAAAGAAATTTGGCCTGTATGAGCCTGCTAACACACTGCTGCTGTGTGCATATATACTGATCTCAAGTCTGCTTGGGGCATCCCATTCTGTAACATACCATTAGCCTCTGCATTTACTGTAAGCTGCACAGTTATTTAAAGAAATTTGGCCTGTATGAGCCTGCTAACACACTGCTGCTGTGTGCATATATACTGATCTCAAGTCTGCTTGGGGCATCCCATTCTGTAACATACCATTAGCCTCTGCATTTACTGTAAGCTGCACAGTTATTTAAAGAAATTTGGCCTGTATGAGCCTGCTAACACACTGCTGCTGTGTGCATATATACTGATCTCAAGTCTGCTTGGGGCATCCCATTCTGTAACATACCATTAGCCTCTGCATTTACTGTAAGCTGCACAGTTATTTAAAGAAATTTGGCCTGTATGAGCCTGCTAACACACTGCTGCTGTGTGCATATATACTGATCTCAAGTCTGCTTGGGGCATCCCATTCTGTAACATAACATAACCTACCTACCATACTAAGCAGCTCTCTTATTTAAACTAAGCAGGCCTCTTGGAGGCTGAGTGTCCACTTTTGGGTGTGCATTTATATTCGGTTTCATATACAGTGGGGTATCCCAATTTGTAAGATAACCTACCCCAACCATGTAAACTAAATAGGCCTGTTGCAGCCTGAGTTTCTCTGCTTGCGTATGGCCTGCATTACAATCTGTCTCTTTCAATGACACTGCTGCCTGGGGTATCCCAATTTGTAAGATAACCTACCCCAACCATGTAAACTAAAGGTTACGTCCTTCCAGAAGGAAAACTTATGCCGAACACTATTTTTGTTAGGGGCATTGACCTTTGGATTGATCGGCATGAAATTAATTTTTTTTTTTCAAAGTATGGCGCTGTGAAGAAGGTCAAAATGATGTCTCATACTTGGATTATTGTTACTTTTTGTTCAGCTTGAAATATAACAGGCCACACGGGCATCCCAAGGCACATGCTATTTTAAACCTATCTGTTATACAACATAAGCGTTGATCAGGCTACTTCAGTTTGCACTTGTTTTTGACTGATTTTAATAAACCAGGCCGCAGGGCACCCCAAAGCTGCACCTTGCACCCTATCTGGTATACAACATAAGCGTTGATCAGCATCAGCTTCATTAAGCTACTTCAGTTTGCACTTCCTTTTTGACTGCTTTCATTTAACCAGGCCGCAGGGCACCCCAAAGCTGCACCTTGCACCCTACCTGTTTATACTAAATAAGCATCTACAGCCTCAGCTTTATTAAGTTATTGCATTTTGAATTGGTTTTGGTCTGCTTTAAATACACCAGGCCGCAGGGCATCCCAAACCTGCATGTTGCACCCCATCTGTTATACTAAATAAGCGTTGATCAGCATCAGCTTTATTAAGCTATTGCATTTTGCATTGGTTTTTGTACTGCTGCCAAAACACTAGCCCATATGGGCATCCCAAACCAGCACATGTCACCCTATCTGTTATACTAAATAAGCTTCTACAGGCCCTTTTTTTATTTATTTATTTTTATTTATATAGAGCTGCAATAGCTTATATTGTGAGGTTAATTTGCCATTTTGCAGCATAATATAGAGCAGCCCCTGTGTAAATCTGAGGGGCAATAGCTTATATAGTGAGGTAAATTTGCCATTTTGCTTCGTTATATAGAGCAGCCCAGTTGCCATCTAAATCAACTACTGTCCGGCCAGTACAGCTTTTCCAGGGCAAACTCTGCTAGTTGCGGGCACAAGTCAAGTTTGGCTTCCCAGCAAATCCAGTGGATCTTGAAGGTGTGTTGGCATGGTCATGTCAAGGTATGACATGACCTGCTGTTTGAGGTCCAGCTCCAGGTCTTCCTGCTGCTCATGAGTAGACTCACTATGCGGGTGTAGAAAGCTACTCACTAGCGACTGAAGACTGAGGCTGCTGCTGATGGAGCTGCTGCTGCTGCTCCTTCCACCCCCCCAGCAGCCATGGCAGTGGAAGGTGATCGCAGACTTCCCCCCGAGTCAGACCTGCGGGAGTATGGGCCATGGCGCAGATAGACATCGCCCAACTGACTACGTGGGATGTCTCTGTAGTAGGTCAGTTTGTCCTCCCTCTCAGTGGGCGTAAAAAATGCCCCCATTTTGTGCCGGAAGCGAGGGTCCAATAAGTTGGAGAGCCAGAAGTCTTCCCGCTGACAAATGGAGACAATTCTGCGCTCACTAGTACGCATGCATGTGAGCATGCATCGTGCCATTTGTGCAAGTGACTCGGAGGGACTACCTGTCTCCATCTCCACTGTAAACTGCCATGGTGTGTCTGGGTCCTCTGTCTCGCCTTACTCACAACCCTCTAGCTCCTGTGGCTGCTCCTGCTCCTCCTCTCCTGTCAGATGACTAGATAAAATGGTCATTTTGTGAAACCTAAACTGTGGTTTGCTGTGCCCCACCCCCTCCTCCTCCTCCACTTCAGCCCCCACAGGCTTCATGTGGCTGTGAAATGTATGTGCCATGTCTCCAGTGCCCTGACCAGCCATGGTTTCCAACATGTGTTGTAGTACATGAAGCAGTGGAATCTCATCGTTCATCTCATAGTCCTGGCAACTGACTAATAACGTAGCTTCCTCAAAGGGCCTGAGCAAACG
The DNA here is from genome assembly GCA_027917425.1 of Gastrophryne carolinensis. Taxonomy (NCBI): domain Eukaryota; kingdom Metazoa; phylum Chordata; class Amphibia; order Anura; family Microhylidae; genus Gastrophryne; species Gastrophryne carolinensis. The sequence continues at coordinate 32,904,496 of CM051241.1, forward strand.
GTCGGTGTCACGTATGAGCTGCCAATGGTTTACATTGAATTTACACAGGGGTGTCCCCCTATCCGTTTGGATCATCCAGAAATCCGTGATGGCTTTTCTCTGTTCCTATAGTGCAGTGGTCCTCAACCCTGTCCTCAAGGCCCACCAACATGTCATGTTTTTTGGATCTCCAAATAGCCAGCTCTATTGCTCTGCAGCTGCACTAATTACTCCACCTGTGCATCTTTGTGGAGATCTGCAAAACCTGGCCTGTTGGTGGGCCTTGAGGACAGGGTTGGGGACCACTGCTATAGTGGATCCTGCATATGGAGGGTGGAATTCCAACGGGTGGAAACATCGCAAATCAGACTATGGTGGGGTACACCGTTGTGACGCTGAGGCTCAATAAGGTTGTGCTTGGTGGTGTAGGACTGCCAGAAGTGCATGCTAACTTTCTTTCCTGTTGTTCTTTCAGATGGGGGCAAGACTTCAAAACTGGACTGAACACGTGTGCCATGTCAGGACGCATGACTCTGGCTTCCTTGTCGCAGCGCAAACAAGATGTTCTTCCAAGTGTAATGCAGCAGGCTGGACTTATGGTGACGCTGTCTGAGAGGAGAAATCCCTCAGACATCAAGATTAAAAATTCCAAGAATTTTTGAGGGCTAATTATTCAGAGGCAAATGATAGCTAGTTGTTTCTGATTTAATTACAAGGTGGAAACACACCCTCAAACAAAACTTCACTTTGGCAATACTATTGCATTTGTCTATTCATAATTTTATGTATATACACTAACTAACCTACTTTTTCTCCACAGGATGCTGCATGAAACACTGCCACATCACTGAGTAGCTGATTTTTCCGAACAACAGTCCGCAATAATCTGCTGCTGCTGCCGCCGCCACCGCCGCAGACTCCAGGGACCCTCTTCCACTACCTCGGCTTGCAACACCTCCTCCCACGACACTCTCCTCATCACTAATTGCCGGCTAGTGGAAGAAGAGGCGAGTGTCTCCTCCACTTCTTGGCTGGGCAGTAGCTGCTGAATTTTATGATTATCAGATCTTCATCAATGGATAGTGGAGCTGAACCCAAAGCATAAAAGACAGACAACAGACAGTTGACTGGGGGTGTCAGATGCCACTTGTGATGCAGTGGACTGCTTTTGCAGCACTTCCAGACAAAGTTGCTTCATTGGCTGACACAATGACTGGTAAAGCTGTGGAACATATGGTTTAAAAGCAAAAATAACCATTTGTTTTTATATGAAAAAGACCCTGGTTTATACATAGTTTTTTTTTTTCCAGAGACTGCCCTGCGTGGAAATGAATGGCGCATGGATCATCCAAGCTTTCCTCCCAACAATGCCTGATGTATTCCAGTAGATTGATGACGGGGCCAGACCTACACTAAAGAAAGATGGATCGTGCAAAACAGATTTAAGACGCTGCTCTCCAGTTACAGACATTCCTCCGCATCGGACCACAAGTAAGTATTAATAAAAAATCCTTTACGTTACTCTTACTTTTTATTAATATTCTTCGGATAAGACGGATCAGACATGATTCCAGATTAAAAATTCCAAGAATTTTTGAGGGCTAATTAGTCAGAGGCAATGATACCTTCTTGTTTCTGATTTAATTAAAAGGTGGAAACACACCCTCAAACAAAACTTCACTTTGGCAATACTTTTGCATTTGTTTATTCATAATTTTATGTAGATATTACTAACTAAGCTACTTTTTCTCCACATGACTCTCCACAGGGTGTGATTCATCCAATTTTTGGGCTCCTGAAGCCAACCCCAGGGTCTCTTTAAAGTAATGTTTGGGCTCCTGCTGCTGCTGCTGCTGCCAACTTCTGCCAACTCCAGGGTGTGATTCATCCAATTTTTGGGCTCCTGAAGCCAACCCCAGTGTCTCTTTAAAGTAATATTTGGGCTCCTGCTGCTGCTGCAGCCAACTCCAGGGTGTGATTCATCCAATTTTTGGGCTCCTGAAGCCAACCCCAGGGTCTCTTTAAAGTAATATTTGGGCTCCTGCTGCTGCTGCTGCCAACTCCAGGGTGTGAATCATCCAATTTTTGGGCTCCTGAAGCCAACCCCAGGGTCTCTTTAAAGTAATATTTGGGCTCCTGCTGCTGCTGCTGTCAACTCCAGGGTGTGATTCATCCAATTTTTGGGCTCCTGAAGCCAACTCCAGTGTATATTTGGGCTCCTGCTGCTGCTGCTGCCAACTTCTGCCAACTCCAGGGTGTGATTCATCCAATTTTTGGGCTCCTGAAGCCAACTCCAGTGTATATTTGGGCTCCTGCTGCTGCTGCCAACTTCTGCCAACTCCAGGGTGTGATTCATCCAATTTTTGGGCTCCTGAAGCCAACTCCAGTGTATATTTGGGCTCCTGCTGCTGCTGCTGCCAACTTCTGCCAACTCCAGGGTGTGATTCATCCAATTTTTGGGCTCCTGAAGCCAACTCCAGTGTATATTTGGGCTCCTGCTGCTGCTGCTGCCAACTTCTGCCAACTCCAGGGTGTGATTCATCCAATTTTTGGGCTCCTGAGGCCAACTCCAGTGTATATTTGGGCTCCTGCTGCTGCTGCTGCCAACTTCTGCCAACTCCAGGGTGTGATTCATCCAATTTTTGGGCTCCTGAGGCCAACTCCAGTGTATATTTGGGCTCCTGCTGCTGCTGCTGCTGCTGCCAACTTCTGCCAACTCCAGGGTGTGATTCATCCAATTTTTGGGCTCCTGCTGCTGCTGCTGCCAACTTCTGCCAACTCCAGGGTGTGATTCATCCAATTTTTGGGCTCCTGAAGCCAACTCCAGTGTATATTTGGGCTCCTGCTGCTGCTGCTGCTGCCAACTCCAGGGTGTGATTCATCCAATTTTTGGGCTCCTGAAGCCAACTCCAGTGTATATTTGGGCTCCTGCTGCTGCTGCTGCCAACTTCTGCCAACTCCAGGGTGTGATTCATCCAATTTTTGGGCTCCTGCTGCTGCTGCTGCCAACTTCTGCCAACTCCAGGGTGTGATTCATCCAATTTTTGGGCTCCTGAAGCCAACTCCAGTGTATATTTGGGCTCCTGCTGCTGCTGCCAACTCCAGGGTGTGATTCATCCAATTTTTGGGCTCCTGAAGCCAACTCCAGTGTATATTTGGGCTCCTGCTGCTGCTGCTGCCAACTCCAGGGTGTGATTCATCCAATTTTTGGGCTCCTGAAGCCAACTCCAGTGTATATTTGGGCTCCTGCTGCTGCTGCTGCCAACTTCTGCCAACTCCAGGGTGTGATTCATCCAATTTTTGGGCTCCTGAAGCCAACTCCAGTGTATATTTGGGCTCCTGCTGCTGCTGCTGCCAACTCCAGGGTGTGATTCATCCAATTTTTGGGCTCCTGAAGCCAACTCCAGTGTATATTTGGGCTCCTGCTGCTGCTGCTGCCAACTTCTGCCAACTCCAGGGTGTGATTCATCCAATTTTTGGGCTCCTGCTGCTGCTGCTGCCAACTTCTGCCAACTCCAGGGTGTGATTCATCCAATTTTTGAGCTCCTGAAGCCAACTCCAGTGTATATTTGGGCTCCTGCTGCTGCTGCTGCTAACTTCTGCCAACTCCAGGGTGTGATTCATCCAATTTTTGGGCTCCTGAGGCCAACTCCAGTGTATATTTGGGCTCCTGCTGCTGCTGCTGCCAACTTCTGCCAACTCCAGGGTGTGATTCATCCAATTTTTGGGCTCCTGAGGCCAACTCCAGTGTATATTTGGGCTCCTGCTGCTGCTGCTGCCAACTTCTGCCAACTCCAGGGTGTGATTCATCCAATTTTTGGGCTCCTGAAGCCAACTCCAGTGTATATTTGGGCTCCTGCTGCTGCTACTGTCAACTCCTGCCAACTCCAGGGTGTGATTCATCCAATTTTTGGGCTCCTGAAGCCAACTCCAGTGTATATTTGGGCTCCTGCTGCTGCTGCTGCCAACTCCAGGGTGTGATTCATCCAATTTTTGGGCTCCTGCTGCTGCCAACTCCAGTGTCTCTTTAAAGCAATGTTTGGGCTCCTTCTGCCCCTCATAGTGATGCCACTTCAACTCTCTGCAATTGTGCCGCTCTGCGATTCTATTAGCGATGCCTCTGATCTGCATGTGATATTTCTTCAAAGTATTATTTAACTAACCCAGCACGCATCCTGTGCGTGTTACAGCAAGGCAGAATGGTTTACAACCCTATTGAGGCTCTAGGAGGCTCAGAAATAGCTGTTTTTAATAGCGATTCGTCGCGAATTTATTCGGGTCGAAACGATTTTTGTCGGAAAATTCGGCGAATCAGTCGAATCGAATTTTTCAAAAGTTCGCTCATCTCTACTCATAACATGCAGTAGATGCAGTTAGAATGATTTTTGATGTGGACAATCTGTATGTACAGGGTGTGGGAAACATATAAGATATGCTCTTATTCAGAGTGAAGGACCGCTTTAAATGTTAGTAAAACCATCAGGTCCAGGAGCCTTAGAGACCTTCAGTTGTTTTATTGCCATCTTGATCTCCTCTACTTCTATAGGTGTTTCTAAAATATCCTTATGAACATTTGATAACAGGTTATAGGATATCTTGAAAAAAAATAATCTGCTTTAGATTTATCAAAATGAGTAGGAGCAGCATATAAATTGTTATCAAAAAAACATCTAGGGTCCTTACTGGATTACTAGTATAATTCTCTGAAGATATTCTGAATTTAGGAAAGGATGTAAATTGCTTCCTGGGGGATAATCTCCTTGCCAAAAGTGTATCTCCTTGGTGATAAAACTTATTCCATCTTAATGTTTTTTCAGCCTTGGTAGTAAGAACCAGGTTTAACTCCAGTTAAGTCAGGTTCATTTTATGTAAAAGAGTCTTGTGTTGATCTGATTTATAATGTGTTGTTGAAGCAAGGAAAGATGAGTTTTAGTTTTGCAAACTGGGGGTTTTCACATAGTGGGGCATCCCAAATCGGGAGACCCCAGGGCCACGGAACAAAACCCGGGAAAGTCAAATTCCCAGGTTTTGTTCTGCTTTAAGATTCCACAAGGCTTGTGCTGCAGATTGGTGGTCGCTCTGGCACATTTTTCTATCCATTTGTCAGCAACAGCCTAGTGTTATCTTTGTTTATTTAAACTTTAATTTTTTTCAAAAATTTGCCATGCAGCTCTTTGTTTTGCCTGTTTTTGATAGTTTGTCCGTTAAATATTTTGACGCCTACCTTTGTCATGTGATATAATAAGCACAGTCATGCCCACGCGACTAGTTTATCATGAATGCAGTACTGCACCCTTTTAACTAGACAGAACTAGTTGCAGTATCACTGTACCTGGAATCCTTTATTTTGATAACCATGAATGTATACTCATGTTTCAAAGTCTAAAGATTAGGTCTAGTTGATAAAAATCCTCAAAGCTGAAACATTTGCTCCTATCCTACTGTCAAGCAGAATGTTTAATTTACTTAAAGTGGACCAAAACCCAGGATATTGACTATCCTGGGTTTTGATTCTAGCCCCTGGGTCACCCCGATATGGGATGCCTCACAGTGTGAAACCCACCAGGTTGCCCAAACCGACTCACCTTTCCCTGGAGGCGCATGAGCAGCCTCCTGTCCAATCAGCACACTCAACTGCGCTAACGCAAACTCAGTTAGGCTCATCTAAGGAAGTGCAGCCAAGCGCTCCGACGCCCGCATTCCCGCTACCTTCTAATAGGGAGCGTGCCCACAATGGCTATTTACAAATGGCTGGCGCAGGCACGCTCCCTACTAAAGGAATAGCAGGGATGCGGCACTACTTACACATGCACCGTTGAACCGGGAGAGAAGGTGAGTATATCCAACGTCTGGGGGATTTTACATAGCAGGGCATCCCGATTCTGGATGCCTGGGGGGGGGGGCTAGGAGTCAAGTGGCCCTGTAATCTTATAGATTCCAGGGCTGAAGCCCGTGGGTTTTGGTCCACTTTAAAGTAATATTTCAGGCAATTGTCCTAGACTTTTTTCCTTTTTTAAATTAAAGAATATAAAGATGATATGAGATATGAAGGTTTACATTTTTACCTTATAATTTTGCTTCTGAAGCATGTGGCTGTGGCCCTTGGAGCTGTGATTATGCATAATAATCAGCATAATAGGCGGTGTCTGTAAGAGACCAAGATCTTGCTTTAGACATAGGCCCTTATTTATGAAGGAATAGCGACAGGTAGCGACTGGTGAGCGGCCGGTAATGACGGGCCCCGCCACGAGAACGCCGGCTCCCCACCACAATCACACATTTATCAATCCAATCCTGCTTAGCGACTGAGATAGCGCCATATAGCGACTCATTCATCATTATTCCAGCCTCAGCCCACAGCGCCAGCATCCGACCTTGAACAGCGACAGGTATGACCTCTCGCTACCTGGCGCTCTCCAATGCATTTCAATGGAACAATCTTTAAATATTCATAATTAATTGTTATTAATGTTTTTTTTTTTTTTTTTAAATGTGAAAAATTCTGTGACCACTTCTGCCATGTTAGATAATTTTTTTAAGGTAAAAAAAAAAAAAAAAAAAATTGTGCAGAATTGATATTACAGGTCTGATATTATTGTATTCATATTACTAAATTCTTTAAAAATTTTTTTTTTTTGGTTTCCAAAAATATGGTTGTTTAAGGGTTAAAAAACTACTTTTAACACATCGCCGCCAGCGCTCTGGGGTTTAAACATGCATTTCACAGCGCGAGAATTTTTTGAGCCTGATTTTTTGATGAATATGGTGGGAGCCGGTCGCTCTGACCAGTCGCTATCATGCGCACCGATACATAGCGGAACCTGTCAAATAGCGACTCGTCACCCCGTATTCAACATTACTGCACACCGACTCAGTCGCTATCAACAACCGAACAATGGCCAAGCACAGCGACTACTAGCGGGCGCTGTGAAAATACTGCTACAGTCGCTCAACTGTCGCTACCTGCCGCTATTAATGAATCGGCCTCATAGACATTCACATCACCCTGGCTGTGTTTTAGCGATACTTGAATGACTCTATTCAAGCTATCTATACTGAGGCGGTGAATGGTTTGGACTTGCTCCTCTAGCTTGTATTGGTGGCCCACATTGGGTGGGTGGGTCTGGAAGGGAAGTACTTTTCCCCATTTCCAGCGCCGAGCTGAGAGGATGAACAGTGCTAGAGGAATGCCTCACAAGGTAAGCTGCTGCTTATTCTTTTTAACCTTTTACATGCAAAATACCTATAAAGGAGGAATCTGCTTGTTTTTCAGTTTTATTTTTACATTGAACTTAAAGTGAACCAAAAATCACTGTCCAACACTCCAACATATATAAGATTCCAGGGCTGCTTGATTCAATGCTCCCAGGCATGCAGAACCTGGACACCCCGCTTTGTGAAAGGTCGTATGAAAACTCACAAGCAGCGCTATCCCTTTAGTAGAGTGAGTGCCCGCGCCAGGCATTTTGAATGGCCGGCACAGGCAAGCTCCCTGTTAGACGGTAGTGGGGATGCTAGGACATTGGGATCCACTCACTTAGGGGGGCAAGGGGCAAAAAAAAAAGAGGAAGTCCAAGCTTTTTTGCCACCCACCCGAGCCCCTCTGCTAAGTCCGATTTGGGCATTAAAATATTAACACCTCACCTGATTTCCAAAGTCTTCCCCTGATGTTGGCAGGGGGATGGGTCACGTTGTCATATCTGCCCTCTCCCTTTCCGTAACCTCGCAGTAGCACCTATAAGTCAGTGCCAAGTTTCTGCTTCTGGCACTCCCCTGATGCCCCTAGCAGTAAACCACCAATCATAGGGCTCGACTGGTGGCCTATCACTCTGCCCCCCCCCCCCGTCTGTCTGTCTTTTGTAGCATTGTGATTTGTGATTCATGTATGCTGATATAAACGCACTGCCTGCTATTGTTCTGGAGAGTGGCCATGCCCCCACTGGCTGGAAATTTCAAAAATGAATGAAAAATTCAAAATAATTTTTCTACACTTTGGGGGGTTTGTTTTGGGGGAAAAAAGAAACCGGGAACATTAGGAGCTTAAAGTGGACCAACACCCAGGATTTTGACTATCCTGGGTTTTGGTCCACTTCGGTGCCCCGCTGTGTGAAACCCCCCAGAAAGCCCCAAAAACTCACCTGTCCCCGCTCCCACGTGACTGCTGCAGCCAATCCCCGCCGACGGACAAGCGAGGTCCGTCGCCAGACAAGCGAGCGTGCCCGCTGCCGCCTCCCGCGCGTCACTCTTACAGGGAGCGCGCCCTGCTAGAGGATCGAGGAGCACCGCTGGATCGAGAAGCAGGTGGGGATTTCGGGGCTTTCTGGGGGGTCCGATCGGGGTGCCCCGCAGGCCCGATGCTGATCGGTCCGGGAATCTTATAGATTTCCGGACCGATCAGCGTCGGGTGTTGGTCCACTTTAAGAGCAATATGCTTATATGTCTATGTAGTTGCCTGGGCAATACTTTTAACAATAGTTCTGGTTCAGAGTTGTAGACCCTATTGTTGCACTGATGTTACAAACAAAATAGCAATCAAAAAACAATGGAAGTACATATAAAGTACTACAATAGCCTCTAATAGCCTTAACGATTTTGTTAAATAAAAAGGTATTATAATATAGAGTCCCATTTATATCTGATATAGTAATTAAAAGGGACTGTTCAAGTTCAGTGTAAAACAAATCATTGTTTGCTTACTTGCCATGGTGAGGATTCATACTGATGTGCTGCTAAATAAAGCTTTTCTTGTTTATATCTAGCCCCTGGATTTTATTTATTTATGACCACATTTTGTTAGCATTGAGAGCATTGACTCGTATCGGACTGTGTGGTACAACAAAAATGCTTGTGTGGGCAGAGAAGGATAGCTGCTTCCTGCTTTGTTTGCCTGTCTTTTCCCTGCTTCTTTGTATAGGTCCATCTTTCAGTGCTAGAAAAAGGTGGTGATGAATTAATCAAATCCAAGTTCTGGTCTACAGAAAAGAGAATGGATACTCAGCATCAATCTTCTGCACAGCAGGTATGCAAACAACGTTTTGTTTTTATACCCAGCCTGGACAATCACTTTAACTGTATGCTTAATTCATATTCATATTCTCGTTGTTGACTTGAAAGTAGATTCCGTTGTTTTACAAACTGAAACAATGTCACTGAATTGGAGAGTAACGTTGGTCCTGCTATCTGGCTCCGTATGGTCAGTACTTTGTGCGGGGCACCAGCCTCATCTTAAAACGCTTGGGTAATTGTGAAACCCCGAACACTGGTGTGAGATCTGGAGAAGACTTGGAGTCTGGCCAATGGAATTCAAAATGGGTCAGCATCGTGGTGAAGAACAGAAAGATCTCCATGCGAGCCAGGTTCTCTCCAAGGCAAACCCTGGGGCCTAAGATGATGAGCAAAAATGTCAGAACAGCAGCATCAAATCCTAACAACTTTAAAATATTAATGGTACACTGAAGCAAATTCAGTTTTTTTTTCATCTGTTTCAAACTTTCTGTGAGGCTTATAGGATTAATGTTTTTTGACTAGAACCATTAAAGGGACAGTTCAAACAAAAGATGAATTAGCCTGCTTTCTGCTCACCTTCTGCTAGTTGTCAGGGGATTCATTTAGCAGCACTTTGCTGACCTCGTCATGTAGCACCCTGCGTGGTTCTAGAACTCTGAACGTCATTGGCAAGTGTGATTTATTGAGGGGACGCTGCAATGGGGAACAAGTTCACTAGGTCTTATAAGGAAAAGAGGACTGTAGGGCCAAGCAGTACTCAGAAGATCTGCTTATGCCCCACCAAGTGCCCTCTTGGTGGCCCGGATTGTGAAACCGGCTGGCAGGTTGACATGGTCTGTGTATGCTCAAGCTGAACAATGGGGGCTTCTGTACATGGAAGTTACTTGTATGCAGAGGCCCCTATTGTTTTCAATGGGAGAAACCATACCCAAGCTACGTCCACTCACCGGCTGGAACCAAGAAGCACAGTGGCTTTACAAAACAGTTCTGCAGGTGAAGGAATGGTGGCATCAGTTTAGTGGTCGTTGAAAAACTCCACGGAACTAGACTTTTCCTTTTAAGAGCTACTGAATGAAAGTCAACCCCCAAAAACGTAGTATAATTTAAATCCCCCCCCGCGCAATGGCCCATGCAACCCCCGCAATCCTTACCTGAAACTTGATCCCCTGGCAAAATAGGACGCCGTGATTGGCTGCCCATGGTCACATGTGCACAGACAACCAATCACAGGGCTGCATTTCACAAGAGAATCGAGGTTCAGGTAAGGATTGCAGGGAATTTGCGGGGGTCATTGCCCCCCCCCAAGACTTTCACAATGTGGTCCCAAAACCATTAGGTAGGACCACTTTAAGGTAAAATGCAGGAGATGTACCAATAAGCTTCTGAAACAATCTACACAATACATCTGCCTTTTCCCTATTAAGAGTAAATGTTCCCCTGTTCATTTCTGTGACATTCAGGAAGAGGAGAGTCCAGCTGCGGAGAATCACAAAAACACCAATCTACCCAGGTCCAGGAATATTTAAGATGTCCTAAATACCACTGGAGCACTGAATGGGGGTGATGGCCTGAGCTGTGGGAGCATCTCGGGTCACCCATCTGGGAAAACTAGAGGTCTGCGTCTAGGCATTGTTCCCCAGAAGGCACAGCTAGGAAATAAGAGCCAGGACAGGAAGCTCAATTTCTTGGACGTAGGAACAGGCTGAAGTCATGGGCAAGCAGCAGGATGCGGCTTAGACATATACATAAGCCAAAATCTTAGATAGGCAAAAAATGATGAGGAAATGAGGACAAGAGTCAAGCCAAGCCATAGTTGCATAATTAGAATAAAGGACAGACAATCTGTGTGCTTTTTGAAGAGCCAAAAAGAACTGTAATTACATCTCCTCTGTGTGCACAGTCTAGTGTGTTTTTTGCAGTTTCACATTGTGCCCAGGCTTTCCACAGCCACCACCACTTACCTGCAGAAAAAGGAAGGAAAGCTTCTACTTTCAGTAACTCTCCATCTTTGTTCAGGAAATTCTCTGGATTAAACTCATGTGGATATTTCCAGTGACTCTCATCATAGTGAACAGAAGACAAATCTGTAAGAATCATTATTCCCTGAAAAAAAGGGATAACAATAACCTACTAATACACCTAATACAGTATATGTAACCAAGAGATATTCCAAAACATCTTGGAATTTCCTTTAACTGCCGCAGATCCTGAGATAAAAAACATACACTCTGGGTAAACCTCAGACGTGAAGATATCACATGTGACGAAATGTACATCAGCTAAAGCAAAGAGTTCAGAAAAGGACTTTGGATATTATTGTTTTAGTTTTCATTTATTTTATATTATTTTGATCTAATACATATTGGGAACACTTTTTGAAATTGAATAAGTCGCCTTAGTTTCATTTGTATGTTATTTAGGATCAATCGGACACCGATGGCAGGATCCTCTTTGTAGACTTTGTAGAAGGAATTCAACACTGTTAGGCCAAACTTGAACACCATGAAGATGGATTGCCTTGGCATTCCAGAAAACACCTGGATGAACGGTTTCCTAACTGGTAGAAGTCAACAGGTGAAACGTGACACTCACATGTCCAGCACAAGGACGGTCACACTGAACCAACAGCCTGGCACAGTTGGAAAAGAAAGTTAGCGGCCATTTTGGAGCTTTCTCTCCCAGCATCTCAGCCATGCTGCTGCCTGGATTCAACTGACTTAACTGACAATTCACAGTAACAGAAAGCCCAGCAGCACTTCCTGATTGCAGGCATCCTGCAGATGCAGGGGAACACCAGACCCACACAGAGGACCTGCAGGTGAGTATAGACTTTTTTTTGTTTCTGGCTGGACAATACATTTCTGTACGTTTCAAGCATTGTTACTAAGAGCCTTGGGGCACCATGAAGACACCGAGTATAAGGGACGAGGGAGATTGGAGAACTCATTATCTATCATCACTAGAACACCTTGGTGATGCTGGTCGTTGATTGTTATAAATAAGGGCCTTAGAGTGAGAGAACATGAAAGTTGCATTCATTATACAGTATTAGGAAGAGATTTCCTTTTCTATGCTGGAGTGTTAGTCGGTACATTTTTTCAGACTCTGACTGTACTTCCCCGCTATAATTACAGCTTTTTGTAAGTGTCTTCTATGGTGCATGAAAAGCAACATTTGGTTCTAAACCGTGATACTCGGGTCCATCTCATGGCAAATTTAAAGGAGCAGTTTCGTGAATTTTTTTAAATGGTACTTTGAATGTAGGTAGGTGTTGGAGTAAGAATTACAAATTTAGAAAAAAATGGTGTGTGTTGTGCAGCTGGAGACTAACAGCTCATGTTTATGTCTTTTGAGTGTCGGGTCCCGACACTCTTGGCCTGTTCCATGCTGAGGAGAGGGGGAAACAATGTATCAGAAGTATCAGCTGTTCAGTGCTGGCAGCCGTCCAGCATAAGATAACAACATTGCAACATTGCTTGGCCAGAACTTATATATCTAAAACAGAGAGAAAAGCTCTAGAAGTCATTTAGCTGATTTTGACAGTTTTCCCTTCATGTTGGCTCTGCTGCAGAATCTTTCAGTTTACCATTTTCTCTCTTTTTTCCATATGATCTTTCTTTCAGCGTTGTGTGTTTTGAGCAAAGCCCAACCCAGGATTTTCACTATCTGGAGTTTTGTTTTGTGCCCCTAGGGGCATCCTGACTTCGGGATGCCCTGATATGTGAAATCCCCAAGTTCGCCTGTGAAAACGTACCTTTCCCTGTCCCACAGCGCATGCGCGGGCTCTCATCCAATCAGCTCTGTTTGCACGCAGATGGGGAGCCTGAGCAGTAACCTTCCTGGCCGCCCGGCCTGTCTAAATGACTATCTGCGTGAGCACGCCAGAAAAATGGGGGGGATCTGTGGTTATCCAGGGGTCGTTTCACACAGTGGGGCATCCTGATTTAGAATGCCCAAGGGGCAAGGTCAATGGCCGGGTCTTATAGACTTCAGGGTCGGTAACTCAGGGTTTTGTTCCACTTTAATACCTTTAGATTTTCCTGCACAGTTATTCAAAGAAGAATTTCAGTCGTTTTCAGTCAGTTTAGTTTATTTTGTATAGATTTTACACATTTGAGTCACCTGGTCTCATAACAAAAGCAGCACCTCACACACACACAGCCGTTACCACTGATTACAGTGTCAGCCTCTGAGGTAAAGTGTTGCTAGGAGACCAGTGGGCTAAATGAAGCAGCTCACTAAATACAACCCAGCAGATCCCCCTATTCAGCAAATGGACTGAGCCATTGGCATTATACAATTTAAAAGAAAGGCATAAATTTTTTCTTTTTTCTATCGCCAGATTATTTATACACATGTTAGAAGCTATTGTGTGGCTATTTAATTATTTATCTTTTTTAATGCAAATTTCTCGATACTGCTCCTTTAAAAACCATCCCCTGACCTTTGGTATTGTGTATCCATTCAGCTCCACATCTTTTAAGGTTGAATGAGCGACTCCAAGTGACACAACTGAGGCAAAGCGTTGAACTTCCTGTAGAACAGCCTGAGTATACGGCATCCTCACTCTATCCTCATAATCGACATGGTTTCTGTCTCCTCGAATTTCATCTATTTCTTCCCGACATTTGTCTAAAAGAAGAACGCACATTTGAATTCTTTCTACTGCAAATCAAAAAATGAACATATCCCATAAGTAGGAATTACTGATACTTCCAGATTGATGATCAATCGAAATGTGCAAATCTGCAGTTTGTCCCATCAGAAATAAATCAAATCAGACAAATCAGACAGCTTAAACCGGACCTTCACCCTGAATAAGAGTCTATCTTGTATGCCTCCCCCCCCCATACATATAGATTGCTCACTTGAAAATCATCCTACCTGCCCCTTTTGCTTTTTCTGAGCTGTTAAATATCCAAGATGGCGGCACATGTAGTCTCAGGCTGCCTGCAAACAGTAAGTGTCTTCTGACTGTTCGGCTCTACATTCTGGGATTGCCGTCCCTTTCCTGACCCCAGCTCTGCTCCGTCTGTGCAAAGCACAGCTATAACCCACCCCCCTGCACTCCCCCCCTCCTCTCGTCTCCTCAGTACGTGATGCTTCTAAGGCAAGATGGCGGCGCCCGCATCACTGATCAGAGTTGCAGCCCAGTGGGGGAAAGAATAAAAAGTAAGCGACTAAAACGTAAAATCTATTAATTTTAGATGTTGGGGAAAAGTTTTTTTAAGGGTTTGGGCTTTTCATGAAATGATGCTGAAGGTCTGGTTCAATATTTAGCAATTTATAGAACATAACGTCATTAAAAGCTACAAAGTTGTGTGCTTTCTCTCTTATCTTAGGTAGAGAGGCAGCATTTTGCAGTGCACTTATCCCAGTGCAGCACTGTGTGCATGTGTATTAAATCGGACCTTCACTCTGAATAAGAGTCTATCTTATATGTTTCCCACACCCTGTTCATACAGATTGTCCACATTAAAAATCATCCTACCTGCATCTACTGCATGTTATGAGCCATCCAAGATGGCGGCTCATGGAAGCCGCCATCTTATCAGGCAGCCTGCAAACAGGAAGTGCCTCCTGACTGTGCTGCTCTGCATTCTGGGACTGCTGACCTTTTCCTGACCCCCAGCTCTGCTCTGTCTGAGCAAAGCACAGCTATAACCGCCCCCCTGTACCTTATCCCACTCTCCTCTCCTCAGTAAGTGTGATGCTTCTGAGTCAAGATGGCGGCGCCCGTATCCTAAATTCCTGAACAGAGTTGCAGCCCAGTGGGGGAAAGAATAATAAGTAAGTGACTAAAAACGTAATATATATTAATTTTAGATGCTGGGGAACCGTTTTTAAGAGTTTGGGCTTTTCATTAAATCACGCTGAAGGTCCGGTTTAAATAGAATGTGCACAACAGGGCACCAATGGGATCAGCTGCTCTGCACATGTTTAAAACAGGGCATTACTTTAGTGGTTAGAACACACTGCCAGTATGTAGATAGATCACATAGTTCTGGGTTAAAGCGGAACAAAACCCACCCAGGTCAGCCCTGGAATCTAAAAGATGCGGGCTCCCATGACAATGTAATTCAGCAAATGGCTCTTCTTGTGTCAAGTGAGTGCTGCCGTCCCAGCCGTACATATATAGCACCAGGGATGTGGCACCGCGCTCCCCATTCTAGTAAATAAAAGCTGTTTGCCGATTGACATAGTCATTGCAGATAGCTCTCATTGGACGAGAGCCCACTCATGCACCATTGGAACCAGGAAGAGGTGATTCTGGGGGGTTTCACACAGCAGGGCATCCCGGGGAATGGAACAAAACCCGGGAAGGTAAATTCCCAGGTTTTACTTCCTAAATTGGAAAGTATTTACATGGGGCATACATCCTCGAATCCCTTACAGTAGGTGTGTCCATGCTAATTATCCCTTTACACCTATTAAAGAGGAACTTTGAAGGACCTGGTTTCTAAAAGACTCCTTGGGGCATCCCACATTTGGATTTGGATTTGCTTGTGTGTTCAGGCGGCTTAGCTGCTGACAGATCCGAGGGAAGCCAAATGATTGGCTCAGCAGGCCACTCAGCTTATTAGTGTGCTCGGTATCAGCCGAGCCTGCGCCTTGGGAACAGGAAGGTGAGTGAATCGGGTGACCTGGGTGGATCCAATTCGGGGTGCCCCCTGAGAGGAACACATGGGAAAGTAAAATTCCTGTTGTCCCTCTTTAAAGTTCATGGTTCAAATTCTGGTATAGCATGTCTACAGAAGCCGCCGACTCCCATGAGTGAGGACATTTCTAGGGCCAGCTGGCAGTGCTGGCACTAGGAAGGTTCTCACTCATAGGAGCCGGCAGCCATCTTTCTGTAGCCCCCTTCCTGCTTCTGGACCCTTAGCAGCAGCCCATCAACCAGCTTTTCCGTGTTCAGGCTGGATGCTGAACTTAGGAACCTAAACTTTGCGGTCGGGTTCGTCCATCATATATGTTTTGGAACAAAAAATGAGTATATCACCCTACCACCTAGAACACAGGGGAGACTAAAAATATTTTATATATTAAAACAGTTCAAAACCCTCTTTGACCGACTGTGAAGTCTAGGTCAATGCCACTTGGGTGGCCCCGGGGGGAATACCAATTCAGGGTGCCCTGCTCCGTGAAACCCCTGAGTTCACCTGCAAAACTCCCCTTTCCAGGGTTCCCCCAGCATTTTTCTGGCTGCATCCCTGGCATTCCTTCATCTAATTTGTGATCTAGTGCCCACCCAGCCTCATACTAGAGGTAAGCTGGGGATGCGGGCAGCAGGCCCTTGGGCGTGGCCACAGTGCTGCAGTTGCCTGAGGTACTCAAGTGGGGGGGGGGGGGGGGCATGGGTTTCATTTTGCTTTAAAGTGGGCCAGGCTCCATTTGTTGCCCCCAAACCGATTTAACAAAAAGTTTAGCTCATCTCTAACAATCAATATGTAACTAAGTTAAGAGTTTGAGTAGACTGTACCCTGAATGTCTGGATAGGCCATCATGTAAAGCAGACACCATTCCAGACTTGCTGATGTTGTTTCTGTCCCAGCAACAAAAAGATCACCCACACATACAAATAGATGCTCATCATCAAATGTTGACGTGTTACCATCTTCCTGTTCCTAGGTACATAACATAGGAAGTATTTAACATGACAAGTTGTTGACAGGCACTCTATGTACAGTATTACTACAGTCATAGGTAGGACATGGCCAAGAACTTTCTATGGGACCTGTTCTTTTATGTTACATTACACAGGGCGTACCACTGCAATAATAATACGTTGCTTGGGGGACCAATACAGTTCTTCTCCTAGTTATATATCGGATGGTAATTAGTGTTGAGCGAACCCAAACCTCAAAGTTCTGGTTCGTACCAAACTTTGCACATTCGGGTTCCCAAACCCAAAAAAGGACTTTGTCCAGAAGTCTGTGTCTGCATTTTGCCTGAAAGGTGCAGCAGCAGGAAGCTGTACAAATTTCCTAAGCCCCGCGATCCTGGTCCCTGGTCGTGGTTGGTGTTCCTGTTAAATGGTCTATGGACAGGGTCAAAGAAAGATGGCTGCTGCTCACATGAGTGAGGACATTCGTAGTGCCAGTACTGTCAGCTGGCACTAGGAGTGTCCACACTCATAAGATTGGTGGCCATCTATCTTTGACCCTGTCCATAGACCATTTAACAGGAACACCATGGGTGGGCGAGGATTGGGGGGTGGCGGAGGGGCCCCCATGGCAGAATCAGGACCAGATTAATAGGGACCAAATTCTGATCCCCGGACCAGAACTTTTTTCCACAGTTGGGTTGAACCCGAACATTGGAGGGTTTGCTCAACACCAATAGTAATTATACATAGACTGGCACTTTGCCATGAAAATAGACAAAAAGCTAGGTGAAGTAAGGCTTTCCTTGACATTGTTACATGATATCTATATATATATAATTTATTTAGGTACATTACCTTATCAAGCTCCTCTAGATAGCAATCAATATAATCTCTGGGTTCCCCAGGCACTCTAGTTCTTCTGTGTTCCTCTAAAACCTTCCTGAGGAATCCAAACACTACCTTTATATTTCTGAATATCCTCTGATGCGGCAAAGGAAGATGTTTGACAAATCCAAAAGCATTATAGAGCTGAGAGATAAAACCAAGACTTGGTAATTAATCTTTTTCCCGCAGATCTGATCATAAAATAAATATATGGTAAAAACACCAGAGAGCACACAGTGTTGTAGCAGTGTAACGTGATGGTAGCTCAACCACCACCATTAGGGGTGCTGTGAGAGACAGTAACAGAGACCCTGGGGAAAGGTTACTTCCCTGCCCTGGGATTAATGTACAAAAAAGCCAAAAGGTGTCGCCCTTAGTGAAAGGTATAAAAGCAGAGCTGCTGAACCCTATGCTCAGTCAGACTTCCTGAAAGAAACCGCTGAGATACTGAGATGAGCCCCAGTCCCAGGGTAAATGTAGTGCGGGCTGGGGCAACATTTTAAAAAATGCTATACTCTCCTTTTGTCCCACTATCGCTCCTAGTCCAGGGCTGCAGCTCTTACCTGAATGCTGGATCCATGTCCCACGCCGCCCGAAGATATTAGCTTAGTGAAGTTGAAATCTGTAGCAATTATCATATAGGCGCAGCTAAACTAACAGATTTCATTGGACTTACAAGACCTTCTGAAAGATGGTAATCTTATCAGAAGAGTTATTTCAGGATGGTATATTTTTCAGAGTCAATGGTACTTTAATGGTGGCCATTCACAAGCAAGTTTCTAACAAAGAGTTGTCACACCAGTTTTTAGTTTGAAACACAGGGCGCCCCCAAAGTTTGGACCCCTGTAAGGTCTCCCAAAACCAGGATTCTTAGTTCAAAACATCATAAATGTGACTGAAAACCTGAAAATAAAATACAGTTCTTCAACCCCCCCCCCCCTCCACAAATATTCCCTTATCGACAGTGGCATAACTAAAACTGGAAACTGGACCAACACCCGTTTTTACTATAATGGGTGGTGGTCCCTCTGTCTGCTCCAGCGTTCTGGATGCCCCCTGAGCTTCTTTTTATCAGCAGGCAGAGGGACCAACACCCGTTAAAGTAAAAACGTGTGTTGCATGGCCGAGCGCTACTTCGCCATATACCCATATAATTGGCATAGCAGGCTGTTTTGCGCCATTAGCACTCCAGCACTTTATTTACTTGTCACTTTATTTTGGAATTCAGCAGCCGGCAGTTGCCGTTTTTGCTTTTTAGTCTATTAGCAATTGCTCCCTTTTGGCACATTTTGCACATTAATTATATTTTTTTTTTTACTACCTCTACTAATGATTATATGCACTTTAATTTTCAGCCTACTTGCCTATATCCAATCAATTGTGTATATGAGATTTGATCATTTATTAGAATAGCCACCTCCCGGTCATCCCCACAGCTTTTGTCTTTATGTTTTTTAACTTTGTCGTTCATTGTTTGTGTGGACTATGTGATTGTTTGTTTATTCAATAAATTCATATATTTTTATAAACTCATGAATTTTTAACTATTGGTTGGTTTGCGGCTCCTTTAAGGTGTATGTTGGGGAATTTCTAGAACCCCATTTAATGTGCAATTGTCTCTGTTAGGGCGAGCGCTGCACGCCCGTCTCACAGCATTTCACCTACCTCCATGGCTGCATGCAGCCGTCATCCATCTTCCCTCGGGGCTGCTTCCAGCTGCCGCCCTTCCCCCAGTGCTTCCTCCTTGCATGCGCACAAGTCTCCGTCCACTAGAGGGCGAGCGCACAGGATCCCTGAGATTTAAAGGGCCTTTACAGCACTGATTGGTGTTTATGTCATCCAATCCTGCATCATCTTCCCCTATTTAAACAGGCACTTCCTTCCTTCAGTGCCGGATCTTGGTCTCTCCATGCTTGTTGAAAGTCAGACATTCTTGGATTGCTCACCCGTGTACCGACCTCTGCCTGTTCCCGACTCTGAACCTTTGCTGCCTGCCCCGACCTCGGCTACTCACCTTTACTGCGAACCTGTGCTGCCAGCCCCGATCTCTGCCTGTACTTACTACGCCTTTTGCCTGCCACTTGTGTACCTCACTGAACCTCGGCTGACTGTGGGACTGGGCCGCTGTTAGGGGGTAGCGACCTGGGGGTCACTCGCCGCACAAGACCAACCTGCCTTGCGGTGGGCTCTGGTGAATACCGGTGGCCTCTTAGACTCCGCTCCCCTGACACGGTACCCGCCATCGGTTCCACAGTTAAAGCGGATCCACACCCGAGTCCGCTGCACCCGGTCCGTGACAGTCTCTATGGTATCACCCCTGAAGCCTATTATCTTAGGCTGTGCATATCCTAAACATAGGTCTTTCATTGCCTAAACCCAATGGCTGCCACGTGGCCACAAGATTGCTGCCGGAGAAAGGACATGGTGAGTTTGGGACTACTCCAGGGGTGGACATTCTATGCCAGGATGCAGTAGACCAACAGGGATTTTGGGTTTATGTCCAGTTGTCCTAAATGTGATTGTCTTCACTATTTGATAAACTAAGGTTATTATGCCTCTTGGTTTGCAAGCAGAAAGATAAAAAGTGACGTACCTGAGACCAAAATCCAGTGGCCAGCTTCATATTCTCATGGACAAGGTTCAGTATATCTCGAAATGTAGAGTCATCATAGTCATAGCGTCTCCCAAATACAATGGAGCAGATGATGTTGGATACGGCATTATCAATTACAACATGAGGGTCAACAGGTGTATCTGAAAGCAAAAGTTAGATACCACTGAATTTTAGCTACTTCAGAGACCTGGAGATTCCTTACTAAGCTCTTTGTAGGAGAAGGGGGGCATAATAAGAGGGCTTCCCGGTTGCATAAAAAAGTATTTGATAAATAGTTGGCAAAAGGGGGATATTAAATGGCTGTCTGCTAATTGAAAAGGAAAGATAATGGTAAAATCTGAGGAAAGGCGCATCATGTGAGTCTAGCTGAGGCCACAGCTTCTGGAATCACGTAATACATTTCACTGAAACCCAGTCCAAAGAGCATAACCAGCTGCAGGACCCTTTCACTCCCAGAAGTGAACAGGATCCTGCTAGCCTAAAGGCGGACCAACACCAATAGTAGTCCAGGGCTGCAGCACTTATCTGAAAGGCTTCATCCAGGTCACTGCAATGAGGGGGAGGGGTGGCAGATGGTGGGAGCGTTGCCAAGTCAGAGGGAGACAGGAAGAGAAGCCCGTCCTGTTTCCTCACGGACGACTCTGGAATTCCAGCAGCACCTCTTACGATTGGGAAAAGGACGTCTCGGGTGGTGAAGCCCTCCGGCGATAAGGGTTATCGCTACAGACCCCAAGTGCATGACTTTACATTTTTCCACATTGAACTTCATTTGCCAAGTGGATGCCCAGACACTCAACGTGTCCAAGTCAGCCTAAAACTTGTGAACATCTTCCATAGACTGCACTGTGCTACATATCTTTGTAGCACAGTGCAGTCTATGGAAGATGTTCACAAGCTTATGGAAGATGTTCACAACTCTGAATGGTTACCGGTTGTAAGTGGCGTACCAGCACTGAACCCTGGGGTACGCCACTTACAACCGGTAACCATTCAGAGTAGGTATCATTAACCACAACTCTCTGCACACGATCCTTCAGCCAGTTTTCAATCCAGTTACAAACTGCGTTTTCTAATCCTGAAGATCTCAATTTCCCCAATAAGCATCTATCGGGGACAGTGTCAAATGCTTTTGCAAAATCCAGAAAAACTATATCCACAGCCGCCCCTCTGTCCAGGCTTCTCACCTCCTCATAGAAGCCAATCAGGTTAGTCTGGCAGCCTCTGTCCTTATTAAAACCGTTTTGGTTGTCACTTATAATATTATGGATAGTTACATATTCGTGTATATAGTCCCCTCAAGGAATTTCCCCCCAACGGATGTTAAGCTTACAGGTCTGTAATTGCCCGGAGAAGACCTAGAGCCCTTTTTAAAAATGGACACCACATTTGCCTTGCTCCAGTCCCTTGGCACTATACCAGTTGCTAGTGAGTCTTTAAAGATCAACAACAGGGGTGATTTGATAACAGAACCAAGTTCTTTGGGAACTCGGGTAAAGTCCATCTGGTCCTGCAGTCTTACTCACATTTAAATTATTTTGTTTTTTCTGGATGGTATCCACGTTTAGTTTAATTATTATACTTGGGCTATTGCTATCCTGTACTAAAGAATGCATTCAACAGTTCCTCCTTATCTTCATCCCCAGTGACAATTTCCCCAATTTCTGATTTAGTTTTCTTCGAATTAATATATTAAAAAAATGTTTAGGGTTTGTTTTGCTTTCTTTGGCCACATCTCTAGCATTTTGTGCTTTTGCTAACCTTATTTCTTTCTTACACATTTTATTTACTAGTTTATACTTTTCAAGTGTTAAAACTGAGAGTTCAGCCTTGTAATTTTTAAATGCTCTTTTTTTGTTCTTTATTGCCCTTTTAACCACAGGTGTCAGCCATGAGGGGTTTAATTTTAGCCTCAGAATCAGAAGGAGTAAAGCAGACCACTGCTTACACACAAATAAATTGGCAGATGGATCTATAGTATGTGCTCATTTATGTGGACGATATCCTAATTTGTTTTGAGCAAGAAGGGAATGCAGCAGAAATACTGCAAACCCTGAATCAGCATTTTGAGGCCAAATATCTTGGAAACAAAGAATTACCTCAGCATTCAGATTGAGAGAGGCAGCTTTCTTCAGAACAAAAAGCACAAAATAATTTAAACTTTTGGAATGGAATATGCCAAATGTTAAGGGGGAAAGACACCAAACCTCTAAAATCTCCCATGGAAGCCAACTACCTGAAGGAGATAAACAGCCAAGATACTGCACTACCAACTAACACTCTGTACAGGAAAGCAATAGGAATATTGCTGTACGTTACCACCTCTACAAGGCCTGACATGGCAGCAGCTATTGGAATCCTGTGCAGAAAGGTTTTAATGCCAAGTCCGATGGACTGGAATGCTGTAAAGTGAGTCATTCACTATCTTAAAAAGACTTTACACTACAAGCTAAGGTTACCAGCAAGTGATGAAAGCATCCCGACAGGATAGGTGGATGCTGACTGGGTGGGAGATACCAGTGATAGAATATCTACCAGTGGCTACTGGTTTCTTCTGTCAGGAGGTGCTATCAGTTGGACTAGCAGGAAGCAGCTCTCTGTTACACTTTCATCTACTGAAGCAGAGTACGTTCCAGCAGCACAGGCAAGCCAAGAAGTTATATGGCAACTGTTAACAGACTGTAAATCCACTTTTGATTTAATTTTTGAAAGTGTATATTTTTGTGTAACAAAATGTCTTAAAGGTGATCTAGCATGTTTTTAAAGTGGACCAACACCGAGAGGTGATCGGCCCGGAAATCTATAAGATTCCCGGGCCGATCACCTCCCACCCCGCGGGACATCCGAGATCGGGATGTCCCGCGGGGTGAAACCCCCCCCAAACACCCCAAATCACCTCCCTCGCGCCCCTGTAGGCGTGCGCGCGCCCGCGCCGGCCGTCTGCGAATGGCCGGCGGGGGCGCGCGCGCGCCGAAAGTGACGCGAGGGAGGCGGCGGCGGCGGCAGCCGCTTGGACGTTCCTGATCCCCGCCTGGACGTTGGCGGGGATTGGACCGTCCAGTCACGTGGGAGCGGGGACAGGTAAGATTTTGGGGCTTTCTGGGGGGTTTCACACAGCGGGGCACCGCCGATCGGGGTGCCCCGCCGAAGTGGACCAAAACCCAGGATAGTCAAAATCCTGGGTGTTGGTCCACTTTAATGTTCTCTAGTCTTATAAAACTGTGCGTTTTATGGAAGCAAGTTTCATCTGTCGCTATTGGCAATGTACACCAAGTGCATAGTGTACGTTGCCAATAGCAACAGATTGCAGATAGTTGCACAGAAAACCTGTGTGAGTGAGCGCCCTCACCTCAGCAGTGGCCATAGCAGCAGTGTTCTGTGTGTAAAGGACTCACTCCTCTCTTCTTAATTTACATTGCCAATAGCAACAGATTGCAGGTAGTGAAAACTGCTTCCATAAAACACACATTTGCTAAGATTGGAAAAAAAAATACTAGATCGGCTCAGCACATCATTTTGATACAAACTATAAACTTTCAAAAATGCCATCACAAATGGACTTACCATTTAAGGACAATCAAGGATGCCTTGCACCTGCACAGATGGGAAGGGTTCACTCGAGAATCAAGCACATTGATGTGAAGGGTTCACTCGAAAACCACACGCTGATGTGAAGTTCCACTTTCTGAGGGATCTTCAAGAGCAGGGACTTCTTGAGGATATGACGGCAGATATCCTTATCAAATTGAGCTGCCAGAGGCTGTGCTTGTTAGCTTACGGGCAGTAAGCAGCCGACCATTGCCAGCTCTGCACCCACCCATCACTGTAGCGTTGCTGATGGTGGCTTTGCTGCTCTGGACTCTCCATCCTGCCCAATGGTGGCTGTGGCTGCAGGTTTGCAAAAACAAAAAAGGCTTGCCCAAGCGGGGGGGCCCCACTGCCACCGATAGCTTTGTTGCCGCCCCCACAGCCCATCAGACCAAGGACTGAAAAGCCTCCTGAACTAGACCATAAACCAATGGTTGGTGGAGGAACTCTTTGCAGATCCCATCATAAGCCATCCCTGCAAGCACCCCCTAGTGACAAACAGTTGCAACCAAGTACCCCGAAAAGGGTGGAGAGGGCATGGAGATGACTAATGTTACCGAAATAAGTAGGTCACTGGCCTTGAAGCACTTTTTGAAGCAAGAAAGGGTAATGTTTTACTGGTAAAATAATATACCAGACCTGTCCGTGCAACTCTCTTGGTACACCCTTGAACACTGCAGGTTGAGATACAGCGATATAGACAGTGGGTGTGGCAACACTTTCAGTGTGTCAGCACGCCAAAGCTAAAACAGCTTAGTGATACTACTGTGTATGGGTATGGTTTTACTGCTCTACTGGAACAAAAGGATCCCAATAATCATAGTGAATAATGTCATTGGTGCTTGTGAGTCTTACCTATATTCTTCTTTAATTCCTGAATCAGGAAGGAACTCTCCTCATGAATCTTCTCCTCCATAGACCTTTTTCCCAAACCAAAATTCCGTAAGGTAGACAAGGTGAAGCGTCTGTGCTCCTTCCATGCTTTTCCATAGGGTGCAGTCACCAGACCTAAAACATGAAAAGTGCTTAGGACACATGGACAATATTCAGTCCATTCAGCCCCAAAGCAGTGCAGGCCACCAGGAATTCTCCCAGTCATCACATAGCATTCCAACTTTTTGATCCTCGCATTCACAGTCATAAGTAGTATAAGTAGTACCTTTGCCTCCAGAGATAGTTTGTGCAATTCTGTTATGTGGCCTATCAGCAAATTCCACTCCTCTGTTTACTAGAACATCTTTAAGATCTTTAAGTCCCCGAATGACCACTGCTGGTGTAACACCCAGATAGATGCTGTAGACCGGCCCATACACATCGGAGAACTCAAAGAAAAAAGCAAAAACTTGTTATATTTAAGGTATACATTTAATAAAGACATCAAAGTGATACTGCAGGCAAAGGTAATTGTTACACAATTGCATCAGGCTACATTTGGCACTGACCTAAACTGTTTTCCGTTTTTAAATTGAAGCAGAAATGACTGTGATATCAGGGTTTACAGGTTCAGCCAATGACATTCTCTTTTTTATCCCATCCCCCAATCAGCTCAGCAGAGTGGGACAAGATTGCCGGTCTCTCCCATCTTACACCCCTCCGCCTCCTCCAGATTCACATTGCACAGCCAAGGTCTTATGCAGCATCACAAATCCAAGGACTTGTGGCTCCTCCCGGCCCATAAAAAGGGCAGGAATTACCCAGAGACCCCAGAGTTTATCTGCAGTCCTGACTGCAAAGACAGAAGAATTCTCTCTCTGGTTATTCGCAGGTGAGCAGGGCAACCCAAGCCCGTCGGCCCTGCAAGCCTATTCCCACCTATTTCCGGACCCTTCTGCCTCCCAGCCTCTGCTGACGGATCAGGTGAAGGTAGGGGAACACCTGGGGTCGGGTGTTCGGTGAGCTATGCTCTGGGCCGCAGACCCTGTAACCAAAGGGTAGCCGGCCACAGGCTTATGGTGAGCCTAGATGGGGGTAAGGAGAAACCACCCTTGTTGTTTTCTCCATTGGGAGATTTTATGCTTTCGTTGTATTTCATTTGTGGTGTCTTTTTTACTTAGCTGCCTTGTTGCCGTGTGGCAGGGTTCATCCCCCCCCACTCCCCACCCCCCTTTTTACCTGCCGCCTCCCCTCCTTTTCCACCCCCCCTCGGGCCGCTGCCGGGGGGGGGGGGGGCCCTGTGGCGCTGTGACGGGCCACGCTCACCGCTGCAGGCGCTGGCGGCCGTTTTATCTCTCCCCGCCGCTGCGGGCGCATTGCGCTCCGCGGCGGGGAATGCTGAGGAGGCGTGCCCTCCTCCCTCCATTATGCTCCAGGTGCCATTTTCTGGCTCTGGGCGCCCGGAGTCTTCGCGCATTTCTCGGGGGGCAGGGCCGTCAGATGACGCTACCCACGTCATTACCGCGCGGCCCGCCCCTCTAGGTTCTCTCCGGCGGCATTTTGTGTCCCCGCGCCTGCAGCGTGAACTGTCTGCTGTTCTCCGCGCTGGGGGCCCACTGCCTGGGGGACGCTCTGCGCTGCTGGCTGCTGCCGACGCCTCCCGGACCTTCCTCACCTGCTGTAGTTCCGTGCTTCCCTTCTTCAGCAGCTGGTCTGTGAGTCCGCTACCTTTCTTTGCTACATTACAGTATTTTTCCATGTTGCATGCGCTGTGGGATGCTCATTGCTTATCATAATTATGTCTTTCAGACTGACCCTCTGTGTTGTGGTTGTCCTGGTCCATACCCTCCTCCAACCTCCCCCCCCCTTTTTTTTTTTCTGTGGGGCATCCCTTGGGGGCATCCCGGGTGGGGCCTGTTAGCCCTTCTCCTGTGTTGGCCGATTGTGCCTTAGTGATAATCACCATATGGAGGCTTCTGGGGATAGCGAACTTGGGTGCCCTTCGGGGCAAGCTCGGCTGTGTCTCATGTGCGGGGCATCCCCTTTGAGTAGTAGTGGCACGGTTTGCGTTCCGTGCGCCTGAAGTGTCATTGCGGATCAGGTTGGGCCAAGCGCTTCTCTACCCAGTCCTGTTCTTCCTGCAGCTTCGCCTACTCCCCCACGCCTGCATTTACCTCCCAGTGAGGGGGAAGCCAGCAGGGGGTCTCATTCAGACCTGGCGCTGCGCGTGGCCAGCATTGAGCGGCAACTGGCCCATCCGGCCACCGGCAAGGCCTCTAGAAAAAAGAGGCACCTAGATACGGACTTGTCCCTCTTTGCCGATGATGACGAGGTTTATGATACCTATGGCGGCCGTGAATCCATGGAGGAGGGGGAATTGTTCTGTGATTCCGACTCCTCTGGGGATCGTCATGGCGAGTCTGATAGCGAACCAGGGCTCTCCTCAGATGAGGATTCTGGGCTCCCGGATGATACCGACAGGCTTTTGTCGGCCGTTTTTGATAATTTACACATCGTTCCCCCCTAAGGCGGCAAAGAAGAAGCAGGGTGAGCTCTTCCGTCCTGACAAGCAACGCTTAGAGTTCCCGGAGCAGGGACATTTTTCCAATATGGTCCTCAAAGAATGGGAACGGCCCAACAGGTTGCCCTCGGTGTCCAAGGGACTGGATAGAAGGTATCCCTTCTCGGCCGACTTGGTTCGCCGCTGGTCTTCTCCACCCGAGGTGGACGCCCCCGTCCTGGGGCTGTCCAATACTTCTGTTTTGCCGTCTTTTGACACCACTACCTTGTGCGATAATGCCGACCGGCGTATGGATCAACTAGCATGTCACGCCTTCACCTTCGTAGGAACGGGCTTTCGGGGCTGCCAGGTCTCGCAAGCGAGAGGATGACTGCAAGGACCTTTTGCTTTGCTCTGACTTTATTGCTTTTGTGCTGTCTGCCATGGATGATGCTGTCCGGCTTGGTGATAGGGCCTCGGCCCTGTTGGTTGCCATGCGTAGGTCTGTCTGGCTGCGTCAGTGGGCGGCTGCCGCTGCCGCTAAGAAGTCCCTCACCGGGCTTCCCTTCACGGGACTCCCTCTTTTTAGGGAACGTCTTGATGTTTTGACCAAGGATGGTCGGCTCCCTCAGCGTAGAAAGCATTCTCGGCCCTTTTGGGGGTCCTCCTCATTTCCCGTGGGGGACGCGGATCTTCTTTCACAGGTAGCTGCAGAGACTCTTGGGGATGAGGTAGATCTCATGGTCGCCCTGATCTTTCCGGGGGGTCCCAAGCCCCCCACCAAGGCCCCTCAGGCATGAGGGGGCGCTGATTCGACACTTTGCTCACGTCTGGAGACAACGCGTCTCGGATCGGTGGATTCAGGAGGTGGCTTTTTCTAAGTTTTACAAGGTTGATGTTAGGGCCTCAGCTGCTGCTGTTTTTGGTCGCAAGGTGCTTCAGGCGGTAGTGTCTTGAACTGCCTGCTGTTGCTCACTGTGGATCCCACCCTTCTTCATGGACACTGCTGTTGGATGTCTCAAATGTGAAGAATTGAAATGAAGCAAGCCGTGCTGTACACCAGGAAAAATACAATTCTGTGATTACTCACCTGTAGAATTGTTTTTTCAGTGTACAGCACGGCTTGCTTCATCCCTTCCTTGTTATTGTTATCCTCTTTTGCCTTGTTATGGTGATTTTTCTTGAGAGAGTGTTTTTTTCTGTGTTTTGTTAACATGGTCTTGACTCCTGGCTTCTTGCATTACTGCTTTTCAAACATTGGGGTCTCTCCAATTCCTGCCCTTTTTATGGGCCAGGTGGAGCCACAAGTCTTCTGCAGTCAACTCCGCCACCTTGTGGCGGATTACCCAAATGTGAAGAATTGAAATGAAGCAAGCCGTGCTGTACACCGTAAAAACAATTCTACAGGTGAGTAATCACAGGATTGTAATTTTTACCCTATTAGCTAACTTTCTCATTGGCACATAAACGGTACCCTGACCTTACTCCATGAAGGGGATAATTCAGGTACATGCTTTATGATGTGCTGGGCAATCAGTGTTTTTCACCCCAGAAAGTTGGGAGCTATGGAGACCGGTTTCATATGAATTGACCACACTCCCGATACCTGTATGAAAATGCAGGAGGTTCATAGGCAGGGCTGTTTCTAGGGGAGGGCAAGTCAGGACCACTTTTAGTGGTGCAGGCCATAAGACAAGCCCCCTCATCCCATACTGGGCTCAGTCATAGTTAGGGTGGACTGGAAGAGGTACAGCAGAATATATGGGTAAGGGACAGAAGCAGCACCATAGGACAGGCGAGGAGGGAGCAGAATCTTTTCATAGAAGTGAACTACTGCAGGACTCTTGTCAGATGAGTTGGGATGAAGATCAAAAACACCAGTGACAAGTCAGGATGCCCTTAAAGGGGGTGGAAGGAAGGAAATGGTCATTTCAGCCAACATTTGGACTGAGGGATCAGAGAACTGAATGATTTTACAATGATACTAAAGTACAATCAGGAGAGAATTTACTTTTCTATTGAAGTTGGACTTTTGATCTTTTCAGCTTGATTTTCTTATATTATTATTATTTATTTAAATATGCTTTATGGTGGAGAATCAATAAAGTTGGGTCATTTTTGTATTTAAAAATTTGGGAATGATGGAAACCAGAATCATATGACCTGAAAATGCATATGGCTTATAAGTATCTGAGTGTCTGCAAACTACTGCAGAACCAGCAACTCAAAACATCATCCCAGCACATAGAATAGAAGATGACGTTGTAGATGATTTCTCTGCATGCCTACAGATATTTTTTATCTCTGACTTACCTGTCTTAAGCTTTTTAGTGGATTAGAGAAGTCCATCTGCAATAAGTTACCCAATAGAGGTAGTGCTGTAGGACCAGGGGGGAAGCCTTTTGGACGAGAAGATTTCCACCATAATAAGAACAATAGGAAGAGACCCAGCAGGAGAGCAGAGATCAGCTCCATGACTGCGGCTATATAGTTACTTTTTCCTACAACACAAAGGTCATCCTATATATTTCTCGTTGCAGAAGGCTGGGCATTATAATCGTCAGTGTTTGGTTTCAACCAGTATACACCGGTGTAACAGGTTTTACATGTTCTGAACAAAATAAGATAATCCTAAAAAAAAATTCATAATAAAACAAGCAGCAACATAAAGGAGAGTATAGTGTGCATTCCTGGAAACACCATTTTTACTGTATAATGAGGTTGTTAGGACTTTTCAGCAACTTATTGCCTGACATTTTACATTTAACATCAGCTTCATGTTTTTATTGCCACTGGGACATTAAGAGATTTATGGCCTGTTTACACGGAATGATTATCAAGTGAGAAATCGATAAAGCCGCCAGAATTTATCAATGATTGCTTGGTGGAAACAGTCGCTACAATCAAGCGAACAAGACTTAATTAATCGATCGGTTGCCCTATTGTTTTGTCTGATCAAAAATGTCTGGTTCATCGCTTGATGGTTGGAGTGTGTAAACAGAAATCACCCTCAAAACAATGTGTTTTGCTATGAGAACAAGGGACACGAGTGATCGTAAGAGCAACTGTTCTAGCAACCGATTGACCAGCAAATCTTCACAAAAGATTTGTATGGTCGCTCGCTGAGTAAACAGCCAAATGATCTGCTCGTGTAAACCCAGCATGAGAGCTCTTTCACAACATTCTGCTTGCCTTGTGATGGAGTATGAATACTCTAAATGTGATGGGGCCCTGTCATGGTTCATACAATTATTCTAACCACGTCCCCGTTTGTTGTCAACGGACACTTTCACATGCTGTGTGCACCGCTTGACCAGTAAGGTGATCACTTCTCAGTCTATAGATGCCTGTAGGCAGTGCAAGTAAAGTGCATGTATTGCAAACATTGGGGTACAGGTAGATACTGACTGCTGTCCCATTCCCAGCCGGGTCCTCTTTATCTGCGGACATCACAGGCAATTACTGAAGATGCCTCTCCGGGTCCTTCCAGTGGGCCCTTACTTGGCCCTAGTGCCGGTGCTTTCACCACTTTTCATGTTGTTGTTGCCTCTATTCATGGCCCCTCTAATTCTCCTACTGCTGCCAATGCTAGGGTCTCTTCCAACTGCCATGGTCTTCTGCTGTGCTGGTCCTCCAGGTGACACCATTTGTTGCCTCCCCGAGCCTCCTGCTATTAATGGGGGACAGAAAACAGACCTATACTGATGCTACCACACTGTAATTAAGTCACAGTGCGGTACACAATAGTGCAGTTTTTCAAAGACTTATTACAACAGGGGTAGGTTCTACCTTTCTAAAGTCATTTCATCTAATGCTGAAGTCTTCTTGGGAACAAGTATGATGGTTGACCTTTAAAGGTATTAAGGCTAACTTATCCTCCATTGACCCATGGCTGATGGCATATATAAATTGTACTTAAGATCCACACGGGGATAATTCTAGTACAGCCCCAAAGTCCACTTTCATGGATCTTAGATCAGGGGACTGTCAGAGGCTCCCTGCTTTTATGTCACAGATTTCCAACAGCACAGATCACTTCCCACAGAATGTGCCACCAGAAACTGCACTTCCCCAATACAGGCTTCAGATGGGCATGGTCCATATATGAGGTAAGAACAAGATGCCCATTATTCTTTATGTGTGCCCCGGTTGAACTTGATACAAGGTACATCTGTTATGTACTGGAACTGCAGGAGGACAATCTGGTTAGCGGGAATGGGTAAGTTGGGAGTCTCAACAAAAGTGGGCTTGATATATATATATATATATATATATATATATATACACACAATTACCAAAAATACGCCAAAACTCCAAAACTATTTAAACATATGGTATACCAATGGGGCCCTGGGTTATACTATGATCACATCTAATCATATGGTAATTAAGTATAGCCCTGATTTACTAAAGTTATACCAGACTGCCTAGGTCTGGTATAGGTCAGCATAGCAAACACAAAAAAAGCAGTATTCACTAAACTATTCTATATTTGAGTACTTAGCACAAACCAAAGGGATCACCTCCTTTTTGCTGGCATAGTGAGGTTCACTCCAACTGAACACAATAAGAAGGTTATAAAGCATATTATTAGATTTGTAGTTTACAGAGATTTTTTTGTTTTAACCTAAATACATTTCTTCACAGTGTGCAATTTTTTTTTAGCGCTCACAAAGAGAAGCAATATTTTTTTAATATAAAAACATACATTATTTTAAATTACCGTATACATTTTTAATATGATCTACTTTACTTACTTTCAACTCGCACACCTATATATTTTTTTAAAAGCCATTTAATTCAATACTTTTAACACACGCAATAGACTGAATGGCCAATATTTTAAATTGCAGGGTTTTGTCATCTTTATAAACATTTGATTTTATTTTGTCTATGAAATAATTAAATGTAATCAGTGGCATAACTAAATGTGACAGGGCCCTGTTATGGTTCAATCCATAACCATTTTCCTTTCATTTTAAATCAATTGGAGACAACTAGACAACTTAGATTTTTTTGTACTCGATGCAATGAGTGCACAAATCTAATAAATAATGTGTGTGTGTGTGTGTGTGTGTGTGTGTGTGTGTGTGTGTGTGGGGGGGGGGGGGGGTAAATATGGGGCCCCTGAATATGGGACCCTAATCATTGCAATTATTATAAAACTAGATTGTTTACCATTGGAACTGTTCTGGGCCTCTTGGAAACCTGAAGTAAAGCCCAGGACATGTTATCAACTCAAATAATATTACATAAATCTCTAAAACAAAGGAACAAAGGGGGGTGGGAGCAGCTCAATCACTATTATTATCCCTACTAATTCTGAGTCCCCAAAGTTGGGACATGCAATGCAGACAAATATCTGAGAGCTACTCACCTGGGAAGCTGCCAGCCTCCCTTTAGAACACTTCACAGGGAGAAATCCATATTGACTGAATTCCTCCCTGCTTGTGCTCATGGCAATTAAATCTCTAAAACCATAAACTTCATTTATTTATGTGATCAGTGTTATTGTGGTATTTACTAGGAGCTGCTGTGCTGACCTAAACCTCACTATGTCTGAACTAGGCTTTACCTTGGCATAAAATAACACTGGATGGTCAGCACTCCTAAAAAATAACTTTTAATCCAGTCCTCTTAAAATGATGCAAAGTTGGTGAAAGGCATAAAAACATGCAAACGATACCAGCAGCCCTCTAACGCGTTTCGGGCGCCATACCGCCCTTAATCATAGGCATAGTCTGACTTTCTAGCAAGTAGTATTGTCTCCCTGTGCTGGCACCCTTAGTAAATCTACACATATAATTGAGACTTATACAATCTCAGCAGTCATTATTTTCTCTGCAAACAATGCTTGCTATAAAAAAAAAGTATTTTCTTGTTTTCTATGATCTTCATTTAAAGTTCCTGGCACATGCTAATTTCCTTCCCTTATCTTTTTTCCCCAATGGGAACAGTTTAAAATGAGGCATTTTAAAGCATCCCAAAAGCATGCTCATCTGCGGGATCACTGTGGCCTGCCAGGTACAGAGCGGCTGTTAGACCACTTTTTGGCCTAGTTCTGGAGAGTGAAGTTGAATGGAGGGCAAATCTGGAACCCTGCTACAGCTTCTAATCTGAACTGCAGGAAATGGAGGAGAGGCACATGGGAGGTGAGCTGCTTGCTGCCTTAGTATTACCGTTGGGTTTACAGTCCCGTTAACCACAGCATTCTACCTTAATGTGGGTACTGTATAGTAACCACTGTGTTAGAGTTTACATGGTCACTGAATCGGAGTGTAACATTAGTCCTGCTATCTGGCTCCGTATGGTCAGTACTTTGTGCGGGAAACCAGCCTCATCTTAAAGCGCTTGGGTACTTGTGAAATCCCGAACACTGGTGTGAGATCTGGAGAAGACTTGGGGTCCGGCCAGTGGAATTCAAAGTGTGTCAGCATCGTGGTGAAGAACAGGAAGAGCTCCATGCGAGCCAGGTTCTCTCCAAGACAAACCCTGGGGCCTAAGAAGACACACAAAAATGTCAGAAGCAAAAAAAGCCTAAAAGCTCAATAAACTCTAAATTCAATAACAGATATACCGAGACCAAAAAATTAATCATTTCTTATACTATCTTTAAACATGTTTGATATTTCTGTTCCCAGTAACAAGATTTTGTTCCATTAAAGGGGACCAGAAAGACAGGTTTTTCACTCACCTGGGTTTTGGTTCCTTTAATAGGGGCATTCGCAGGTATGGGCAAATTCAGCTTCTCTTCACCAAGGAGCAAAGAAACTGAATGCTAGCTAGCTGGGAGTGTGTCTGCGCCACCCATTCACAAATGTCTGGTGTGAGTAAAGGCCTAGCTAACGGTATAGCATAGCCGCCAACACCCCCATGCGCTGTGGGATCGGTGGCAAGGGTAATTTACGTGGGTTTCACACAGCGGCATTGCAAATTGGAATGCCCCAGGTGGAGAGAATCGGCTTGCCCTGGTGACTTCTAGACTCCAGGGCCAGCCAAGATGGGTTTTTGTCCACTTTAAGATATGTCTTAGCAGTTTGCAGATTGCCACCAGATGACTTTAAAATGGACATTCGGTCAAAAATAGCTGGAGGTCTGCTTACATTCCTAAACCTGTGGCATCCTAATTTTGAAAGCACCAACAACCAAACATAAAGAGTAATTAGGCAATATAACTAACTGGGCTCATATTTCTGTGCCGCACATATCCCATGTGAGCAACTGCATCCAATATAGTTTGCACTATAGAGAGCAAGGTGCTGGCATCAGGTATGTGAGGGGAGAGGGAGGGGTAGAGGGAAAATCGCACCCCAAAGTATGGGTCCCCTTTGAATTCAATAGAGACCAGGTTCAGTTTCGGGTCAAGTTCAGGTGCCGGAACTGAACTTTCTTTCAAAGTTCGGCTGCACCCCGAATCTCTAGGCTAGAAATCACAGGACTGTAAATCACTTCCCCGTTGCAAGAAGTGGAATACTCTTGTATACACAATATTATGTTTTGCAGTTTCACACTAAACATGTGTCCAGGATTCACGCAGTCACCACCACTTACCTGCAGAGAAAGGAAGGAAAGCTTCTACTTTCATCAATTCTCCATCTTTGTTCAGGAAGTTCTCTGGGTTAAATTCATGTGGATATTTCCAGTGACTCTCATCATAGTGAACAGAAGACAAATCTGTAAGAATCATTGTTCCCTGAGAAAGATCAAAATAAATATCATTACATATTAAAACATATTAAAACTATAAATGAGCCAACCGGTTTCATATCAATGAGTCCATATCAATTCATTCTGGATTTCAGGGAAATCTGAACTTTTTGGGTTTTTTAGGGATTAGTGTAGATCAGATTTTTCCCTGAATTAGCTAAAAAGAAAAACTCATCTGCTGCCTTGCTCCATTGTCCAGCATGGGTGTCCCATGCTGCTCTCTGCTCTTTGCATAGAGCTCCTACCCCAGAATACTAGGCAGTCATCCTGTCCGTATACTGACGCCATACCATTCAAAGAGGAAGGGCAATTGGGATGGAGGGGCCTTGGAAAGGCATGCCATCATTCACAAGCGAAGGATACCACACAGAGAGCGGGGCAAATCACTACCAAGCACCACTCCACCTTCCAAAGAAGACAGGATAGGTCCTACCCACACAGCGGTTATGGTATAGAGGCTAGAGATTGCTTCTGGCACCTTATATACTGAGGTAAATGCTCTATTTCTAGAGTGGAGAGAAGCATGGGCACCTGTCCCAAAAGATGGAACGAGACGGCCAAGATTCATGATGTTCCACAAAGCAGTCATCTGGTCTAAATTTAAAATGTTGGGGACACCCAAAATATTAGGCCCTATGCAATAAATGGTAGCACTGTAGCCCCTTTATTTAAAAGTCCTATCACTAGTTCCTCTAGCCTGGTGCACTGGTCATGCAGAAAGCTACATCTTCCCTACATTGTTCATTTTTTTTTGTGTTACTTTTATTCCAGTTTTGCTGGAGGCAAAACCATGAAGTTACATACACACAACTCAATTGAAAACATTGGGCCGTCTTTTACATTTTCAAACAAAGAGACTTGGTGTTCACTTAGGCCCTTATTTATGAAGGAATAGCGACAGGTAGCGACTGGTGAGCGGCCGGTAATGACGGGCCCCGCCACGAGAACGCCGGCTCCCCACCACAATCACACATTTATCAAGCCAATCCTGCTTAGCGACTGAGATAGCGCCATATAGCCACTCATTCAACATTATTCCAGCCTCAGCCCACAGCGCCAGCGTCCGACCTTGAACAGCGACAGGTATCACCTCTCGCTACCTGGCACGCTCCAATGCATTTCAATGGAACAATCTTTAAATATTCATAATAAATTGTTATTAATTTTTTTTTTTTAAATGTGAAAAATTCTGTGACCACTTCTGCCATGTTAGATAATTTTTTTAAGGTAAAAAAAATAAAAAATAAAAAGTACAGAATTGATATTACAGGTCTGATATTAATGTATTCATATTACAAAATTATTTAAAAAACTTGTTTTTTTTGGTTTCCAAAAATATGGTTGTTTGGGGGTTAAAAAACTACTTGTAACCCATCGCCGCCAGCGCTCTGGGGTTTAAACATGCATTTTACTGCGCAAGAATTTTTTGAGCGTGATTTGTTAATGAATATGGTGGGAGTCGGTCCCTATGGCCAGTCGCTATCATGCGCTCCCATACAGCGCGGAACCTGTCAAATAGCGACTCCTCACCCAATATTCAACATTACGGCAAACCGACTGAGTTGCTATCAACTACCGAACAACGGCCAAACACAGCGACTACTAGCGGTCTAAAAATGCCGCTACAGTCGCTCAACTGTCGCTACCTGCCGCTGTTAATGAATCGGCCTCCCCGTGTCTTCTAGGGTGAAAAGCAAATATATATCTTAAAGCAGACCAAAACCCAGTGAGATTGTGAAATAAATCTGTCCCTGCCGGTACTTCCTTCTTAGGGCGTTGAACTAGAAATGGCTAATTTCGCTTTTCTAATTATTCTGGATTATTTTGCTATGCCTCTCTGTAAGATGGCAGGTGATCAGTCATTGCATAAGTGTGGCAATGACATCATTGTCACACACAACAATGGCAATAAATGGAGGAGGCGGAGCTTTACAGCTAAAACAGGTGCAATTATTTGGGATTAGAGTGAAGCAAAAGCAGTGAAAACATACTCTTCGTGGGGAAGAAATTCAGGGGACGCTAGTTAAAAATGTGGGTTTTGGTCCGCTATAATGGACCAAACCCATCCCAAGAGTCTGTAAGACTCTAGGGCAGGTCAATTTCCTACCCTTTTGGGATGCTGTGATCTGTTGGCTGTATTCTTACCTCATGTGCGTGCACAAATTCAGACGAAATTCAAAAGAAACAAAGGAGGGGTGGCAGCCGCTCAGACGATTTTATAACTAACCTGGGAGCTGCACGTGAGCAGGGCAATTAGGATACAAAAGTCTTAAAGGAGCCACATCACTTAACCCTGTTAGCTTGCTGACCAACCTAAAATCTGTCTCTAAATCTGGTTAAAAACATAGGACTCGGTCACACACATCTACAGAAGTATTCTTAAGCTGCCCCACCAAGCGCCAAGGTGCCTCTGTGAGGTGCAGTCCTAACTCTAATCTCTGAGAGCCCCATTTGGGACATACAATGCAATAGATAAATTAGAAGCAGGCTTACCTGAGGTTGCCCTAAAACCTTGTGTGCTAACGTGCACCTCCCAGGTTAGTTATAAAATGGTCTGAGCGGCTGCCACCCCTCCATTGTTTCTTTGGAATTTGTGCAAGCACATGGGGTGTGGGGTCTAGGCTGTACTGCAAGGTCTTCCACCCCTTGGGCTGCACACAAGGTTTTAGGGCAACCTTAGGTAAGCCTGCTCCCAATTTATCTATTGCATCGTATGTCCCAAATGGGGCTCTCAGAGATTAGAGTTAGGACTGCAACAGGCACTGTGGCGCTGGTGGTGCAGCTTTAGCATGCTTCTGCAGATGTGTGTGTGACCGAGCCTCTGTTTTTAACCAGATTTAGAGACAGATTTTAGGTTGGTCTGCAAGCTAACAGGGTTGAGTGCTGTGACTTCTTTAAGACTTTTGTATTCTTACCTCTCCAGTGATCCCATGGCACATGTGTGTGCTGCCAGTGACATCCTCTGCTTCTTTCTAATAGCCGTGTGCACCTGCACCAGGCATGCCTAGATGGCTGGCATTGCTATGCACAGCCTGATGAGAGCAACTAGTCATTGTTTCAGCTTTCTTATCCGCTCATTAACATGCTCAGCTAAGAAAGTTGACATGCCGTGCAATCCCCAGCAAGATAAGAATATGGACAGGGTATCACAATCCCAAATAGTTATGCACTGGAGGCACCGAGCAAAATCCAGGATAGCTAAAATCTTGGGGTTTGGTCGTTTTTAACAGTTGTACTCTTATCCATTCCCTGACCTTTGGTATTGTGTATCCGTTCAGCTCCACATCTTTTAAGGTTGCATGAGCGACTCCAAGTGACAAAACTGAGGCAAAGCGTTGAACTTCCTGTAGAACAGCCTGGGTATACGGCATCCTCACTCGATCCTCATAGTCAACATTGTTTCTGTCTCCTCTAATTTTATCTATTTCTTCCCGACATTTGTCTAAAAGTAGAACACAGAATATTTATAATAACAGGCAGTAAGTGCTCAACATGTCCAAACATGAACATCTGATAATCAGGAAACACAAATAAAACTAAGGAGGTAGCAGTTTGAGTAGACTATACCCTGGATGTCTGGATAGGCCATCATATAAAGCAGACACCATTCCAGACTTGCTGATGTTGTTTCTGTCCCAGCAACGAAAAGATCTGACATACATAGGAGCAAATGCTCATCATCAAAGGTTGACTTGTCAGCATCTTCCTGTTCCTAAAAACAAAACATGGGAAGCAATCGAAAAAAAACAAGTGTTGACAGGCATGTGTGTTACAACAGTCATGGACAAATAGTGGTCCCCAAGGACCTTCTTGACTTGACTGGTAGACTAATGCTCACAAAACCCTGTATCTTACAGGAACTATTGCCTCTGCTGTTACAATAAATCAAGAAGGGTGGTCCACTGTTACTCTACGGGTACCTTTATAATGTGCATTTCCACCTCAGTGAGATGAAAACGCACAAATGCAGCAAACCACTGTAAACTATTGCGGTGATAGCCACATGCAATACAAAAGTCCACCATGGATGTGATGTCATTATTACACAGAGAGAACAGTAGGAAGGAGAAGACACATCCCTAGGGAGCAGGGGCGGGTTGGCCATAGGGCATACCGGCAGAATCCCGGTAGGCCGGCACATGGGAAGGCCGCAGGTGGTGGCCGATGAGCAGAGCAGTGTAACGGGTGGAGGCCGCACTGCCCGCCGCCACCGGCCCCGCTCTCACACACACACCCAGATTATCTGCGAGTAAACATTAGTGTGTGTGTGTGTGAGAGCAGCGGCGGGCAGAGCGGCCTCCACCCATTACACTGCTCTGCGCATCGGCCGCTGGTAGAACGTTGGCTTCGCGCAGGCTCGGCATCAGCAATTACACTTACATGGACGGGGAAGCAAAGGAGCTGTGTCATGTGACAGAGCAGGATATGTGTGCTCGCTGCTGCCCCCTAGTGACAGCCTGCCCCAGGAGCTGGAGGTCAGTGGATGCTTCACACTAGGTTCTGCCATTTGTAACTCGGCTGCAGGGACGTGCTGCTGCTTCTGCCACAAGGTAAAGGCTTCCCTTTGTTTGTCCTCCCTCCTGGCAACTTATTAAGGAAAGTTTAGATGTTCAACCCCCTTTTACAATACAAACAGTGTCCCATGTGCTGTCCATAGACTCGGCTGTGCAGAGCTCCAAGTTGCCTGCCCCTGTGTTCTCAGGTCCTTCATATACTATATGTCTGCTAAATGGAGCCTCTCACAGCCCTGTAACAGGAGAGAGGCCGGGTGGCCAGTGTGACCAATGAGAAAACTTCTACAAAGCCACCTCACACCTGTGTCCAAATCTGATCTGCTCCTGATCTGTGTCTCCAAATCTGATCTGCTCCTGATCTGTGTCCAAATCTGATCTGCTCCTGATCTGTGTCCAAATCTGATCTGCTCCTTGATCTGTGTCCAAATCTGATCTGCTCCTGATCTGTGTCTCCAAATCTGATCTGATCCTGATCTGTGTCCAAATCTGATCTGCTCCTGATCTGTGTCTCCAAATCTGATCTGCTCCTGATCTGTGTCTCCAAATCTGATCTTCTCCTGATCTGTGTCCAAATCTGATCTGCTCCTGATCTGTGTCTCCAAATCTGATCTGCTCCTGATCTGTGTCTCCAAATCCGATCTGCTCCTTATCTGTGTCTTTTTGGTGTGGGAAATAGGGACAGTTGTTAAATTAAGCCTGTAAAGTGGGATGCCCCTCTCTTTCTTTCTAATTTTTGTCCTCCTAAACCCTGGTAAACCATGGAACAAAATTAGGTATATATATATATAAAATTATGTGACATTAATATACTATACTGGGCCAGGAACAGTAAAGCAGGGCCATTGTGCCCCAAAAAGTCCTGGGCCGTTTTTTAGTCCCAGTCTGCCCCTGCTAGGGAGTGCCAGTGTTGGTGGTTCTGAGTTTGGAGAAAAAGGCGCTA
Organism: Gastrophryne carolinensis; assembly: GCA_027917425.1. Taxonomy (NCBI): domain Eukaryota; kingdom Metazoa; phylum Chordata; class Amphibia; order Anura; family Microhylidae; genus Gastrophryne; species Gastrophryne carolinensis. The sequence goes on from CM051241.1 coordinate 32,944,705, forward strand.
AGTTTCACTGTTTGATAACGATTACTAAGGAAACGAAAGGCCCAGTTGCAGATAATCGATGGGATGCCACTGAGCTCCATCTTCGTGACTAGCAGGTCAGGCTTGATGGTATTAAACGGTGAGCTGAAGTCCACGAAAAGGAGTCTGGCATAGCAACCTGGCTTGTCCAGGTGTTCCAGCACAAAGTTGGATCTCGAGGATGAAATCAGGGATAGTGTATTTTAACCAGGTTTCTGTGGGACAAACAACTGCCGAGAACCTGGAGCCCCCCCCCCTGCAGATCAGCCTGAGTTCATCTAATTTGTTGGGTGGTAAACAAATGTTAACTAGGTGAATAGAGGGAAGTGCTGATCATAGACCTCTTCTTCTTAGATTGACTACTGATGTGTGATATGAATAGGTCATGAATTAAATGGAGGTTGAGGGATGGCTCCTGATACGCCCTCAAGAGAAATGTAGCCAGTGCCAGGAAAAGAGTCCCGCGAAAGGCTGCCAAACGGTCACGTGGGCCATGGTCACGTCCTTAGGGCAGGTCACTGGAACGACCTGCCCTTGTGACCGCCCACCAGCCAATCGCAGGACTCTGTTCTCGGCGTTGGCTCATAGTGTAGGTGAGCATTGCAGGAGTTCTGGGGGGTTATGTGTGGGAGGACTCCAGCATTCTGGATGCCCCCCAAGCTTGTTTTGAGTAGCTGTCTGCGGGACCAACACGAGTGTTGGTCCGGTTCAAGTTCAAATACAGTATTCAGTACTGAAGTTGAATCCATTCTGTCTGTGCAAAACCTATGTTTGCTTGGATGGTAAAGCATGCTTACATGCGAACAAGTATTATCATCTGCATGCAGAACAGCAAGAAATGTCTGCAAAAAAGGCAGATCTATGTGAATATTTACACATGCATGGACGCTTATAGATACTTCCCTGCTTATGTGAGAAAGCATGTATCCATTTGCAAAGATACATGTATACATGCTTATGGATGATTATAGATCTGCTTAGGGGAGAAGCATGTAAATGCTTTCTCCTCTAAGCAGATCTATAAGCATGTAACTGCAAATAGATACATCGTTTATGCAAAAAGCTATTTACTTCTTTATTATGTTGTCTTTATTTGTTTTATAGTATATGTACTATTTATGTCAATGTTTTTCCTTCCATCCCTTTTTTTTAATGATTTAATTAATTTTTGTTAATTGTTTATGTGTAATGTTTATTCTTATTAGTTTCACAACAATTCATTTATTTTTAAATATGTTTAGGTTTCTGTAATGTATCTATCTTTAAATTATTTCTGTTTTGGCTTTTCTAGTATTCTTTTAAAATGCTGTTGTGTGTTACATTCATCAATACTCACTCCTATGTGTAACTCCTGTAGTCACCCAGGTGTCCTCCTAAACGTATCCAACCATCCCCCTAGAATGTGCCTAGCTAACCTATGCACCCCCCCCCCCCCCGAACCTTCCCTGACGATAGGGTTGATTCTGCACCAGGTGCAAAAGTGCGCTACTTTCATGTGAATGGCAGTTTTCTCTCCTAAAAGTGATACTAAGAAGAACTATGAGACCGCACTAGGCTATATATTTATACTAATGTATAGTGTGCACAAAGGGGTGAAAACACTGATTATACACAAAAAAACTGAAGGTCCCACACCTTCCAAAACACCCACTGTAATATATGGCACCACTACTGAACATATTATAAAAATCAATATTTATTTACAAAAATATATAGTAAACTGTACACACTAATGACTCAATCAAAGTGCTATAATTCATACTAATAAAACCGTGAGAACCAGCCGGGAAGGGCAAAGAAATACAACTCCAAATATCACAATAAATGACTTACATAAAGAACGACCACCAGCCTACTACCCCAACGTCTATGCGTTGCGTGACGTCACAGGCGTCACTTCCTCAGGACATGGTTCTCACTGTTTTATTAGTATGTATATAGGTATGTATAGGTTAGAGGATAGTTTAGGGTAGCACTTGCACTTTAAGTAGGTTTTCAATATATTGAGACACTGTTGTCCTAATTTAAGAGAGATGTTGATATGCACTATAGCACTATAGCACTTTGATTCATACCAGCCAGGCAGTACAATTAATGCAGAATTTTAGTATAAATTAGTATCTTTAAAGTGGACCAACACCCAGGATTTTGACTATCCTGGGTTTTGGTCCACTTCGGCGGGGCACCCCGATCGGGGGTGCCCCGCTGTGTGAAACCCCCCAGAAACCCCAAAAAACTCACCTCTCAGCGCTCCCACGTGAGCGCCGCAGCCAATCCCCGCCAACGTCCAGGCGGGGATCAGGAACGTCCAAGACGCTTCCGCCGCCGCCGCCTCCCGCGCGTCACTCTCGGCGCGCGCGCGCCCCCGCCGGCCATTCACAGAGGGCCGGCGCGGGCGCGCGCACGTCTGGAGGGGCGCGCGGGAGGCGGCGGCGGCGGAAGCGGCGGCGGATCAGGTAAGGTGTTTTTGGGGTTTCTGGGGGGTTTCACCCCGCGGGACATCCCGATCTCGGATGTCCCGCGGGGTGGGAGGTGATCGGCCCGGGAATCTTATAGATTTCCGGGCCGATCACCCCTGGGTGTTGGTCCTCTTTAAGAATTAACAGTGTACCACCTACCAGTCCCCCTCCCCTCCAATTTTTGTCTTTTTTCCCTTCCTTTATTGACTATGTAATGTTTTCTGTGTTTTTTAATGAGTCTTTAGTGTGTACAGTTTGCTATATATTTTTGTAAATAAATATTGATTTTTATAATATATTCAGTAGTGGTGCCATATATTACAGTGGGTGTTTTGGAAGGTGTGGGACCTTCAGTTTTTTTGTGTTTCTTTCCTAAAAAGTAGCACACTTTTTATCCTAGTGCTGAATAGACCCCCTTATGTATAAAATATATAAATACATATATATCATATATATATATATATATATATATATATATATATATATATATATATTTTAGGACTCAATACACCCCCAGAAAAAGTGGTTGCAGATGTATGTTCACATATAAGCACAAGTTTGGGTAAATAGCGTCCTTGCTTGCAACGTACGTTCGTACATTTAGATGTAATTTTGACGTGTTATTACCTATTCAATTGTTGCACAACATACACCTGGAAGAATCTATTTTCGCACACACTTGCCAGGTAAAGAGGGGAGAAGAATTTTCACATATCACATAACTTGGTGCCTTTTTATCGCATGGGAAAGGTCCGGTTACTCTGCTAAGTTATGCAAAATGCTTTCGCCTGCGAAAATATCCACCCACATGCATAAGCAGGTGCACACTTAATTTGCAAAGCAAAAAAATTGGTGCTGAATCTTAAAACTGAAAAGTAGCATGTAAAAAATGCATACTCTCGCAAAAAAACATGCTAAATTACTCCTTATAGCGCCATCTGAACACTAATTACTCTACCGGTGCATCTATGTGCAGATCTGCAGAATCTGCCCGTTGGTGGCCCTTGAGGAAAGAGAGTTATGTGTTCTTAGATGATCTTATGACAACTCTTACTTTCAAATTTAGAATTTTTAATATAAAGTATTTTATTGAGATTATATTACCTTACCTTATCAAGTTCATCCAGATAGCAATCAATGTAATCTCTGGGTTCACCAGGCACTCTAGTTCGCTTGTGTTCCTCTAAAACCTTCCTGAGGAATCCAAACACTACCTTTATATTTCTGAATATCCTCTGATGCGGCAAAGGAAGATTTTTGACAAATCCAAAAGCATTATAGAGCTGAAAGATAAAGCACAGAAGCCCCTGAAAAGCATTGAAGATTTCAAGATAGCACGATGCACCAATGCTTCTAGAAGGCTGCATCTCTACCTTCCTAGCATTCGTGTTGCTTCAGTGTTAGCCATTGCTCTCTTTTGACCATAACATTTCAGACATTTCTAAATTCGACCAGTTTTAACTTGTGTAACGTCTGTAGGATTATAGGGTTGTTTCAGAGACTTTTTTCGGAAGTCTTGCTACCAAACTAAAAATTTTGCAAAAAGGAAAACATTTTATACTAAAATTCTCGCAGAGAAAAGGCTCCGCTGAATCAGACGAGGGGGAAAAATGGACGAGAACAGAAATTTGCATGCACAAAAAAAAAATGTTGAGAAGGGGGCTCTTAACTCTTTTTTGAAGAGGTTTAATTAGTCATTCGCCCGGCTTTCTCAGTTTAGAGTGACTTGTGCATGAATCTAGCAGTCTACAATAAACAATATAGAGGGGAGGGGTTGATTGCGTTAGCATGATTATAGCTATTAGGTGTTAGTAGGCACTTTTAGTGTTAACAAGCATGGGCAATGTCACAGGAATGACATTCCTGTGGGGTGGATGGGGCTTGATTGAACTTTATGGTGATGTATCAATTATTATTGTGGTTGCCTTGTGCTACTTAAACGGCATACGCTTTCTTTGGCACTTTGCACTTTTACCCAGCTTGGGCTGATCTTTTGCTGCTGTGACGTATTTGCACTTATAAATATAAATATATTTATCTGTGCCTTCTGTGCACTACTTAGCACCTCGCACCTTCATTTTTTATTGGGCACCAATATTTTCTGCGTCTTGCTGCTCATGTTGCATCCTGGCACCATAGGATATTGAATAATGTATTTGCAATATATTGATTAGCCCCCTATCTTTTTTTCTCCCCCACTTAGCTCATAGTTTTATGTTTTTTAATAATTGTTGTCTATGTAGGCCGTGTCTTTTAATGTAATGTTTTGAATTACATGCACTGGATAATCTAATCTAATCAATAAATTCTTGTTTTATTTTAGTTAAGTGCGTGCGACCACATATCTGGGATATACTATAGGACAGCTCTAGAGCCCCAACTAGTTCAGAGTAGCAGTTACTAATTTCTTCCCAGGGTCTGCACCTCTCTTTATAACAGGCAGTGCATATCCGCTTTTCTATTGTATATATCATTGTCAATGAAAGGAGGAGGCTGGGCTTTACAGTTAAAACAAAGGCCATTATCTGGGATTAGAGTGACTCAGGAGAAGTGAAAATTGGCAAAAGGTGCTTTACGTGGAGGGAGCAATTCAGGGGATGCTAATTAGTTAGAAGCCGTAGGTATCCTGATTATAGAAACAGCAGATGTCCAGCTTCGAACATATAAAATCTTATGTTTATTCCAAACCATTAAAATCCAAAGTCCAGCATGAAACATAGTTAGACATACCTGTAATAATGAGCTATGATGCATTTCAAGAGCTATCTGCATCCTTAGCCATATAGCGCATATCAGTAATAGAGTCTTACTTCTATGCACCCAATTGATCGTGGTGCTGTCACAAATCTCTTTCCCCCAGGGCACACCCCACCCTTGACAGGTCGGCTACATAAAGCCTCCCAGCGACTTGTCGGCCCCCGCATCACACAGTGACAAACGTGGCAAAGTTGCCTAATGCCACCAACGGAGACCTAGCCCTCAGGCCATCCAATCGGTGGCACATTCGAAAGCACCATTGCTCATTATTACATACATGTGTATATACCTATATTTAATGCTGGACTTTTTTAACGTTTTCAAATAAACAGAAGATTTTATATATCTGAGGCTGGAAATCTGCAGTTTCTATATACAATATATTTGCCTGCTGTCGATCTATGCTTGACATGATCATGCAGAGAGGTATATAGCTGTGGACTGTAATGTATCCTGATTGTTGTAAAAAATCCTTTGCTATGCTATTTAAAATAAAACAATTTTAAACCTAATTATTGTGGTCCGTGTCCATTTTACCCCTGGAGTAGAGACATATTCCCCAAACTGGAGAATCACTTCTTTTTGGGATATTCACTTCTGCAAAAATATAATCAGATTTTAACGCCATACATTGCTGGGACGTGACCTACCTGTGCCCAAAATCCAGTGGTCAGTTTCGTATTCTCATGAACAAGGTCGAGTACATCTCGGAATGTGGAATCATCATAGTCATAGCGTCTCCCAAACACAACGGTGCAGATGATGTTGGATACCACATTGTCAATTACAACACGCGGATCAAGAGGTGTATCTACAAGACACAACAGCAATAGTGATCTGTGACATTCAGATCTCAGTCTCCTAGGCTGATAAAATTACTAAAAACAAGTAATGCCTGAAACTTTTTACAAAGCTCCTTGCTTCCAATCATAGAGAGTATATGATTAATAGGCTTTTCATCTGCAAATAAATTACATGTCCATTAGTCACAAGGAAGCGAAAGATATTATGGAAACACATTTGAAAAGGATGACCACGGGCTGAAATAGAAATGGTAACATTTACTAACATTGATTCATGATATTGCTTGTGTAGCAAAGGTTATACTGTACATGTGAATAAAGGGGGGTGGGAGCAGCTCAATCACTATTATTTATACAAAATTATTATTATTATTCAGGGCCCGGGAACTAATTTACCGCCCAGATTAACCTTCTCATCATCTAAATATCAAGCAACAAACATGTCCAGCTATGTGGAAAGACAGAGATTTGGTTGCATATATCTGCAGATACATGTGGAAGCCACACTGCCCCGGCAAGGCACTCTGTGTTTAGTGTGGTCCCTACTCTTATGCCCTTATTCATCAAGCGATAGCGCCAGGTAGTGTCTGACGAGCGCCAGGTAGCGGCAGCTAACGGCGACTACCGACTCAAGTACGCCCGCGGCGGTCACAATGACGCATTTATCAAGCAAAATGAGGCTAGCGCCGGCGAGAGCGACGGCTAGCGCGGCATTCATCATGAAGCCGCCTGGACCGAACAGCGCCGCTGCAAATTCCCTCACAGCGCCAGGTATGAGCTGTCGCTCCCTGGCGATGTCCAATGCATTTCAATGGAGCAAGCTATAATTAATCATAATTAATTGGTATTATTTTTTTAATTTTTTTTTTTAATGTCAAAAAATCGGAGACCACCTCTGCAATGTTAGGATTTATTTTTAAGTCAAAAAAAAAAAAAAAAAAAATATGTGCAGAATTGATCTAACAGGTCTGAGATTAATGTATTCATATAACAAAATGATTCTAAAAACATGTATAATGTTACATTCAAAAAATATGGTTGTTTAGGGGTTAAAAACTAGTTAATACAGATCGCCGCCAGCGCTCTGGGGTTTAAACAAGGAATGGACAGCGACAGCACATTCGGAGCGTGATTTTTTGATGAATATGAAGCTAGCCGTTCGCTCTGGCCATTCGTTGTCAGGCGCTCACATACAACGCTGGACCTGTGAAACAGCGACCCCCCAGCCAGAGTCGCTGTCATCAAGCTAACGCCGGCCAAGCACAGCGAATACTGGCTGGCGCTGAAAAAATCACGCTACAGTCGCTCATCTGTCGCTACCTGGCGCTATTGATGAATCGGCCTCTTAATTTTTTTTCCTTATTGTAGCATGTTTGACTACTGGAGCAGAATTCTCATCATAGTCCTCTCCATATTTTTAAGAATATTCCTTGACTATGAGTCTTTCTTTGTAATGCTCCATTATGCCATTTGCATTGTGCATTTCACTTTAAAAGTCAATTTACAACCTATGGTCTTCCTTCCAAGTGGTAGTGTTTTAGTGTCATGCATGGATTTTATCTCTTCTTTTGCAGCCTTTATCCATTTACTGGCTTCCCCTTCTGAAAGTTGAGATATATCTTCTCAAGTTGCAGGTTCATTAGTACTAGCAGTGCTTGCCTTGTATGAGAGACGTACGGGTGGTTTACCATGGTTTTGCTGAACTTGGTTCTGTGTCTCCTTGGTTCAGCAACCAATCCGCCTTCTTCCTTCACTCCCCACCATATAAATGGCAGGGTATGTGTTACACCACTCACCACCAATGCTCGCTCTGCATTAGACAGGGAGAGGTGCTGCTGCTGAGGGACAGTTAGTGCTTTATTTTATTAACAGTAACAGTACTCTGTAACTGACACTGGGGTGTCAGCACTGGCTCAGGACATTTAAGGCCCTATTAAAATAAAAACACTTGTAGTGTGCACTGGTTCAAACCACTCGTGTGCCATTATTCTTTAATAACACTTGCTCCAACCACTGGGGTGTCACTGCTCTTTAATATCAACTGTTCGGGCCACTTGGGGGGCCCTGCTTCATAAAACCAATTGATCAAACCACTGGTGTGCCAGTACTTCGTAATACCAATTGTTCAATCCACTTGGGGGTCCCTGCTCTGTAATACCAATTGTTCAAACCCCTGGTGTGTCAGTATTCTGTAATACCAATTGTTCAGGCCACTTGGGGGGGTCCCTGTTCTGTAATGCCAATTGTTCAAACCACTGGTGTGTCAGTGCTCTGGAATACCAATTGTTCAAACCACTGGCGTGTCAGTGCTCTGGAATACCACTTTTTCAAACCACTTGAGTGTCACTGCTCTATAACACCAATTGTTCAAACCACTGGTGTGTCAGTGCTCTGTAATACTATGTGTTCAGGCCACTTCGAGGGTCCCTGCTCTGTAATACCAATTGTTCAAACTATTGGGTGTCAGTACTCTGTAATACCAATTGTTCAAGCCACTTGGGGGTCCCTGCTCTGTAATACCAATTGTTCAAACCACTTAGGGGTCACTACACTTTAAAGTGGACCATAACCCAGGATTTTGACTATCCCAGGTTTTGGTCCTTGCCCCCTGGGCACCCCAATGCAGGGTTGCCCTGCTTTGTGAAACCCCCCAGGTCGCCCGATCTCACTCACCCTTCCTCGGTCCTACGGCACATGCGCAGCCTCTCGGCCAGTCAGCGCACTCGGATCTGCTCCCCCCTTTCGTCCAAGATATTGTCTAAGGTGAGCAAATCCGAGCACGCTGGGGGCCGTATCCCCTGCTACCCTTTAACAGGGAGCGTGCCTGCTCCGGCCATTCACAAATTTTTGCCGTGGGCACGTGCCCTGCTAATGGGATAGCGGGGATGCGCCCGCTGCCCGCACATGCGCCGTTGGACTGGTAAGAAGGTGAGTTTCTGGCCGACCTGGGGAGTATCACACAGCGGGGCATCCCAAATCTGGATGCCTTGGGGGGAGCAAGTATGCCTGTCATACTCCAGGTCATAGACTCCAGGGTGGGTTTTGGTCCACTTTAATAGCAGTTGTTACTGAAGTATCCACTGTGTCAGCCACTTGTGTATAAGTACTGTTTAATTTAATGTTAACTACTTAATTGTGGGCACACCTTGCATTATACTCTTTTGAGCTTTGAAAAACTGTTTAATTGCAGACATATCTGGCATTACACCCTCTTGGGCTTTTATAAACAAGTTACTTGTTGGCACACCTTGCATTATTCAAAAAGGTACAAATAAGGACTTCAGAGCAACATAAACATACTGTTCAGCCATAATGCCTTCAGAATGCATGCTGGAAGCTAAAATATGTGGAATTATATATACCAAAACAGTGCCTTGAACAGTCCTATTTCCATTTTATGTTCAGTTTCTTTCCTTATTTCCCTAAGCCCCTCAGTTCTCAGAAATGGTTTATTCCTGTAAGGAAAATGTAATTTATATAAGCCATGATGTCTTCTCATGTTCTCTTTATTAAATGCAAGAGTTGCAGGAATACAAAATTATAATTTGAAAGTTGGATATTCTATAAATATTACATTTGGTAGCTCCACAACTTTGGCAAAGTTCAAGAACTTCACTAAGGAGGTCTTTACCATAGACATACTGTATATTCGCTTTGTAGGTCCCTGGTGAACTGTACCTTGAAGCACTATGTGCCATCTAATCCAGGGGTTCCCAACATTTTTTCATCAAGTACCACTTTCTATTTTCTGATTAAACAAAGTACCACATGAAAATTGTAATTTTAATTTATGGTGCAAATCATGCTAGAGTTGCAGATGGCAGCAGATTAGGTTGGGGTAGAGATGCGGGACAAGTTTTCAGCTTTGTCAAGTACCACCTGTGAGCACCTCAAGTAACACAAGTGGTACTAGTACCACCCCTTAGAAACTCTTGATCTAATCTATCAATGCCTCAACTTGGTCTGGCCTTGCCATTCTAGCAGTGGTATTAGGGCCTACAAAAATATGCTGCAAAGCCTGGCATCTGCTGGCACCGGAGTAGCAGATGTAGCAAGCACAAATGTAACACAGTCTCACCCTCCAGCATCAGCTCCATCACTACCAACAGCAACACCGCAGCCACGTACCTGTCCCTTATTTTATGATTTCTTCATTTTTAAAGTTACAGTGGCCTGTCTCCCTCTGTATATCAGCCAACTGTCCCTGGAAGTGGCCTGAAAAGGACAATTAGATGTTTTTCTCTCCACCGCAGTATATGAACAGCCTGTCACTGGAAGTGGCCTGAAAAGGACAATTAGCAGAGGTCCCTATGCCCCTAGCTGTCCCCCAGTATGTGAGACACTTGTCTATGGAACGGCAATGAAATGGACAGTTAGATTTGAAAATGGACCCCCTTATTCATCTGGTAAAAAAAAATACCTATTCTATAAATTTTTTTGTTTTCTGTTATTATTTTGAGTACTTTCACTACACCATTTTGTGTGGGACAATCTCCCTGCTGTTACCCCAAGATTTGCCCTCTGACAAATATTTCGATTTTTTAAATATATGTATTTCTTTCAATTTTATTAGTTTTCTGATATTATTTTGAGTACTTTCCCCAGCCCATTTTGTGCAGGGCTATAACCCTGATGTTCCCCTCGATTTACATCCCTTATGGCCCTTGCTACCCTGATTTTACAGCCATTTTTGGTTCCCCTGAATTCAAGTCCCCATTGACTTCAGTGGGGCTCGTGTCGAACTGAACTGGACCCGAACTAGACTTTAGTGGCAAGATCGTCCAAACTTGTCGAACCCGAACTTCAGTGAGTTCACCTGTCCCTAGTGATCAATACTTTTGACACTAAATATTCTGAACCAAATGGATGAAAATGACAACCCTCTACCAGCACATTACCTTTTTTGTATTTGCCTGGTGGGAACCACAGAAGCAAGAAGTGCATTTCCCCCTGCATCTGCAGGCTCCCAAACTACAATCCCACACCTACCCCACTACCTATTACAACCTCAGGTTAGCTGCTCTTAATTTATCCATTGCATTGTATGTCCCAAAGGGGACTCTCGTAGATTAGAGTTAGAACTGCACCTGCACAGAGGCACCTTGGTGTTTGGTGGTGTTTAGCATACTCCTGCAGAGGTGTGTGGACCAAGACCTCTGTTTCTAACCAGATTTAGAGACCTGCACCTCCCCGGTGAGTTATAAATTGGTGTGAGTGGCTGACACCCCTCCTTTGCAACACTAACTCCACCCTGCTCCTGCTCCCTGTAGCACCCTGCTCCAGGCTGCATCGCCACCTCTGCCCTGCTCCCTTTTGAACACCTATATCTGCCCTACTCCATGCTGCACCTTCATCACTGCCCTGCTCACTTCTGCACATCCATCTCTGCCCTGGAGCACATGCATGCCCAGGGATGCGTCAACGCATGCTCCCCATTCAAGTCAATGAGAGCCGTCTGCCATGGGCACAGCAGGCGGCTCTCGCTGGACTAGAGCAAGTGAGTATTTAAGGGTGAACTAGGGATTTTCACATAGCAGGGCATCCAAATTCGGGATGCCCTGGGGCCACAGAAGAAAACCCAGGCAAGTCAAATTCCCAGGTTTTGTTCCGCTTTAATTGCAATCGTTCCATTTATCCAATCACGATACACTCATCACAGCAGCAGCACATTCCAGAAATCTGTTTCAGAAATAGCTGTCACCCTTGGCCTGCAAGCCAATAATGATCAATTTTTACAACTCGCCATTTTCCCCCCTGACAGCAATAAGGGCTATGTGTGCAGACAGCCTGTCACACACCTACCAACCAGCTCATCACATGTGACTTCCTCCATGAGCTATGTGCTCTGTATAGTAATGTTTGTGTTGGGGACAGGATCTGCTGCCGCTCTGTACATTGGTGTTTGTACCCGAAAGCCAATAATCATTCCTTTTTGCAACTTTGATAAATCGCCCCTTTTACCCATAACAGCAACAAGGGCTATATGTGTAGACAGCCTGTACACACCTTATATACTCACCAACCAGAGTTCACCACATGTGACTTCCTTCGTGACCTACTTGCTACTGAACTAGGAAGTGGTCATAATGATCCGATGGCGCTCTGCATATATTAATATTTGTGCGAGGGAACTGCATCCGCTGCGGTTTTGCATAATAATGTTTGTATCAGGGAAAATAATCTACTGTCGATCTGCATATATTAATGTTTGTGTGAGGGAACTGGATCCGCTGGTGCTTTGTATATTAATGTTTGTATGAGAGGACAGGATCCACTGGTGCCCTGTATATAAATGTTTGTGCCAGGGGACAGGATCCGCTTTGACACTGTATATGGTTTGTGTGTAGGGACAGAATTTGCTGGTGCCCTGCATATTAAGGTTTATGCCAGGGGACAGGACCCGCTGGCACACTGTATATTGTTTGTGTGAGGGGACAGGATATGCTGCTGCCCTGCATATTAAGGTTAGTGCTAGGGGACAAGATCTGCTGGCACACTGTATATTGTTTGTGTGAGAGGACAGGATCCACTGGTGCCCTGCATATATTTATGCCAGGGGACAGGATCCGCTGGTGCTGTGTATATTTTTTGTGTGAGGGGACAGGATCCGCTGGTGCTCTGCATATCAATGCTTGTGGCAGGGAACAGGATCCACTGGCACTTTTTATATCAATGCTTGTGGCAGGGGACAGGATCCGCTGGCACTTTTTATATCAATGCTTGTGGCAGGGGACAGGATCCGCTGGCACTTTTTATATCAATGTTTGTGTCAGGGGACAGATTCCGTTTAATGTTTGTGTCAGGGAACAGGATCCGCTGCTGTTCTTCATATTAATGTTTGTATCAGGGAACAGAATCTGCTGGCACGCTGCATATTACTGTTTGTGTGAGGGGAGTGGATCCACTGGAGCTTTGTATATTAATGTTTGTGTGAGGGTACAGAATCTTCCGGCACGCTGCATATTACTGTTTGTGTGAGGGGAGTGGATCCACTGGAGCTTTGTATATTAATGTTTGTGTGAGGGGACAGAATCTGCTGGTGCACTGTACATTCATGTTTGTGCCTGAAAGCCAATAATCATTCCCTTTTGTCATTTTGATAAATCACCCCTTTTACCCATAACAGCAATGAGGGCTATGAGTGCAGTCAGCCTGTTACACACTTTAAATATACCAACCTGCTGATCACATGTGACTTGAGCATGAGCTACATGCAGCCGACTAGGGAAGTGGTCATAATAAGGTGACTAGCCTATATAGATATATTACAGAATGAGAAGCCTAAATTAGGACACCCTGATAAGAAGTCTCACCCATTTTCTTCTTTAATTCCTGAATCAGGAACACACTCTCCTCGTGAATCTTCTCCTCCATAGACCTTTTTCCCAAACCAAAATTCCGTAAGGTAGACAAGGTGAAGCGTCTGTGCTCCTTCCATGCTTTCCCATAGGGTGCAATTACCAGACCTAAAACATGAAAGCTATTTAGCATAGTACAATCACATAATAAAAGGTTAACACTGGCCCATTCACACTGAGATGATTACCGGGTGATTGCGCTTTCAAGGCAAGTGCTCTGCAAACGCTGAACACCAGCGCCTGCACTGAAAGCACAATTGGCCCTCAATTGCTCCGTGTGAATGGGGCCCAAGCTGAGCTCACCAAATCCATGAATCACAAATACTAATGTAGCAATCTTTATAACAAGTTTACTATTAGGAATAGTAACTATTTATACATGGACTTTGAAGTCTAATCATCTGGCAGGAGACCTATATGCTCATAGCTGGCATCAGCACCTGGAAGACCTGGACAAGTGCCAGGGCCCATTAAAGTGGACCAACACCCAGGGGTGATCAGCCCGGGAATCTATAAGATTCCTGGGCCGATCAGATCCCTCCCCGCGGGGCATCCAAGATCGGGATTCCCCACTGTGTGAAACCACACAGGACGCCCAGAAACCTTACCTTACCCCGTTCTAACGGCGAATGCGCGAGCCGCGGCCGTATCTCGTGCTTCCCTCTATCAGGGAGCGCGCCCGCGCCGGCCATTCACAAACGGACAGCGCAGGCTCGCTCCCTATTAGAGGGAAGAGCGAGATGCGGCCTCCAGCGTGCTCAGAGCCGCTGTGGTTGTCCGTCGCTTGTCCGTACATACCACAGCAGCTCTGAGCGCTCTGATTGGACGAGTGCTCGCGTAGGAGCGGGGTGAGGTGAGTTTTTTAGGGCGATCTGGGGGGTTTCATGCAGCGAATCGATCGGGGTGCCCCGCGGAAATCCTGGGTGTTGGTCCACTTTAAGCCTTGAGGGCCCACTGAGCCCTGGTAGGCCCTACCCAAGGGGGTAGCCGTGCCCACTTTTTGTGTCTGGAAGGTGGGAGCTGCACCTTTTATCCTTTTAATTGTGAGTTTGGGAAGGTGGAAATCAGTGTTCACCCTGCCTATTAACTGTAGGTTTGAGGGTATCAACTCGCTCTGAATCTCTGAATCTTGGTGGACGGGTTCCACTCATTTCCTTCGAATTCATGGAGGTAATCAATGCACAGTATACTCACTATTTTTGGGGCGTCTGAGTGCACAGCAGGGGTGTGCTACCCGCCCACACATTCCTTTTGTAAAACTGGGACCTGCGATTGGTGGCCGGTGGTCATGTGATTCGGGGTCCTCTTAAAAGTTTCTGGCCTCAAAAGGAACTGCAGACCATGTGACAGCTGGCAGCCAATCACAGGGCCCAAGGGAGCAGGGCAAAGTTAAAGGGATTGTTCAGGCAAAATGTAAAAAGCATGATTCAGCAGCTTACCTCTTCATATCTACCCTTTCCTTTCCTGTGTCCTGGAAGCAGCACCTAGCACCTAGAAACTTAGCACAGATTTCTGGCACTCCCCCTGATTCCCTTAGCAGTGGACCACCAATCATAGTGCTCGACTGGTGGTCTATAACTCTACCCCCTGTGGCCATCTGTATATTGCAGCATTGTGATTAGGTGTCAAAGTATGCTGATATAAACACTCTGCATGATATTGTACTGAAGAGCACCACACCCACTGGCTGAAAATCTAAAAAAGAAATTAGGAGCTTTAGGATTGTGTGATTATATGGTCAATGTAGTTGTCTGGACAGTTCCTTTAAGAAAACATGGCTTGCAGGGGGTATTTGCGAGGGGTCAGGGAAACAGCAGCTGAGATGTCCCTCCAGTGCTGTGATTTACACCTATTTTTTATAAAATGGGTATTAACTTTAAATTCTGCTTCACATGGTTATTGTCTCCCAACTCTGGCCTTATTTACCACTTTAAATTCCTGGTTATCAGGAATAATGCTCTGGAACTACTAGTCTCACATAGAGACTAATGGAATTGCCAGGCGACATGTTGTTTAAAAGTATTAGTCACCTGACCACATGCAGGCTTGATCCCTTATGGTTCTGCAGGCTGAGCAGCTCACAGAATGGAATATTGGCAGGGGCTTTGGCCAAATGTATTTTACAGGCTGGGTGTGCTTTGGTCTGCTTTAAATGCAGAGAGTGTGTGCATGGAGGAGGGTGCAAGGGGTAAAATGCAGAGAGTGTGTGGAGAGAGAGCAGGGTGCCAGGGGTGCAAAGCAGAGGGGCATATTACATCTTTCCAGGTCCCGACACAGGAGTCACATGACCACAACAATAGAGGGGTGTCACTCTGGCTGCAGACTGTTTAACCCCTTGCGCCCTTTCCCCCTTCCACACACCACAATTTTCTTTTTTTTTTCTGTAACAAGACCATGCCCTTTCAGGTGACCGCCCTAAACACAGGCCTAGGGTTGCCTAATGAGAAACATTGCATTGTCATCTCCGGTCTGGCCGCCTGAACTCCATGGGATCAACAGAGGTATATTGTAGGTGACGAGCGCTGGAGATGGTGGAGAGCTGCTGCCACTTATAGGGGGTCACTTCCCTATTGATGATATAAGTGCTGGAGGTGTACAATTCCTAACCGATTTACAAACGGTGGGAGGAAAAGACTATTGTGGCGCGCTGGGTAGAGTTACACCTTAAAATGATGTGTCAGGAAGATTCAATGATGTCCCCTTTTCCTGGAATATTTACAAGGTTAAGGTATATGTTTTTATGTGCTGTGTATATGTAAGGCACTGCAATATGAATGACAGTCCTTATTTTCTACAGCATAAACCAATTTCTATATATATATATAAATTCGTTTAGCCGATATGAAAGAATGATCCATGAATTGAAAAAACTTACCGCCGCGGCCCGGGGGTACTTAACCTGCCCAGGGCCTCTGACGTAAGGAGGTTCCTAACGACGTTAGATTGACATCTTGTCTGGTGCTGTTGAATCACCTTGGATCTGCTTCAGCGGGGTCTGGATCCCAAACGATGAATTGGTTGTCTTCAATGGGATCAAGTCTGAAGGTGGTCAGGTAATAATGTTTTTGTATGCGCCTCTTCTAAGCCTTTATACCATATATTGGTCTGGATTTAAAACTGATCTGTCTTTTAACTTTGATAAATACAACCAGTAATATAATCCCTACCTTTCTCTCCAGAGATGATTTGTGTCAGTCTGTTTTGTGGCCTATCTGCAAATTCCACTCCTCTGTTCACCAGGACTTCTTTGAGATCTTTGAGCCCCCGAATGACCACGACTGGGATCAGCCCCATGTAGATGCTGTAGACCGGCCCATACACCTCGGAGAACTGACACAACATGGATCTAGTTAGCAGTACTCTTATACAATTCAGCAAATTAATGGAGTTCTCCATAGAAATCTATTACATTGAAAGGCCCTGTCCAGACATTTAAAAACAAAAGTCTATACTACGTTTTGCCCCCGCTGCTCCTCTGTGCAGGTCCAGTGTCTTCATACCCAGGGCCGGCTGAAGTTTGGTGGAGGCCCCTGGGCACATAATTGTTGGAGGCCCCAAATACAGTATTTTTTTTCCTTTAAAATAATAGTCCAGCTAAGTGCTGATTTGTGGTTGTCTGGCACCCGCCTACTTACTGGAGGTGACTCTGAGACCCCCATCTCCACCCTGTCCCATGCTGTGCCCCATCTCTGCCACGCTGCCGCCCATGGGAGTGGGGCAAAGAGCAGGAACAACCAGGGGCAGTGGTGGCAGGAGTGATAATTCATGCTGTAATAAGTATATATATATATATATATATATATATATATACAGCAGCAGCACCACACCCATCATTTGGCCTATGGCCCCTCATCTGCGGGCCCGCTGCTGCTCATCGTCTCATTGCCTCGCATCCAGTGCCGCTTGAATTTATTTATTTTTTTACTACTTACCTCCCTCCATCACCAACCGCTGCTGTCCCGCGCTGTCCATCACTGCTGTCTAACAGTCGGCCGGAAGTGATCGGCAGAAGCCAGTAACGGGTCCAAGGGACCCCTATGCTAGTTCAAAGGGTAGGGGGTGGCAAGTTACTTTCTGGCATGGCAGCGGGTGACTTGTCATCACCCCTGTGCCATTACCCCTAGGTGGTGAAGGGCCCAATGTCCATCGGTGCTGGCCCCATATTCACCCCTGGAGGAGCACCCTCCTCGCTCTGGAGGGCATACGGGCTGGTGTTCTAGCATCCAAGCTCTGGTGTGCCGGCTGGTAGCATTGGGGTGGGGGACCCCACGTAATTTATTTTTTAAATGAAAATGTACAACACAGATTCAAATTCATGTAAAAATCTGTGTCATCACATGCATTTGCACCTCGTGCAGCAAGCAGGACTTTTTGCAGCTCTGTTTTTAGTCGACCTCCGGCCACCGGAAAGGTGTGTAAGGAACCATAGAGGAGCTGTTATAGGATTTTTTTTCCCCGAACCTCTGCATCTGTCCTGATCACAAGGCTGCATGCGGTACCAGGCAGATGTGAACATAGCCCATGTGGCCTTTTTTCATTTCTGAAAGCTGAGTGGAATCTAAAATCATGTAGCCCCCATACCTGAATCAAAATGCAGGTAGTGCATGGGCATCAGAACTACTGTTATAACTAGATGGTGGCTTATCCACCACTGTTGATGGGTTAGTAGGTAAGTAGTTTGGGTATAGAATGTACACAGATTTCATTGCTATTCCAAGTATGTAGCACGTCCTGCTCCAGTAATGATTCATAACAACTGGGATATAGTCCACAAAATGGAGCTTTACTGCAGAGATGGCAGAAAAAGAGGCCCCTCCCGGTCCATATATACCCGGGACCTCCCACTAATTCCCCAGTTCCTTCTCTGCAGTGGGCTGCGAAGGTCAAGATGATGGCTTCTCTCCTCGCAGGTAAGCCGGGCTGCACAGCCCCTGGCCCTGTGTTCTATTCCCACCCGTTCCACATTTACTTGCCTCCCGGCCTTGGCTGCATGGTCGGGTGACGATAGGCAGCACCTATTAGAGGTGTTTTACTGGAGTATTGCTCCACCGCAAATCCCCCACCAAAGGGTAGGCGGCACAGGTTTTTGGTGAGCCTGTATTTGGGATGCCCCGTCTGCTTTAGCCCTCCCTTACATGTCCCAAATGTAATCAAGGGCTTATACTCTCCCTTCTCCCGTTTGCCCTGTTAGTCGGGGGGGGGGGGGTGCGGCTGGGTCAGTGTCCGTGTGTGTGTGTGAGTGATTATGCACTGTAAACTCTTATGCCTTTGTGACACTGTAGAATCCGCGCTGGCACATGTGCTCAGCGTTTTCCTCGTCTCCTCCTGCTTCACATTTGAACGGCCCGCGCTGGTTCTCAAGGAATGGGAGCGGCCTAGTTGGCTCCCCGGTATCCCTAAGGGGTGGGATAAGAGGTATCCTTTCCCCTTGGGTCCGGCTGGACTCGAGGATTCTTCTGGGGGGCATGTCATTTCTGACTCCATGTTGGGAGATGGTCACTACGGATGCCAGTCTGTCAGGTTGGGGGGGCTACTGGAGAGCCCTTCAATTCCAGGGGCTGTGGGGCCCTCAGGAGACCCACGCCCCCATCAATGTTCTGGAGCTGAGGGCGTTTCGATTGGTGCTGGCGCAGCTGATGCCTCACCTCCAGGGCCTGCCAGTTCAGGTTTGCTCCGACAACTGTACTGCGGTCGCCTACATCAATCATCAGGGAGGGACTCGGAGCAAGAGTGCCCTCCAGGAGGTGTCATTGATCTTGTCTTGGGCCAAGGACAATGTCCTGTGCATATCTGCGGTCTACATTCCGGGAGTGGAGAATCTGGAAGCGGATTCCCTGACCAGGGGGGCCTCTTGCCGGGGAGAATGGTCCCTCAACAGCGAGGTCTTCCTATCTCTTTGTCACAGGTGAGGGATGCCGGACGTGGATCTGTTTGCTTCCCGCCACAATCACAAGCTGCCAGCATTTGTCTCACTGTCCCAGGATCCTCTGGCTCTGGCAGTGGATGCCCTGTCTCTGTCCTGGCAAGGGTTTCGGTTTCCTGTACCTCTTCCCTCCTTTTCCCCTTCTGAGCAAGGTTCTGCATAAGTTGGTTCAGGAAAGGGTGCCAGCTGTTCTGGTGGCCCCCAGGTGGCCAAGACAGGTGTGGTTCACAGACGTCGTGCAGCTGGCAGTGGATCAGTACCCTCTGCCTTTGGTTCCGGATCTTCTCACTCAAGGAAGGCTCTGTTACCCCAATTTACAAACGCTGGCTTCGACGGCCTGGCTGCTGAAACCTCCATCCTAAGGGAAAAAGGTCTGTCGTATTCGGTTGTTCAGACTCTTGTCAGGGCTAGGAAGAAATCCTCTTCTACCATCTACTATAGGACCTGGCGGACCTACATGGACTGGTGTGAGGCTAGGGCTTTTCCCTGTCGGGTGTTCTCCATTCCTCGGATCCTGGAGTTCCTTCAACATGGTTTGGATTTGGGTTTTCAGCTCAGCACTCTGAAGGGGCACGTCTCCGCCTTGGCTGTTTTCTTCCAGAGGTCCATCGCTCTTCATCCTCTGGTCAAGACTTTCTTCCAGGGGGTCACTCATGTGCGCCCTCCCCGCAAACCCATGGTACCGGTCTGGGATTTGAATTTGGTATTGTCTGCCCTTCAGGGTCCTCCTTTTGAGCGTGTGCATGAGGCTGCGCTGTCTATTCTCACTTTGAAGGTTGCCTTCTTGGTGGCTATCACTTCTGTCTGGCGTGTTTCCGAGTTGGCGGCTCTGTCTATTCAGGCCCCCTACTTTGAGAGACTCCAGGACAAGATGGTTTTCCGCTTTAAACCAGACTTCTTGCCTAAGGTTGCCTCTGCCTTCCACCTCAATCAGGACATTGTGCTTCCTTCCTTGTGCCCTAATCCTGGTAATGACAAGGAGAGGGCCTTGCATTCTCTGGACGTGGTCAGGAATTTGAAATACTACCTGGTGGCTACAGCGCCTTTCAGAAAGACGGACGCCTTGTTTGTGGTACCCTCGGGTCCCAAGAAGGGTTTGGCTCCTGTTAAGTCTACTGTTAGTAAATGGATTCGTCAGGCCATTGTTAGGACCTATTCTGCTAAGGGGAAGGATCTTCCTTTCTGAGTCACTGTTCATTCTACCCGTGCTGTTGGGGCCTCTTGGGCTTTTCAGCACCAAGCTTCTGTTGAACAAGTTTGTAAGGCTGCTACTTGGTCTTCTGTTCATACTTTTTCCAAGTTTACAAGGTTGATGTTCGGGCCTCAGCGGATGCTGTTTTTGGCCGCAAGGTTCTGCAGGTGGCAGTGGTTTGAATTGCGCATTGTTGCCTTTTGGGATCCCCACCCGTTTGTTGGACACTGCTATTGGATGTCCCAGTTGTTATGAATCATTACTGGAGCAGGATGTGCTGCATACTTGGAATAATACAATTCTGTGAATACTCACCTTGTAGAATTGTTATTATAGGTATGCAGCACGTCCTGCTCCATCCCACCCTGAGTACTTTATTCTTGGATCCTTTATATGGTGATTAGTTCCTTGTTAAATTGTTACTTTTGTTATTGGCTTCTCCTGGTTCCCTTACTGCTGTTTTATACTGGGGAATTAGTGGGAGGTCCCGGGTATATATGGACTATATCCCAGTTGTTATGAATCATTACTGGAGCAGGACGTGCTGCATACTTATAATAACAATTCTACAAGGTGAGTATTCACAGAATTGTATTTTTCACTTGTAGGTGCAGTTACATAGGTCACTAGATTGCATAGGATAAGACACGAACAGGTTACTGTAACAGACAGGAAATTGGAATGTTACTGTAATATGAGTCATAGGGCTCTGATTGGCTGTTGGTGGCAAAAGAGTTGTCTCTGGGTGAAGTTAAGGCCTTATAAAGGGGATACAGTTGGGAAAGCAGAACATGAATGCTGAGCCTGAGGCTGAAGAAGAGGATGAGACCAGTACCCAAAGCAAGAAGCACTGGCTGGTACCCTCAAGAGGGGTGCTACTGGAGCACCTCTGAAACATTTCTTACCAAAAGGGGCCTTGGAGATCGCTAAGGGGAGTACCCCGCATGACTGGCCAGAGCTAGGAGGTCTTATAGGTCTCGGAGTAAAGGACGAGACTCCTGGAGGGCGACCAGTTGGGGCCAAGTAATTGGATGGAGGCACCTCGAGGAGTATCTCTACATGCCAGCGTGTCCCAATAAAGAAGGAACACCCCCACCCTGCTAACCTTTTTACTGACTCTGCCTAGTTTTTTGGCTGTACTGTGGAATGCAGTTACCCGCCTTGGATAGTTGCCAGAAGTACCCAGGGAACTGACTACCTAAATCCCCCCCCCCCCCCCACTTCCCCCGGGCCTTAGTGGTCTCCCTATGGAAAGTGGGTTGAGTTCTGGGTCTGCTCACACCCCCTCCTGTGTGCTACTGCATCCTGGATGTCCCTTCTACAATGCAAAACTTTTCCCCCTTTTTCCTTCTGGCTTACAGACATACAGATGACTTAGAATAAAGATTCAAGCAGAGCTGGAAACACCAGCCCAGCACATGCAACATGACAGGACGAACATTTCTCATGCTTGCCTAAACATACCTGTATCTATATATATGACTTACCTGGCTTAAGCTTTTTAGGAGATTAGAGAAGTCCATCTGCAGTAAGTTTCCCAATAGAGGTAGCACTGTAGGGCCAGGGGGGAAACCTTTGGGGCGAGAAGATTTCAACCATAATAAGCACACTAGCAAGACACCCAGCAGGAGAGCAGAGATCAGCTCCATGACTGAGGCTATATGGTCGCTGCTTCCTGCAACACACAAAGTTCAGCCCATACAATCCTCCTCCCAGAAGGCTGTACGTTATCATTGTCAGTGTTTGGTTTCAACAAGCAGAAGCCAGAGAAACAGGTTCACATTTTCTGAGCAAAACAATAAACCCAAAACAAGCTGCAAAAAATCTGCTGTAAGATTTGTGAAGCCACACACTCATCCAGAAAGGCTCAGCTGCATTTTACGGGTCTTTGTTTGTCAGCTATTTATAGAAGGACAGATTGGAGGGGATGATAAATCAGTTGTTTTTAATGGGAACCAGCCATACTGTTAGGGCGAGCGCTGCACGCCCATCTCACAGCACTTGACTTACCTCCATGGCTGCATCCAGCCGTCGTCCATCTCACAGCACTTCCCTCACCTCCATGGCTGCTCCCAGCCATCTCCCTTCCCCCCATGCTTCATCCTCGCATGGTCAGGTGCGCGCACGTCCCCGTCCACTAGAGGGTGAACGCACTGGATTCCTGAGATTTAAAGGGCCTGTACAGCACTGATTGGTGCCTGGTTATCCAATCCTGCATCCACTTCCCCTATTTAAAGAGGCACTTCCTTTCCTTCAGTGCTGGATCTTGGTCTTTCCATGCCAGTTGTAAATGAGTTGCTTTTGGATTGCTCACCCGTGTACCGACCTCTACCTGTCCCCGACGCTGAACCTTTGCCGCCTGCCCCTACCTTGGCTACTCACCTTTACTACGAACCTCTGCTGCCTGCCCTGACCTCTGCCTGTGTGTACTACGCCTTTTGCCTGCCTCTTGTGTACCCCGCTGAGCCTCAGCTAGCCGTGGGACTGGGCCGCTGTTTGGGGGTAGCGACCTAGGGGTCACTCACCGCACAAGACCAACCTGCCTTGCGGTGGGCTCTAGTGAATACCGGTGGCCTCTTAGACTCCGTTCCCCTGACGCGGTACCTGCCATCTGTTCCACAGTTAAAGCGGATCCACGCCCGAGTCTGCTCCACCCGGTCCGTGACAGTAAGATCCGGCCATGGATCCCGCTGAGGTGCCGCTGCCTGATGCCACTTAATTACCTGCTATAGTGGCTATGCAGTCCCGCCATATTAATCAGCTCTCGGCTATGATGTAGCAGTTACTATCGATTCAGCAACAGCAAGTGCCACCACCGGCCCCAGCTTTGCCGCCACAGCCACCTGTAGCATCTACAGCTAGAATACGTCTCTCCTTGCCGGCTAAATATGACGGGGATGCCAAGTTATGCCGAGGCTTCCTTGCCCAGTGCTCTCTACATTTAGAGTTGTTGGCGGATCAATTCCCCACTGAACGAGCTAAGGTGGCCTTTGTCATTAGTTTGCTTTCTGGAAAGGCTTTGGCCTGGGCCACTCCTTTGTGGGATCGCAACAACCCTGTCACTTCTAGTATTCACACCTTTGTTTCAGCGTTTCGCCAGGTCTTTGAGGAGCCTGCCCGGGCTTCATCTGCTGAATCGGCTCTATTGAACTTGGTCCAGGGCGAATTATCCGTTGGTGAATGCGCCATCCGGTTCCGTACCTTAGCATCCGAACTGTCTTGGAATAATGAGGCCTTGTGTCCCTGCTTCAAGAAAGGACTTTCTAGTAAAATTAAAGATGCTCT
Organism: Gastrophryne carolinensis; assembly: GCA_027917425.1. NCBI lineage: Eukaryota > Metazoa > Chordata > Amphibia > Anura > Microhylidae > Gastrophryne > Gastrophryne carolinensis. The sequence continues at coordinate 32,968,500 of CM051241.1, forward strand.
AGCTGCACGTGACTTGCCTTCATCTCTCACTGATCTCATCCATCTGGCCACACGCATTGATGTGCGTTTTATTGAAAGGCGTGAGGAATTCCGCCAAGAAAGAGATACTTGGCGCCCTAGGAGGGCATCCCATCTGGCCCGTTTTTCAACACCCTTTGTCCGCGCATGTACCTCCCAGTGAGGAGGCCATGCAGGGGGACCGATCCCGCCTGACCCTGTTGGAGAGAACTTGTAGAAGGAACGAGAATCTTTATTTGTACTGTGCTGGCTCTGAGCATTTTTTGAAAGACTGTCCTATTCGCCCTCCTCGTCAGGGGAAACAGGCGCACCTAGTGGATGTGGGAGAGGGGTCCCTGGGTGTATGTGCTTCCTCTCCACATCTCACGGTTTCTGTGCAACTTACCATCGCACCTACCACCTCTTTGAATTTGTCCGCCTTTTTGGATTCTGGCTCTGCAGGAAACTTTATAGAGGCCTCCTTGATTAATAAATATAATATCTCTGTGAACCGCCTCGCAAAGCCCTTATTTATCGCCTCAGTCAATGATGACAGGCTGGACTGTACCGTGCCTTACCCTTCTTCTAAAGGTTGGACTTTTCCATCAAGAGAGTATTGAGTTCTACGTCCTCCCTAATTGTACATCTCAGATTCTTCTCGGCTTACATTGGCTTCGACGTCATTATCCCACGCTTGATTGGAACACCGGTGACATCAAGACTTGGGGTGCGGCTTGCTTTAAGAGGTGTTTGAGGTCCGTTCCTGTTCTCAGGCAGGCTGGCCAAGTAATGGAGCTGAAGCAGGAATAGGTCATTCCTGCTTCAGCTCCATTACTTGGTCTGCCTGAGGTCTACCGGTCCATTTCCGATGTATTCCGCAAAAAACAAGCAGAGGTACTTCCGCCTCATCCTTACGATTGCCCTATAGACCTCTTGCTGGGTACCACTCCACCTCGTGGTCGTATTTACCCCCTCTCTGCTCCGGAGGCACAAGCTATGTAAGTATATTCAAGAAAATCTGCAAAGAGGGTTTATACGGAAGTCTTCCTCTCCAACAGGCGCGGGTTTCTTCTTCGTGGCAAAAAAGATGGCTCTCTACGCCCCTGTATTGATTACCGTGGCCTCAATAAGATTACCGTCAAAAATCGTTACCCTTTGCCTTTGATTGCTGAATTATTTGACCGTCTGCGTGGGGCCAAGGTTTTCACCAAACTTGAACTGCGAGGGGCCTAAAATTTGATACGTATACACGAGGGCAATGAATGGAAGACAGCCTTCAATACCCGCGATGGCCACTTCGAATATTTAGTGATGCCCTTTGGTCTTTGCAATGCACCCGCTGTATTCCAGGAATAGGTAAACGACATTTTTCGGGACTTGCTTTACTCCTGTGTAGTTGTATATTTGGATGATATACTCATCTTTTCATCTAATCTGGAAGAACGTCACCATCACGTCTGGCAAGTTCTGTCTCACCTCCGTCAACACCACCTTTACGCCAAGTTGGAGAAGTGTCTTTTTGATCAAACTACCTTACCCTTTCTTGGATATATTGTCTCTGCTCGTGGTCTCCAGATGGACCCCAGCAAATTGAAAGCAGTTTTGAACTGGCCACGTCCTACTGGCCTATGGGCTATTCAACGCTTCTTGGGCTTCGCCAATTACTATCAACAGTTTATTCCCCACTTTTCTACTGTAGTGGCGCCCATTGTGGCTCTCACGAAGAAGAACGCCAATTCTAAATCTTGGCCTCCTCAGGCGGAAGAGGCTTTCATTGCCTTAATAAATGCCTTCTCCTCTGCTCCGGTGCTGTCTAGGCCAGATCCATCTAGGCCTTTTGCCCTTGAAGTAGATGCCTCCTCCATTGGAGCTGGAGCTGTGCTCACTCAAAAATCTTCTACTGGCAGAATTCTCACCTGCGGGTTCTTTTCGAAGACCTTTTCTCCAGCTGAAAGGAATTACTCCACTGGAGATCGGGAGTTATTCGCCATCAAGTTGGCATTGGAGGAGTGGAGACATCTCTTAGAAGGTTCCACCCATCAGGTGTCTATCTATGCTGATCATAAAAATCTGCCTATTTTAGAAACTGCCCAGCGACTGAACCCACCACAAGCTCGTTGGTCATTGTTTTTCGCCCGTTTCAACTTTCAAATCCACTTCCGGCCAGCCTCCAAGAACATCAGAGCGGACGCCCTTTCTCGCTCCTCAGACATCTCTGGTGTTGAATCCACTCCACAACATATTATCTCGCCTGAATGCCTTGTCCACTCCACACCTGCTGCCTTTGTACAGGCACCGCCGGGAAAGACTTTCGTGCCAGCTCGCCAACGTCGCAATATATTAAGATGTGGTCATTCTTCACATGTAGCCGGCCATGCCGGCGTCAGAAAATCCTGTGCTATAATTTCTAGATATTATTGGTGGCCTTCTTTAGAAAAGGATGTGACGTAATTCATTCAGGCCTGTACCATCTGTGCACGTGACTAAACTCCTCACCAAAGACCTGCTGGCCTACTCCTCCCTCTGCCTATTACAGATACCCCATGGACACACATTGCTATGGACACACATTGCTATGGACTTTATTACTGACCTCCCTTCTTGGCATGGCAATACTGTTATTTGGGTGGTAGTGGATAGGTTTTCTAAGATGGCGCACTTTGTTCCTTTGCCTGGCCTCCCGTCGGCTCCTCAGTTGGTGAAATACTTCCTGATGCATATCTTTCGACTTCATGGGCTTCCTACACACATTGTGTCTGACAGAGGTGTGCAGTTTGTTTCCAAGTTCTGGAGAGCCCTTTGTAAACAAATGAAAATTAAACTGGACTTTTCCTCTGCTTATCACCCCCAGTCAAATGGCCAGGTGGAAAGAGTTAATCAGATTCTCGGGCATTATCTTCGCCATTTTGTTTCTGCCCGTCAAGACGATTGGGTCAATCTTCTGCCCTGGGCGGAATTCTCGTATAATTTCAAGGATTCTGAGTCTACGAGGAAGTCCCCGTTCTAGGTGGTATATGGTCGGCATCTTCTTCCGCCTCTGCCCTTGTCCACGTCCTCTGGAGTACCCGCCGTGGATGACATCACACAGGATTTCTCTACTATCTGGCAAGAGACCCAACGTGCCCTTTGTCAAGCTTCCGCCCGTATGAAAGTTAGCGCTGATAAGAGGAGAAGAGCTCCGCCTGTCTATTCTCCAGGAGATAAGGTGTGGCTGTCGGCGAAATACATCCGCTTCAAAATTCCTAGCTACAAATTGGGCCCCCATTACCTGGGTCCTTACAAGATCAAGCAACAGATCAATCCAGTTTGTTATAAGCTACACCTACCAACATCACTGCAAATTCCCAATTCTTTCCACGTTTCCCTGTTGAAGCCTGTAATTGTCAATCGGTTCTCTCCTAAAACCTTGGTGCCTGCTCCAATCTCTGGTACCGAGGATGGCTTTACGGTGAAAGAGATTCTGGCCTCTAAGCTCTCCAGAGGTAAAAGATATTTTTTAGTCGACTGGGAAGGCTGTGGACCTGAAAAAAGATCTTGGGAACCCGAAGAGAACATTCTGGACCGTAGTCTCATCTTTTCTTGGTCCCAAGAAGAGGGAGAGACCCAAAGGGGGGGTACTGTTAGGGCGAGCGCTGCACGCCCATCTTGCAGCACTTCACTCACCTCCATGGCTGCTCCCAGCCATCTCCCTTCCCCCCATGCTTCTTCCTCGCATGGTCAGGTGCGCACACGTCCCCGTCCACTAGAGGGTGAGCGCACTGGATTCCTGAGATTTAAAGGGCCTGTACAGCACTGATTGGTGCCTGGTCATTCAATCCTGCATCCACTTCCCCTATTTAAAGAGGCACTTCCTTTCCTTCAGTGCCGGATCTTGGTCTTTCCATCCCAGTTGTAAATCAGTTGCTGTGTACCGACCTCTGCCTGTCCCCGACGCTGAACCTTTGCCGCCTGCCCCGACCTTGGCTACTCACCTTTACTACGAACCTCTGCTGCCTGCCCTGACCTCTGCCTGTGTGTACTACGCCTTTTGCCTGCCTCTTGTGTACCCCGCTGAGCCTCAGCTAGCCGTGGGACTGGGCCGCTGTTTGGGGGTAGCGACCTGGGGGTCACTCGCCGCACAAGTCCAACCTGCCTTGCGGTGGACTTTGGTGAATACCGGTGGCCTCTTAGACTCCGCTCCCCTGACGCGGTACCTGCCATCTGTTCCACAGTTAAAGCGCATCCATACCCGAGTCTGCTCCACCTGGTCCGTGACACATACAAAGGCCACACCCATCCGCCAACCAGAACCAGACCTCTGGGTGAGGAAGGGGCCTTGGTCCACAGGGTGCTTTAAGACTCCAGGGCCCGCTGATTCCCTATCTCAAATCTGTATGCTCCCTGTGTGACATGCCCAATATAATAATCACCTCATCAAGGTTTCCAGGATGCACGTGCAGGCTGTGCTGCCATCTCTGGCTGATGTACACACCCGCGCCAGGCGTTTCTGAAAGGTTGGCAGGGATGTGCACAGCCAAAGGGGAGCAGCCAGCTGCTCAGGCTCTATTCAGTGTGGCATATTGGGATGCCCCACTAGATAGAGGTAAAATCTCAGACAGTAAAAATCCTGGTGATTTTTCCTCTCTAACCCTCACTCTTCTGCCACATGTGAGTCTTGCATCGTAAAGGTACCTACCTATTTCTCCTGGTGCTTTATTTGAAGGCTGACCTGGAAATGGTTGAACACTGGGTGAGGTGTATTTACAGTTACCTGTGTTGCACTGCATTGTGGGTCGACCTCTCAGTACTCACCACCACTTCCTGATACTTGTCAGTCTTCCAGGCTTTTCTGCTGCTGATTACCCTCTGGCACTTGCTGCCCCTGTCTGGTCCCCCTTGTTTCCCCCCTCCTACTCTGCTGCTGGGCCACTGCTGCTAGGTTAGGTCAGAGGTGCATATCAGTTGCCAGGGGGAAAAGTTAGGTGAGTAGAAGAGGAAAGTGCTAGGGGATGAATTGGCTAGGAAAATTGTAGATGACAGTGACAAGGGGTGGAGGGGTTAGGTGAGGGGTAGAGGACAGTAGCAGCGGGTGGAGGAGTTAAGTTAGTAATGGAGTACAGCAGCAGGGGTGAAAGGGTTAGGTGAGCAGTGGAAGACAACAGCACTGGGTGGAGGGGTTTGGGTGGTAGAGGACAGTGTCAGAGGGCGGAGGGGTTAGGTAAGTGGAGGAGGAGAGAGGCAGGGGATGGAGGGGTTACTTGATATGTAGAGGACAGTGGCAGGAGGTGGAGGGGTTAGGTGAGTGGTGGAGGAGAGACTCAGGCGGTGGTGGGGTTAGGTAATTGGTAGAGGACAATGACAGGGGGTGGCAGGGTTAGGTGACTGGTGGAAGACAATGGCAGGGGTAGAGGACAGCAGCAGAGTGTTAAGGGGTTAGGTGAGTGGTGGAGGACAGCGGCAGAGGGTGGAGTGGTAAGGTGAGCAGTAGAGGACAGCGGTAGGGCAGTGGAGGGGTTAGGTAAGTGGTGGAGGACATCCGCACGGGATAGAGGATAAAGGGCAGCGGCAGGGGGTTGAGGGGTTAGGTCAGTTGTAGAGGACAGCGGCAGGGGGTGGAGGGGTTAGGTGAGTGGTAGAGAACATGAGAGGGGGTAGATAAAAGTGTCAGCGAGTAGAGGACACAGTAGGGGGTAGATGAGAGTGGCAGGGATTAGAGGACACGTTAGGGGGTAGACGAGGGCGGCAGGGGTTTCACACGGTGGGGCATCCTAAATCCCATAAGGATAGTCAAAATCGCAGTATTCGGGACATTTTAAAGTAAAAATAGAATGCATCCTACGGGGCATCTTGATTAGGGATGCCCCACAGTCCAAAACCTTATGGACCCCCAATGTCAGAATCACAGTCATCTAATTCTACGCTGTTCAAATGCAACATCAAATGGCCTGATCTGCCAGAGGGGCACGCACATAATTAGGTGAGTATGTGGCTGCATTGGGCCTTAAAGTGGGCCAACACCCAGGGGTGATCGGCCCGGGAATCTATAAGATTCCCGGGCCGATCACCTCATACACCGCGGGACATCCGAGATCGGGATGTCCCGCGGGGTGTAACCCCCCCAAACACCCCGAAAAACCTTACCTCTCCAGACGCTGCTTCCGCCTCTCTGAATGGCCGGCGCGGGCGCGCACACGTCAAGAGTGACGCGCGGGAGGCGGCGGCGGGCGCGATCAGGCGGCATTGGACAGCGCAGTCACGTGGGATCGTGGAGAGGTGAGTTTTCGGGGGGTTTGGGGGGGTTTTGGGCAGCGGGGCACCCCCGATCGGGGTGCCCCAAGGAAGTGGACCAATACCCAGGATAGTCAAAATCCTGGGTGTTGGTCCACTTTAATGACAAAGTAGATCTCAGACCATATTTCTTATTATCGTCCCCTAATCGGTCATAGTAAGTGATGGTGACAGTGTATGTGTAGAGGCAGTCTACCATTGCAATAGAGACTTTGTATTATCCCTGTATTTATATAGCTCCTTTGTTAACCCTGATGGGGTCAGATGATGCCATTGTAAATAAATGTTCATAGTCTTTTCTTTATTTGGTATTATTTTTACAAGTAGTTTATCTGCAGTGGATTGTGATATCCAGAGTGTGAATTTGGGGCTATACATTGTATCAGACACAGCATAATGCTTGGCAGCTTTCCAAGTGGATTGTGTACATATAAGGGTCGATTCAAAGAAACATGTAACAGCTTTGATTTTGGTGCCGATCATCCTATTTTTCCCGTCCGCTCGTGCGTTCGTATGAACTTGCGAGTGATTCTATAAGCAAATACGTTTCTATCCTAAAATATACGTCCGTTCGTATGTTATCTCCCGAACTTGCCTCAGTCAGTTGACAATCGTAAAATTCACGTTCATGTGCTCACTTGTTGCGGCGGCAGCCTGTTTTTTGTGCTGCTTCCATCGTCCACCTCTTCCAATTACTTGCGTTTGCCTCTGGTTTTCCTTGGTTTTTGGCCTCTTAGATTCGTTCGTTCGTATGTATATAAGATCTTGCGCATGCGCACTCTCACCACTACTGCCTCGCGCCAGGCTACCACTTACCTTTATGAACCATAAAACTTACCTAAACCCCTTAGCGCTTGCATCCTTCTTCATTTCTCGGTCCCTCAAACTTACCTAAACCCCTTAGCGCTTGCATCCTTCTTCATTTCTCTGTCCATAAAACTTACCTAAACCCCTTAGCGCTTGCATCCAACTTCATTTCTCGGTCCCTAAAACTTACCTAAACCCCTTAGCGCTTGCATCCAACTTCATTTCTCGGTCCCTAAAACTTACCTAAACCCCTTAGCGCTTGCATCCAACTTCATTTCTCGGTCCATAAAACTTACCTAAACCCCTTAGCGCTTGCATCCAACTTCATTTCTCGGTCCATAAAACTTACCTAAACCCCTTAGCGCTTGCATCCAACTTCATTTCTCGGTCCATAAAACTTACCTAAACCCCTTAGCGCTTGCATCCTTCTTCATTTCTCGGTCCATAAAACTTACCTAAACCCCTTAGCGCTTGCATCCAACTTCATTTCTCGGTCCCTAAAACTTACCTAAACCCCTTAGCGCTTGCATCCAACTTCATTTCTCGGTCCCTAAAACTTACCTAAACCCCTTAGCGCTTGCATCCAACTTCATTTCTCGGTCCCTAAAACTTACCTAAACCCCTTAGCGCTTGCATCCAACTTCATTTCTCGGTCCCTAAAACTTACCTAAACCCCTTAGCGCTTGCATCCAACTTCATTTCTCGGTCCCTAAAACTTACCTAAACCCCTTAGCGCTTGCATCCAACTTCATTTCTCGGTCCCTAAAACTTACCTAAACCCCTTAGCGCTTGCATCCAACTTCATTTCTCGGTCCCTAAAACTTACCTAAACCCCTTAGCGCCTGCATCCAACTTCATTTCTCGGTCCCTAAAACTTACCTAAACCCCTTAGCGCTTGCATCCAACTTCATTTCTCGGTCCATAAAACTTACCTAAACCCCTTAGCGCTTGCATCCAACTTCATTTCTCGGTCCATAAAACTTACCTAAACCCCTTAGCGCTTGCATCCAACTTCATTTCTCGGTCCATAAAACTTACCTAAACCCCTTAGCGCTTGCATCCTTCTTCATTTCTCGGTCCATAAAACTTACCTAAACCCCTTAGCGCTTGCATCCAACTTCATTTCTCGGTCCATAAAACTTACCTAAACCCCTTAGCGCTTGCATCCAACTTCATTTCTCGGTCCCTAAAACTTACCTAAACCCCTTAGCGCCTGCATCCAACTTCATTTCTCGGTCCATAAAACTTACCTAAACCCCTTAGCGCTTGCATCCAACTTCATTTCTCGGTCCATAAAACTTACCTAAACCCCTTAGCGCTTGCATCCTTCTTCATGTTGACGACCCTAAAACTTACCCAAACAACATAATGTACATATGTCTATATGTTTCTAAGCGTGTTTTTTCGTGTTTGTGTAAATGTCTTTTGGTGCGCATATTAGAAATGACACATTTATGAAGGCTTAAAATATTATTTATTTTAAATATTTGTTGTTTGTTTTTTTTTTGTTCATTTTAAAAACATTTTAAAACTTTTAAAATGTTTTTTTTTTTTTTTTAAGTAAAAGTCCACTATCTAATACCAACTGTAAAACTATTTTACAAAAGTAGCCAGGACCAAGGGCACTAATCCTCCTCCTCTTCTTCTTCTGTTGGCCCCAACGTCGCCTGTATGGCCAGCAGCTCGGCCACCAACTCTTTTATTCTTTTTTTTTTTTCGGCCACGGTTTGTGGCCTCATCCCTGTAAGCAATAGAGAAATAAACATAAATAGGAGTACCAGACCGGTTTGTATGCTGGAACTAGATTTGGGGTTAATTAAATACATGTAAATGCATGACATATGTCATTCTTCAAAGGGATAAAGTAAATGCATTTCCCACAGGTAAGTATTGAAACTCCTTAAACCGGACCTTCAACATTATTTAATGAAAAGCAATAACTAGTCCCAAATGATTCTGCACCAGATCGAAGTATATTTTGGTGGATTTATGATTACTGCGCCGCCATCGGGACTCCGAAGCATAACAGTTAATGAGGAGAGGAGAGTGGGATCAAGTACAGGGGAGTAGGTTACAGTGGTGCTTTGGGAATACAGAGCATAGCTGGGTTCAGGGAAAGGTCATCAGTCCCACAATGCATGGCAGCACCTTACTTTTTCTAATCTGTATCCCATGCAGCATGTAAATATTGCGCATTCAATATTCCGCCATATTGGATGTTTACAGGCTCCTAACATGCATTAGATGGCTGTAGGCTGTTTTTCAATGTTCCCAATCTGTATGTACAGTGTGTTGGCTAAATATTAGCTATGTTCTTAATACGAGTTAGGGTCCGCTTTAAGCTAACGAAGTGCCCACATGAAAGTGTTAACTACACATTGGCTACGCCTTTAGTTATGTGTGTGTTATTAGCTAACAACACATTAATATGAATAATGGCATGGATACTTACTGAGTTGGTGGCCGACAGATGTCTGGTTGGGGCCAACAGGCTGCCCTTGGTCCTGGCTATGCTGTGAAGAAGTCCCTGGAGAAACATGTGACATTTGGTTAGTAGTTGTATAGAGTCACTATTCCAAACAGATCTGGCTCCCAGGCTGGCTGACATCACTCACCTTCGTCAGGATCAACTTCCAGCATCTCTGCTGCCTCCTCCTCCACTATCTCACCCGCTCCAGAAGCTTCTACAAATACATAATAAAGGATAACTTAGTTTTTGGCCTGCCATGTATATCTTTGTGCCTATACATGAAGAGTGACATACCAGAGCCTTCCCCATGCCTGGCCGGGCATGACTCCACGCCCACGCGGTTGCGCCCCTCCTCTGTGGTAAGGTCCAGGGGCTGGTCTGAGGAGGCCACAGAGGAGGGGTAGGTCCGTCGCCCGGGAGATCCACCACCTTCACTCACAGATGCAGACTCATGCAGCACTGGTCGGCCTGTGCGCCTCCGGGTGCGGCGAATTCTGAAATCCATTTCCAACACTAACAAAGAAAAGTCATTATAAATAAAGGTATAGCTTATACATTTGCAACATATAACATGCTATCGCTTGGTACTTACTTGGGAAATGGATCCCAAAAAACCTCCGCACCCGGGCCATGTGCAGACGTTTCAGGTCCGACCAATGCTGCATTATCTGGGTGTGAGTGAAGGTGGTGCTGGTCACACGGTGGATTTCCGCGATGATCTCCCGGGCGATGTCCCTTTTTTCGCACACATTGGGCGCGAAGTCATACCGGCGCTGAAGCATGATCTGAAAAACATAATGGACACAGAGCTTTTACTTTTACACACAGACCCATATGTGTTGCATCACAAGTTGAGAATTTCATGTCATTAACACACACATTTAGAGTGGCAGCCATTTTTGGGGAGTGCCTTAAAGCGGACGTTGACTGTGAATGAGAGTCTGGTCTTATGTTATATGTTTCACACACCATGTACATACAGATAATAGCCAACATTAAAAATCAGGCCACCTGCATCTATGGCATGTTAGGATGGTTTCAACATCCAAGATGTCGGCTTATGCTTAGGCTTTTGGGCCACGTGTGTGGCTTGCCGTTGTGTTTTGCGGTCTTAGGCAAACAGTGTTCCTCAAACATCCGCATCAAGGTCCGAGACACGCCAGGTTTGACAGCTAGCCCCGCTACTCCACAGGTTTATTAACTGGTGCTAAGCCAGAGCAATTGCCCTAATTCGGACATCAGCATAGACAGGTGACAACGTGGCCAGGCTCGGCCCTTGAGGATGAAGTGTGAGGAGCCAGTTCTTAAACATTAAGAGACCCAAAACTAGTTCCAAACACATCATTTGCATTTAGGCCATCATTGAGTATTAGCTTAAAACGCAGAGCCAGGCACTTACCAGCATGAGGATCTCTTCCTGTTGACGGGTGAAGATAGTGGGCGCCATCTTTATGCTTCTTCAAGGCAGCAGATAAGTGAAACCCCAGCGGTTTCCTGGTTCCGCTCGAACGTACGTCCGTACGAGCGCGTAGTCGTGCGCATAGGCGTCACACGCTGGGCTCATTATTTAAAGGTCCCTGCACCCAAAGCTCATTCTCTTTGAGCATTTGTGGAAAATGGCACCCAAAAAGCCTGCAGCAAAACGCGCCCAGCCAAGCCAGACCTCGGAGGGCCCAACCACCAGGTCCCAGCAAGGAAGCAAGAAATTACGCTCCAAGAAGGCGAGTACCACCTCGGCCCCACCAAGGGACACTGGACCCTCCCTTACCCAAAAAAGGGCCCCCAAGGCACGTGCCCCTGCGGCCAAAAAACAGGCCACAGCAGCACCCACCACCTCTGCCCCCAGAAGAGGCCGCCCAAGGGAGCCCACACCGCCCATGGTTTCCAGCAGGGCACTTCGCCAACCCAGGCCCCGCAGCAGGGCCAGAAGCCCATCTAGGCCACGCAGCAGGGCCAGAAGCCCATCTAGGCCACGCAGCTGGGCCAGAAGCCCATCCAGGGCCAGAAGCCCGTCCAGGCCCAGAAGCAGGGCCAGAAGCCCAGAAAGCAGACACAGGAGGCCCAGAACCCCAGCAAGGCCGCGCAGCAGGGCAACAACCCCATCCAGGCCCAGAAGCAGGGCCAGAACACCAGCAAGGCCGCGCAGCAGGGCAACAACCCCATCCAGGCCCAGAAGCAGGGCCAGAACCCCAGAAAGGCCCAGAAGCAGGGCCAGAAGCCCATACAGGCCCCGCAGCAGGGCCAGAACCCCAGAAAGGCCCAGAAGCAGGGCCAGAAGCCCATACAGGCCCCGCAGCAGGGCAACAACCCCAGAAAGGCCGCGCAGCAGGGCAACAACCCCATCCAGGCCCAGAAGCAGGGCCAGAAGCCCGTCCAGGCCAAGAAGCATGGCCAGAAGCCAATACAGGCCACGCAGCAGGGCCAGAAGCCCCCGACCTGGCACCAGCCGGGAACATAGCCCCCGACCTGGCACCAGCCGGGAACATAGCCCCCGACCTGGCACCAGCCGGGAACATAGCCCCCGACCTGGCACCAGCCGGGAACATAGCCCCCCAAGAGGCCAAAGAATGGCCACCCTGACCACATCTACACCTGGAAGTTCGGTGGCCAGCCACGCAAGAACACCCAGTCCCTTGGCCAGTCCAGTCCAGTCATTGGGAAGCCAGCAATCCGTCCATTCCCCTACCCAGCCCCAGGCCATAATGTCACCACATGTGTCTGCACACATGGAGGAGCACCCAAGCCAACCATCTGGCCGCACATTGCGCCGCGGCCAGTTGAGTGGGAGATTCTCCCATGACCAAAATATGGCATTGGCTAGTGGCCTTACATTATACTATGACGAGCTCTATGGGAGCAAATCAAAACACACCACGAAGCAGCGCAAGATGGAATTGTTTGAAACCATCCTACGACAAGTAAATGCAGCGGGGGAAGAGAGGAAAGATGTGCCACAAATTCAAAAGAAAATCTCGGATCTCAAATATGCTGTACGTCAAAAAGAAATTAAAAGGCATAATTACAGGTAAATAAATGATGTCTCCAAATATAAGGATTAGGATGTACTGTATGCACCTTTTCTGAGTACCAAACGATTTTCTCTTTTCAGCATGCAAACTGGAGGTGGCTTTCCTACCAAACTGGAGTTTACCCCTGCTGAGGAGATTGTGCTGGGCCTTCTCCATCCGGTCGCGGTCGGTGGCCATGCGGGTCTAAGGGACACAGACTCACCGACCCGTACCCACGGTGAGTACTCTTAATCTGCATGTTTGCCTGTTTGGTAAAAAATATAAAGGTCACTAGTACCAAGATGACGGTATGGCCCTATGGTGTGGCTTGCTTGGGCTCGCACTACTGTGCCTGTTTGTGTCCTGTTTTGGTCCCTGTGAATCACACATTTAGGACCACATACATTATGTAAAAGACCAATTCACCAAAAATATTTGTCAAGTAACGAAGTTTATCCTGAAAAGTGATATATTTGGACTCAATCACAAAACACACATCATTAGGGATGTGTTGGCTATTTGTTGTGTGAGTTGTGTTTGAGGTAACAATTTAATTCAACACCCCCAAACATATCTGACCTAGAGCAGCGAGACTCAACTGGCGGCCCGGGGTCCCAATGCGGACCTTGGCACCAGATTCCCGGACCCCTGCCCAGACAGCACTGCACTCAGTTACTTCTGTGTTGACGTGCTCAGAGCTGCCCCCTTGATCGGCGATGTAGTGGTTGGTCTCCTGCCCAATGTCATGGCTCCCTGAAACATAGCATTGCAATATGAAGTACTGCACAGGAAGTGGCATTGCAAGGTACACAGTAACTTGGTGCATCTTTCTCTTGGTCCAATCCTGTCCCGCTGCCCCAGCTCTGCCCCATCTGCCACAGTCCCACCATCTGCCCCCCCCCCCCCACATAAGCCCCATACATTTCTAACATATTTGCTCCATCCATCCCATCACCATCAATTCCTGACCTCCCACCTTTAGCCATCCAATCCCTGTCCCCTCAGCTCTGCCCCATCCAGCCCAGCAAGGGCAAGCAGCCTTTATTAGTTTGCACTTGGCAATCTCCAGCCCCTCCCCCAGTGTGTTTATTTCTAACTAGACACCCCCTGCGACAGCCCCATGCCCAGACATTCACCTCTCACCACATACCTTTAAATGGACCTTTACAAGAAGTGTTTGAGTACCCCTGACCTAGAGAATGGTAGTCAAAATCCAAATAGTTGCTGTGCAAGTTGTATGCTGACTGGGTACACTTCCTGACTTCGAACTGAGGTCAGTTAGCAGTTTTCTCGAGCCATTGCACCTATCTAAAATTGCGTGTATTTTAACAATTGTCCCCATTGCTGTAGAGTTGCTTAATATTACAAATAGTGGCTTTTTTTAGTAACTAAAAAAACAATGCTTATGTGTGTGTTTACCTTGTTTTGTTTTCTCTTCTTCAGCCCAGCATGACCCCTCAGCAAGGGTAAACTCACCCCCCAGTTTGCTTATGCCTACCAGGTCCGTACAGCATAGGAGCCCAGATCCGAGATTTCCGGTAAGTTAATTTAGTACCATAAATACTACCAAGTGCTTAAGCATGTGTTAAACTGATGGAATCCCAAATTTGGACGCCAACTTACCCTTTTTTTTTATATGTCCCTACAGACCCGCACAATCATGGAAGAGATCATGGAAATGGAGGAAGCTGATGTCTCCCTGCAGGGCACGTCCGATGACCTCCCCCTGGGTCCCAATCTGGAACTGCTCCCTAATGTTTCTCTGGCAAATCCTCAGCAGCAGAGTGAATCTGCATCCATTGTGCATGCACATGGGGAGACTGACACAACAGTCCCCAGTGTTCACTCTGCTGCTGAGGATTTGCCAAGCATGCCTGTTGCTGTTGAGGGGACGACACAACGCGGCAGGGCACGCCCAAGAGCCAGGGTAATTGTGCGGCGGACTCCATTACGCCGCCCCACAATTTCCCAGGGGAGGCAGAGTGCCCTGCTTCAATTATGGACCCAAGAGAGGGACTCTTTTGAGGCACAGCTCGTTACTGAGCGTGAGGAAAGGCATGCCGACATGGTCAACATCAATAACAGCTTACAGGGCATCCTCGCGGAGTTGCGTACCCTCAACAGCAACATGGTAACTGCAAGTAATGGCATCCAGTCAGCCATGGCTGAGATGACCAATATGCAGAGAAACATTATGGAGCAGTTTCAAATTCACAATGCAGCCATGGCCCAGGCTAGGTCCCATCCCCACGGACCTCCACCTGGGTATTATGGGCAGCCACCCTATTAAGCCATGATTGTGTGGGACATCTTTTCTCTTACCCCCCACTGTATTTACTTGTCCTTTGAGGTTTCAAACAATCCATTTTGTGTTGCTCATGCAGGTTGTGTTTTGTATTTGCTCCCATATAGCTCCTTAGAGTAATGATTAAGGCCACTAGCCAATGCCATAGGTCTATGTGGAGTGTATCTGGCCACTTATGGCTTTAAATATGTATTTGGTTTGTGCTCCTCCTGTTTGCAGACATGTTTGTGTGACATTATGGCCATGCCCAAATATCCCTTGGCACAGGCAATATTAATGACTGGACTAGGCTGGCCTTTGGACTGGGTGTCCTTGTTTGGTTGTGCCACTCACTTCCAGGTGTAGATGTGCTCGATTTGTTTTTTGTTATATCATGCCTTTTTAACCACAGTTGTATGTGGAATGTTTTATGTTAAGCACAGTAATTCTAATTCTACAAAGTAAAACAAATTTCACAATTACAATACTTGTGGCGTTTTTAGTGGAAACACATTTTAAATCAGCTTGGGCTAAACCTTGGTTTAAGAGGTGTAACAATGCAAATATCAAGCTAAGTAAACAACATGAAATACATTAGGCAACAATTAAGGGAAAAATGTTTTAATTTAAGGTAATGCCACATTACGGCAAAACAACATATTGAACAAAAAGGCTAAGACAGACACACAGAATGTTGAAAAACGAAATTAAATTAACTAAAATGCTGCAATATCAAGTTTGCTCTAACTGATTGTCCAGACTCACTGGGTGGCCCATCGTATTTGTCTCCATCATCCTCTAGGGCTGTAGAGGGCAGACTATCCACATAACGAGGGACACGTTCTAGTATTGCAAAATTGTGCAAAACAGCACATGCCATGATGATGTCGATCACTTTTTTGGGATCATATTGCAGGGCGCCCCCAGTATGGTCCAAACAACGAAAACGGGTCTTCAACAGCCCAAAGGCCCTCTCCACAACAGCCCTGGTCTTGCGGTGCGCACGGTTGTACGCTTCCTGAGAGGCATCCTGGGGCCGCAGCACAGGCGTCATGAGCCAGGGGAGAAGTGGGTACCCGGAATCACCTTAACAAGACAATGAAATTTAATAAACATTAAAAAGGCAAGACAACAAACACAAAGAATTTGACATATATCCAAATGATGTAAGGTAAAGGGCGTAAAAATACACCCAGGGCACATTAGCAAAATAACTATTGCCACTAATGTAGTACATAAATAAAAATGGCGCTTAAATATACTAAAGAATGATAAAACATCTGCACGGGCAAGGGTAGTTAGAATTTTTTTATATTTTTGGGTTTCTGACATGTTACAATTAGGATGCTGCTGAGGGGCACTCAACATTTATATAAAGAATACAATGTATGCAGTTTAAGTCCACTTTGCCATTTAAAGACCAATACTACAAAAGGACCATAAACTAACAGATACTTGGGTATAAACTCCCAACCAATATATTTTGGGACATGGAACTTACAGACATCCTAACTAAAGGGAAAACATTCTGAAGGACAAAGTGAGGCAAGCATTTTGGTTTTGAGTTCCGAAAATACGACCCAACTAAAATGCAGTTTCAGGCTTATGTAAAGAATACAAAAACACAAATATCAACAAATAACAGATTAATCAGAAATTTAATACCAAATAAATAGGACACACTTACCAAGCAGCCATGCAGCCGAAAATTCACCTGACTCAAATCTCCGAAACAACCCAGATCGTCTGAGTATATATGAGTCGTGCGACGATCCTGGGTAGCCGGCAAGGACACTCAGAAAACGCATGTCCGGCCCAACCACGGCCTGGACATTAAGGGAGTGTCCCATTTTTCGATTCCTTAAGGCAAAAGCATACAAAAAGGGTAATTGATAATTGAAAAAAGGATCAAAAATTTTAAACATGTCTGCACTCTATTGGAAACTACTAATGAAAAGTCTAAATAAGGCATGTACACAAATGAGCCAAAAAAAAATATGCTGCCGCAAAGGAAAACAGGTTACATTACACGTTGGGCAACATAATAACCTAAAACAAAATCTAAATACCTATATATATACTCGTCGGCTGCCCTAGGTACGAGTGCCACATGTGTGCAGTCAACAGCACCAATAACGTTGGGCATGTCAGCCACATTATAAAAACCAAGCTTAATGGCGTTTCTGGCTGCCATATAATCCGGAAAATAAATATATTTTGGAGTTATGGCAGCCATGCCTTCCAAAAATTTAGATAGTGCGCGGCTCAGCGTAGGCTGTGAGATCCCCACGGAGAGGGCACCCAGCCTCTGGAACGAGCCGTTCGCCAAAAATTGCAGGCAGCCAAGCATCTTGGTCATACCTGAAATTGCATGCCCCTTCCTTGTGGTTCGGGCTAACCATGGCCGCAGCTCACTATATAATTTATGGAGGGAAGCGCGATTAAGCCTGGTCAGCTCGAACAGCTCAACATCATTCATGCTATCGATGTTCATGCGACGACGCAGGGGCAATCTGCTCTCAGACATCTGGATCAACTCAATGCCAAAAAGCATAAGCCCTTGATGTGCCACAAACTCGCTCCTCTCCATCCTACTCCCGAGGCCAAATAGCTGCCGGCAAACATTTCGTAAAGCAGCTATTTAATGGGCTTCAAAACAATTAGCAATCAGCTCTCTGAATTGGTCGCAAGCCCATGTGAAGGACGTAAAAAATAGGATCTGACGCAAATAATACGATTTGGACGGGAAAAAGACACGAACTAACGCAAATTATACGATTTCCGTACGAAATGCGTATGTTCATATACGTCTATGCGCGAACGATCGTGCGAATACGAAATGGGCAAAAAAACAAGAAAAAATGACAAACACCCACCCAAACTTACGATTCTCGATACGAAATCAATTAACTTTTGCTCTTTGAATCGAGGGGATAATGTATCTTTATTTTTGTTACATTTGCCTTGTTACACTTCTTTTCTTTGAAAAGTGTTACAATTTCTTATAGTGACCACCTCTGTATTACAGTATGTATCTGAATGTCCAGATCTTATTACTTTGTTTAAAGTGGACCAACACCCAGGATTTAATTTAAAGTGGACCAACACCCAGGATTTTGACTATCCTGGGTTTTGGTCCACTTCAGGGGGGCAACCCCCCAGAAACCCCCAAACTCACCTCACCACGCTCCCACGGACAAGCGGCGGACAAGGCAGCGCGTCCGCTGCCGCCTCCCGCGCGCCCCTCTGACAGTGCGCGCGCCCGCGCCGGCCATTCACAAACGGCCGGCGCGGGCGCGCGCACGGCTAGAGGAGTGCGCGGGTGGTCAGGTGAGTTCTTTTGGGGTTTTGGGGGGGGTCCCTCACCGCGGGACATCCCGATCTCGGATGTCCCGCGGTGAGGGGGGTGATCGGCCCGGGAATCTTATAGATTCCCGGGCCGATCACCCATGGGTGACGGTCCACTTTAATTCGTAATCGTAATCTTTCCTCATAACTAAGATCTTTCATTCCCTTTATTAGTTTGGTGGCTCTCCTCTGCACCCTTTCCATTGTCAGAGCGTCCTTTCTATGAATGGGCGCCCAGAACTGGACAGCATATTCCAGGTGAGGGCGCACCAGTGCCTTGTAAAGAGGAAAAATTACATCTCTATCCTGTGATTGCAGGCCTCTTTTAATGCAGGATAGTATCTTGGTGGCCTTGGAAGCAGCTGCTTGGCATTGCATGCTGTTATTTAGTCTGTGATCTACCAATACCTCCAGATCCTTCTCAACAAGTGACTCTCCCAGTTTTACTCCCCCGAGGAAGTGCTAGTTCCGTTGAGGGTTTATCAAGGAAATGCAAAGTTCTAGTGAATAAAGGATACCTCCCTGACAGTATGAGGAGAGCAGAAAATAGGATAATTTAACCCTATTACCTGGAATGTCCCTTTAAACACATATACAAACAAATGCGATCAATGAGACATGCACAATATCACAAACCTTTTTTTATGACGTAAGGGGACATCCAGGCCTGGCTTGGGACTGACATCTACCTCGCTGTAGTGGACTGAGCCCATGGGCTCGATCGAGAGGATCAGTAACTATAGCAGCTCACAGTGAAGAGGGGGTGTCCCATGCATGTCTCAAATTGAGATGCATGGGAACGAGGTACTGAAGTAGAGTGAACATCCAGGTTGCACTGCAGTCTTGTAATTATGAAGCAATTCCAGCTTGAGTAAAGATGGCAGCAGATCAGGTTGGTGTAGGGAGGCTGTGATGCCGCTGTATAGAGCCCTGGTGAAGCCACAGCTAGAATACTGTGTGCAGTTCTGGAGACCTTACCTGCAAAAATACATTATGCAAATAGAACGAGTCCAAAGGCGGGCAAAAAAAGAGTCGAAGGACAAAGTTAAAACTTATCAGGAGAGACTTAAATAACTTAATTTGTACAGCTTGTAGGAAGGAAGGGAAAGAGGGGACATAATTGAGACCTTTAAATATGTGAGGATTGTAAGGATTGGATAAGGTTCAGGAGGGAAGTTTCTTTAAGAAGAAACATAATGATAGAACAAGGGGGCACAACCTGAAGCTAGTCGGGGGGAAGATCAGGAGCAATGTTAGAAAATATTATTTTACAGAAAGAGTAGTAGATGCTTGGAACAAACTTCCAGCAGAGGTAGTTGAAAAATCGACAGTCACTGAAAGTACATACAGTATACACAGGGCAGACTAGATGGACCATATGTGGCCTGATGCAGAGCCTCCCCCGGTCTGAGCTTAAAACCTTCCGATTGTCCGGGGCTCCCGTTTGAATCGTGGCTCAAATGTGATGCAGAGCCTCCGTCGGAATGGCTCCCTAACTGATCCGTCAATTTGTCCTCACTCGGGAAGTGTTTTTTGCTCTCTCGGGGCTTCCGTTCCCGTTCACGCGGGCGGCCCGTTTTTCCCAGCTTTTTCCTTGCTTTTTGAACGTACCTGCTTGCCTTCCGTCGTATTTGACCTTCCATTTAGGTGTTTTTTTCAAGTATACTTACATCTCCATGGCTCTTCAGTTGTTAGTCTGGCTACACGCAAGCGCACATCCCTCAACCTCCATTGGAATATGCATATGGCAACAACTGCCAATTTCACACATATATATATATTTAAATACATTTTTTGTTGTTCCTTCTTCCTTGGCTTTAATGCATACCTTAATCTCCTTGTTTGTTCCTTCTTCCTTGGCTTTAATGCATACCTTAATCTCCTTGTTTGTTCCTTCTTCCTTGTCCTTAATGCATACCTTAATCTCCTTGTTTGTTCCTTCTTCCTTGGCTTTAATGCATACCTTAATCTCCTTGTTTGTTCCTTCTTCCTTGTCCTTAATGCATACCTTAATCTCCTTGTTTGTTCCTTCTTCCTTGTCCTTAATGCATACCTTAATCTCCTTGGTTGTTCCTTCTTCCTTGTCCTTAATGCATACCTTAATCTCCTTGGTTGTTCCTTCTTCCTTGTCCTTAATGCATACCTTAATCTCCTTGGTTGTTCCTTCTTCCTTGTCCTTAATGCATACCTTAATCTCCTTGGTTGTTCCTTCTTCCTTGTCCTTAATGCATACCTTAATCTCCTTGTTTGTTCCTTCTTCCTTGGCTTTAATGCATACCTTAATCTCCTTGTTTGTTCCTTCTTCCTTGGCTTTAATGCATACCTTAATCTCCTTGTTTGTTCCTTCTTCCTTGTCCTTAATGCATACCTTAATCTCCTTGTTTGTTCCTTCTTCCTTGTCCTTAATGCATACCTTAATCTCCTTGGTTGTTCCTTCTTCCTTGGCTTTAATGCATACCTTAATCTCCTTGTTTGTTCCTTCTTCCTTGTCCTTAATGCATACCTTAATCTCCTTGTTTGTTCCTTCTTCCTTGTCCTTAATGCATACCTTAATCTCCTTGTTTGTTCCTTCTTCCTTGTCCTTAATGCATACCTTAATCTCCTTGTTTGTTCCTTCTTCCTTGTCCTTAATGCATACCTTAATCTCCTTGGTTGTTCCTTCTTCCTTGTCCTTAATGCATACCTTAATCTCCTTGTTTGTTCCTTCTTCCTTGTCCTTAATGCATACCTTAATCTCCTTGTTTGTTCCTTTTTCCTTGGCTTTAATGCATACCTTAATCTCCTTGTTTGTTCCTTCTTCCTTGGCTTTAATGCATACCTTAATCTCCTTGTTTGTTCCTTCTTCCTTGCCATTAATACTTACCTTAATTGTTTGTGAGTTTTTCTGATTTATTGTCCCATATCTAAACCTTTTGTGTCATGTAAATGTGTGCTGATGTTGTGTGATTGTACTTTTGCAGGAAAGACAACTCTCAAAATATATATTTTTTGTATTAAATTTTTTTTTTTTGTTTTAAGGTTTTTTTTAGATAAAAATGAAAAATAAAATTTTTAACATTTGTAAAATAAAATAAAAAATTAGGCCTCGGGGTCTTGAGGGTGTGGTAATCTTTGATCTGTGAATGAAAAACAACATTCGTTTAGCATTTTTTTTTTTGGTTTGGTTGTGCATTGTTTTTTTGGGGCGTGATTTAATGAAAAGCCCAAACTCTTTTAAAAAGATTCCGCAGCATCTTAAACTAATATATAGTAAGTTTTTAGTAAATCAATTATTATTATTTCCCCCACTGGGCTGCAACTCAGTTCAGAAATTTAAGATATGTGCGCCGCCATCTTGACTCAGAAGCATCACACTTACTGAGGAGAGGAAAGTGGGATAAGGTACAGGGGGTGGGTTATAGCTGTGCTTTGCTCACACAGAGCAGAGCTTTGCTCTGGAAAAGGTTGGTAAGATGATTTGTAAGGTGGACAATCTGTATGTACAGGGTGTGGGAAATATCTAAGATAGACTCTTATTCAGAGTTAAGGTCCGCTTTAAGGGCTTTTTTTTATAATTTATTTTGGAAATGTTTCTGAATTTTAGTTTTCAAATGGAATTGTTTGCTCATTTTCTTTAGTTGAAATAAACACCACTTACAAGGTTTTGGGCGCACATTGCGTCGGGGGCGGAGTCTCCCTTCAGCCTCCCTCTGTTGCTGTTGTGAATCTGTATGGATGACAAACACACTGATATTAGAGTGTTGTTCTTTCATGAATAGAATATTAAGTTAGGCTTCTAGGTATCAATCTACTCACCTTCCCCAGCAACCTCTTCCTCCTCGCCCCCTTCCTCACTCATCCCTTGGGATGTTCCAGCGACGTCTGAATCTACAACAATAGTGCACATGAGTATCTGTATTTAATGCATGTCTTACCACATATCTAACTATATTTCCCTTACCGGAGTCATGTTGAGGCTCTGTTCTGCTCGACTCCCTGCCGTCAGATCCCCCCCTCCCCTGCATGCTGAGGTCCAGCGGCTCCTCCGAGTCACTTACAGAGGAGGGGGTGGCCGTTGACCCTGGCGGTGGGCCACCTACACCTTCACCTGTTTCGCCCAACACTGGGCTGCATGTCCTGGTCCGGGTGGGGCGGAACCGTAGATTCCATTCATGGGCTGAAATACAAACAAAATCATAAAACCACGCCCAGGCGATGCCAGGGTTATAGGTGCATTTACATTTTCAACACTTACATGGGAAATGTTTTGCGAAGTACCGCCTCACCCGGGGCTTATGCCTTCTCTTTAAATCAGACCAGTGTTGGGCGATCTGGGTGAAGGTATAGGTGGTTTGGGATCGGCGTTCTATCGCCTCCACCACCTCCAGGGCCAACGTCCGCTTGTCATAATCTGACGGCAGGAAGTCGTAGCGATTCCTCAGCATCATCTCTTATTAAAAAATACAAGGACACACCATTAAGCCACCAAATACATTAACAAGTTTCCTGGCCTAACTCAAGTCACTTTATTAACCTCTTGCTGCCTCACATTGCCCTAGTTCTGCTATCTGCATGTAGGCTAGTTTGTTGCTGTGTACATGTGTTAAACTAAGGTGGGCTGGTATGTAACGTGACAAAGTTGTTTCAGACTATTCTTGCGCTTTTTTTTTTTATTTAAATGAATGTGTGCGCGCACATAAACGCACGTTTGCATACTCACATCCATGATGATGTCGTCCTGCTCCGGGGTAAAGATGGCGGGCGACATCTTGTCTTCTTTACCAAGGTATAGCTCTGACGTTCCCCCGCGGTGACGTGCGTGCGTGCGCGCAGGCGCGCACTCGCTGTTGGGCACGCCCACACGGGAAACATATTTAAAGAACAAGCCACTCCGCTCGGTGTGGGATACCATATCAATATGGGCAGACCTAAAGTGATCAAAAATAGCCAAGCAAGGCCAAAGGCACATAGCAGCCGCACACATGCCTCATTCTAAATAAAACAGAAGAGCAGGCACAACACACATGCAGAACATGCACCAACTAAAACGGTGGGTACTCCACAGACACAGGCACATTCCCAAAAACGCAGGAGCAAGGAGACATTAACCCATTCACCCCCGCCAGAAAAAAATAAAAAAACACACCAGGGTGCTAAATCTAGTAAGACCCTACAGCATACTCCACCTCAACACACCAAGCATACCCACAAAACCAAACACATCAGCAAGGGTAAGCGTATTGCCAAAACAAACACCCCACCAAGGTCACCCACCCCTCCACCTCAACCCTCTGGTACTCACAATTCCAGTACCTCAGATAACACATGCAGCTCAACATCTGATAGCTCACCAGGAACCCAGACATTAACCCAGAGCACTACAAAGACACACTTAAACCCGGTTAATCGCTGGAACTGGCCCAAAATCATGAAGCAGCCACATGGCCATTACACAACAATTTATTAGTAGCAAAAAGTCATGGCACTGTACGAGGTACACAACATTAATAAAAACACACATAAAGTGAATCTAAAACACGGGGGCCCCCCCAGTCATGCAGCCACTACAGCCACACTCACTTCACACACACTCCTCCTCCTCTCAAGCTAAAGATAATTCTATAAAGTATGTATAACACTTCTAAGTGTATTAATTAGATGTTGATCTCAACGCTGTATTTATCCAATGAACATGTAAAAGTGTTCACCGCCTAAACTGGCCATATGTTCATTTGTAAGCCAGTATCTTACTAGCAACATACAGCTGTATGCGCAGTCTCAATAGCTGCCTCCATTGGCAATCCACTGGAAGGGGTTAACCATATATGTACATTCCACCGTTGCAGGCCTGTTTTCACTGGAGACTCCCCTCTGTTTCCACTTGATGCCGCCGCAGCTCATTAGAGCTATATGATCAGCACGTTGCCAGCCTGGCTAGCAGCCAAAGTGGGACACTTCAGTGTAACCGGACACCGCCGCTCGCTGTGTTAAACACAATAGTGATGATCGACGCGCTTTATATTAGGTACTTAGCTGCAATATGTAGTCCCGCATTCTTCCGATGGCGGATACTCTGGACAGCATCATGAGCCTCTGTATTTCAGCCCTGTGCACGGGCGCTAACAGTTCTCAGCTCTTAGACTTCCTTAGTCAGAGCGTGCAGTAATCACGTGGGTCCACGAGCCGGCGGAATTCCGGTGACGTCAGCACACAGCGAGAGCTGAGAGTTGGAGGAGCGAGGAAGGTGGTGGGCCGGCCGTCCGCCGACACGTGTTTCGCTCCGCCCACCGGAGCTTCGCCAGGGTGGGGGGCGGGCATAGACGCAGGTCTTTTAAATGCTGGCAAGGCACGCCCCTTTATCTCCTCGGGCCAATCGCCATCATCCTAGACTAATCCACTCAGTCTTCAAGGCGGGGCCGCCCAGATTACAAGTCCCAGCCGTCATTAACCTTCTGTATGCCACATCACCCCTGCTTAATGCAATTATCAAAACATGCTAGGTGGGGCCACCTATTACTGAACTCTTTTAGGAGCCACACTATACTACTACTTCACACATGTATTATATATCTACATAGACCATGGCCAATGTCTACACATACATTCTATCTGCTTTAAACTCTCAAACACACACTCTTGCAGCGCATCATGCATATCCCTCCAGCTATATATTAAATCCAAAATCAACACTACTTTTATTCATTAACACTAATATACTAATATTATGTTATAGCAGAAAGTATCAATACAGGCACTTATAGCTGCCCCACTACCTTCACCCACCTACCCTACCCAACCCGATTATTTTCCGGGATACCTGAAACAATTATCCTGTACCCGCACTGAATACACTAGACCCCTCTACCCAAGGGCTCCTATCTCACTCCAACGGATTTATCTAACTCAAATCTGAGTACTCATTATTCAAGCATCTGAAACTTCATACTTCCTATGGAGGGTTGGGGAACCACATTTAATCGCTGGGTTTAAAGGGATTTTATGGGAAGGGGGGGGCCGGGGGGGGGGTTTGAAAGAGAGAAAGGGATTAGTTTATGTGTTGCCCACAGTTTACAAGAACGCACTTAATCCTGACTCAGTGTTTAAACCAGCAGGCACCATTGTGCCCAACTCATAGATCAGGCGGGCCTCCTGTTGCATTAGTCTCTTATCCAGGAAGCCCCTCCTCCCATCTCTCCTAAGGATAAAAATCCCACATACCTTTAGGCCCATCGGTCTTCCCTGGTGGAACAACCGAAAATGTTCTGCCACGGGGCTCCTGTCATCTCCTCTCTTAATGTCACGCACATGCTCACCTATCCGCACCCTGAGTTCCCGCTTGGTTTTACCAACATATTTTCTGCCACAGGGGCAGGTGAGCATGTACACCACAAAGGAGGAAGCGCAATTAATAAAACCTCTGATCAGCCGAGGTCTATTGGGATTTTTTGGACCCCAAAATGAGGTAGTTTTATCCATGAACGGGCAGATCTTACAATGACCACATTTGAACGATCCTTGTAACTTTTCAACTCTCACATCCTTCTTTACCTCCACTAAGTCGCTGTGCATCAACAGATCCCTCATATTTGGTGCACGGCGTGCTGTGAGAAGAGGTCTCGGGCCCACACATTTTGCTACTACCGAGTCAAGGCACAATATGTGCCAGTTTGACTCCAGAATCAGACGAAACTGCTCCCAGTGCGTCCCAAATTGTGTAATGACTCTCACAGGTTGATCACCCGGGGGCCGTGATCGACTGCCTTTACTTTTTAGCAAGCTCATCCCTATCCAAATCTAAGGCTTTTTTAAAACATGTGCGTAACAGCCTGTGCGGATAGCCTCTATCCCGAAATCTATTGGTCAACTGTCGTGCCTCCCGTATATACTCTTGTTTTGACCCGCAGTTCCTGCGGATACGCAGGAATTGTCCCAAGGGAATTCCTCGACGTAGAGGTGCTGGATGGTGGCTGGAATAGTGTAGAAGGGTATTGCCAGCAGTAGGCTTTCTAAAGGTGGAGGTAAGCAATGCATCACCCTCCCGCTTAATGCTAAGGTCTAAAAATTCTACTTCATGAGGACCAACTTTACTAGTCAGCCTTATATTGCGACTATTCTGATTGAGCTTCATAACGAAGAGTTCAAATGACTCCTGAGTTCCCTTCCACACCACCAGAATATCATCGATGTAACGGATCCAGAGAGCGACCTGCGCCCCAAACTCAGGCCGTCCATACACCTCATCTTCCTCCCACTGTCCTAGGTGCAGGCAGGCATAAGATGGGGCACAGGCCGCTCCCATGGCGGTGCCCCGTATCTGGTGGAAGAAGTCCCCGCGAAAACGAAAGTAGTTGTTCAGAAGAACAAACTCCAAACATTCCACAACCAGTTCATTGTAGGCTGCGTCGCAGGGCCCCAAATCCTCCAGATAACGGGACACCGCCTGCAGGCCCACCGTGTGGGGAATGGAGGTATACAGGCTTTCTACGTCAATGCTGGCCAAAAGCCAGTCTCCTTCCAGCTTGAATAACCTCACCTTCCGTAGGACATCCCAGAGCAGCACATACACACCCTCAACCTCCCCCCTAAGCCCAAAAACCACACACGACTCCCCAGATAGCCAACCATCAATTTCAAGTGATGCAGGGGACAACACACACCCATGTGGGCGCTAACGACGCCGTGGGTCCCTAACAGCCCGTTTTTGCTAAGCACAAAGCATGGCTGTTGCCAATGCTGTTTGGGTACATTATGGGGTTCTGTCCGTCGAGATACTGAACAAATCAAGCGGACAGTTGTGGACCTGAAATCATATAGTTGTCCAAAAATGGACATGCGCCGGCAGCAGAGGTAAAGCCCAAATGCATTTAGAGTCGCATTGGGACCAGCATGTAACACTTATTAGGTGTGATTTAATCTTCCCCAGCCTGCAAACAGGGGGTGGTTTCAAGAAAATACATTGGCCACAAGGTCGGCACGGATTGTGTGTGCTGGCCCACTTTGTGTACCAGTGTAAGGAGGGGTCTGCTCGTCAGAAATAGGGAAAGGTTCTGCACCCAGGTCAGTATATCGAGCAATCCTGCTTCTAATGGCAAGGTTGTGCAGGACCCCACAAGCAATAATTATTTTGATAACCTTGCCAGGCTGATACTGAAGAGAACCCCCACTGTGATCCAGACATCGGAAACGCATCTTCCACAACCCAAAGGCACGTTCCACCACAGAGCGAGACCTCCTATGGGCTGTGTTGTAGCGCTCCTGTGCCTGGGAAGATGGGTGCAGGATGGGTGTGAGCAGCCATGGTAACAAGGGATAGCCTGAGTCACCTGCAAAAATACAAAAGACAAACATAAGGTGGATGGCTAAAAAAAGGTTTAGGTGTGCATAGAAACATTAGTACACAGGGACAAATAGGTGAGCTAGGTATGGTGGGAGGAATTGACATTTTTAATGAGCCTACAAACACATGCAACCTGTACACTCATTAAAAATGTCTGTGTAATGCTACTTAGATAAGAGGGCCAGAACATAACCCAATAGTGGTGAATACTTTCACCCATTAATTTAAAAAAAAAAAAAAAAACATTTTCAAGTTTCAAGGAAAGGTCTCACAGATTAGTGGGGTAGTGGCAAATCCACATTCAAACCTGGGGGCCAACAAATACAACTTTAATACACATACCCAGTAACCATCCTCCAGAAATATCTCCAGATTGAAACCGTTGATAGAGGCTGGAGTTCTTCAAAATGTGCGCATCATGCGTGGAACCAGGAAAGCCAGCAAACAGACTGAAAAATTGAAGATCAGGGCCCGCCACTGCCTGAACATTGATGGAATGGCCCATCTTCCTGTTCCTGCACCAAGCAAAACACCAGTGGAATTAGTGTGAGCCTTAAAAAATGTTTGTTAACCAGAAAAAAAGCAGAACCAAACCACATACCTGAACAGATATTCCTGGTCCGCAGGGGGGATGAGCGAGACATGTGTGCAATCGATTGCACCAAGGACGTTGGGCATGTCGGCTATGTTATAAAAGCCCAACTTAACCGCATTCCAGGATTCCCCTGTTTGAGGGAAAAAAATGTGATTCTGTGCCAGGGTAGCCATGCCATCCAAAAACTTGGTTAGGCTGCGGCTCAGCGTAGACTGGAACATCCCCAGGGAGAAGGCACCCAGTCTCTGGAACGAGCCGTTCGCCAAAAATTGCAGGCAGCCAACCAATTTGGTCATACCTGCAATTGCATGCCCCTTTCTGGTGGTGGGGGCTAACCATGGCCGCAGCTCGCTATACAAGGCATGGAGAGAAACACGGTTAAGGCGGGTGAGGTCAAATAGGTCAACGTCACTCATGCCATCGATGTCCAAAAGCGTGCGCTGCAGCCTGGTTTCTGCCATACTCAGAAGTACCAGACGGCGTAGCTGGCGCCTTTGATGTTGGCCCACAGAGGAATGCATTCCCAAAAAGCACGGAGCTCCAATACGGCTGCTCTGACTTGCCGTAAGTGAAGGCTCGGCGGCCCCGTTTTATTAGGCTGATTCCAATCAGAAATCAAGGCTCTGCATCACTGAAAAAAACGGGCCAATGAACGAGGCGTCCGTTTTGCCGGAAAAAAGCCTTGTGCGAGCCGACAATCGGAAAGGCGGCTGCGCGCACACCTGAGCGCATAAACGCACACTAAAATCAACGTAGCACCCTTTTCTGACCCGATCAAAGCCCAAAACCAACGGGAAAACGCACGGGATAGCTGAACGGGGACTGCATCAAGCCAATTGTTCTTCTGATATTATCAGTTCTAGTTCATCCATTTTATTAGTCAAACTTCTAGCATTTGTAAGCATGCATTTCAAATGCTTATGATAATTTTGATAATTTTGTATATTGTCCTTTTTCCTCCTAGATGTGCTAACCCCTCCCCCCTCTCCACTCCCAGTTTCATGTCTACACCCACTGTCACTTTTTTTCCTAACTTCCCCTTTGTAACTGCTTTTACCCTCCCCCCCAGTGCTTAGTTTAAACACTCCTCTAACCTTTTAGCCATCCTTTCCCCTAGAACAGATGCACCCTCCCCATTGAGGTGCAACCCATCCCTGCCAAAGAACCTGTATCCCACTGTGAAGTTGGCCCAGTTCTCTAAGAACCCAAACCCCTCCTTTTTACTCCAAATTTTTGAGCCAAATTTTTGAGCCACCTGTTTACCCCTCTAATCTCCCGCTGCCTCTCTGGTGTTGCTTTTGGTACTGGTAGTATTTCTGAGAATACTACAGTTGAGGTCCTTGCCTTAAGCTTACGGCCTAAGTCCCTGAAATCATTTTTAAGGACCTTCCACCTACTTCTTCCTATGTTATTTGTGCCAATATGCACCATAACCGCTGGGTTAACACCAGCCCCTCCCAACAATCTGTCAGCCCGCTCCGCTACATGCCATACTCTTGCCCCAGGAAGGCAACACACTGTTCTGCAATCCCGGTCTTTGTGACAGATTGCCCTGTCTGTTCCCCTAATAATAGAGTCACCCACTACCAGCACCTGTCTTGCCTGCCCTTTTCTCCCATTTCCCCTCCCTTTCTTACTGGAGCCGACAGATGTGTCTTGCTGCAGCTGTGCCATCCCTGAGCTAACATCCTCCTCATCTGCCAACCGGGCAAACTTGTTTGGAGGTGCCTGTTCAGGGCTAGCCTCCCTATAACTTTTACCCCTACCCCGCCTTCTAACTGTTATCCAGCTAGCTGCCTCATTTTCCTGCTTTTCCTCTCCCACCTACCACCCTCCCCCTCCCCTGACCCATGGAGTGCCAGATCAGTGAGATCCAGACTCTTTTCCATGACAACAATGTCTCTCAGTGTTGCCAATCGCTTATTTAGATCGTGAAGGACGGCCTCCAAATCAGCAATTCGCAGACATCCGGGGCATAAATATCCCCCGTCGACCGATTGATCAAGAAGTGCATACATAGCACAAGATGTACACTGGACAGCATTGTTAGGCATGAAACCCATTGTATCAATTTGTTGGAACACCGAGTGAAGAATTTACAACACTTAAAATAACACTCTGAAATCAAAGGCAGATACTTACAGCTTCAGCACTTCAGCTTGTAACTTCTGCTTTAACTTACCACTTACCAAGCAGCCACTTACAAAGTCAGCCTCCAAGAGCTGTACAATGGCTTATAACACACCTGCTTCAATTAGGCCTCAGCAGGAATCCAGGAGAGAGAAAGTGAAAAAAAAAACAAAAAACTTTTTTTTTTCTTTTGTTTAAATTTGTTCCAGCATTAACAGACTGATTCACAAAAATAAAACAACTACAGTTTGTTATATTTTACTTACCAAATGAGCCCAGTTTCCCAAAGCTTACCACAGGAGTTCCTGCTTTAACTCACCACTTACCAAGCAGCCACTTACAGTGTCAGCCTCCAGGCGCCAAAAAAAGGTAACATGGGGTTAATTTAAAAAAAAAATGGCATAGGGGGGGAGACCCCATTTTATTGGAATTTTAAGGGTTAAAAACCCTTAAAAATAAAAAAAAATGGCGTGAGGTCCCCCTTGCCATGCATAACCAGCACGGGACCAGCTATATAGGGCTTGTAGAACAGGGCCCCTGGCCCTGCAGGCTACAAGCCCACATAGAGTCTGTGGGCCCGGGCCCTTCTGCCCCCCCCCTGGCCTTTGGGGAGGCAGGTAATTTGGGGTGCCGGGGTTAATGGCAAGTCACCCGCTAGCACAGGTGACCTTCCAGCCCCCAGCCTTGTGAACTGGTATAGGGATCTCATGGACCCCTTACCAGTTCACAAAGGTTTAACAGTAAAAGAAAACACACACATGATAAAAATTGTTTTATTAAAAAAAAAAATAATAAAAATGACTCACGGCAAGATAGCGGCGCCCCTCGGGAGAGGAGGGAGAGAGAGCTTGACAGGCTCTCTCCTGAATATAGGAGAGTCCTGGGGGGGGGATCAGAGGTCCCCCGGGTGAAGAGGAGGGCCGGCGACAGCGAGCGCACATGGAGGTGAGTAAATGTAATTTTTTTTTTTTTTTTTTTACAGGAAAAGCAGACGACGGCTAAAACGGGGGGAGGGGACCTACTCCGGGCACTCTCCTGCAGCCGGAGGAGCCCCGACGGGGGATTGGAGCCCCCCAGGGTAAAGGGGAGACCCGGCTGGATCGAATAAGGGGTCAGGTAAGTGTTATTGTTTATTTTTTCAGTTTCTAGCAGGGGGCAAAATCAGGCATGTAAAATGTACGTGGCTGGCAGTTAACTGCAGGGGAGGCAGCCACGTAAATTTTACGTGGTTGGCGGTTAAAGGGTAAAATGTGGAGGTCGCTTCCCTCTTA
This sequence comes from Gastrophryne carolinensis, assembly GCA_027917425.1. Taxonomy (NCBI): domain Eukaryota; kingdom Metazoa; phylum Chordata; class Amphibia; order Anura; family Microhylidae; genus Gastrophryne; species Gastrophryne carolinensis. The sequence continues at coordinate 32,999,993 of CM051241.1, forward strand.
ACAGTAGCCTTCACATTTAATGCATTTTGATATGCAGATACTCATACTCATCATGTAAGTGTATATAATGCCTTTTGTGGGGAGATAGGCGTCAACCTCTCCCCTTCAGCATGTTGGCGGCTGTAAACAGTAAAAAAAAAAGCATTTTCCAACCAAAACAATACTTTCATAGATCTACAAAAAGAGAGAAGTGGGTCCTGTAGACACAGAAGGCTGCTGCTGGCCATGTGGAAGTCTGAGATCTCGGACAACAGAAGCTATAGCAGCATTGTACTGTGTGTACAGGGATCACATCTCTTTTCTTGGTGTACATAAACATATAGCAAAAAACAATTTTTTGACAAATACCGCGCTAGTTTAAAAAAGATACAAATAATAGGCTCAACGTGTATGACTCCAGTCCATCCAGTCCAAAGTCCAAAATAGCAGTAATAATAAAAAAACAGAGAGCTGATTTAATTTATGGAAAATGGTGAAGTAATCCCAAAGCGCATGCATGATGACACATGTCTCGTGCCCGCCACCAGTATCACAAAGATCTTACCGGATCAATAAATTGTAATCGCATTCAAAGGGTAATTCCATCTACTCCAAAGGGCACTGTTTCGGCCTTCCTTAAAAAAGCAAGACTTGGTGTACAGTTGGTAACAGATTGCTTCCATAAAAACACATTTGCTAACATAAGAAAAAATAAAATACTGATCAGTTCAGCATCTTATGGACATCATTTTGGCACAAAAGGTATACATTTTCTAAAATGCCATTTAAAATTGACTTTTTTTTTAAAGCAGAGCATACCCCAGGATGACCATCCTTGGTATATAAAAGATTTCAGGACCAGACGCTGATCTTCACTGGGGCCTCCCCTGCTGTGTGAAACCCCCCAAATCTGATAAGCTATCAGCTTAGCTTTTTAAAGTATATAATAAAAATGACATAGGCTCTCCAAATCATTTGGATAACCCCCATAATAATATTGATTTAGGCAGTCAATGGATGCATTGCTGTGCTTGAGGAACAGGTACTGATTTTGTCCCCAGACTTAACCTTCCCACAGCAGCAATATTCCAGTTTAGACACTAGATGGTGATCTAGCTCTATGGAACTTCAATACCTAAGCTAATATTAACTAATGCAAAAAGAGGAAAGATGCACATATTGCACAACAGAAGGCTCACAGCCACTTTAATGGTCACATATACAGTACTGTATGCCTTGAACCTCCAGTATTTGTGAAAAGATTAAAGGACATGAGAATTACAGTTAAAAACAATGATACCATACCTCTCTCGCTGTTACATGATCATGGGGTGCATCAAGAGGGGCAAAGGTGCCCATGACCAGAGCATCATTTTACCCCTGTACAAGTCACTGGTCAGACCCCATATGGAATATTGTGTACAGCTTTTGGGCACCTGTGCTTAAGATGGACATATTTCAGAACTGGAGCGTGTTTAACCCTTTAAGTGCCAGCCTACCTAGAGTTTTTGTCACCCTCTTTTGCCAGACCATGTTTCACTATTTTGCGCTACACATGTTCAACTATGATTTTTGAAGGGATTTCCAGGGATTTCCCAGGAAAATTATATATTCATATTTCAACATGAAATGTCTTGCTTGGCCCTTTTTTAGTGTATTCTCAATATTTTTGGGTGAAATATGTGCAATTTTTCAATAAAATCTTATTGCATGTGAAACCCCCACCCTTTACATTTGAAATGCCCCCCACAAACTATATATTTTCTGGAAGTACACACCTTAAGCTTTCTAGGCGTACCAGGCTTCTTGACGTTGGCATAGATTTCTGGAAGTAATCACTGAATTAATTTTTTGGTTGCACAGAAAAAAAGAATAATCAAAGCCACATTTTCCTAAAAAAAACTATATGCAAACAAGAAACAACAAGTTAAATCTGAAAAAGCAAGGTCCCCCTGAACAGAACAATACCCAACATGCATAGGTATTGTCAAGAGTTGCCAAACACCCCAAAGTAAAGCATGCGTAACGGTAATTTTACTTGAAAATTTCAGCTCTGCAGACAGTGCGCCCCTTGCGCTTTTTCAACCAAAACAACCCTTTACATTTGGAATACCCCCACAACCCATATATTCCCTGAAAGTACACATGTTAAGCTTTTTAAGAGTACCCAACTTTTTGTAGTGGGCTCATATTTTTGGAAGTGATCCCTGAAAGGTTGCACAGGGTTTCCCTAAAAAATATATGAAAAAGCAGAATAAAAAGCATGTTTTCCTAAAATATTAATATACAAATAAGGAAAAACAAGCTAAATCTGAAAGCGCAAGGTCCCAGAACAATACCCAACATGCATAGGTCATTTTAACACTTTTAATTGCCAGCCTACTTGAGATTTTGTCACCCTCTGTTGACAGGTCATTTTTTACCATTTTGCACCATGTTTAACCGTGATTTTTGCATTCCTCTTCTTCCCTCACCAATCACTCTGGCTTCTGCTCTCCGGCTGCTGCTGGAAGTTTTTTAGAGCTGCTGGGCGATAGAACATAGTGGGTAAAAAACGACAGGGTTCCCCCTTCCTGGGGCATTTTTTGTGGGAATTTTAAGGGTTAAAAACCCTTAAAAATCCAACACAAAATGACAAGGGGTCCCCCCTACCCAGCATAACCAGCCCAGGACCAGCTATGCCGGGCTTGTAGAACAGGGTTCAGGGGCCAGCTTTGGTGGCTACAAGCCCACATAGTTTTCATGGACCCGGGCTCTTCGGCCCCCCTCCTGGCCTTTGGGGAGGCAGGTAATTGGGGTCCCGGGGGTTAATGGCAAGTCACCCGCTGGCCGCAGGTGACTTGTCAGCCCCCAGCCTTGTGAACTAAGCTTCTTGGGCAAGAAGAGAAATGCCGGCTGCCAGGCGATGCCATAGATGACGTCACCCGTCCCGCCCACAAAGGGTGGGACTAGCATCTGGCGACCCAGGAAGTAAGGATTACTCAGGAGGGCCCTGTCAATAACCTTGATGGCAGCCCTGTGACTTCTCACATTCGAGGGAACCCTGGAGCTCCCCATCTACTGCAGCTCACTACTGATCAGCTTCTGTTCTGTTTCCTGGAGCCGGTATTTTGCCTTACGGCTGTGTAAAACATATGATTAGTAAGGGGTGCACAAGGGGCACACACCCCGGGCCTCCAACACTTGGGTTATGGTATGGTCCAGGAGGCTTTTCAATCTTTGGTCTAACAGCCTGCGAGGCCGGCAACAAAGCTATCGGTGGCAGTGGGGGCGCGCCTGGGCAGCCAAATCCACCACAATGCAGGACAGAGAGTCTAAAGCAGCAGAGACGCCATCAGCAACGCTACAGTGATGGGTGCAGAGCTGTCACTGCACATAAGCCACCAATCACAGCCACTGGCAGCTCAATGCTGGGAACAGTTTTCTGCTGGACCAGCCGGGTGACTACACTACCCCCCACCCAGAATGGCAAAGCTGGAGTTCCCGAGCAGCACGCACCTGCACAAGGGTGGCACAAGGGGCCTCCACCACTCTTAATCCAGCCCTGCTAATGCCCATAAACAAAAAGGTCTATACATATTTCTTACTGGCATCAGTGTAAGGGCAGACACACACTTCCCCGGCTGTGAGCAGGTCCTCATTGTCACATCTATAGAAATTTTAGAATGAAAAGGAAATGGGCCTGGGGGGGGGGGGGGGGGTGACATTGAAGTTAAATCTAATATATATATATATATATATATATATATATATATATATATATATATATATATATAAAAATCTATATACATATATATATATATATATATATATAAATCTATATACATAGATATATATATATATATAAATATATATATATATATGTATATATATATATAAACATTTTCTGTTGGGTTCCTGAAGACAGAAATTGAAGCTGTAAGCTGTATCTCTGTAATGGTATCACAAACTCCATCCAACCCCCAGAAACATCCAATGAAGGTGCACATAGATGTGTGAGTATTGACGCATCTGAGCTATTTATATAAGTTTTATTAAATTGCATATATACAGCTGGCAGGCATTTGAGTCTTTATGAAGTCCATAAGCTGTCTGCATTTATAGCAAATGCTGCCAGAATAGATATTGTAAATCCATAGGGCATTAATAACTCTGGCACTTTAATTACCAGGGCTTTTAATAAAAATCTCACTCTGTGATGAATGCCGCACATGAATATAATTACTGATATGATGAGCAGAAATAAAATCAGATGCACAACACACTATGATTTTATGCAGTTGCTGTCCAGCCAGTAACATAAAGTCTATACTCACCCTTTGTCCACCGCAGCTCCTCTGTGCAGCGCTGGCGCCTTCATACTCAGCAATGAGGGAGAGTGCCAAGACGGGATCGTCAGGCCGCCCCTTGATTACACTTAATGGAGAAGGCATGTGGGGGTACAAACAAGGCCCTGTGGACACCGCCAAGCAAGACCATTGGCACTGGGAGATGGAATGGCTGGATGCCCACCCTTTGTAAGTATGAAGATGCTGGTGCTGCACGGAGGATCTGTGGGGGAACACTGGACTGGCACAGAGGAGCTGTAGGTGAGTATAGACATTTTTTGGCAATTATTTTAAAGGGAACCAAACCCGGGAATTATACTTTCCTGGATTTTGTTCTGTATCTCTCGGGCATCCCAGATTGGGATGCCCAGCTGTCTGAAACCCCCAGAAAGCACAGTGGTTACTTCTTTTTGGCAAATGGTTCTGACTGACATCCCCCATATCACTGGCCTCCCCCATCCTATCTGATAGGCAGAGGCAGGAGCATGCGCATGCCACAGAGGATGCAGCAATGTGCGCTACCCATTGTAAACAATCAGCTTGATTGGACGAGAGCCTGCGCATGCGCCATTAGAACTGGGGAAGGTGAGTTTTTACAGGTGTCCTGGGGGGGGAGGTTACACACAGCTGGGCATCCCAATTCAGAATACTCTGTGGAAAAGCCAGCATCTGGCCCTGGAATGTTTTAGATTCCAGGTCGGTGGCTGTTGGGTTTTGTTCCACTTTAAGGTACAACTATAGGTGAGACCTATTAAAGCTTTTTCTTCTGTAAAGTTGCTTAATGGGCACTAACTAAAATAATGAAAAAAACTATTAAGGTGTTAGGACAGGCAAAGCCGATTGTTAGCCTGGGGCACAGCTGGGGGGGGGGCACATGCCCTGGGTGCAGCAGGTCAAGGGGGCGCCAAAGGGGGGCCTGAGCACAGATGGGGGGTGCTATTTTGAATTTTTGCCCTGGGTGCCAGAAAGCTTAGCTACTTCTCTGTATTAGCCCATTGTATCGGGCTACATTTGGCACTGCCCTAAACTGTTTTCCATTTTTAAATTGAAGCAGAAATATCAATGGTTACAGTTTTACCTTAAGATTTCTTTCTCCATGTGGGTGTGTCCCTTGGAGCTGGCTTTGGTCCAGGGTGAGCAGCTGTTGGAGGGAGGGAGGGGCTAGCTGGGCTTGAGTGGTGGCTCTGAGAGTACAGTTCAATCTATAAATAGAAAGGGGGCGTGGTCTTGACTAGCTCCTCAAGCTAGTATTGGTGGCTCACATCAGCAGGGTGGCAGTGGAGGGGCAGATTAGGAAGTGTATTTCCTCCTTCATGGTGCCCAGAGGAGGCACAGTGCTGGAGGTATGCTGCAGTTTAATTTATTTAACCTTTTCCATGAACCCCCCCCCCCCCCTTTAAAATGTTTCTATTCCATATACCTACTGTTTCCTCAGTGACTTTATCTAACGCTGTCATGGCGCACGAACCGCAGCCAAACAGAGGGTGCACAGCGCTGCATGAAGTAAATGGGGGGCGGGGACACGCACAGAGCAAGTCAGTTCTCGCAAAGGTGGCTTTATTTGCTGGGCTAATGGCACTGGATAGCAGATGAGGTAAGATTTTTTCTGTTGTCATAATCCCTTCGTTCTGCCTCAACACTAGGGGAGCGAGACGTGACTGCAGGGTGCTTAAAAACAGACTGGATTTCCTGCTTTAATATATATAAGACTCATAGCCTGGGTATGACTTACTACAAGCTATGACATTCTGTATGACTGACCTGTGTGATGGACAGGGCAGCATCCCCAAGGCTCAGCAGTTAGAGGGTTCTGGTCTGCTTTAATATATTATTTTGTCTATCTGCCTGTTAACCCTCAGGGGAATGTACAGGGTGGGTAGGAATTTTATTAACAAAAACATGGAGCGTTCAAACTTTTGGTAGCTAAGAGTCTACATGAGTATCTCTCGAAACACTAAACACAAACCTACTGTCAAGCCCCGTGGGACACCCGCCTTCTAGGTAAGTCCACAACCCTCCAATCTCCGCTGCTAGCTTCCCCTATAGCCAAGCTATTGTTTGCCAGGATGCTTAACATGCCTCACCAGACACGGTTGCCCCCAGGACTTCGTAGCACAAAGGTGGTGAACTTACAGGGTTGAAGGCAGATGAACTAGAGGCAAGACTGGGCGACATCGGGTAAGCCGGGGCCATACACGGGTATTCAGTCCTTATTAGCGCAGCACCAAGGGGAGAGACAAGAGAAGAGTCAAGGTCAAGCCAAAGGTCACGCCGGGAGGTCACGGGTACACAGCACAAGGGATGAAACAGATTCGTAGTCAGGGTACAAGCAGGCGTTGGTCCAGGCAACAATCACGGGATGGTCAAACAAGATGAGGTTGGCAATGATAATGAACAAGGATCACAGATACTATCACACCCAGCAGCACGCTATCACGGGCAGTGAGCAAGTGACATGGGAATGCTTATGTAGAATAACAGTGCAGGGGATTGGTCGGGAGAACACTTGGACTCATTGGCCCATCTACACTCTGTGGGCTGATTGCCCAATACCTTTATTAGGGTGTAACTTGTAATAACATTAGGGCTCATTGGCCCTTTAAACTAACTTCATAAGATGGTCATAAGAAATCGCGAGCATGGTCCAACAAGCTGAGAAAGCGGTGAGGAGAGAAGGGGACAGGCGCGCTCGACGGGGATGCTGCTGCCAGGCGGAAGAAGAGCCCGTCAGCCGCCGGAGCCTGCGCCGCCTGCAGACACCGCAGGACTGGAGAGAAGGTAAGTTCACCGTGACACCTACCAGTAGCACGTGGGCATAACCAACCTATCCAGAGAAATTCATATGTGCTCCATGTCCTGCTTCAGGAATTAGTGATGCCCCTAGTGGCCGGCCACTTGCACTGCAAATTTCCATGCTACATATGTAAGGGGTATGGCGGGCTAGCCGCACCCACTGTTAAAATAGAATTAGAGCATAGTGTAGTTTTTGGTTGGGGCTAGGTATGCCCCCGCCAGAATAAAACCTTTGAGTCCAACCACGCCTTTACAAAATTACATAACACATTGGCCTTGATTCACTAAGAGTTGAAAAAAATTCTCATGGTAGTAAAAAAATTCAATTCATGAGAAAAAAGCCTGAGATTTTCACTGTTAGTGAATCACCAGATAGGAAGACAATGAAAGTCAATGGCACTTTTTTACTCTTGAAAAAAGTATTGAACTTTTTACCTGTAGTAAAAAGTGCCATTGACTTCCATTGTCTTTCTATCTGGTGATTCACTAACAGTGAAAATCTCAGGCTTTTTTCTCATGAATTGAATTTTTTACTACCATGAGAGTTTTTTTCAACTCTTTGTGAATCGAGGCCATTGTTTCATTTAAAAAATACCTATTGATTTTATTAGAAAAGATTTATCTTTACCCCCAATTGCTATAGTACCTCTGGTGTTCCACGTACCAGTGGTATCAGCATTAGGTTTGTATTTAATTAGATAAAATAATTTTAATCAACAAACATCCAAGACAACATGAACATTAATACAAACAACACCTATAACACATTACACACAAACGACATTGACAGTACATAAAAAATCAGTGGCTAGTGGCCAAAATGATGGGTTAAAAGACTATTTTCGCCCCACTCGGGGCTTTTTCAGCGCCAAACAACCACCTATATTTGTTTCATGAAGAGCCGAGGATGCCTAGTATCATAATTCATGCTCCTAGAAAAAAAAACACCACCAAAACAACATATATTACATTAGATAAAGGTTCCATTAGAGAAAACATTTAGGTGCATACCATAGCCCATAAAACTCTGGTGACTATTTACCTGGGACAGAATTGGAAGACATACAAGGGTCTCTAGTGCATATTGTCTATTAGACCATCGCATCTGCAATACAGGTAATAACACTGCTCAATGGCTAATTGGGCTCTGGTGAGCACTTCAATCCAAGTCCAATGTGAGGCATAAATAATGTTCAAGACGTCTTACTTACAGGTCTATGTTTGAAAGCTTCAAAATGCAGAGCGCCTGCAAAAGCGTGCTGGCTATTCCTCAAGACACGGGACTGTTGCGTCCTCGCTGGCAAGATTAAAGTGGACCAACACCCTCTAAAACAACTGATCTCTGATCAGTTAAACATAAATAGACACTTACCTTTTGATGACTTTTGCAGCCTTCTGTCCCTCGCAGCGCCTGTATTCTTCAAAAATCTCGGCCGGAAGTCCCGCCCTCCAGCTCTTGTCCGTTCATTAGCATGCTGTCCGTCTTGATTGTCCGTTCATTTGCATGCTGTCCTCTTCCTTGTCCATGGATACACTTTCCTCCTCACGCACGCGATTTCAGCTTCTCTTCTTGACGTCATCGGGTGGGCGCGGCCTCTCTCGTACCTAGGTAGGGGAAAAAAAGTGCATGCGCTGTAGCGCTGATTTAGGTCAGGTGAAGCGCCGCTCGCTACCGATGCAAGCGGCGCTTCACCTGACCTACTGCGCATGCGCGAGATTTGCTTTTGGAAGAGGTCAAACGATCTCTTCCTTTTACAAGCAAATCGAAGATGGCGGCGATAGATTCAAAAGGAAGCGATATTATTGATAACGGGTCCGGCAGCAGTATTGGCATATATTTAAAAGGCAAAAAAAAAAAAAAACGGCAGGGTGAAAAGGATGTGAGCATGTGGGGCCAATGGGGGAATATTTAAATAGACATCCCCCCTCCCACTCATGACACAGCTGCTGGGGGCACCTGGGACACGGAGCATCTCACCTCCTGGAAGTGCGTCTGGCATCACCATGGGGAGAGACACAAACCGCCGCCCCTCCGGCCGGGAGGGAGGGGAAGGAGGAGGGACAGGGCAACGATTTGCTGGCGGCAAGAGGCGCACGCCTGTAGTATGCACGTGCATCCCCCGCCGTCAGTGTGCAGCCGTTGGTGTGGGCTGAAAGCCCACAGGCTAAAGATGAGCGAGCCCGCATCCCCTGTAGTTAGATAGGCCTTTTGTTCCGGGACTGTAGCAGGGACGTCATAGGCCTAGCTGCCTCCCTGCTGCAGAGGGGTTACGTTTAGCCTGGATTAGTACCTGTAGATTTCTCCATTATATATGTGCAAGCTCTCCATTCAGATATCTTACCTGCTCTAGCATGGCATCTCCTGTCCATAGTATTGGAAGGAATCCTAACACATATTGCTCACTGTCAAAACTCCTCCAACAGGAGGCGCCAGCTGTGGCAGCATGTGTAGTGGCTTCTAATATTCCAGAGGGGAATACACAAGACAAATAAGGGGGGGAGAGGGCAAGGACAGGAGAGAAGGGGGTTATATTGTTAGGACAGGCCTCTTTTTGGCACCACAAGGAATTGGATTGTAATTATATGTAAAATTTGATATCAAGAAAAATGTCGTCATTAATTTTTAGGTAGGTGAATCAGTTACAAAGTTAATGCTAGGTGAATAAGAACAAATCAATACTGCGTTGTGTTCTCTGGGTCTGAATTACAAAGGGTTTAGGCATTTGTAGCTGACAGACAGTGTGACCCGTCCTGATCTCTACCAGCAGGAATTGGGGTAAAGGTGAGTCCTCTCAGTAGGCTTACGTGAAGAGCCTTTCTACACAGGCTGGACAGTCGTAACTGTGGATTATATTTAATCAAGGGGATTATTTATTAATGATACTGTATTGGAGAACCACTCAGCCCCATGTAAAGACACTTTCCTAAACACCCAATTGGTAGCTGTTAGTTACTATTTTGTGGAATATGTAGCTACCTCACTGGAAAACATCTGCACCTCATATGTAGAGCATCTCCATCCGTGTCTCAAAATCCAATCAATACCAAAGTGTAAACCCATACGGTCCTCCATCCCTCCCTATACATTCTAACATAAGGATTGAATTGATAAAAATGATTGTTAATTACTTAAACGAAATGACAGTCCCATATTGAAAAATTAGCTACCAGTCTAGGATATACTTTCCTGATTGCTTTGATAGGTAGCATGGATCAATTAGTTCTGACCACAGCTTGCAAACACACCTCCCTCACCAGCCAAATCAAATATCATAGCTGGTGATGAGTAATGAGGAGCCAGTGCGGGGACAATCTGGTTCGAAAGCCCTCCGGACGAATAGTCCCCAGTATCCAGCATTCGGTACACCCAGCCACAACAACATGGTTGGGCTCCCTCCTGGCCCTTTGCAGGCTGGTCTGATGACTCTTCATTGGAGTCCCACCATGCTCATGCCAGGTCGCTGTGGCAAGTCTTGTAATCTGCTATTGATTGGAGTATTTTGCTATTGCCAGCTGTACACCAAGACCTACAAGAAGAAATCAGTACACACAGAACACTGCTGCTATAGTCGCTGCTGAGGTGAGGAGCTCACTCAACCTTAAACATGCCTAGCAGCGTTATGTGTGTACAGGGCTCACTTATCTATTCTTGTAGACTTGGTGTACAGTTGCCAAACAGATTGCAGGTAGTAAAAATTGCTTCCATAAAACACACATTTGCCAACATAAGAAAAAATAAAAAAAGCAATACTAGATAAACTCAGCACCTTGAGGACCTCCCTTTGGAACAAAAGCCTAGGCACAGACTGGGGTAGTGCCCCACCCGTGTCTAATTATTTGTTCCTCTAGGTTTATACTTGGGTGGTCTGCAAGGCTGGAAGCCAGAGCTGAGTGTCACTAGTAGATGCTGTCATGGGGTGCTGTGGTGCTACACCCAAGTCTGCTCACCTGGAGGACCTTGGTAGGTGAGGAGTACCTACCTGTAGGGTCAGATAGAATGTCCAAGATTGGAGTTCTCTGCAGCCCTTTGGGGGAGAAAACTGTGCAGCAGGGGACTCCTGGACAGTCGACCAGGTGAGGACCAACCCCAGGTCGATGGAGAGAAATAGGACCCTGAGTGCCAGGGGCCCTGAAGATTTTCAGATGAGAGTTGGAAAAAGGAAGTTTTGTTGGATCTTTGCACAGTGCCTACTTTATAGGAGACCTGGAATCACCAGGGACACTATAGGAAACAAACCTCTAGGAGCTGCAAAGCAGACCCTGACAGGGGGTCCCCTCCTAGTCCATCCCTAAAGAACCACCCTTACATGCTAAGAGTTTTAATATATGTAGTTACAAATGTAAATGTTTAAATGCTTTCATTGTTTTTATATTTTTTTATATTCTCATTGTCCAAGGAGGGGTTACATTTATAGTGCTGCTGACCTTGTGTTTGCTTTCACTTTCAGGCTGAGGGTCTCTCTTTTCCGGGGCTGTTTGGCAACCCCCCTTTCCCTCCATCAATCAAGGTGATCGTCCTTGATGACGGACGCCCCTCTATTCAGAATTTCTACCTCTTCTCCTCCCCCTCCTGGCTGCTAACCAATCCCTCCTTTCCCCTTCTTGTGAATCCTCTGAGCTCTTCCCCTCCCTCTCTGCACGCTAAAGGAAGGCCTCATGCTAATACAGGCAGTACTCCTAGGAAGAGGACACTCACACCGCCTGGGAAGTAAGGTGCAAACTTTGTTTAAATATAACAACACCCCCCTTGTCTCTGTGGCTCTGGTTCTGTGTGAGGAATGAATGTGTAACAGCAGACTATGATTTTGATTATGTACACCATGGATGTTATATAATTGTATATTATTAGATAAAGGTTCCTTACACTGTCTGCTCTTCAGCCAAATGATCTCAGTGACTGCTATATGGATATAAAAATCTACACATCCCCTTTAAAAGGTAGAATGAGCAATGTGTGGTGGAGGCCCCTGGGCCGAAAATATAGTGTGCAGCATTATTGATGCAGCATTTTTTTTTCATTAAAGCAGATGTCCTGTGTCTTTGTGCAATGTCCGGTGTACCTGGGTGGTACCCTTCAGAGCGGCAAACGTCTTGGGCCTGACTGGACCAAGCGGCGGTACTGCAAAGTCCCAGTACCATTACTTGCTGGCGCCAGGGGGGTACATTCTGAGCTCTAGATCTCCGGACCTAGGGGGGCTAACAACCCACTGGAGGTGCTGAAGTCCTGTAAGGGCATGTGGATTGGTTGCAGATCAGACCAATCGGTGGTTCAGCAAATTACCAATACCCCCAACCATAGCCCCAAAGGTGGTGGAGGCACTCTTGCAGGTTAAATGGTGGAGCCCCAGAAACATGTGCCCTACCTATAATCCGGCCCTTGTCGTAATAAAATTAAACTGTAATTCAACAAAGTATTAGTGTATATCTACACAACCTGGTCATTTGAGTTTTGTTGTTTTTATTTCTCTCCTATAAATTATTTCAGTTTGTAGTTCAATAGAATTGTACAGATTATGGGTTGCACTGCAGGAGGAAAAAGATGAAACAATAATTTTTGGTCTTTCTGGAATTTCAAAGTGGACCAATCACCCAAATATTTACTATCCTGGTGACTGGTTTCCTAGGGCATTCCGATTTAGGGGATGGTCCAGATGGATGGAGTAGTGAATGGTTGGTGAATGGCCACTATGTCCCAACAAGGCTGCAGCATCAACAATGAGGTGGCAGAGTCATGCTTTGGGATGGAAACATAGGGATAGAGCTGGTAGGGTCCATGAAGTTGTGAAAATGACCTTAGCAAAATATATAGAGATTCTGACTGACTGCGGGTCTGCTGTATCAATGGCTGCTGTGGGCGTAAAAAGAGAGAAACTCAAGGTGTGGCCACCATTCTCCTCTGACCTAAACCCTATTGAGAATCTTTGGCAACCTCAAGCAAAAGATATACGAAGCTGGGAGGCACTTCACATCACAACAACTATGTACAATAATTTGGAATGCAGTATAAACTCTATTAAGTAATAAGCTCACCATAACTCACGTCAATACACGAGGGGGTGCACCACGATTACAAAAGACTGTGCTACACTGTACCTGAAAAACCACATAGACCAAACAACAAAAGGCTAAGGGGACAAAGTCCCTCTATACCTTAATGGCAGGAGCACAAAAAATGTTAAACTACAATTAAATAGAAAAATAATACAGCATTTTATTAAGAACATAAAAAAACACACAACAATTATGACAAAACATACAAGTTAAAAACCCTGCGTATCCCCTAATGCTTCCAGTGCTATTAACGAGCATTCAATACCTGGGAAAAGCTCCTTGATTGTAATATGATTGGACTAGGAAAAATACTTTATTTTTTGTGCCGGCACAAAACCCATGATTTGAAATATATATAAATAGCCTAACCACAACTCACAATATTGTAGTAATTATTATATTCAAATAAAGCACCCCCTGCCGATGGTTACGAAGGTCTGCGTGGAGGATTTTGTGTGGCAGTTTGGGGCGGTGACAGTTGCCTATTACCAATTTGATTGGATACGCGATTTTTAATTGACTTTTTTGTGAGTGTTTTATCAGCTCTATAATACATGTTTGTTAGCTGCTCAACAGTGCTGCACTATTGTTTTATTTGTGTTCTGTTCACATGCTAAACTCCTTGGGATTGTCTTGAGTCCTCGCTCTTTTGGTTTGGATAATTTCCTGTGGCCAATTTGAGTAACATCAGTGTGGTTGAATGATCTGCTGCACTGACCCTATGATTTGGTTTTATCTTGGCAACTAATTTACCCGGTTCCGGTAAGAGTTTACTCTTAAAGGTGGAGGGCACAAGTTTGTGGTTAAACATGCATGCACCGTGGGATCACAATTTGTGGTAATTAATATTTGGCCTTTTTTAAACCTCTGTGTTCATTTTCGGACCCCTGTAAACAATTGACAATCACAGGAGGAATAAAGCAAAAAACAAGATGCCTAAAACAGGAGCAGCCTTTGAGACGGGCAGGATGTGTGCCGCACAGGGCGCCATCATCATAGGGGCTCTCAAGGGTCTTCAGAGATGTGTTTTAATATATTTTTTTTCAATGACTGGGAACTGCTCCTGGCTCCCTCTACTACTGCTTCCAACCCCTCCCCCCACCCTGGGGCCATCTGTATGCACCCTGTTTCCACCTCAGGTTATTAGACAGCGATTTTGTTATTAGGAACCCTGCCTGTGTTGCCCCCTGCAGGGGAAAATACACATACTGCACATGTACAGAGCAGCACCTTGGAGAAGATCAGCTCATGTGGGCCACCAATGCTCATATACTGTATAACAGTTTGCAGGAGGTTGCCTGTCTGATATAAATGAAAAGCAACAACAAGGAACACAGGACGGGAGAGGAGCAGCAGGTGCTGCAAGTTCATGGAGCTCAGGACACATCTCAGCAACAGGAGGAGCAGGCTGTCATGCTTTATAAGGTCTAGGGTGTGAGTGCCTGGACACAGAGGGGTCAGTTCAGAGCCTGGTGAGAAAACTCACTTCTTTTTCATGAGAGAAAATGTTCAATCACTTTCATTGTCTACTGGGTGTAAATTTTCACCTGGCTCTAAATCAGCCCCAAGGTAGACATTAAAAGTGCAGGGCAATTTTATCTCCAAAAAAGAAGTAAGTTTTCTCACCAAGCTCTGAATCTACCCCAAAGGGAAGGCCAATGGCCTGTCCTGGAATCTTTTGGATCTCTGGTATTGGCAAAAATGTTAACCCTGACTAATAAAACTAGGCAATCACAGCCAAATATTTCCAGCATTGTGCTGATGAGGGCCAAAGGCCTGAAACGCATATTCACCAGTGGAAGGTGCTTGGCTGTGTAAATATTAAGCTAATCCTTGGCTTTGCACACACAGTGGCTTTCCTAGTGCCCTGGATGGTACCAAGATATCAATAGATGATTTTCATGGCCCCAACTACTACAAGGAATGATGGGTAAACTTTCCTTGTATTATTATTTAATATTTCTTGGTATGGGTGCTTTGTAAATACTTTCCGTTCTAGGAAAGGGACTTTTTTTCCTCTAGTTTTCCTCTAGTTTTCTAGGCAATCCCTCTAGTTTTGGTTGATTATCTTACGCCGACCTTGATAGATCTGCACCTGTTTTATCAAAGCTGGATCTGTAGAATAGAAAATTGCAAACAGATGTTTTATTCTGAAAACTTCCAGGTATAACCCAAGATGAGTCACACGTCCACACAAATAGCACATAATCATTTCTCTTCATAAGCTACTCAAAGTTCCAATCTACCAACGCTCTTATTTCATACTTCTCTTGTTGCCTTTTTGATGTATTACGTCCGTTAGTTGTGAGGTGCTTTTGTTTAAAAATATATCATCTACTAGTTAGAGCCACCCCACCTGGGCATTAGAAGGTCACGCTGACCTTTGAAATAGAAACAATGAACTTCAGGGGACAAAGGATGAAGCTTAAATATCATAGAAAATCGGCTAATAAATCTCAAGGGGAGGTACATATGAAAAGGTCTTGGAAAGAAAGTACAACATTCTTTCGGGAACTTTTAGTAAGGAAGTTGCCATCAGAACCGCTGTCATTGTATTCTAGACATAGGCATAGGTCCAGCATCCAGCATAGGGTTCAGCCAAGCTCACATGTCCTCACCTCCACCTCCACCTGTGTGAGGTACTACCAAGTATGCTGTATTCCACTGTGGAGCATAGTACTCTCTCGAAAACCAGGTGCGGTGCCTAAAAAAGTGACTAACTTTGCATTTTAAATTATTTTGGTGCTGGGGGGGGGGAGTCTACAGCTGTTCTATGTCCTGACCCATCCAACTAACCATCACAGCAGACGGTGCTGCATCTGCTGCAGGGGTTCTTGCTATCTATTGCCAGGTGGGGTGGGAAAAAATAACTGTAGTGCAGTCCTGGAAAAATTATTCAGTGGTTAACATTGGACAAAGTAATTCTGAATCTGAACTGGATAATCTAATTCTACAGCTGCATCTTTCCTGGGAAAAATCATTCTGTAGTTTTCCCAAGCAAAATAATTTAACGTCTGCATCAGGGCTGGATTAAGTATGGTGGAGGCCCCTGGGCACAAAATCTGGTGGAGGCCCCAGATACAGGATTTTTTCCTTTTAAAATAATAGTCCAGCCAGGTAACTGATGGTTGTCTGGCACACACCTACTTACTGGAACATCAGATCGAGTCCCTTGTGCGGGTGCGTGCTGCTCGGGAACTCTTGCTTTGCCATTCTGGATGGGGGGTAGTGTAGTCACCCAGCTGGTCCAACAGAAAACTTAAGCAGAAGGCTTATGTACAGTGAGCGGCCATCGATTCACTACTTTGCACCCAACCACACTATAGCGTTTCTGATGGCAGCTTTGCTGCTCTAGACTCTCTGTCCTGCCTTGTGGTGGCTTTGGCTGACCAAATGGGGGGGGGGGGGGGCACTGCCATTGATAGCTTTGTTGCTGGCCCTGCAGCCCATCAAACCAAAGACTGAAAAGCCTCCTGGATCAGACCATAGCCCAAAGGTTGGTGAAGGCTCCCTTTGCAGGGCTCTAGACTCTCTGTCCTACCTTGTGGTGGCTTTGGCTGACCAAATGGGGGGGGGGGGGGGCACTGCCATTGGGCCCTGCAGCCCATCAAACCAAAGACTGAAAAGCCTCCTGGATTAGACCATAGCCCAAAGGTTGGTGGAGGCTCCCTTTGCAGGGCAAGTGGTGGAGGCTCCGGGGCTAGAGCCCCTCTCATAATCTGACCCTGGTCTGCATCCATCTTGGGTAAAAAAAAAAAAAACATTGTGCGTATCCTGGGCAAATGAATTCTGCATCTATACTGGATAAACTCATTATGTGGCAAAATATTTCAGTGCCTGTCTGCATCTGTCTTGGTCAAATGATTCTGTGTCTGTAACCATACATTTGAATGGTTGTGTTTGCATTTTGTTTTTGTCTGTTATTGACCGGCCACTTGAAGGCAACCAGAATGCCGATGTGGCCCTGTGACACCCTTGCTTTAGATCGTTGGCACCGCAGTTGTGAGGAGCATCCGAAGAGCAGTAATTCCAAACCTGTTTTTATGGTTCCACTTTCCAATTATTACAAGTACCCCAATACAATCTTTCCCAAAAGAGTAAAGGTCAGCTTTAAAGAGACCCTGTACTCTGTGTATTACACTGGGATGAATGGTGCAAGTTGTTCTGCATCACTAAATGCTCCATGTCTGCAGCTTGAGAAGCATTGGAGGAGCACCAGCGGGCAGCACCCTGGGATGCTAGTAGGCCCAGTTGAGTAACTAAATGGGGATTTTCTAAAAGAGTGTAATCTAATAGGGACAGGGAGTTTCCTGGTCCCCAGTCAGAGCTGAATTTGCGGCTGATGTGCAGGTTGGTTATCAGAATACCTATATACCCCAGTGCTTCCCCTGCTCAGCATACCCATATACCCCACTATGAGTGCTCCCCCTCCCCAGAAAATCAATATACCCCACTATGAGAGCTCCCCCTCCCCAGCATACTCATATACCCCACTACTTCTCCACCCCAGCATACCCTTATTCCCCTCCTTGTGACAGCTCCCTATCCCCTCAATAGGACCCTGTCTATGTATTCAGGGATAAGTGGGTGCAGTGCACCCATTCAGCAGATGCCCTTCTGCAGTAATCTCCGGCTAGAGGAAACAGTGCATGGGATAAGACCCCGATCTTTGCTGGCAGTAGCGGGACAGTTAGCAGTGGCAGGTCACTTACCTGTGCTTCTTCATGCCGACTTCACAAACTTCCTCGTCAACTTCCATCCAACACCCACCACCTGCAAAGCTGCAAATCAGAATTCACCCAAGTGCCCAGCAGACACACACCCAGCCAGGCGGCATAGAGGAGGGTGACCTCAAAGCCACTATAGGACAGTTTGGGATCTGACACCCAGTACTGGCTGCTATGTACCCTCCCATCCTTATCACCCACGGCAATCACAGCATTAATGGCCACTATGGTGAAAGTGAATAGTTGGGCTTCCAGAAAAAGACGCAGCCTGGTGTTTGCTTGGCAACACTGCCACCACTTGGCACAGGACGATTAGTTAACCCTTTGCCTTTAAATTGTAAATTGTAAAAGTCCTCAAAATAAAAAAAAATAAACTGCAAAACATATTTCATTTTAACACACCCTGGTCTTAAACATTTCCACAAGCAAATATGAAAGTATGTCGGACACAATAGAGTGCTTAACTAGTTACCTGAGTTTATAATACTATGTTTGAGTATGAGTATGTTTGCCAAGCACAATGCCATGGTGGCCTTAGAGACCAGGAGGCAAGCCTGTTCTACATTTGCTCCACGGGTATAAAAGAGCAAGGAGGTAGAAGATGGATTATAAACCAAGGACGAGCACAGAAACACCACTTCTCAGGTGTCTGATTTGCTGTAAGTGATGAAGGATTGGATTCAGGGCTGAGACAACAAAAAACACCTTACAAAGTAACACACAAAGTAACACGAGACAAAGGAAATATAGTGCAACACTCTTTTACCAATGGCCTTACTCTTTTTCTATTGATGTGAAAGTATCTGGGAAGCCCGGGGCAGATTAACTGATGATGGGTAAAAGGCCAATCAATTTACCTTTTATAATTCCTGCCATGGTCTATTCCCCCCAGTGACATCTTATGTGTCAGGCACCATCCTCATGCATCCTCGTGCACCATCCTTAGGAATCTTCGGCCATCCTCGCCCCATCCTTCGGGCTGCTGTCCGAGCTCAAGCCGAAACCTCTGGTGGCATCAGGGATTGTCCTCAGTCACACGCCCGTCTAATTCCCTCTGGCAGCTGTGTGCTGCCAATGGCAGGCAGCACAGCCACCAGAACTAACCAATTGAATGGGCCAGTGAGCCCTACGTGTGTTATACATGAGTTATATGTTATGAGTCATGTGTGAGCTATTAGCCCTAGGAGTAGTGTTGGGCTAATCAGCTCTGAGATTGCCCCAGCCAGTTATCCTTCAATCTCCCTCTATAAAGGTGTCCTAAGTGCACTCAGTAATTGACCGTTATAGCCGTCGCTTTGGGTGCACTTGCTATGTGTATTTTACTCTGGTGATTGACCTGTATGATGAAATTTGAATCTTACCTGACTTCACCCTTGTCTGAACCCTCCTGTGCTGGGCCTTGAAGATCTTCTGTTGTGACCTCAGAAATCCCTCTCAACTCAGTCTCCGTCTGCCGATTTTGTACTACTCCTGTGTTTGACCCTTGGTTCGATCTTTGACCTGAAGATCTCCTTGCCCTTGTGCCTTGTTGTTTGGTCATGGGGGCAACCATGTCCGCTGAGGCATTATAAGTGCTGACAATGATTTAGTATCATGCATGCAGATGGTGCAGAGCTTTTTTTTTCAACGTGCCAGGCTGTGGGCCTGGTTTAATGGTTGCAAAAGTAAAAGTTGCCATCTATGAGTAGGCAAGCTGTGCTACTGCCCTGGACGTCAGGTTCATGGCGTGAAGCAGGAAGTGGCAAAATCCCAGCTATTCTTTTCCATAGGTGGATGAGGGCTGCTGCCATCGGAGCCCGGCATAAGCCTGGTCCATCTTCCCTCATGTAGGGCTCCACCATGGGAAAGTGACACAAGGTGACACATGGGAGAGCAGCCACATCATTGCATACATGTGGGTGGAGGGGGGCATTTCTTTTTATTTCTAGAGCTGTTAACTATAGAATCGACCCTGGTACCTCCTAGCTCTGCTGTACCAATATTTTAAGTGTCAATATTGTTGGACTTCAAGCATGATACATTTGTATTAAGCAAATCTACAAATTGATTCTCCTCTGTACACAAGTGATAAATATGACAGCAAACAAAGATGAAGCCTTGTGTTATAATGCACAGTCATGCTGTGTTGCTTTATGGACATTTGCCTGATGGATTGCCATCTGCGTATTTCATTATAGAAGAATTATTTATTGCTTAGTGTGAAACATATGCTGAGCAAGATGAAGAAACAAGCTATTAAAGCGGACCAACATCCTCCGCAGTGGCTCCGGCGCCGCCGCTATATGACAGGCTGGGGGGCATCCAGAATGCTGGAGACCCCCCCACACATAACCCCCAGGACACCCGTAATCCTTACCGAACCTAATCCTTACGTAATTTCGCTGGCCCATCTTGAATCCAGCGCCGCGATTGGCTGCCCGGCAGTCTCGTGGGCGGTGACATTTTGGGTAGGCGAATGTCCTGCCCATGTGAGCGAGGGACGGCTAATCACAGCGCTGGATTTCCAGCAGGCAAGCGAGAATTAGGTAAAGATTATGTGTTTTATGTGTGGGGGGGCTACAGCAATCTGGATACCCCCCCAGCCTATCATATAGTGGCGGCGGAGGCCATGAACACCCTCAAGGAGGGTGTTGGTCCGCTTTAAAATAAAATTTATGAAAAGACGGGTCATTTTTTTGAGCTTATTCTCACATGCGTCCAGACACTTGGATAATTATATTAGCACAACAATGCTCCAGCAGGAGTCTGAAGCCATGAAAAAAGAACCATTAGGAGAAGAGGAGAGGCAAGCAAAGAAAACAGAAAAATTACATTCTTAATTTAATTAAATATTTTTAATACGTTTAAAAATGAATTTCATTTTGTAATCCCATATTGTATTTTGCATTTGATCAGTTTATATTTTCCTAATGAACGTTATAACGTACTAGTAATTACTGGGAATATTCAGTGAGCTCTGGGGCCATGATTACAAACCTCAACCTTCATTACAGAAAATAGAGTTTTCGACTGCAATCCAAGGAACTATAGGCATTAGATATTTTAAAACCAATGCAGACAGAAGCAGGATACAAGGGATACTCACCTTTCACTCCACTGCAGAGCATCCCTCTTGGTCCAGATCTTCACCAGTAATGTGGCCATGTGAGGCAACCTCCTAAAGTGGCACTGCAGTTGACCTGCTTTTTATTTATTTAAAATACATTTTCTTTTTTCCTTTTATTTACCGTAACTCTAACTTTTTTTTAACTCATTAGTGATTCAGTGCAGATTGTGGTGCCGCTGAATTCTGTCATGTGTCTAAGTCAGTTATTGGTGGCTCAGGAGCCACAGCTCTGCTTCTACTTCCTACCCCTGCATTGCTCTGTTGAGTGTGAGGGTGTCTTTCTATAGTTCGCAGCAGAAAAGATAGGTTCACTCCTGCTCTCCATGGCCGGCCTTTGGGTGTGTGAGCTGTGCGGTCACGCACGGCTCTACCCCGATCTCTCTTTAAAGGGGCACTAGGAGACCCCATTTTTTTTCTCTTCCGTTTTCCTTTCTCTTACCTTCCCATGTCTCATTCTTTCTTATCTGGGATTCTCTATCTTTCTCTCTATCCTTTCCCCCCTCTCATTTCCGTATTCCCTTCCCATTTTCCTTCTTTTCTTTTTTTAACTCCTTCTCGGTTATTTTTCCATCTTTTTCCATCTGTTATTTACATTCCATTAATCTTTCTCTTGTCCCCTTCCTTCCATGTTTCTTCCTTTTTCACTTTTGGCTGTATCCTCTCGTTTTCACATTCCCTTCTTCTTTCTCTCTCCCTCTTTTCTACTATCAGTTCTCTCTTTTTCTGTGCACCGTACTTCTCTTTCCTCCCACCATCAATTCCTCTCTGTCCCTTTTTGGGTTCTGTAAATGTGATTTTACAGCATGTGTTTGGTGGGGGCGGGGGACCATCCTGAACTCCTGGGCCCCCCCGCAACATTTCACCTTAGGCTGGCCTTGGGTCCCTCTCCCCACGCTTATTGCTAAATGGAGGGGCACATGGGACAGGCATTTTTGCCCTATTGTTGGTATTCGGTTAATATTCCCCCAAGGGGGTGCTGACCCAAGCTAATGGGCACGTGCACTAGTATATCAAGAAGGGGGGTTCTCAATCTTCCCCTTCTTGCGATACAATAGCGCCTTGTATGTCTGCTCTTTCAAATTGGAGTTCCAAACACAGTTTCAATAACCAGCTTACCTTCCTTCTATGGAAAAGAAACCCTATAGCACGGCTCAGAAAGCCTCTTGATAATACTTCAGCATATAGCATAGGAAAATGGTTGTCCAGCTCCAGGTTAAAACATAGCTTTTACTGAATTATTTAAAAGCATAACAATCCAAACGACATATGTCTGTGCCAAAACATAAATTAAAGTTGCCCCCAACACCACCTGGTGACCACAGGACGCGTTTCGGGCAAATACTAGCCCTTAATCATACAATTGTATTATTTGCCCGAAACGCGTCACGTGGTCACCAGGTGTTGTTGGGGGCAACTTTAATTTATGTCTTGGCACAGACATATGTCGTTTGGATTGTTATGCTTTTAAATAATTCAGTAAAAGCTATGTTTTAACCTGGAGCTGGACAACCATTTTCCTTTCAAATTGGAGGACACACAGAGCTGAATCCTGAACAGAGTGTTAGGAATAGCTTTGTAATTCTATTTGGCCTGTGCCTAGGTCAGCATAATAAATGGCACCTGCCTAGGGGAATTTGCTAGTTATGGCCCATTACTATGGAGCAATTTGCAAATGAAAAATTGCTAAAGCAAACACAATCAGTCAGTAATTGACCTGTGGAAAAGCCCAATGCAATCAAGCAATGAACAAGTATTTCTTCACTGGCCGAGCGTTGTATAGTTTTGATGTCAAATATATCATTCGTTGCGTTGCTCTAACAAACAGTTAGTCAACAAATGGGCTGCACCCGAATTCCAGTCATAACTTTGTTCGCTAGGCCAACAAACGATCATTTTATCTGTTCATGGAAATGGACTGTTAGTGCTTCTTTCCCCCTTTTGTGACCCTGCAGAAGGTTAGTATAGAAACCCAGCATCATAGATGAGGGAGTGATGCAGGAGTTGCTCCCAATTTTCTATCAAACATTAGCTCTTTTTTTGCACTTGGTTAATGCATCATCAATCATCCACCATTAACCCCAAGTCCCCCCATTACTAGCCTCCCCAAAGGCCAGGGGGGGCAGAAGAGCCCGTGGCCATTAGGCTATGTCGGCTTGTAGCCTGCAGGGCCAGGGGCCACCAAAGCAGTAGGGGGGGGCCTCATGCCATTTTTGGGGGGGGGTTTAAAAAATGGGGTCCCCCCCGGGAAGGGGGACCCCACGCAATTTTTTTAAAAATGTAACCGTTTATAGTGTGAATAGTAGTTGTATTTTATTTGTAAATGTTATAAAGTGCTCTTTTCAGTTTGGGGAGTCTCCTGGACAGGAACGGGGGGCTACCAATACATATATGGTACTGTTGTAACCAGGAGAAATGGTTCACATGCAATATGGTTTTCTTTAATAAAATAAATGTTTTATTTAAAATAAATGAGACAATTTAAAAAAAAATATATATTTTTATTTTATTTTTAGTCAAAACTAAATTTGCAAATTCCGCACCACAATATAAATATAAAGCAGTAATTAAATTCAATACCTGTGGCCGTGCAGTGATGGGAGACTATCTCTGTCCTAAATTCAACTCCTAATATTGCAGTGGTGGTGAATCCAGCAATTCACCCAAAATAGCTCCAAACCACCGCACCCCCTCCACGGCAATCAATACATCAACCAATCGTCACTCGACCATGACATTCTTGGGGGACACTCAGAGTTATATACTCAGGTGATGTGTTTGTTTATGATTTTAAGTAATTGTTGCATTCTGAATGATACTTGAATATGTTTTTCTCTTGCCACATTTAACATTAATTGTATTGTATTTGCACAAATTTCAGCACTAATGCACTTTATGGATTGGTTATAATATTGGCACTTTATTGAAATATAATGTTTACAGAGTTGGGTTTATGGGTGTAATTGGGATGCCCCTGGGAATGTGCGGTCTAGTGTTATATGTTTTTTAATAGTTTGTTATGTGATTTTTATAGGTATTTGTCAATAAATAATCTATGAATTCATGATATATATTTGGTTGATGTATTGATTGCCGTGGAGGGGTGCGGTGGTTTGGAGCTATTTTGGGTGAATTGCTGGATTCATCACTTCAATATTAGGATTTTATTTTATTTTTACTTAAAAATACATTTCATGTTAAAGCCTGAACTCTGCTGCAAAAATAAATATATAATTTTCCTGGAAATTCCTGCAAAAATCTAGGTTAAACATAAAGCAAAATAGTGAAATATGACCTGTCAGCAGAGGGTGACGGGGAGGCAGGTAGCGACAGTTGAGCGACTGTAGCGGCATTTTCAGAGCGCCCGCTAGTAGTCGCTGTGCTTGGCCATTGTTCTGTAGTTGATCGGTTTGCCGTAATGTTGAATATTGGGTGAGGAGTCGCTATTTGACAGGTTCCGCACTGTATGGGAGCGCATGATAGCGACTGGCCCTAGCGACCGGCTCCCACCATATTCATTAAAAAATCACGCTCAAAAAATTCTCGCGGTGTAAAATGCATGTTTAAACCCCAGAGCATTGGCGGCGATGGGTTAAAAGTAGTTTTTTAACCCCCAAACCACCATATTTTTGGAAACCAAAAAAAAACAAGTTTTTTAAATAATTTTGTAATATGAATACATTAATATCAGACCTGTAATATCAATTCTGTACAATTAATTTTTTTTTATTTTTTTTACCTTAAAAATCTAAAATGGCAAAAGTGGTCACAGAATTTTTCACATTTAAAAAAAAAAATACTAACAATTAATTATGAATATTTAAAGATTGTTCCACTGAAATGCATTGGAGAGCGCCAGGTAGCGAGAGGTCATACCTGTCGCTGTTCAAGGTCGGACGCTGGCGCTGTGGGCTGAGGCTGGAATAATGATGAATGAGTGGCTATCTGGCGCTATCTCAGTCGCTAAGCAGGATAGGCTTGATAAATGTGTGATTGTGGTGGGGAGCCGGCGTTCTCATGGCGGGGCCCGTCATTACCGGCCGCTCACCAGTCGCTACCTGTTGCTATTCCATCATAAATAAGGGCCTAAATCTCAAGTAGGCTGGCAATTAAAAGGGTTAATAGTACCTATGCATGTTGGGTATTGTTCTGCTCGGGGGACCTTGCGCTTTCAGATTTACCTTGTTTTCTCTTGTTTGCATATTGATATTTTAGGAAAACGTGTTTTTTATTCTGCTTTTTTATACATTTTTTAGGGAAACTTTGAGAGATTACTTCCAGAAAGATGAGCCCACTACAACATTCTTGGAATGCTTAGAAAGCTTAAAGCAGACCCTCACTCTGAATAAGAGTCTATCTTATATGTTTCCCACACTCTGTACATACAGATTGCTAACATTAAAAATCATCCTACCTGCATCTACTGCATGTTATGAGCCTTTAAACATCCAAGATGGCGGCTCATAAAACATCAGGCAGCCTGCAAACAGGAAGTGCCTCCTGACTGTGCTGCTCTGCATTCTGGGTTTGCTGACCTTTTCCTGACCCCAGCTCCGCTCTGTCTGAGCAAAGCACAGCTATAACCAGCCCCCCTGTACTTTATCCCACTCTTCTCTCCTCAGTAAGTGTGATGCTTCTGAGTCAAAATGGCGGCACCCATATCCTAAAGTCCTGAACAGAGTTGCATCCCAGTGGGGGAAAGAATAATAAGTGACTAAAAACTTAAAATATATTAACTTTAGATGCTGGGGAATCGTTTTTTAAGGGTTTGGGCTTTTCAATAAATCATGGTGAAGATCTGGTTTAACATGTGTACTTTCAGAGAATATATGGTTTATGGGGGGCATTCCAAATGTAAAGGGTTGTTTTGGTTGAAAAAGCGCAAGGTGCGCACTTTGTCTGCAGAGCTGAGTTTGCCAACTCTTCCCTTGACAGTACCTATGCATGTTGGGTATTGTTCTGTTTGGGGACCTTGCTTTTTCAGATTTAATTTGTTTTCAGATTTAATTTGTTGTTTCTTGTTTGCATAAAGTTTTTTAGAAAATGTGGCTTTGATTCTGCTTTTTTATTCTTTTTTTTTTTTTTTTAGGGAAACCCTGTGCAACCAAAGAATTCATTAAGAGATTACTTCCAGAAAACTGCACCCATGTCAGCAAGCCTGGTACGCCTAGAAAGCTTGAGGTGTGTACTTCCAGGGTATATATAGTTTGTGGGGTTATTTCAAATGTAGAGGGTTGTTTTTCTTGCAAAACTGCAAGGTGCACATAGTTGTATTTTATCTTATAATCTCCTAAAGCGCTGTTTCAGTTTGGGTGAGCCTGCTGGGCAGGAAAGGGTGTCTACCAATACATATGTGGTACCGCTGTAATCAGGAAAAATTGGGAATTCACACACAATAAGATTTTATTGAGCAACTTACAACTTACATATTTTATTACAAAAAAAACACTACAAATAGTTTTTTTTTGCACATATTTTACCCCAAAATATTAAGAATACACCTAAAAAATGACAAATTAGACATTTCATGTTAATGCTCAGACTCTGCTGAAAAAAATCAATATATCATTTTCCTGGGAAATCCCTTCAAAAATCACAGTTGAACATGTGGAGCGCAAAATAGTGCAAAATGGTCTGGCAACAAAGGGTGACAAAATCTCCAGATAGGCTGGCGCTTAAAAGGTTGAACTGTTGCCCCATCTGTATGCATTATACTCAATCACACTACTGCCGGGATTCAGCAAACAAAACAGACAAAACACAGTAACAAGACACCCAGCAGCACTTATTGTTTGCAGGCGACCTGCAGATCAATAAGCCACCATTTTGTTGATAAAATTCACTACAGCAGGAGCTAGAAAAAGGTACATGAATTTTTATGTGTAGCAATCTAAATTGCACCAGGGGAGAGATGCATATGAGCACTGTTTGTTGTGTTGGTCAGGATTAAAGTGGACCAACACCCAGGGGGGATCGGCCCGGGAATCTATAAGATTCCCGGGCCGATCAGATCCCTCCCCACGGGACATCCGAAATCGGGATGCTCCGCGGGGTGAAACCCCCCAGGACGCCCAGAAACCTTACCTTATCCCCGTTCCAACGGCGCATGTGCGAGCCGCGGCCACATCTCGTGCTTCTCTCTAGCAGGGCGGTCGTTTGTGGATGGCTGGCGCGGGCGCGCTCCCTGTTAGAGTGAAGCACGAGAGGCAGCCTCCAGCGCGTTTAGAGCTGCTGTGGTTGTCCGTTGCTTGTCCGTACATACCACAGCGGCTCTGAGCGCTCTGATTGGATGAGCGCTCGTATAGGAGCGGGGTGGAGTGAGTTATTTAGGGTTATTTATTGAGTTATTTATCGAGGGGTTTCACGGAAGTGGACCAAAACCCAGGATAGTGAAAATCCTGGGTGTTGGTCCACTTTAAGTCATTTTTGACTATTGGTCCGCCTAGTCTCTATAAATGTCAGATATTTATAAGCAGCCTGCACCACCTGCTAGTGTTTTTCTACTCTTGTAATAGATGTTTTGTCAGCAGCTGCCTCTATCTCTGAGGGCCCTCCTGGAAGATAACATGGCTTGCTGTGCATGAAGGATGCTGGGTGGCCACATCGGTTGCTCCATGTTTTGTTTCTTCGGGATACATAAAGGTTAATCCCTTTCACAGTCACTCAGCACATAATAGGTAGGTGTACAGTTACCATATAAGCAATAGGACACCACAACCTGATGCCTCACCTAGTGCTCTGAGGTAATGCTTTACATTGCTTTGTTGTATTGGATGACATTGTATTCAGACTGTTTTGTAACTTATGGTACATTAACCCTTTCAGTTCCTTTCCTATTAAAAGTTATCTATTGCTTCAGGAACACTTTCTTCTTTTTTTTAACCTAATGAGTTGCCTTCAAAGGGTTAGTTAATAACAAACACAGAACAAAACATTTCCATTCAAACGTATGGTTAATATGTAATTCACCCAGGTTTTTTTTGCTCAGGACAGACACAAAAGTACATTGCCTAGGCCACCCCACAAACATTTATTCTCACTTCACCTGGAAATAGCTACCATGGACCCATGCAGCAGTTGGTTTGGGAGGTTGGATGGGTAAGATGTTGGGTTGTGTGGTGAGAATGTTAAAAAGGCATGCGCCAGCTGCTTTTACTGGCACTGCTTCTCAGGTCAGGATTAGAGGTGGAGTCAACAATATGCTGTGTTTTTTAACAAACCTTGGAGTGACTGGGCCAGCTATATGTCAAAGGACCACATAAACAGGGTTGCGGGGCCACATCCGGCCCCTGGGCCTTGAGTTTGACACATGTGCTATAGGCCATAGCTAGGGCAACTACTAGCTGTCTCTAGAAACTAGGAACAGAGGGGTTGGGGTCACAGGATGAGAATAGGTGGGCAGAGACTTGGGCTGAGAACAGGTAAGTGAGGTGAAAGGCTAGGAACAGGTGAGCAGAGACACAGGTTGGGATTATATACATGTAAGACAAACAACCAGTCTACACCACTAGAGAGGCAAGCCTCTTGGGGTGTGGGAGGTCTGGTATTCGACGAAGAGTCCATACCCAGCCCACAGCTTTAACAGAGCTTGCTATGGTGGAGGGTACGCTAGGCCCCAGACTTGGGAAAAGCAAAACAGTGGAATGTATTGGAACAGTGAGGTAATGAACACCAGGAAAAAAAGTTATGCATGAAAATTCATGATTTTTAATGCTCATAAATTGTGGTATACATGCGTGCAGGCTATATACAGTGAATTGGTCCCTGCCACAATCGGGCGTCCCGGGGGATTACGTAATCCTTTATGCACTTTAGGTAAACAATAATAAAGCGGTATAAGCGGATGGTCCGTTTTCAAAAACGTAGCCAATTTTTCATCGATGACAGAGTCATCCAGAGCTCTATTAATTATACCATCGATCTGAATTTTCAGATCCTCTGTGGGGTCTTTGTTGATAGGTGTATAGACCATATTATCATTAAGTTGGCCCAAGATCTCGTTTCTATAGTCGGTGGAATTCATTACGACTATGGCCCCTCCCTTGTCAGCAGGTTTGATAGTTATTAGAGAATTGTCACATAAGGATTTAAGAGCCTGTCTTTCCTTCATAGAGAGATTGTGTTGTCTAGGTTTTATATGGCATTTCAAAGAATCCACAACAGCATGGGATGTAGGTGGGGGACTCCACGTACTTTTTGGTTTGCACATACTGAGATCAATGCCAGAGGGAAGACCAGTGTGTCTAGTTTCAGTAGATGGGTGATAAGAGAAAAATGATTTTATGCGTAGGGATCTAAAGAATTGTTGCAGACCAATTTGTATATCAAAGTGATTACCTTTAGAGGTAGGAGCAAAAGTAAGACCCTTGGACAATACCTTGATTTCTGCAGATGACAGGGTGTGATCCGAGATGTTTATTACTGTGGAGCTGTCTTGCTCCGGGTGTTGTACTTGATTTGTGCTGGTGGTTGCTGGCGACTGCCCCGTGGACCTCCTTTTGCCCCTCCTTGTTCGCTTTGTTTTTTTTTTTGGTTTTATTTGCCATGTTATGCACTTGATTGTTTGTTTCACTAATTGGCACTTACCTGGGCCCCGGCCGCGCCGTGCGGCGTCTGCTCAGGCGGCGCCGAACACGGCCTCTCTCCCTCCTCGCGCGTGCGTCATCAGTTCCCGGGCGCGCGCGCGAGACCTGTTTTCCCTCCGGCGGCGCTGTGCTCAGCGCGCCCGCCGGAGGCTGTAGATTAGCCAGGGGGCACTGGCACGCCCCCTGGTTCGGATTAAAGGGCCAATGAGCCCTAGGTTCTGTGGGGCTTACGCCCCCCTCCTTGTCTGGGCCAATGAGCCCCATAGATGGGATTGGGCACTCCGTGCTCTCCCAATCAGACCTGTGATCATACGTACACCAATCACATACACCTTCCCTTCTTGTCTGTCCCTATATAAGGTTCACCCTGTCAGTTGCTCAGCGCCTGTGATAGTGCCTTGTACCTAGTAGCTGCTTGTCTCTTGTGATTATTCTGAACTCCCGTTGCCGACCACCGCCTGTCTTGACTATCCCCGATCTGATTTCCTGTTGCCGACCTTCGCCTGTGTTTGACCATCCCTGATCTGATCTCCTGTTGCCGACCTCTGCTTGATCCTCGACCACGAATTGTCCAACCCTATTGTACCGCTGCCATCTCAGAACTTCCGTTGCTGACCCTAAGCCTGTTTGGACTTCCGTTATACGCTCAGCGATTGGGCTACTCAGTACCACTTCCAGCCACGGGTTCTCCAGGCCTCTGAACAGTAAGACTCCAATCTTTGAGCCATTGAAGTCCTGGGGGCAACCGATCCCGGGCAGGCGTGTTCTGCGTCCCGGCAAGCGGGGGCTCCTATAGGTGAAGCTGGCTGCGGAGATTGGGGGTTGAGGTCTTACCGAGAGGGCTGGAGTTATCTAAGTGGATTGCTGTAGTACCCGGAGCGTGACATTTTGTGCTTGAATTATTGCCTATTGTTTTGCTTATTTGCCTCTTGATCTGGTTTGTTATCTGTTATTTTGCCCTGAATGTATGATTCCTTCTTAATGCTACATATGTACTTTCTCTAGTGTATCATAGAATCTGTAAATCTCACTGTATATAGCCTGCACGCATGTATACCACAATTTATGAGCATTAAAAATCATGGATTTTCATGCATAACTTTTTTCCTGGTGTTCATTACCTCACTGTTCCAATACATTCCATATAGTTTGGTGTCTGATAAGCAGGGACACCTTTGAGGTGTTTGAACCCTTAACCTTTTCTCTCTGCTCCTTACCTTTTCATCACCTTTGATGTTAATCAGAGTACAGTGTGCTACAACCAAATCCATTAACTTATTAAAAAGCAAAACAGTGGACAGACAGTACACAACAAAGCAGACAGCAGGTATCAGTAGATGGGAGGGCTGGGGGGCTAGTGGATGGCCTAAGCCTTGCATAGGCAATGTAGGGTCTGGGCCTCAGTATAGACAATAGAGGATCTTGGCCCCTAGTACAGACAACAAAGAATCTGGGCTCCAGTACAGACAATTCAGGGTCTGGGCCCCATTACAGACAATGAAGGAGGTGGACACCATTACAGATGAGAGAGTGCATGGGCCCAGTACAGAAAATGGGGGACCTGGGCCCCAATACACAACGCTAGGAACATGGATCACACAGGGCTGGAAAGCACAAATGCACTCATTAATAGGCAAAGACAGAGGAGGGAATTACAAACACCTGTGAAAGGGCAGAGAGAATGAAGCAGAGGACTCAGGGGGAACCACATAAACACAACAGGCACACACAAACAACAGCAGGTGGCTCAACAGGGAGAGTGTAACATCTCATCAGTTATCCCGGTCAGCTTTAATTGCAGTCCCAAGGATGTCATGATGTCTTATTTCAAGCCCCTCGTCTGATTCAGCAAAGCCTTTTCTCTATGAGAACTTTAGTGTGAATTTTTTTCATTTTTGCATGATTTTTTGTTTGGAAGCAATACCTCCATAAAAATGATGAGAAAGGGGCTCTGAATCAACCCTATTGTGTACAGACTCGTTTCTGGTTCCGTTGAAGTATTGTAATAGTAGACATGCTGGGCCGGGGAGGCCAGGGACCCAGAGGAAGCCTCCCTCCTCCCATCCGCCCAGTCACACTCATCATTGCGGTTTATTCAGGTGAAAGAGGATAACACGTAATACAGTATAAGATTTAGGTAGGTGTGGTTCTAGGATGGTTTGGGTTGGGGGGTATGGGGCAGGTCCCTTGCCGCACACCTGGCAGTCCCTTATTCCATTTTTCAGTTTAATGCTATTGTCAAAAGGTTTGGGGTTGCATACTGGACCCAGGGTTCCCAAATGCTCAGGAAGTTATCATGTCTGTCATTTAGTATACTGGTAAGTTTTTTATTTATTAAGAACTCCATTTATTCTAGCTTTAACGTCTGAGATAAAAACTTGCTGTTGTTTCCAGGCCTTTGCTATTGTCTGTTTAGTAGCCAACATGATAAATGAGAACAGTTTGTTTTGCAGGCCATTAAGTTCAGGTGCTTCGTGGCGTAGTAACGCCACCCATGAGTCCCATTTAGGAGTGACTCCCAGGGTCCTCCCAACCATTCGAAAGACCTGTTGCCATAGTCGTGCCACCATTGGATAAGTCCACCATATATGGAGTACATCTCCTCTCACAGAGCACCCTCTTAAACAATGCCCCAGGTACGCTGGGTAAATTTTGTTAATTCTATCTGGTACTAAGTACCAGCGGAGCAATACTTTATATGCTGACTCTACTGTGAGGGAATTCATCAAACAGCCCCATGTTGCACTCCAAACACCAGGCCAGTCAACCTGTTCCCCGACCAATCCCAGATCTCCCTCCCAGTCTCGGATGTACTTATGGTCCAGGTGTCTCGGAAAGTTATTAAGAGAATAATAGAGCAGAGAGATTCTCCCCAGTCTGTTTGGCTCCCCAACACACAGAGACTCAAAGTTGGACCATTTCCTGTAGGGAGCAGCCCGGGTCAGTGTGGGTTTCAGCCAGTGGCTTATCTTTATGTAGTGGAACCACTCAGACAGCGGGAGCTTGTATTTACGTCTCAAGTCTTTAAAGGACATAAGTCCTCTGTCGTCTAGGAGATGATGAACAGTTCGAATGCCTGCGCCTACCCAGTACGAGAAGGAAGCCTCGCCCTGGAGGCCTGGTCGGAAGAGTGGATTGTCCCATAGGTTAAGCAAAGGGATGTGGGGGGTCATTAATTTTTTAGAGTATTTCACCGAGTCCCAGACCTTAAGGGAATGTACCATTAAAAGGCTCAGGTTCTTAGGTCTGTACGTGTGGGCCGACCCCAGAAAGGCGTCCAGCGGGGTCTCCCCCAAATTTGGGAGCTCCAGAAGAGCATAAGGCTATTTCAATGTAAAATAGGTTAAATAGTCTTGTGTCCTTCAGGCACAGACCACTAGCGCTTTTGCTTATTAGAATGTTTTAGCATAGGGACTAAGCAGTATTGTATTTCCCAATTAATTGTAGGCTGTTTTCAAACGGGGAATTTGGACCGCCACCACCCCACTTTGAACTGAGCAACCCTTCGTAGTAAAGACCTTCTGTGGGGTAGAAGACTGGGACATGGAATTGCCCAACATGAGCAGAGGAGCCGTTGGACTGCCAGCAAGTAGAACACACAGGGAACCTCTACTCTATAGCATTCAAGCTTGGACCCCTCCCCAACACAAGTACTTCTCCCTCACACAACAGTCACTGCAGGGCCGGGGCCTCAGACAGGGGCACAGCCACACCTTACTGGAGACTCAGCGGCTTCCCCTTTGTGGCCGGTCAGTTCCTTTGAATCCTCTCTACTCCTAAGGATGCCTCCTCTGTCACATGCACACCAGGGTCCCCACGGGCTTCTTTCCACCAGGGCCCTCTTGTCACTGCAACTCAGCACGTGCTTCACTCTACCCAAGTCCTCCTACTTTCTTCCAATTGCACCAGACTTACACAGGAGGCTACACCCGTCTTCCCCTTAGCATGATCTCTCTGTAGTCTCTGTAAACTCTCTGTATATCTCTCAATACATTGTAGCCAGAGGTTTTCCCCCAAATGTATACATTGCCACCTAGCTCATCCAAAAGGGCAGCTCTGAACTATAGTTCTGTATAGTTCTGAGCTTGAATAAAATTCTGCTTCTCTCATTTGTGGTCTTATACCCCCATCTAGTGACCAAAGTGCTAATAGCAACACATTCTATATTTTACTGGACAATTCCCACCGAAATTCCTTTTTTGAGCTCACGGATGTGTCAGTGTGGTTTTTCATACTACCACAAGAGCAGTGGATAACAGGACAACAGGGAGAGCAGCGATAACAGACCGCGATGGCAGTTCTTACAGTTAGATCTTGAATAAATTCCTTTATTTAATCCACTGTAGCAATCCAATTAACTTACCGGTAAGTCCATACAGCAGCTTGTAGTTTTGCCCGTTTGTACCAAATACATAGTGTGCCATCCCTATTTAGTTACATTTTGCTGCACAATGTATAGCCTATTTCTGGCATCCCAAGGACACAGACTAAAGTTTAGCAAAATGTTTGTGTTTATGAGCTTGATTAATAGGTAGGTAAAATTTGCATGGCCCCCAGAATCAGTTCTAGGGATGGGCCCAAGACACCCCAGACCAACGCTCCAGATCTTTAAATACATCCCAAACAAGGTGGTGGAGTTTTTCACTGTAATAACCCTCTAAAGATCTAGATTTACTGCTTATTGACAGCAATCTGAAACCACAGAATGAAATATACATGATGTGGTTATGCAGATTCTGATGCTTTGTGCCCCCCCCCCCCCTTCTGCGGGCTGCATTGCTTGTCCCATATTATTTACTTTCGATGGTTTACTAAGCTTGGCACATTTTTTTCTGCATTAGCTCATAGCATGGCCAGTAATCAGTGCAGATAGAGAAAGTAAGGCAGGGCATGTCATATGTATTGGTTTTCACAATAAATAGATTATCTGCATGGACCAATCACTATCCTGCAACCACCAGCACTCACAGTGATTCAGCAATTAATACACTGAATAACTTCTCGTACTCAATAAATCTTACTCAATACACTTCCTGTTAATTAAAGGGCTACACCAGACAAAGCTAATTGTTACACCATTGCATTGGGCTACATCTGACACTGTTCTAAATTGTTTTCTGTTTTTACATTTAGGAAGAAATGGCTGAGATCAGGGATGGATTAAGTGTGGTGGAGGCCCCTGGGCACAAATCTGGTGGAGGCCCCAAGTACAGTATTTTCCCTTCAAAAACAACGAACAGCACCACTCCATGCTGAGCTGTGGGCACGGACTTCTCATGGTCCTCCAGCGGTGAATAAGCTGCCACTATCCCATCACACTGGAGGGTGCTGAGAATGCCATTCACTGATTTCTGGCATGCAGAATCCACAGCCCATGAGCCCAAAAGCAGGGTTACCTAACCAACCCTAAAAGTGCTGTTAGTTGTATTTAACTAGTGGGCCATCCCAACTAGGCATAGTCTCCAGTATGCCTATACCTCATCTAAAGAGGACTGAAATCTCACTCCTATCCAGTACCCGTAATCAGTAAAACCTATGGAGGGCTGATAGGTAGATGGGCAGGCAGGTAGGTTATTGAAAAAAAATCACCTGAACCCCATGGCAAGCCTGTTCTTACACTGTAGATCTTGCAATTTAGCAACAGAACAACATGAGTGGCAGTTTTTGCTGTGTATGGTATGCAGGTGGGTGGGTAGGCTGGTAGATTGATGGGTAGGTAGGTGAGTGAGCAAGATAGGTAAGTGGGTGGGTATGTAGGAGATTGGGCACATAGGTAGGCATGTGTGTGGGTAGACATATAGTAAGGAGTGTAGATAGTTGGGTAGGTAGGAAGTTGGGAGGTAGGTAGGTTAGGTAGGCAAGAAGGCACGTAGATAGGTAGGTGAGTGAGTATGTAGAGGGTAAGTAGGTAGTTAGGTGGGTCAGTAGGCAGATAGATAGGTGGGTGAGCGGGCAGGTAGGTAGGTGGGAAGGTCAGTAGGCAGGTAGATGGGTCATGAGGCATATAGGTAGGTGGGCAAATGGACAGGTAGGTAGATGGGTAGGTAGGTAGTTAGGTGGGTCAGTAGGCAGATAGGTAGGTTGGTGAATGGACAGGTAGGTAGGTGGGAGGGTCAACAGGTAGGTAAGTGGGGGGTCAGCAGGTAGGTAGGTAGGTATGTAGTTAGGTGGGTGGGGCAGTAGGCAGATCATTAGCTGGGTGAGTGGACAGTAGGTAGGTAGATGGGCAGGTAGGTAGTTAGGTGGGTGGCTCAGTAGGCAGGTGGGCAGGGAGGTAGATGCGTAGTTAGGTGCGTGAGTGGGAAGGTAGGTCGGTGGGAGAGTCAGTAGGTAGGTTGGTGGATCAGTAGATGGGTAGATGTGTAGGTGGACGAGTGGGCAAGTAAGTAAAGGTAGGTAAGTAGTTAGGTGGGTGGGTCAGCATGCTAAAGTCTGTTAACACCATTTTTAATATAATGAAAAAAACGTTACTGGAGATCTGAGCTGGAGAACCTTCCTGACTTGTCTCATGCTACCGGATCCAGTTTACTTATGGTAAAAAGCACACATGCTGGCCAGCTGACTGATTGGCCGATCCTCGCATCCCTCAGCCGAAGCACCCGCCCACACGCACGCCGGGCCGATGCTTCTTCACATATGTCAGCTGGTCGATGAAACCTGCTGACGATTGTTAGTCCCGCCCACCCGATCCTTCCGCCTGATAGACAGCCACCCGAACCTCCCGCACACGCCCACGTGATCCTCCTGCCTGCTAGCTAGCGCCTGATGGCTAGCTAGCACCGGTCCTCCCGCCCACCTGCTTGTCTACACGACCCATCTGCTGGCCGATCCCCCTGTACATGATATGTACAGGAGGATCGGCTGGCAGACGGGTTGTGTGGTCACGCAGGTGGCTGGGATGATCTGGCCGCTAGCAGGCAGGCTGGCGGGGGGATCGGACAGCTTGCAGTCAGTCAGCTACGCCCGATGCCCGCATGACATGATCCGCTCGCCGGCCGATTCTTGAAGTTGGTGGAGGCCCCTTGCGCCCCGCTTTTAATCCGGCCCTGGCTGAGATATCGGGGTATACAGATGCACCTCCTGAGACACCCCTTACACCCCATACCTACAATCGTCTCAGCAGAGCAGGATGGATTTACGGGGGTCCCCTCCCTCCTCCTGCCCCTCTCTTTGCCTTCTACTCCTCCGGCAGGTTCTGGGCTGAGGCCGGGTGATGGCAGCTGGAGGTCAGCAGAGGAAATGCAGCCCACAGATCTCTCCCAGAGATTTTCTTCAGGAAACGGGCATGATATGTTCTTTCCTCCCTGCTCCTCCCTTACTGCGGGCTCTCAATGGCAGCACAGAGAAAGGTGGCCACCCCCAGCATTGTGTGTCCTGGCTGTATGCGCAGCACTGCCACCATTACTGGCTTATACTTCCCGCTCACATACAGGAGTCGCCGCTACCCCATTTTCCCTTCTTGTCATGGGGTGATGGGGCGCAGCTCACCCTCTTTGTAACTCCTCAGGCTGCCCACCTCACACCAGCCACAGTACTGCACTGCCCCGCTCTACACCTGCCACAATATCATTCTGCCCTTTCCTTTTGGAGTGTGCGCATGCACTTTGGGGGTGCTCACTTGCATTTTGGAAGTGTAAGCATGGGCTTTTGGGAGTGTGCTTATTCACTTTGGGAGTGGCCACATGGGCTTTGGGGGTGCCCACATGCATTTTTGGAGTGCATACATGCACTTTAGGAGTGTGTGCATGGACTTTGGGGGTCCACACATGTACTATGGGAGTGTGCACATGCACTTTGGGAATGCATGCAATTTGGGGGTGCACACATGGGCTTTGGGAGTGAACACATGCATTTTGGGAATGCGCATATTCACTTAGGGGAGCGCACATGCATTTTTGGGAGTGCACAAATGCACTTAGGGAGTGCGTGCATGGGTTTTTGAGCATGCAAGCAAGAGTGCTGGTCCAATGTTGCCTAGCAACAGAGGGAGAGGGGTGAAGCGCAGCCAGGGTGTCTTGTGCAAGTTCTGGGAATCTTACAGACCCCTCCCATTATTCTGATTGTTATACAGCATCGCAGATTCAAGGGCTACGCCCACTTTTTTCAGCAGCGATATCATGAGGTAAACTGTAAATCTCGATATCTCAACAATTTCTTCTGCAATTTAAAAATGGAAAACAGTTTAGGACAGCACCGAATGTAGCCTGGCGCTTAAAGTGGTTGCCACATGACATTTGCATTCACGTTGCTTACGTTTGAATGTATCCTTGTATTCAGTTATTGTGTAGTGTCAGGGTTCATAGGATCAATGCAAACCATAAACACATGTATGTTGCACCAGCATTCATAAAGAATATCTGTAAGGGGCATCACCAGAAGCCACCCCCCAATGTGGGTACATCATCAGGCTGATTCATTAATAGCGCCAGGTAGCGACAGATGAGCGACAGTAGCGTTATTTTCACAGCGCCCGCTAGTGGTCGCTGTGCTTGGCCGTTGTTCGGGTGTTGACAGCGACTCAGTCGGTGTGCGGTAATGTTGAATACGGGGTTATGAGTCGCTGTTTGACAGGTTCCGCGCTGTATGGGAGCGCATGACAGCGAACGGCCATAGCGAACGGCTCCCAGCATATTCATTAACAAATCACGCTCCAAAAATTCTCGCGCTGTGAAATGCTTGTTTAAACCCCAGAGCGCTGGCGGCGATGGGTTAAAAGTAGTTTTTTAACCCCCAAACTACCATATTTTTAGAAAAAAAAACAAAAACATGTTTTTCAAAACATTTTGTAATATGAATACATTAATATCAGACCTGTAATATCAATTCTGCACAAATTTTTTATTTTTTTTTTAGCTTAAAAAAAATATCTAACATTGCAGAAGTGGTCACAGAATTTTTGACATAAAAAAAAAATATATAATAGCAATTAATTATGAATATTTAAAAATTGCTACATTGAAATGCATTGGAGAGCGCCAGGTAGCGAGAGGTCATACCTGTCGCTGTTCAAGGTCGCTTGCTGGCGCTGTGGGGTGAGGCTGGAATAATGATGAATGATTCGCTATCTGGCGCTCTGTCAGTCGCTAAGCAGGATCGGCTTGATAAATGTGTGATTGCGGAGGGGAGCCGGCGTTCTCGTGGTGGTGAGCGTCATTACCGTTCGCTCACCATTCGCTACCTGCCGCTATCCCTTGTTAAATAAGGGCCCATATCTCTGCCTGAGAGCCAAGGATAAAAGAAGGGGTAACTATGGCCATGTCAGGTCTCTGTTGGCCATTCTGGTTCTCAGACACACAGGCGAACAGGCCACACGATTGCCCATCAGTTGGACTCATTGGTGCAAGTGCCTTGCAGTGGCTTGCATGTTTTAGTATCTTTGACCTGCAGTATACCTATACCCACATGGGTTAAATATAGGAAGTACTCAGGGTATGTTCTGTATATCCTTTGCGCATGCACATGGCTCCTCGGGTTGTGTTCCTGCTTTGGATTGGATACTCTTGTGCTGGCTCTGGATTCTGCTTACCAGGATCTCCCTCTGATTGCTTCTCTGGTTTGTCTTTGGCTCATTTATGACTCTGCTCCTCAGCTGCCAGCCCGACCCTTTTCTTGGACTTTTGTGTTAATTCTTGCTTCCAGGCCTTGACTCTGGCCTGAACTTAAATCTAATGTCATTAGACAGCAAGCAGCTAATCTGATGACTGTCCCCTACGTTTCTCCTCTATATCCTGCAGCACAGGGTAGAAGCCATAGCATGGTTCCAAAGTTTGCCCTCGTTTCAATAATTTTATTTCTCTGGGACTACACAAAAAAGTGGTGTAACAGCCTCTCTGTCCCCTGCTGCTTTAGTGTGAGTGAGCATGGCAGGTCACAGTGGTCTTGCAGTAGTCATTGACCACATTAGAGCATGCCCATGACTCTTAAAAGTGCACAAGGACACGCCCTTCGCAACTTTGCCACGCCACAAAATTAAAGCAAAGAAAGAGGCCACAGTATGGTATTTACATGTAATCTGAGATTTTGTTTGCTTTTTTTTTTAGATTTTTTTTTGCTGTCCCTCTCTGTAAGATGGCAGGCAATCAGTCATTGCATTGGTGTGGCAATGACATCATTGCATGAATTTTGCTGAAGAAACTCTAACTTCCCGGTTCTGTGAAGCGGAGAGGGTCTTGCCTATTGTAACAGGAGGGATTGCTGGCCTTTTACCTTTCTCTGTGTTAGAGGCCACTAGCGACTCCCTCTCTTTCCAAGGTTTGAGCAAGCTTATATGGTAAATTTGATTTGGTTTTCTTCGGTCAGGTTGGTGTACTTTTTAATTTACTTCACCCTCATTTCACATGGACCTTGCCACTTTGCCAAGAATTTACTCTCTACGATGAGCACTAACACCAGGACCCTATCCCCGGGTTAATGTTACTGATCCTTGCGGAGCGTTTATAGAACCGACTCCGAGTCTCTTGTGCTCTCTGCATGTGTTCCTTTATGATCGACTTTACTGCAGCAATAGGGCCACATGCTCTTTGAGACTTTTATAAGGGGTGGCTTCTGTTTCTCTGGTCTTCCTGTTCTCTATATCCAGTAAATACCGGGGTGACGACCATAGCCCAACTCAGAGAGAGAGAGCCCGGTGGAAGCTTGGGGCACTTGCAGGATTGCAAACATCAGGTGGGGCAGCAGACAATCCCAATCCAGATTATCTTTTTTTTTTTTTGCAAACAGTCACTCATAAACCCACATTAAATAGGCTTCATCACAAAGCTCCTTGAGTTTAGAGATTTGCATTGCATCATGGTTTGCCTTTTGATATAATTTGTTTTAATTTAATGGGTTAAGTTGGGTTTTCCACTACCCTTACCAAATAAAGTATTTTCTATTATAATGTTTCTATTCCAACTAGTAACACCTGTGTCCACCCCCTTTACCTCCCTAACCTACGGTGATTTCTTGAAGAATTTATTTCTTTTCTTGATCCAGCGTAGCTCTCAGGAACCCCCAGTGCACCCTGTTGAAGGCTTTTTCCGCATCCACTGCCAGCACGCAGGCCGGGATGGCCCGCGACTGCGCGTGATGCATCAGGGATATAGTCTTAATGATGTTATCTCTCGCCTCCCTTCCTGAGACAAACCCCACCTGATCCAAATTGATCAACGAGGAAAGCAGCGGCTCGATTGTAAAAGCGATGATTCTAGCAAATATTTTCACATCCACATTGATCAACGAGATCGTCCTGTAACTTCCAGGCAAGGTATTGTCCTTACCGGGCTTTGGGAAGACCGCAATGTGCACCTCTAGGGCCTGTCTCGGCAGCTTCTCCTTCCTGATGAAGGTTTACTCAACCAAAACATTGAGGGTTTAGGTTGTCATCCAACAGAGGTATACTGCTGTCTTACCTTACCATTGATGTCTCTTGTTTCTGTTAATTGACTTACATGTATGCATTAGTGCTTGTTTATGTACCATGGATTGTGTCCATCTCTGTATTGCACACTGCTAGTCTCTATGAACGGTGTATAACTGATTTGGGTTATTCCCCTATTTCATTGGTGACACAACCCTGGAGACTCTATATTCATTATGTCTAGAGCTTTGTATTCTTGATGCAAACATATCTCATTGTAAATATTGATCAATTACATTCATTATATTTATTAAAACTTGTCACTTTTTTGCATCATGTTGTAGTTGGATGTTCATTAGATATCTCTTCAATTGTATGGGTCTAACCCCTACCCTGAGCCATTTCTATATCAGCACGGCAAGCTTATGATACAGAAATTGAGAGGAGAAATAGAGAACAGAAAAAACTCTCACTCTCTCCTTCTTTGCTTTCCTCTCTCCTCTGTCCTTTCTCCCCATCTATCTACCTCCTACCCTCTCTGCCTGCCATCCATTCTTCCGCGTTGAATTTACACAGCCCGGGCAGTGTAAAGGGACTTGGTCCCACTCTTGTATTTCTAAGTCCTGGAGGCCGATCGCTTTGGTGAAGGAAAGGACCTTGTCACCTTCCTTTAGGAAATAGGATTTCCCACTGAGGATGGCGCTCAGTCCAAAAAGGATTGTCCACTTATATCTAATTTGCCTTAAATTTGTAAGTGGCTTCAGGATGTGTATTTTACTAAGGGTAGAATATCTTGGGTTCTCAGTGCATCTTTTGTTTTGATTTGGCCAAAGCAATGTATTCTGTCAATTTTGATTGGGGGCTCTCTACCAGAGAGATGTCTAAATAGTCATTGTGCATAATCCCTTAATTCTTCTTGTTGGATAGATGTCGCTACCCATTTATTTTAATATTATTACGGTGGTTTAATCCTTTTAATTGGTAACTTTACAAGCAAGATCTATTAGGACCTTTTGGCTCTCCTTTTCCATCTTGTACAATGAGTAATCTTAAGCCACAAGTTTTCCTCTTTTT
Source organism: Gastrophryne carolinensis (assembly GCA_027917425.1). Taxonomy (NCBI): domain Eukaryota; kingdom Metazoa; phylum Chordata; class Amphibia; order Anura; family Microhylidae; genus Gastrophryne; species Gastrophryne carolinensis. The sequence goes on from CM051241.1 coordinate 33,041,971, forward strand.
CTTTCTTTTTCCTTTCCCCTCATAAAAAAATCACAGTTTAATGTGGATTAATTCAGCTTGAAAACCTCCTGAAATTTCCTAGTAAACAAAACTTATATAGTGAAGCTTAATATAGGCATATTACATTTTCACAATCTGCTTCCTCCCCGCTCCCCCCCGAATTACCCTCCTGAGGTTTAGATGACCCATATGCTTAGCTCCTGGAGCTGGTGATCCCAGAGGGATAGTTTACAGCAAGGAATTCATTGAGTACAGTAGGGATGGAGGCGAGTGGAAAGCACACGGCTGACCGAAAGTCTGCCAGAGGTCGTGGACACACCACTGCACCCACCTAGGCATGTACACTCAACAGAGGACTGGGAAGCCGAACTGCAGCATGCACGACGACAGTTAGAGCGTCTGGGAGCTGCGGGATATGTAGCTAGGCTTAGAACACTCATCAGCGAGACAGGGAACCATGGAAGCCGGGCTGTGGTATATGAAAAAGCAATAAAAGCAGCAGTGAGGGTGGCGGTGAGAGCGGCCGGGACCTGAGGCAATGAGAGCAGCCAGAGGAGCAGCAGGAAACGCACAGACAGTTCGCATTTGCCGCGCATGCTACAGAAGCGTCGGGGCAGTCAGCACTAACTCCCTCCCAATTCCTTCACTATCAGTCCATCCATCTTTTTTCTACCACCTTCTTTACCTATATTTTTCAGGGTCTTATTGAAGTGCTGTACTAAGCCATCCATCTGTGGGTGGTAAACTGAAGTGTGAATCTGGGAGACTTTAAAAAGCTTACACAGCTCCTTCATAATCTTAGACATAAAAGGGGATCCCCTGGTTTGTGAGAATTTCATATGGGATTCCTGTACAGGAAAACATATAAAACAATTCTCTTGAAATATTTTTAGACATGGTGTTCCTCAAAGGCACAGCTTCAGGGTAGCGGGTGGCATAATCCATTACAAGATTTATTGGTGTCCCCTAGAAGACTTTACCACTGGCCCCTCTAAATCCATTGCAATGGGACCTCTATAATTGGAATTGGAACCAAATGGCTGCAGAAATGAGACCTGCTCCGTTTCTGTAGCAAAAATTGGTACTCCATCACAGACGTGTTTCGCCGAGGCTTCTTCAGTGTGTGGGTCCATTATTTATGCATCCTCTTGTTGGGGGCCCGAGCGTCTGGGTTATAGTTGCCGTGGTCCTACCAGCTTAGTGTCTATACAGGGAAATCCGGTTATTCCTTCTGGTTGTAGTAGGATGGTTTTGTTTTTCGGCCCTTTCTGTCTCTTCTGTGGAGAACAGGGGTGAAACTGCAGTAAGGTTATCTGTGGCGTGTTGCTTGCGCCGGTCTGTGCGGTGCTGTATATGCACACTACTACAACCAGAAGGAATAACAGGATTTCCCTGTATAGACACTAAGCTGGTAGGACCACGGCAACTATACCCCAGACGCTCGGGCCCCTAACAAGAGGATGCATAAATAATGGACCCACACACTGAAGAAGCCTCGGCGAAACGCGTCTGTGATGGAGTACCAATTTTTGCTACAGAATATTAAAAGGCCACAACTTGCTACAAATTGTGGACCACAAACCCAAGTTGCTACAAACTGAAGGGACCAACAACTAACCGACCTCCACATTTGAATGTACCTAAGGACTTAAATGGGTTTGTCTCCCAATTATAAGACAGAACGCAATAACAATGTACTGTGTATGAATATAATACATGTTTGTACGTTTTGAACAACCCTAGATTAAATATTTTTGACAATAATTACATACAGTGTGTGACTTAGAGGTAATTTTTTTTCAAAGGTCTGGCAGCTTCCTTTTTGACTGACCAACAGGCCAACGTCCGGCAGCCAAAGGGGACTAAGGCAGGCCAAAAAAAAAAAAAAAAAACCCTTCTCTAAAACAAAGAGTTCCCTGAATTTCTTATCTCACCCAAGCCAGCAACCTGGGTAAAATATAAACTCCCTCCACTGTACAGCCAGCTGCATGCCGACAGCTGTTTTAGAAGCATGGATCACACTGGAGGAGCCCTGCAGTACCAGCCGCCCAAGGTTGTGAAGATAACTGTGGCCTGCGTAGACACAATGACCAAACAACTGGCTTTGCCTGTTCTATCACTTTATTAGAGTAGGTTAAATTTACTTGTTAAAACAGACCAAAACCTTTCGGTTATGTAAGATACGATATGTGTACACACACGCAGCATTGTTAATGTGACTACAGGAATTGTTGTAGGGCAAAAGACTTATGTCAGTGCAGAGACATTTCATGAATTCAGCTACAATTCAAAGTGGTTTGTGTTCACAGTTTTTGTTTTGACACAACACAGTCTTGCCACATAGACAGAGAAATACTGAAAATTCCTCAATCATTTAAAACAGGCTTTACTACTACAGGCTTTACTACTAGGATTCAGAAAATCCTTAAAAAACATTGGAGTATACATAACAAAAGCTGAACTAAAGTGATGTATGTCAATGTGTTGAATTAGGGAAAAGAGTAAGGGGGAGGAGGATTCCTCCTGGCTTGTCTGGGAGGTTTTTTTCCTCTTCCACTTTCCTCTTATGTATTCTTGAGATCAGCCAATTAGCAATGCTGCTTGTTATGGGATGACCGAGGGGGTTGTACACACTGCCTGTTATTAGGTTCTTTGGGGGGGGGGGAGTATTTTAGTACACCATTTGGTTTAAAATATTTTGTTCTTTTCCCCTCGACAACCTAGGTGCATCTTATGGTGCAAAAATTTACAGTATTTTTTTAATTTACAGAATTGAAATGCTGTGAAATAATTAAAAAATTAAATCTGCTTTTGTACCTACAGTACAGTCAGTCCCTAGTTATTATTCTTCATATATTATACCTGCACTTGCTGACCCTTTCCCCTCAGTGTCAGGAACGCTACATTATCTAAAAATATAAACTAGGTAACAAACATTGCAAAATAATTTATTTACTCATCAAACATTGCTACAGATGATCTATGATCATTACCACTGACTTTTATTATGTTGCAAGTTGCAATCAAAATTTTTAGAAAGTCAAATAATGGCATTAGCGGGCCACGTGAAGATAGCAAAGAATAGAACTAATGGGATGGACCATTTCCTCTGAGTTTATTTGATTATTGAGAAGTAGCGCACATAAACTCAGGGTATCAAACTTATGGAGGAGTAGGCTGCAAATATAGATTATTAGTCAACCAAGATATCTCCTATCCTCTTTCTCAAAATCCAGACCATATTGGAAACAACTCAGACTAGGGGGGGGGTAGACACAATATAGGCTGTGTAAAGACTGGGCGCCTCTATAACCTATATGTGATGATTGGGGTCTTATTTTGGGGTCTTCTCCTGTCCTCCACTCTGGTCACCTCCTCTCATGCCCGCCTCCAAGACTTCTCACGTGCAACTCCAATCTTCTGGAATGCCCTCCCCCACCCAATCCGCCACTCCACAACTCTCAAAACCTTCAAAGGTGCCCTTAAAACTCACTTACTCAGGCAAGCATATAATCTGGCTTAACTAAATCTTCTAAAGGGCATATGCCACAAAGCTCAATACTGACTGTTTGTGATCCTTCCCCCTCGTCTTCACCCCTCTTCCTTTAGACTGTAAGCTCGCAAGGGCAGGGCTCTCTCTCCTATTGTATCTTGTACTCAGAATATCCACTGTCAAATCTGTAAAACTGCATTTGAAATAGTATATGTACCGTATGTTTCTACCCTGTCTGTAATTACTACTTTGTAAAACGCTACGGAAGATGATGCCGCTATATAAATAAACACTAAAACTCAGACTACAGGCCCCAGCCATCACATTATACATTATGGGGATCCCAGGCACAATACAATGCAACCTACATATTGTTAACATCCCGTAAAAGGTTCCGTTAATCAATATAAATATATTGTACCAGATTCATCACAATAGCCTCGATTCATAGACATATTTGTCTGGACTTCTGTAGCTGTCTGTGTATGTTTTTGTGGGTGTTTGTAATTTTTTTAGGTTTTCCGTTGCATTTTCATTCGCACGTTCATTCGAGCTCATGCGTATATGCCCTTTCGATTAACGAAAGTAAATCGGATCCTTTGCGTTAGTTCGGATAATTTTCCCAGCTAAATCTGATATTTTGCGTTCATTCAGATAAGTTACGTTATTGTTATGGGCTTGCGTCTCATTCAGAGAGCTGATTGCCGAGGGACCACCACCCTATAAAACCGTTTCATTTGCAATCCCCTTACAGGACCATTTTGACCTCGGATACCTTGCTTTCAACATGTTTTGTGCCTTTGTGGAGGAACATCACCAACTCCAGCTAATGGGCATTGAATGTATCAGCAGGGCCGAGGCCAGATTGCACCAGCGACGCATGCATATCGATGGCATGCATGGCGTTGAGCTGTTCGAGCTCACCAGACTTAATCGCGCTTCCCTCCATAAGTTGTATAGTGAGCTGCGGCCATGGTTAGCCCGCACCACAAGGAAGGGGCAAGCAATTTCAGGTATGACCAAGATGCTTGGATGCCTGCAATTTTTGGCGAACGGCTCATTCCAGAGGCTGGGTGCCCTCTCCGTGGGGATCTCCCAGCCTACGCTGAGCCGCACGCTATCCACATTTTTGGAAGGCATGGCTACCATTAGTCAGAAATATATATTTTTTTCCTGACGACATGGTAGCCTGGAACGCGCTTAAGCTGGCATTTTATAATATCGCCGACATGCCCAACATCATGGGTGCGATTGATTGCACCCACGTTGCATTGGTCCCTCCTGCAGCCGACGAGTACATCTATAGGTAAGTTCAATCGGTCATTTTGTTATCTAGTTTTGAAAATTTGTATTTTAACTATCTATTAATCCCTCCTGGTAAATTGTCCCTGTGAAACAGCTTACAATGTATATCTATTAATCCCTCTTTGTAAATTATCCCTGTGAAACAGCTTACACTGTATATCTATTAATCCCTCCTTGTAAATTGTCCCTGTGAAACAGCTTACACTGTATATCTATTAATCCCTCCTTGTAAATTGTCCCTGTGAAACAGCTTACACTGTATATCTATTAATCCCTCCTTGTAAATTGTCCCTGTGAAACAGCTTACAATGTATATCTATTAATCCCTCCTTGTAAATTGTCCCTGTGATTCATTTGACCGTCTTTAGCTTCATCAATGTTTTTCATGTCGGCCAAAGCCAAACATTTTCATGTGGACCATAATTATTCATTTTAAAGTTAATCTTTAGTTGATCCAACATACATATACTTTTTTGGGCCAAAACATACTTAGGTACTTAGTTTGTGTTATTTGTATTGCCCAACATGTTTTTGGGAGGATGTTAGCAGTTAGTGTTTGAGTAGTTTACCTTGCCTTGCTAATTTTTTTAACTTTTCTTTTTTCCCAGGAACCGCAAAATGGGCCACTCACTGAATGTCCAAGCAGTGGTGGCCCCGGCGTCCTCGCCGGGTTTCTAGGCTCATCCCATGACACGTACATATTGCAACGATCTGGATTGTACCGTCGGTTTGAATATGGAGAATTCTCCCGTTGATGGCTCCTTGGTAAGTTGACGCAAATAACGTCATTCACTTTTCACTGTATGCCTATGAATATAGTTTATGACCCATGTTTGAACCTATGGCTGTTTTTACCCCTTGATTACATGTTCAACCGGACCTTAACCATGATCTTTAGCAAAGCACAAACCCTTAAAAACTGATTTCCCAGCATTTCTAAATAATATATTTCTACTTTCTAGTAAATTACTTATTATTCTTCCCCACACTCGGCTGAAATTCTGTTTTTGACTTTATGATAGGGTCTGCCCCATCTTTGCTCAGATGCATGACACTTACTGAGTAGAGGAGAGCGGGAGAAAGTGCAGGGGGCGGGTTAGAGCTGTGCTTGCCTCAGACAAAGCAGATCTGGGGTCCTGAAATGGTAAGACATCCCAGAATACTGAGCAGCACAATCCTAAGCCAATTCCTGTTTGCAGGCTGCCTGATTTGCCCTCATCCGCCATCTTGCATGTTTAAAGGCTCAGAACATGCATTAGATGGTGTTAGGCTTTTTTTTTTTTTTTAGCTGAGCAATCTGTATGTACAGGGGGTGGCTACAATTTAAGATAGGCTCTTAGTCAGAGTGAACTACCGCTTGTCACAAAATTTATTTTTCTAATGTGTAATTTATATAAGTATTTTCTTATTCTTTAAGGTGATTCCGGCTATCTGCTTCTTCCCTGGCTGATGACGCCCGTCCTTCGGCCACAGAATGCGCCCCAGGACGCCTACAATAGGGCCCACCGGAAGACCCGGGCCGTTGTGAAGAGGGCCTTTGGCTTCTTAAAAACTCGCTTCAGGTGTTTGGACCATACCGGGGGGTCACTCCAGTATGACCCCAACAAGGTCATCGATATAATACTGGCCTGCTGTGTCTTACATAACTATGCCATCATGCAGCGTGTCCCCCGGTATGTGGATCTGCCCCCCTCTCCACCCAGCCAGGACCCAGAAGATAACTACCGTGGCACACCTAGTGTCTCTGGCCAAGCTGTTCGAGCCAATTTGATAAGCACCCATTTTGCCTAATTTGTTTTTCCTGTTTTTGTTTGTTGCATGTAATTATTTATTTTTACTATAATTTGGCTTTGTGAATGCTTTAGTATTGTTTTTTTGTATCAAATAGTAATGATTTAATTACTAAAATATTAACACATGATCTGAGCCTCATGCATATTTTTTGGGACATGTTTGTTTAGAAAAAACTTCTGTAATCTCAAAAAAACCCAAACATTAATGCATCAACAACAGCTAAAGTCACATTCAATATTTTTTATTTCAATATTAAAAATTGGAGTTGAAGGGCACTCGCAGTCCTCATGTACATACATAGGACACCATAAATATACATTGGTGCAGAATCATGGCACCTAGCAATTGGCCACATCCAGGAGTTTTTAAGTAATGCACTCCAGGCCGAAGTTTCAATAACAAATAAAATAAACAGACAAAGGGAGCAACCATTTGCATGTCAATATTTGGCCAGTAATACATAGGGCCACATACACACCCTCTCCTGCTTGGCCACATTTGCCACAGGCACAGGTGGAAAGCAGCTATACCTATGCCAAATCCACGCCTGTAAGTCAGTGGCCCACCAAAACAATAACCCCCAGTCCAAATGCAAGTCCAGTCCAATCTTTGCCAGGGTTCAAGGTAGTAGTTTGCCAGCCCAGAATGTCCCCCAATCAGGCCTACAAACAGGATGGCCAGACACAATTTCATTAGGCCCAAGATTGCAGCGTGGCAGCTTCAGTGAGGCTTTAGCTCAGGCATTGGCTAGTGGGGTATCTCAGAACTCTAATGAGCTATATGGGCGAAAATCCAAATCAGACAAGCACAGCCATAAAAAAGGCAATCTTGGTAGCGCTCACCAGACAGGTCAATACATTGTGGATGTAGAGGAAATATGTGGATACAGGGAATATAGCTGTTAAAATGGGTGTTGCCCATAAAACCCTGGTGGTGGGCCTTGGAGGTGGCCCATCACCTGGGCATGTGTGGCATTCATAATCTGCCACTGTTCCAACATGAGTCTATTGCTAGTTCTAACTTCCTCGAGCATGGCTGTGAAATTATTAGTTAAGGTGGCCACGTGGCTGTTGCCCGTCCTAAATTCTGTCAGCATGATGGTGAATGTATTATTTAATGTATCTAATTGTGCACTAAGCTGCTCTGTGGTTCTTTGAGTCACCTGGCAAAAAAAACACCTCTCATGGTGCAACGCTGACTCCAGAATTGGCACACGCCTCCCCTGGGAAACTGGTCGACGTTGCTGACTACGTCTACCAATTCCCAAGATTTGAGCGCCTGCAGATGCTGGACCTCTAGGGCGAGCAAGAGTCTCAGATGTGCTCGGCAAATCCTCTGCAGCAGAGCTACCACTGGGGACTGTAGGCTCAGTCTCAGCCTGCTGCCCACGATGGGCTGGCAGCATGCGTCCAGCTTCACTCTGCTGCAGAGGATTTGGTGCAGTAGCATACAGTGGCAGGACAGTGGGACAGTGGGACAGTGGCAGATTAGGTTCCAGGGGGGTCAGTTCTGAAGGTCCCATCAAGCTGGCATCCTACTCCATCTCCTGGATTTCCTCCATCAGTTTGTGGGTCTGTTGGGACAAGTGTCAAAAAAGGTTAAGTTTGGGCCCTAAATATATTTGTTATGCAAATAAGTCATGTTCATTCACATGCATCAGCAAATTCATGAAAGTCCACTTACCCTATATATCTGGTCCTGGCTCCTAGGCAGCACGGAAGTTGACGGCGTGGTCAAACTGGATGAGGCTTCCACACTTGCTGAGGCTTGATGCTGGGCTGTATTTTAAATAAAAAGTCACATAAACACCCAAAAATCCCTTGATGATCTGGATTACTACATATGCTTCGAAAAAACACTTGGCCAAGCAGGAATGCCAACTCCCACAACTGTCCAAGGTGACCTTCACTATGAATGTCATTATCTGTTATATGTATGAGTCACCCTGTACATACACTTTGGTCACCTTAAATAATACAAACATGCATGTACTGTACTTCATTCCCACAACCATAAAGGCCAATTAGGGACCCACACTCAGCTTGCAAATAGCATTTTGCTTAAGAGTATGCTGTTGGGCATTCTTCCTATGTAGACCTTTCCCTGACCCCTGATCAAGTATTTGAGACCAAAGCACAGCTAAAACCCAAGTGGCCTAAAGACAAAGAAGGAAGTGTTGTATATGATTGAGTAGAATCACACAACAGGTAGTGCTTTGCTAATATAAAGACTTTAATAGTGACCATAAATCCTGTCCAAGGTCATGTATGGCCTGCCAAATTGGAAAATGAACAGACCGCAGACATTAAACACCCTGCAAAAACTGTAACCTCCCCTACAAGCCACTCCCTAGGGGCATGTGTTCATATATGCCTGTGAGCCTCATTTTACACATTACTAACCTGCTGGAATGGTAGGGATGTCCCGTCGCCCAGAGTGGCCCTCTAATGCCACGGGATGTATCAACGCCAGCGCCATCATGAATATTGGAAGCAGGGTGTGTGACATACTTGGAATAATACCATTTTTGATTACTCACCTGTAAAAGGGGTATTATAAGTATGTCACACACCCAGCTTCATCCCGCCCTTTTTTTGTATTCTGGATCCTTTATATGGTGAACCTTTTATTATTAAAGAATTTGCAATTGGTTCTTCCTGGTCCCCTTACTGCTTTCTTATACTGGGTAATGTGTGGGAGGTCCCAGGTATTTATGGACCGGGAGGGGCTTCCTTTTTTTCTAGTCAGCTCTGCAGAAGTTCGCCCTCTACTGGACATAACCCACATGTCATGAATATTGGAAGCGGGGTGTGTGACATACTTATAATACCCATTTTACAGGTGAGTAATCACAAAATGGTATTTTTTCACGTTTGCTGGCAGCCATGCTGGTCAGAGCTCATTCAGAGCTCGGCTGCCAAAGTTGGGGGGGGATGCGTTCTCTAGCCATGCGGCTTACATATTGGCAACCATAGGAAGGGGTGGGTCAACCAGCTTTGGCTTGTTCGGGCCTTATAGTGGAGGACGGGAGGAGGGGAAAGTGCTGCTGCATTTGCCTGGTCCGCGGCTCGGCCCTCCTTTACCTCACTAGCAGCATAAGGCATCGTCATCTTGTGCAGTGCCCGGAGGTTTCTGCTGCATCCCTGGATTGTCACTTGGCAGCTCATGCATTGCTATCCTGGGCTGAGGATCGGCCTCAGTGCGGCTGCTGCCCCACAGTGTTCCCCTGGTCATATAGTGCTCCCTCTGAGGGTAAAGCCTTTTGGCTTTTAGTGATTCCTTTCTGAATCAGACATTGTTCATGTTGTTGCAGGGTGGGGGTCCGGAAGCTGTTGCATCTTTGGCCCGTGGGTTGATTTCAGCTGTAGGGAGGTTGTGTTTCATGTAGTGCAGGCAGGTCTGACCAGTAGTCGACAGACAGGAGGGTGTGGGGACCAGTGCTCCAGCTGTATTGCTTAGTAGTTAGAGCAGCCATTTTACCATGTCAGAGGTATCCGATGCACTGGGGTTTCATATTTAAAAGGAGAGGAGTGCAGCGTGTCCCATGTGTCAAGTGCTCCTGACTTCGGCTGTGGGACCCCTGTGCACTGGGTGCACAAATGTCCTGCACCGCCTTACGCAGATCGTTCAATTTCTCCTCGGCTTCAGGCTCTGACTCGTCTGAGCAGGCTACCCTCTCGGGATGGGGGGGGGCTGCCAGGTCTATTTTTGTCCCAGACTAATGGAAAAGGAGTGGGAGAAACTGGATAAGCTAAGGTCCTGAACGCCAAGTAATTCTTTCGGAAGGAGGCAGTCAAGGTTTTGTCTTCGCCACCTGAGGAAGACGAGCCCCGATCGGCATACCCTTACCCCTACTTCGAATAGTGCAGCCTTGAGAGACCTGGCGGATAGAAGGTTGGACCCGCTGGCCAGGCATGCATTCTCCATGGTGGGGTCGGCCGTGTGCCCATGTCCATGGCAGCAGAAAAGGCATTTGCGACATGGAGGTGGGTTCCTCTGCACTTCACTTGAACTTCTTCGTTATGGAGGTCTTCAGATACATTGTGCTGGCTATGGACGATGTGGTGCATCTGGTGGCTAGGGGGCTGGCCTTGCTGGTCATCCTGTGATGCATGGTGTGGCTGAAAAAGTAATTGCCCGCCACTGCTTCCAAGAAGAGGCTTACTGCTGCCCCCTTTTTGAGGGGTCATCTTTTCAGTTAGCCTCTCGATGACCTGGTCTGGAAGACCAAAGGTGGGAAGTCGACTAGGCTTCCACAGAAACAGAAGCTGAGGACCTTGTTTTGCAGGTTGCCAAATTTTCATCCACCGAGGAAACCTAGACCCCAATGGGGTCAGCCAAGCCCTCTCAAAGTTGATGGGGCGCCCTCATTCATCGAGTGGGGGGGGGTGGCTTCTGCACTACGCTTTGGTATGGAAACAGGGAATGGATATCCTTTGTTTCTTCCGGATACAAGATCAAGTTCTGGACCAGACCTCCACACAGCTTTGTGGCATACAAGCCTTCCCAGGAAAGGGCGGACCGGGGAGTTGTAGTACCTGTGCCCCCCTCAGAGTGGGGCTGTGGCTTCTATTCAATACTATTCATCATCCCCAAGAAGGACGGGTCCATTCGGCCAATCCTGGATCTCCGGCATCTGAACAGTTACGTTCGGGTGCGGAAGTTTCACATGGAATCCCTAAGGTCGGTCGTGACGGGGATTTTCTGGCCACAGCGGACATAAAGGATGCTTATCTGCATGTCCTGATCTTCCCTGGTCACCAGCAATACCTGTGCTTTGCAGTGGGCGGCCAACATTTTCAATTTGTGGCACTGCCGTTCGGACTGTCCACTGCCCCCTCGAGTGTTCACAAAGGTCTTGGCAGTGCTGATGGCAACTTGCTCATCTGAGCCCCATCTCTGGCAGAGGCACTGCGGGATGTTCGAACGGTCCTGTCCACATTGGAACTTTTCGGGTGGGTGGTCAACTATCCCTAGTTCCAGGTCACAGCTCCTTGGTGGTCACTTACCTAGGTATGACACTGGAAATTCGATGGGCATGGGTCCATCTTCTGCTGCATAGGTGCACGGCTCTTCAGGAGATGGTGAGGTTGCTGCTGACAGACGACCATTCCACGATCAGGCAGGGCATGCGCCTCCTTGGCCTGATGGTGTCTACCATCGAGGCGGTTCCGTATGCCCAGTTCCACTCCAGACCTTCTGAACACGGATGCCAGTCTGACAGGTTGGAGTGGCATTCTGGACAACTAGAAGGTTCAGGGTCCCTGGGACCAGACAGAGTGCAGTCTTTCAATCAATGTGTTGGAACTGAGGGTGATTCTGCTGGTTCTCAGGCATTGGTCTGCCCAGCTCCGGGGCCTTCCGGTCAGATCTTCTGTAACAAGGTCCTCTGTGGCACCCCAATTCTCAAGCGCTGGCTTTAGCGGCTTGGCTGTTGAGGCCAGCATATTGGAAGAGAGGGGTTTGTCCACCGCAGTAATTCGAGCCTTGATTCAAGTACAGAAACAGTCATCCTCTAGAATTTACTACAGGACTTGGAGGGCCATCGTGTCTTGATGCAAATCCAAGGGCCACTCCTATAGGAGGTTTTTGGTACCCAAAATATTGGAGTTCCTCCAGCGAGGCCTGGACACTGGCCTACAGCCTTAAAGGCCAAGTCTCTGCCATTTTTTCCAAAGGATGATTGCAGAGCATAAGTTAATCCACATTTTCATGCAGGGAGCTGCGCATGTTCAGCCTCTGCGGCGGTCTCTAGCCTTGCCCTGGGATCTCAATTTGACCCTATCAGCACTTCAGGGGCCCTGCTTTGAACCCATGGTGGAGGTTTCCCTGATGACCTTCCCTTGAAGGTGGCTTTTCTTGTGGTGCTCACTTCCATCTGGCAAGTTTCGGAGCTGGCAGTGCTTTCGATCATATTTTTGGCGCTGCATGAAAACAAAGCGGTGTTTCATGTGAAGCAGGATTTTTTGCCCAAGGTCATCTTTCCCTTATATCTTAATTAGGGGTGCTACCCTCCTTGTGCCCACACCCCACTCGCAGTAAGAAGCGACTCCTTCATTCTCTCGAAATGTGGTCAGGGCATTCTGAGTCACTGCTCACTCCACCAGGGCGATTGCCATGTCTTGGGCTTTCCAACACCAGGCTTTTATGAAACGACCTGGTCATCTCTCCACACCTTCACCAAGTTTAACAGACTAGATGTCAGGGCATCTGCCAATGCCACTCTGGGGCTTAAGGTATTGCAGACAGTGGTGAACCCCTCTCTGGGGGTCTAAGCTTGAGGTGTCAGTACCGTTGTTATTGGTATGAGTTGACGCAGTTGGCTGTTGGCTGTTCTTGCTTGGGGGCGTTTCACACCTTGCTACTGGTGGTGCCTCCAAATGGAAGAGATGAGAAAGGGGAAATTTGTGTACTCACCGGTACATTTTCTTTCTCATCCTCTTCCATTCTGGGGTATCATACCTGCCCTAATGCCTGCGTCGGTGGTGGTTGATGCCTTCTACATGGTTTTAGCTTTGCAGCACTGTTTCTACTTGCGCGCATTATGCACAGGTCAGTGTTTTTCTCCTCCTGGGGCTGTAGCTGAACTGCTTTTTAATTAACTGAGGATATCCTGCCACAGCCTGTCCTATATAGACTGGGAGGAGCTAGTTTTTTTCTATCTTGCAGTCCCCTCTTATGTCTGAGGTTAACCCACGCATTGCTACTGGTGGTTCCCCATAATGGAAGAGGACGAGAAAGGAAATGTACTGGTGAGTACACAAATGTCCCTGCAGGCGACACAAATATATGTAGCACAGTGCAGTCTATTGAAGATGTTTGCAAGCTTCAGGCTGACTTGGACACTTTAAGTGTCTCGGCATCCACTTGGCAAAATAATGCACTTGGGGTGTAATAACCTGAAGGTCAAATATCTCCTCGGGGGAGTAAACCTGGGAGAGTCACTGGTAGACCACAGGCTAAATAACAATATGCAATGTCAAGCAGGTGCTTCCAAGGCCACCAATATATCATGCATTAAAAGTGCCATTGAGTCACGAGTAGGTGAGTAATATTGCCTCTGCACCCTCATATGAGAGCCACAAAACTGATAAGGGGAGTGAAGGATCTTTGTTACAGAGAAAAATTACGGGAATTAAATGTATTTATTCTTGAGAAGAATATATAAATTACACAAAACAATTGTGGAAAAATTGTTTATGTAAAATTCTCTCTAAAGACAAGGGGGCACTTCCTACATTAGGAGGAAAAAGAAAAGATTCAATCTGCAGAGGCGACAATCCTTTTTTACCATGAGAACTATAAATCTGTGCAATAGCCTCCCACAGAAACTTGTTACAGCATCAACAGCTAATTCTTTTTAGAAGAAAATAACATTAACAGTTAGTAATAGCTGTTATTTGTAAATACTAAAAATGAACTTTCCCCAACCCCGTCCCTTGCTTGAACTTGAAGGACATATGTCTTTTTTAAACCGTATTAACTATGTAAGAAGAGATATATCAGAAGAGATCAATAACCTCCATTGGTGCTGCAGAAATGTAACACTATTTATATCATAGGGGAACAGGGGACTTTTGGCTAGACTAAATCAGTCAATCTCCTCAATGTTTTTTCCTTTTTGCAGAAGGAGGTCTGGGGTGTGGTATACCCATCTAGGGCAGTTTCTAGGTAAAACAATGCAAGTATATTGGCACATTGTATACACATTTTTTTGATTTTTTATAATTGGATGCACAATGACACTTTTGGCCTGTGAGTCTCCTGTGGAGATTAATGTTTTTAAAAGTCTGTTGTGAGCTCTTTTTAATCTAAATAAAATTTATGATTGTTATATAAATGTAAAGGTAGATTTGTGATTTCTTAGGTTGGTGGTGCTGGTTTGTGAGTACCCTTTGTGGCTGCTGGGGCCACACACACATTTTTTGGTCTTACAAATCAATTCCCCCCATGGCGTCTTATGGATCTGCCATTAGGGTGCAAGTAGGGGGAGCTGCATTTCTGTGCATTGTGGGTTATGTCAGTTAAGTTCAAGCAGCAACATGACTGGGATGCTGGTAGCAGGAAGCCTCCTGGGTGCTCCAAGATGGCTGCGACCAGGGAAGAATTGGTGAGGCGGGGTGTTTCAGCTTTAAGTGGATGCAGGAGTAAATGTAAGTGCTGAAACTGAATCAGTATCATCCGTACAGATGGGGCAAGTGAGTGTTGGGGAGTTTTGTTTCTCAACTGTGCCAGGCTGTTGGTCCGGTTTATGGCTACGGGGCACACATTTACTGACTGTTTCAAATAATCTAAAGGGATGGTAAATGTGCAATATTTTTTCCAACAGTTGCTGCTTCCTGATTATAGTTGGGGCAGTCTTTTTTCTATTGTGAAATACAGTTTCCAGATCCAGCAAAAGCCTTATGAAGACCTACCTTGCTATTTAAAGTGGACCAACAACCAGGGGTGATTGGCCCGGGAATCTATAAGATACCCGGGCCGATCACCTCCCTCACCGCGGGGCATCCGAGATCGGGATGTCTTGCGGGGTGAAACCCCCCCAAAAGCCCCCAAAAAACCTTACCTTATCGCGACGGATCAGCCGCCGCCGCCTCCCGCGCGCCTCTCTAGCAGTGCGCGCGCCCGCGCCTGCCGTTTGTGAATGGCG
The DNA here is from genome assembly GCA_027917425.1 of Gastrophryne carolinensis. Classification (NCBI taxonomy): domain Eukaryota; kingdom Metazoa; phylum Chordata; class Amphibia; order Anura; family Microhylidae; genus Gastrophryne; species Gastrophryne carolinensis. The sequence continues at coordinate 33,057,213 of CM051241.1, forward strand.
CGCGCCCTGTAAGAGGGACGCGCGGGAGGCGGCGGCGGCGGCTTATCCGTCGCTTGTCCGTCGCCGAAAAGGTTTTTGGGGCTTTTGGGGGGGTTTCACACAGCGGGGCATCCTGATCTGATCTCGGATGCCCCGCTGAAGTGGACCAACTATTGAGAGGTAGAGCTGGCTTTTTTTGGATCTTCCAGAAATAGAGTACAGAATTGAAATTCGGTGAAAGTGAAGTTTCCTTTAAAGCATTCTATGGAAATATACAAGGTAATTACTGACATCTAGATAGCGTTCCTCAGGGTTCCTCTAGGCGCATAGTGAGTGGCAGGAACAGGTGCATGGGAAGGACTAATACATTACATACAGATCACATCACCACCCAACATTCTGAGTGAAAATACGAGCTTTAATGGAGTCTAAGTTATCCCACCTATAGCCAGGGCAAAAATAACCACTGATGAGGTTTAGGCCCTTATTTAAGAAGGGATAGCGTCAGGTAGCGGCTGGTTAATGAGAGGCAGCGACAGATAGCGACTGGTGAACGCCAGACACCGCACGCAATTACACATTTATCAAGCAGAATCTGTTTAGCGACTGGGATAGCGCCATGTAGCGTCTGATCCATCATTTTCACAGCCTCAGAGAACAGCGCCAGCGTTCAGCCTTGCACAGCGCCAGGTATGACCTCTCGCTACCTGACGCTCTCCCATACATTTCAATGGACGATCCTTTTCTTCTCTTTAAACGGGTTTATTTTTTTTTTTTCTAAAAAAATCACAAATAATTCTGTGACCTCTTCTGGCATTGAAAAAGCAGTTTTTTCATATTTTTTTCATTTTTTATATATTTCCTCAGAAATGACATTACAGGTCTGCCATTAAAGTGTTCATGTTACAATGTTGTTACAATGTAATTCCATATGTTTTCGCTTTGTTACTAGTGGATAGATGCTGGAAAACAGACTTTAAACACACCGCCTCCTGCGCTCTGGGCGTCAAACAACTATTTTTCAGCGCCAGAGATTTGTGAGGCTGTTTTATTGCTGAATATGGTGTGAGTCGGTCGCTATGAGCAGTCGCTAACATGCGCTCCCATACAGCGCTGTACTGGTCAAATTGCCACTCCTCACAATGTATTCACCATTACTGAACAGCGACTGAGTCGCTATAAAGTAGCGACCCACTGCGACTACTAGCGGGCGCTCTGAAAATGCCTGCTACAGACGCTCATCTGTCGCTACCTGCCGCTAATGATAAATCAGCCTGCCCGATTTTTCTGAACATTTTATTGCAGCTAATGGCGATGTTCTGATCAGTGATAGGTATTGTGTTGTTGGTGCACTGGATATTATGAAGTATATTTACATCACACTAAATTAAAGAACCAACTTGTCAGTTTGTCTGTATTTTTTATTAATGCTTATGCTGTTATCCATGAAAAACAGCTGTAAACCGACTGGCCAAAGCAAAATGTGCAGTCATATCAAAGCCTACTTGCTGTACACAGGTCCTAGGCCATACATTCTTTTAAAGCCATCTGAAAATGTTAACTGTATTCCAGTTTCTATGTAACCCCCCACGCCCTGCCTCCCTCCTCCTCCATTCAAAATGGCTCCTTTTACATAGTTCCCATGGGGGATAGCAAGGAGGAAGACAGCGTGTGCCTGGATTATGGAGACAATCTATGAGATTTTTATGCTGTGCACCCCCTCTGGGATCTTCATCTGCTCCTAATACTTTTACCTGATTTGGAGTGTGAAACCCCATAAATCCTACTCATTTATCCACTGTAAATCTTACTTTGCTCCCATGTTGCATGTGCCGGCTCTCCCTCAATCAGAATAGGTTGCTGTGCATATTAATGCAAGTAATGGATTGCTGGGGTATCTTCCGCTAGGGGCTGTGCGTAAAGCCATCAGACATTGAAATATGCTAACAGGGGTACGCGCATCGGGTGGAAAGGTGATGGAGAGGTGCTGGAGGCTTGCGCATGCCCCATGGGAGCAAGGAGCACGGTACGATTTGTGGCAATCCGAGGGGTTTTACACAAGGGAGCATCCTGAATTGTGATGCCCCCTGGGGAGGCGTTGGCGCTGTTGGAGGCCTGATGATTATGTAAGATTTATGCTGTATTATTTCAAACTCTCTTCTTCCCTCACTTTATTGTGGTCCCACCCTATTTGATCAGCCCTTTTGTACGATCTTGTAGTTTCTATAGGTAATTGATGCACTTTATGTATATATTTGGTAATTTATTGGGGGAAAAGGCACTTTATGGTATTATGGGGGATTAGTTGTTGATAGAGGGAATAAAGGGGTTCACAGCAAAAACCTTGAATGGCCTATGAGAGCATATTGGGCAGCGCTCCTCTGCTTTTGTGTCATTTTGTCATATAAGGTTTTTAGTATTGTCTATGGCCCTTATTTAACAAGGGATAGCGCCAGGTAGCGAATGGTAAGTGAACGGTAATGACGGTCACCGCCACGAGTACGCCGGCTCCCCTCCGCAATCACACATTTATCAAGCCGATCCTGCTTAGCGACTGACAGAGCGCCAGATAGCGAATCATTCATCATTATTCCAGCCTCCCCCCACAGCGCCAGCGAGCGACCTTGAACAGCGACAGGTATGACCTCTCGCTACCTGGCGCTCTCCAATGCATTTCAATGGAACAATCTTTAAATATTCATAATTAATTGCTATTAATGTTTTTTTTTTTTTTTTTTTTTTTAAATGTCAAAAATTCTGTGACCACGTCTGCAATGTTAGATATTTTTTTTAAGTTTAAAAAAAAAAAATAAAAAAAAATTGTGCAGAATTGATATTACAGGTCTGATATTAATGTATTCATATTACAAAATGTTTTGAAAAACATGTTTTTTTTTTTTTCAAAAAATATGGTTGTTTGGGGGTTAAAAAATTACTTTTAACCCATCGCCGCCAGCGCTCTGGGGTTTAAACAAGCATTTCACAGCGCGAGAATTTTTTGAGCGTGATTTGTTAATGAATATGCTGGGAGCCGTTCGCTATGGCCGTTCGCTGTCATGCGCTCCCATACAGCGCGGAACCTGTCAAACAGCGACTCCTAACCCCGTATTCAACATTACCGCACACCGACTGAGTTGCTGTCAACAGCCGAACAACGGCCAAGCACAGCGAATACTAGTGTGCGCTGTGAAAATAACACTACTGTCGCTCATCTGTCGCTACCTGGCGCTATTAATGAATCGGCCTCCATGTGTATTGTCTGCCTTGGCTCATAAAGATTTGAGAATAATTTTTTTAATGTATTTATTGGTGGTGCAATATGATTCTCTGGCATATATATTTTTTTGGGGGCGGGGGGGTTGGGCATCCCCCTGCTAACTTTGATTTGTCTGGTGCCTAACCAGAGCATTGCGTACTGGCTAGTAGTGATTAGTTTGCTGGTGCGGCTTGTATTTTGCTTTGCTAAGAAATGGAAAGACATCAGTGCTTACCCTATTGCACACTTGGGTCCGCGGCAGCTGGAGTTTTACCTACAATTGGCAAAACATAAGTCCTTACTCAAGGGCGTAACTTGAGGAGATGCAGGAGGTGTGACCACAATGGGGCCAAGAAGGTCACGGGGGTCGATTTATCTCTGCTGTTTTTTTTGTCTTTAGTTGTCTAGCTGCATCCAACTGAGTTAAAAGACAAAGAAAAGTTTACTGTATGAGCTGTAAAACGGCCCCATTTAATGTTTGCACCAGGGCCCCTATCATATTTAGTTACGTCACTGTACTTACCTAATTGCACGCTTGGGTTCGTGGCAGCTGGAGTTTTGCCTAGAATTGGCAAGACATTAGTACTTACTCTATTGCACGCTTGGGTCTGTTGCAGCTGGAGCCTTGGCTAGAAATAGCAAGACATTAATACTGCACGTTCAGGTCCATGGCAGCTTAAAGTGGACCAACACCCGATGCTGATCGGCCCGGGAATCTATAAGATTCCCAGGCTGATCAGCATCAGGCCTGCGGGGCACCCCGATCGGGGGTGCCCCGCTGTGTGAAACCCCCCAGAAAGCCCCGAAATCCCTACCTGCTCCTCGATCCAGCCTCCGCCGCCACCGCCACTTACGCATCCCTCTAGCAGGGCGCGCGAGGTCCATCGCTGGACAAGCGAGCACGCCCGCCGCCGCCTCCCGCGCGTCACTCTTACAGGGAGCGCGCCCGCGCCGGCCGTTTGTGAATGGCCGTCGCGGGCACGCTCCCTGTAAGAGTGACGTGCGGGAGGCGGCGGCGGGCGCGCTCGCTTGTCCAGCGACGGACCTCGCTTGTCCGTCGGCGGGGATTGGCTGCAGCGGTCACGTGGGAGCGGGGACAGGTGAGTTTTTGGGGCTTTCTGGGGGGTTTCACACAGCGGGGCACCCCCGAACGAATCCACGTTACCATCACTGTCTCCAACTAAAAGAGCCCTACAAAATTTCACTGGCAACAGGCAGTCAAGTGGGACATGCATGGTGCGTGCATCTGGTACAGCATTTCCCCCAATTTCAGACCATTTCCCTATTGCAGGCCAAAATTAGGTTTGACCTTCCGGAGCATGCAGCAGTCCTGAGAGCAGCTGCAGGAAAATACTCTTTAAGTCTACTTGAAGGATTTCTGGAGGAATGCCTAATTGTATGTTTTTTTAACCTTTGCCATGACTACTTTAATACCATTTATTCCACTTTATTTGTTAAGAACAAAGTTTCTATGGCAACAAGAAGACTTTATCAACAATGATGTCTATTGACAAGTGGTAAAAGTTCACATCGGAAAGCTTACAGAACACAATACTTCAAAGCTGAACAGAAAGTCCACATGGTTTATCTTTGACAAGACTTTCTTCCATGCTTATTATTGTTGGAAGTACTTTTGTAGCATCATGCATCCTTTGCAATCAACAAATGATATTGTAAATCCCCGGCCTGTCCACACCCAGAAAATCAGAGTGTGGGACAGAGATGAAGCCAAGATCTTGTTCCCTCGTGAATTATTACCTCACTTGCTGACATTGGGCCAAGAGAGTTGGTCTGCCAGCACAAACCCAAAAGCAAAAACTCCTACCAATAAGCCGCACACAGCCAATTGTGTAAAAGTCTATAACAAGCCTTTATTGAAACACCCACAATACAACATTAAGAACAAAAAAAGATTAAAAAACAATAAAATAGTGCTACCCCACTAATGAAACAGACAAATAAAGTGACTAGCGCAATAAAGTGCCATCTAAATGTGCAAAGGACTGCATAAATATGTATTATAAAGATGATATCACCAGATTAGTAGAAATGTTGAGCCGGGTCCCCTCACCGTTCACCCCTCAGACCATCGACGCGTTGCCTGGTGGTCTCCCCACCATTTCGTCAGGATGTGCTGGGGGGCTTAACCCAAATCCCGTCCTTTTATAGTGTGCCTGATGAAGAGTAAAATGTGTCATAATGTAATTACAATGGCAGCAGCGCGTCTCCTCATGCCCCCCCCCTCCCCCACTCAGAGGACGTAAAGAGGAGGCTGTCAAGGGCACGTCACGTCCGCCCAGCTCTTCCGCCGAATGAATCGCAAATAGGAGCGTCGGTGTGCGTGCGCGAGCAAACGTTGTGATCTAAATCCTAATTAATACATAAATTAAATTAAGTGTGATTACGAAGTGAATTAGCTGGGTCAGATTAATTCAATACGATTTTTTTTTATTAATTACTAATTTTAATAAATTTGATGAATTTATTTGATAAATTATATTAAGGTGAATAAGGTGAATTAAAAATGTTAAACATATATTAGATAACTGTTTGATTAGTTGAATTAATTATATAGTGCTACTCTGATAGCAAATATTAAAATAATTAAAATAATAATCTTGAATAAATTAAATTAAATTCAATTAAATTAATACTAGACTAATTACTTATATTAGTGAAATTGAGTAAATTAATTTAATTAAAATTCTTTAGTAATTTAATAGTGTCAATCAAAGATATATAACATATTGTGTAAAAAACATATATATATATATATATATATATATATATATATATATATATATATATATATTTGTGTAATATATGTAATAGCTTCATGATCATTCTTATTTGGAGTATCATTCCATGTAATTCTGGGTATTCCCGTAATCATGGCATCTGTATTTCTTGTATCAAACATCTATGTTGGAAGAAGAGCAGGGAAAGGGTAGGTGGGCCTGAAGAGGGAGCACCATGTTGTCTTCAAACCTAATTTCGCAACTGCTTAAAGATTACATCAATCTTGTCAATGAATGTGGTACCGCTATATAGACGACATACTGATTCTATGGCGGGGCCCAGGGAATTTTTGGATCTACTCAATCAGAATGTTTTCAACATCCATTTGACTCATACCATATCATCTCATCAGGTAACATTTTTAGATCTAGAACTTCACCTGGAAGAGGATGGTAGCATTGGAAAGAGGCAAATGAGATAAAAACCTGTTTCATCAAAAGAGGATATCCGAGAGGTGTTGTCCAGAGAGAAGCCCAGAGAACAGCGAATACACCCAGAGAGGAATTACTTCAACACAGAAGAACCAAAACAAAAAGTGATGAGGTAAGATTTATTTCTGATTATAACAATGATTGGAATTCTGTCAGGAACATATTCAAGGCACATTGGCGGGTTTTACAATGTGACCCTTATCTTAGCAGATAGGCCCCCTAATGACTGCACGACGGGCACCATACTTACAGGACCGACTATGCAGCAGCCACTACAGACGATCTAGCAGGTGGTTAAAAGGCAATTCATCAACAGGATCAAGTAGATCATGTGGACGATGCACTATATGCCAGTTTGTCACAATGCGCAAAACATTCAAAAGCACTCAGTCGGGTAAAGAATTTTGCATTAAACAAAACCTAAATTGCAGATCGTAAGGGGTAAAATATCTGATTGAATATGATTGCCCTAAACAGTATATCGGGGAGACGAAAAATGCTGTCAAAATAAGTCCACCTTTCTAACATCAAGCTGGCCAGAAGAGACAAGGAGATGGGAAAAACTCTCACCCCAGTGGCGGCACATTTCTTGGAACATCATCGAGGCGGACGGGTAGTATGCAGATCACATTCATTGACAAGGTAAGCCTGGGAGGAAGAGGGGGTAACTTAAAAAGGAAACTGCAACAGAAAGAGCTGCAATGGATCTAGCACTAGGGCACCTTTGGGTTTAAATGAGGATTTCTCATTCTCACCCTTTTTGGGACGGGATTCATTGATTAATTTATTTAGGTTATTGAATAGTATGAGAGTTTATCACATTTAGATACACAGGGTGTATGTTATATCCACATTATAAACAATTATAAAGCACAGAGCAATAGAAGAGCAAAGCTTATTTAAACGACAAAAATAATTTTTTTGAAGTATACCACGGTGCATGCACATCAACAGAATTGTCTTGGCACACGTGACCACCACCTAAACGGGTATGCGCTTACCAGATCTACGAAATCAAAAAGCCTTAAAACAGATTAATCTGGTAGAGAATTCCGTGAGACTTCAATCATAAGTTTGAAAGTCACTCCTCACAATCGTATGTAAGATCCATGCATAGATTAAAAAGAATTATGTTGTTCCTTGCTTTGTTTTATTCGAATTATGTTAAATGGATGTATTATGGGACCATAGATACACAGTCTTAGTTCTATGGACTCTGGTTACATCCATCTCACCAATTTGATATAAGAGGCCCATTTTGTTGTAAGTAATTATCTCAGGTGTCCTTAACATCATGGCCATATAAATGATGATAGGCCCTACAAGCCCTTATGAATTAAAATCATCACAAGGGGAGCCGCTTTTACAACCACATGCCCTTGGGACACCATGCATGGCATGGGTTGAGTGCTGTGGCTCCTTTAAGACTTGTGTGTACTAATTGCCCTGCTAACGTGCACCTCCCAGGTTAGTTATAAAATGGTCTGAGCGGCTGCCACCCCCCCCCTTTGTTTCTTTTGAATTTGTGCAAGCACATGGTGTGTGGGGTCTAGGCTGTATTGCAAGGTCTTTGACCCTTCCACCCCATGGCTTGCACTTGAGAGGTTTAGGGCAACCTCAGGTAAGCCTGCTCCCAATTTATCTATTGCATTGTATGTCCCAGATGGGCTCTCAGAGATTAGAGTTAGGACTGCACCCCACAGAGGCACTTTGGCGTAGTGGTGCAGCTTAAGCATACCTCTGCAGATGTGTGTGACCGAGTCCTCTGTTTTTAACCAAGTTTAGAGACAGATTATAGGCTGGTCTGCAAGCTAACAGGGTTGAGTGCTGTGGCTCCTTTAAGACTTGTGTGTACTAATTGCCCTGCTAACGTGCACCTCCCAGGTTAGTTATAAAATGGTCTGAGCGGCTGCCACCCCCCCTTTGTTTCTCATCCATGGCATATATGATGAACAATGTTCCTACTGTCACGCATATTGACCCAATACCCTATAGGGGGGCTGGGGACTCCTTTAACCAAGGACAACGGAGCCACTTATTATAACAATATATTTTTTGTCATAATTTTTGTTTTATAATAATCCTTTGGATTATGGTGTCAATAATTATATTTATTTTTATAATTCTTTATTGCCTGTAATTTGGGGCAACTATGGTTATCATAGGGTGCCTCCATGAGTCCCTAATGGTCCACTGATTGGTTGTAGTATATGTACGTGAATTTTAGATATCATGTGGGGGATTGGCCCCTACAACACCCATTAGGGGGGATTCATATTTAGATTTGTATTTCTATATTCCTGTGTATAGCCTTGATTTAGCAAGATACTATTTTCAAGAGAGAAGGATAACCTTTTTTTAGTATTATTGAGTTATTGTAGGATGTATAATAAATGTAAAATGTATTTTGTAACACTATACAACATATATATTTCTTGTGTCTAATTTCGTCTTACTTGTATTTGTACTGTATATTTCTTATATTCTTTCATCTTTGTAGTATATATTCTCTTATGTTGTTATTTTCTTGAGATCAATTTGGGTCATTCCCCCCCCCTTCCCGAATACTTACCTTCCACGTTCCTGCACTGGACATGTATCCAGCTGCTGGGTGGACGGGATGCGCCGGCGTGTTGTGTGCGCTGCCGGTCGGGCGGCTGGCTGGCGCCTCCTACTGCAGGGGAGTGCGCCTTGCCCATCGCGCGCCCGGCGGCGCGTCTCACGCTGGCGCATCCTGTGTTTGCGGTCCAGCGGTGGAGCAGCGGCGTGGCGTCTGACGCGCTGCCCTTACGGCCTTGTTCATTGGCCGGGCGGGGCGCGCGTGTGGGTGCTGACGCCGCCTCTTCCCATTGGCCAGCAGTTTCATCTTTGGGGTATTTAGGGAGGGGGATCCCCGAGCAGCCGATACACCCTGGCGAAGTGTCATCACGACACGCAACGCGTCGGTGGTGGCTGCTGCGGGGGATCCCCGGGTGACAAGGTAATGTAAGTGTATTTTCTTATCTAACTATAGAATTGGTTGTTCAACCTCGTGGCGTTTCATACATTTATTCATACTTTGCCTGGCTGGTCAGTACCATGTGTGTTTTGTATTGCACTCCAGCACTTTAGTTACAGTTGTGGGTCTGCCTTGGTAATGGTATATTGTTTTGTTTGTTGTTGTTCTTTTGATGTATTATATCTAGCACTTCATTTGGGTACAGTCATAAGGTTTGCTTTAATTTGCACATTATATGCACAATATGCATTATGCACTTTAGCCTTGTATTAAAGTGGCGGTAGCACGTTTTTATTCATTTTTTTTTTTTATATATATATATGAATTATCAATCAGGCAAGTTTTTTCAGTAGATATAATTACACGCCATAAATTATTGTTATCATCAGTTTAGTCACCGTGTATGGTGGATCCCCTGTTTTTGTGTTTTTTAATTGTGTTATGTGTTGTATATGTGACATTTCTTCTTAAATTATTTTGGATTTATTTAATAATAAAATATTTATTTTTTACTCCTTTGAGTGCGGCCTTTGTATGGGGGTTGTCCTTGGGGATTGATCTAGGATCCCCTCATTACAAATATAGATTAAAAAGAGAGCACAAAAGAATCTAGTACAACCCCATCAGGAATTTTAAAAGCTAATTTAATAGATAAAAATGCACTCACAATTTTTTGAAGATACAAAGGCATATAAGAAATGCAATCCAGGAGGGAGTCCTTTCTTCCCTTGATTCCGTGCAATCATCAGCAAATACTCCAATCATATATGTGTTGTAAGCGTCTGAACTAACGTCCCGTGGCCGACGTCTCCTAACGCGTTTCGTTGCGTGCGCAAGTGACGCTGTATTTATTGAGAAAGCGGATCCTCCCCATTAGGATACTAACCAATGAAAATCTCAGGCAGTGAATATCATTAGCGTGCGTGTTAGTTGCTGGGGGCGGGGCACGCACAGCCCGGATTTTTGGTATTGGCCAATAGAAAACTTAGGCAGTGAATATCATTAAAGAGAATACTCGTTGCCAGGGGCGGGACAAGCGCGGCCTGGTCGTGAAAATTATCCACATTATGTTCATAAGCTTTATTATTTACACTTTTCTTTTTTTGTCTTTTTCTTTTTCCCTTTTTTTCCCCCTCTCTTTAGATGCAGATTGATGTCATCTTTAAGCAGTTGCGAATTTAGGTTTGAAGACAACATGGTGCTCCCTCTTCAGGCCCACCTACCCTTTCCCTGCTGTTCTTCCAGCATAGATGTTGAATACAAGAAATACAGATGCCATGATTAGGGGAATACCCAGAAAAATATGGAATGATACTCCAATTAAAAATGATCATGCAGCTATTACATATATTACACAAAAATATTTATATATATTTTTTTTTTCACACAATAAGCTATATATCTTTGATTGACACTAATAAATTAATAAAGAATTTAATTAAATTAATTCACTCAATTTCACTAATTTAAGTATTTAGTCTAGTTAATTTATTCAAGTTTATTATTTTAATTAATTTAATATTTACTATCAGAGTAGCACTATATAATTTATTCAACTAATCAAACAGTTATCTAATCTATGTTTAACCTTTTTAATTCACCTTAATATAATTTATCAAATAAATTCATCAAATTTATTAAAATGAGTAATTATTATAAATAACGTATTGAATTAATCTGACCCAGCTAATTCCCTTTGTAATCACACTTAACTTAATGTATGTATTAATTATTAAGATTTAGTTAGATCACATTGTTTTAATACACAGATCACAATTCAATAAATTATAAACAGCTCGTGGGGCCCACATATTCTAAGATTTAATTAATCAAATAATCCCTGACATTGCTTAAATGTGCATGAATGATTGCTGCATAAGAATATATTTGTATTTGTATATTTATCTTATAGTGATTGTTTCTCTATTTGTGGTAGATGTTAACATGACAGATGTTAACATTAACACTCTCAGGATTCTGTTATATATTAACAAGACTGATATATGAATAGTGTCTCATCGCTGTTACCATTCTTGCTCATATCATTATCGTTTATATTGTATAACAATTGTGGCTCGCCTTCATATAGAAAACTGTGTCCATATATTAGATTTCTCTTCTTTTTAATTATAGCAGTGCTATATTTTTAATTCCCCCCATCCCTCCTTTGTGTGCCCAGGAGCGCGGCTATGTGCGCGCGGCGGTCCCAGGCTCCCCAAGGCTGGTAGGCTTCCCCTACTGCAGGGGAGTGCACCTGCATGCCGGGGGGCAGGGACAACGTGTGCGCGCGCACACCGACGCTCCTTCTATTCACGGTTGATTCAGCGGAAGAGAGAGGCGGACGTGACGCATCCTTGACAGCCTCCTCTCTACGTCCTCCGAGTCGGGGAGGGGGGGCATGAGGAGACACGCCGCCGCCATAGTAATTACATTATGACACATTTTACTCTTCATCAAGCACACTATAATAGGGCGGGATTTGGGAGAAGCCCCCAGCACATCCTGACGAAGTGGTGGGGAGACCAACACGCAACGCGTCGATGGTCTGGGGGGGTGAATGGTGAGGGGACCCGACTCAACATTTCTACTAATCTGGTGATATAATCTTTATAATACATATTTATGCAGTCTTTTGCACATTTGGACGTCACTTTATTGCGCTAGTCACTTTATTTGTCTGTTTAATTAGTGGGGTAGAACTATTGGCACTTTCACAGTGCATTTTTTTTCTCAGCACTATGGCACTTTTAAAGACTGTATATTCATGATCTTGACATTTTTGATTTAATTTATTGTGACTACATTAGAGCCATATACCTAAGGGTCCACCTCCCAAGCACTTAAATTGTTTTTTAATCGTTTTTTTGCTCTTAATGTTGTATTGTGGGTGTTTCAATAAAGGCTTGTGTGGCTTATTGGTAGGGGTTTTTGCTTTTGGGTTTGTGCTGGCAGCACAACTCTCTTGGCTCTGTTTTACATACACCTCATGGTGTCCCCCTATCAGAATTGGTATTATAATATTATAGTTCAGCTGTGCGGGACATTCTTTTATATTTTTTCCTTTTCTATTATATCACTTGCTGAGATTAATGCAACGTAGAACAGAAGTATTATGGTGGCATTTAAAGATTTTCACGTTCCTCCTCTCTGGTGGATGCTCTGCCATGTGAAATCCCTCAAATGCCCTATAAAATCAACTTTCTGGCGATCCCACAACGCATTAGCGGACCGTCAGCCAATTAGCTTCTGGCGTGCCATTCAGTATTAAAGTGGACCGAAACCGAGCTGGATCCGCCAAGGAAGCTATAAGATTCCCGGGCCGATCCATTCCCTCTCCCCGGGGCATCCAAAATCAGGATGCCCCGCTGTGTGAAACCCCTCCAGGTCACCCGCTACACTTACCTTACTTTCTGGTCCAACGATGCATGCGCAATCCGCAGCCACATCCCCGCTAGCAGGGCACGGCATTGTAAATGGCCGGCACGGGCACGCTCCCTGTTAGAGGGGAGCTCGAGATGCGGCCACCAGCGCACTCTGAGCCGGCGGGTTAGACGCCCATAGCGAATTTACTTTTTGGAGTTTTATGCCATTCCCCAGGGGCATCGTGAATTGGGATGTGTACGAAACCCTCGACAAAGCCTTTAATCACTTACCTGTCCCCAGTCCAACAGCACATGTGCAAGCTCTCATTCAATGAGAGCCATCTGCTGTGACTATGCCATTGAAAAAACACTTATACAGTCATTACCCTATAATATTATACTCATCCTCCATATAAAAATGTATAATGTCACATATAAAATATGGCATAATATGGGCTGGTTGTTGGGATGCAGCTGGGATGATGTCAGCTTGCTGAAGAGGGATGCGAGACAGCTTGCAGGGAAATGACCATTAAACTGCTATGACGTATTTGTGGCCATAAATAAATGCTGATATTGGATTATGTTTGCCACATCCGCCTACTGAAAGTCAATTACGTTTCTTTTTATGGAGTCCACAAGAATACATTTGAATTCAGTAGCCTGCCCTTAGCGCATAGGAAATTCACAATTTGATGGTGCTTTAAAATTGCACACAAATATAACGCTACAGAGCTCTCAGCCTATTGCAAGCTTCAGCTATAAGTATGGCTGATTGCACCAACTGTGAAATACAACTTTATTCTGGGCATACTGTATATCTATACTGTGATTTATTTATAATTAATATTTTACCTGGCCAACATAAACTATTTACCAAGTCAGAATTTTATTACCAGTCATGCTACTGATACTTTTCAGGAAAAGTGGGAAGCTGAACTTTTGGGGCACAAGGAATAGAGAACAATTTTCACTCTCCAAGTTAAAGCACCTCCACAGAATTATTTGCACCAAATGCATAACTATATTTAGTTTAAAGTGGACCAACACCCAGGGGTGATCGGCCCGGGAATCTATAAGATTCCCGGGCCGATCACCTCCCTCACCGCGGGGCATCCGAGATCGGGATGTCCCGCGGGGTGAAACCCCCCCAAAAGCCCCAAAAAACCTTACCTTATCGGCGACAGATCAGCCGCCGCCTCCCGCGCGCCGCTCTAGCACGCCTCTAAGAGGGACGCACAGGAGGCGGCGGCGACGGCTTGTCCGTCGCCGAAAAGGTACGTTTTTTGGGGCTTTTGGGGGGTTTCACACAGCGGGGCATCCTGATCTCGGACCCAGGATACTGAAAATCCTGGGTGTTGGTCCACTTTAACATTGAACTAGATTGGCTGATGGTGTATATAATATACAGTATGCAATCCCCTTTATCTTTGTCTTGTGTTTTACATGTGCCCGTGGCAGCTCCACCGAGGACGGGCCATCCAAATCCCATGCTCATACCTGCCCTGATGGGGCAAATACCTGAAGGGACTGGTGGTAGCATTGGAAATAAAGATAAAGAGGGGCAAAATAATTCCGTTGGAGGCAGCCAAGATTTTAAAGGAAAACTCCAATGTTGTCTGGTTTTTGGTGTTCTGCCTTGTTTTCCTATTCTAGATTGTAAAATAAACATGTGTGTTAGGGTTTGCCCCCAGACCTGTGATTTACTTATTAACATGCTGTTTCCTTGTTTTTTATATTCCTGTGGCTGCTCTTTAGTAAAGCTCTTAGCAAGGCCGGCGTCAGCACGGGGCAGCTGCCGGGGGCCCCCACCCTCCAGGGGTCCACTGACAGGGCCGGCCTTTGGGGTGCACATTGGCGCTTGAACCGGCATCTTCTCGAATGGTGGGGTTCCACACAACGGGGCATCTAGACTTTTATTCCAGGGGAGGAAGTGCTGGGTTTTGTTCTGCTTTTAAGTTGCCCACCCCAGCTGGTCCCTGGAGCATCCCAGTCTGTGATACCCTGCTGCGTGAAACCCCCTGGGATCGCTGGCATACCCACTATGCAAGCAATTCCATCCCTGGGTTTTGGTCCGCTTTACAGAGGCATCTCAATTTGGGATGCCCCTGTTTGTGAAAGAACCCCCCTGGTTTGGCTGTTAACTCAAACTGGTGATCCCACAGTGCATTCACCAGTTCCAGGAAAGTAATGAACAAAAGGGGGGGGGGTCACACACAGGGGCATTCAAAATCAGGAGGATCTAGATTTATTTAGACTCCGAGGTCAGGTTTAAAGGGGTTTGGTGCACTTCAAAGTAGACCAAAACTAGAGTTTTGGTCCAAATAGCATGATCCTTAGGGGGCATCCAGATTTGGGACGTCCCTCGGTGTTGGGACGCGACTCTTCACCACAAAGGGGCCCAGTGAGACCATGCCGCCCAAGGATCCACATAAACCAGGAGCCGGCCCTGGCTCTTAGTATACTTTCTGACTACATATCCCAGAATCCTTCCACTGTTGCAGGCCAGCTTATTAGCAGCTTTTGCTAAACAAAGTAGCAGTAATCACCTCCCCAGCTGAATACGCTGCCAGTAAGCTAGCCAGTTAGGACTGGAACAAGTTTTCTTTTATAACACAGAGTTGCAAATACATAGAAAAGAAAAACATGAACAAAGGCTTAGCACCTTGAGCACATCAAAATAAGCATGCGATAATGGAAACTTTTAAAAATGCCATTGAAAGTAGAATTACTCTTTAAGGGAGGAAGCTGGGGCAGAAGGATGGGGCATGTGGAGGACACAGCACTTCTATATTATTTTAAATTTATGGGGATGTCCCAAGCAGTAATAAGTAGGGTGGAAATGCACCAGCATCAACCATTGACTGCGAAATGAAACACAAACAATAAGTCTGTCCAACACAGCTGATTTTTTTTTCAATGTAAAAGTACAGCTGATGGCGGTCTGCCCCCCCCCCCCCCCCAAACCCCCAGAAGGAGGCTTTTGGTTGCAGGCGGGAGATCAGTATTTAAGTGGGACAAAAGCAGCTGGGGAGGACATCGGTCCCTGGGCGCTACATCAATGGCCGGGGCAGGAGGCCAGTGACATCTACGGCCTGGCGGGGACATCAGGGCAGGACATCTGTCCCCAGACGTCAGAACGAGACATTAGGGTCGATTCAAAGAAACATGTAACAGCTTTGATTTTGGTGCCGATCATCCTATTTTTCACGTCCGCTCGTGCGTTCGTATGAACTTGCGAGTGATTCTATAAGCAAATACGTTTCTATCCTAAAATATACGTCCGTTCGTATGGCAGTTCGGGAATCAGACCTATGTCAGTTTCCATCCTGAATTTTCCGTTTCATTTCTCAGGTTGCAACATTGGTTTTGCCCTTTTTCCTTTTTTGTCTGGACGTAAATCCTTCTGATCTTGCGGCTGCGCACTACAAACTTACCTCATTAAAGTGCATTCTAAATATTTGGTCTTATTTTTCTTTATTTCATTCATTTTGTAGTAACCAACCATTAATTAATGCATTTGCATAAGTAAATCTTACTTTGTTTAATTTTTAGTTAACTTGCATTTTTTACTTGTGGATTTAATTTTAATATTTAGGCTTCAAATGGTACAACTTAAAATTGTGTGTGTGGTTACCCACACCCTCTACATACAGATTGCTCTCAAATATAAAAAAACACCCAGCAACTTCTGCATGTTATGAGCCTAGAAACAGCCAAGATGGCGGCTCAGGTATTATCGGGCAGCCTGCAAACAGAAAGGGCCTTGTGACTGTGTTGCTCTGCATTCTTTGATTTCTGACCTTTCCGTGCCCCCAGCTCTGCTGTGTCTGTGCAAAATACAGCAGTAACCCACATCCTGCACTTTATCCCGCTCTCCTCTCCTCAGTAAGTGTGATGCATCTGACCAAAGATGTGCTTAAATAATTAAACAAAGCAAAGGTAAACAACTACACCAATAAATGCAATCTAAAAATATTATTCTAGTACATCAATTTAAAAATAAATACCAAAGGACATAAGTTTCTTTCATTAACGCAAATAGATTGCAAAATAAAGGTTTACATGCAAAGGACTAATTAAGGTCCACATTAAAATGCTTTTATAAGGCATACATGAATCAGGTATGCATTGCCATACAATTTATGGCCTCGGCCATGCTGATACATGCAGTTCATTGGAGCTCAAGACGCGCAGACTCCTCCACATAGCCAAAAAACCTGTTCAAGAACAGCAATACGACTGCTAAAAGGTGTCGGCAGTGGCTTTCTTTTAAAACGTATTTAGAGGTTTGAAAACTGTTCTCTGAATCACACCTAAACACATCCAATTATCCTAAGTTTTACGTTTTGATCCTAAGTTTTAGGATTTGATCCTAAGTTTTACGTTTTGATCCTAAAATTTACGAACGAACTTGCGATGATCGTAAGAGCATATACGCATTCGAACGTAGGCTCGTGCGAGTCGGAAATGGCCAAAAAAACAGGAAAAAATGACTAACACCCACCCAAACTTACGATTCTCGATCCGAAATCAATTAACTTTTGCTCTTTGAATCGAGGGGATTGATGGCCAGGATGGAAGGCCGAAGACATCTGCGGCTCGGCGGGGACATCAGCGGGCAGGATGTCTGCGGCTGGTGGGGGGGGGGGGGGACATTAGCCAATTGCCACCCAAGGAGGCCCTGCCACGTGTCTGGGTCCACCGGCCACTGGAGCCGACTCTGTTGTCAGGTGGACTTTGGCCAAATTACACAGCAGTAATGTCCTTAGTAACACTTTAGCTGCTGGTACACAAGATTGTGATCCCCTTATCTACAGAGTTTAAATTAGAGCAGATGGGTTTATACCAGTCATCTCTGCCTAAGCCAATCAGATGATTAGCAAGAGTCAGAAAGTCTTTCATATGTACTTGAAAACACCAGTTTGGTGTACGTTGCTAACATAAACACATTGTTGCTTCAGAAAAAGTTTTTTTTATAACACAAAGTTGCAAACAAAAAAAAAAAAAAGTTTGAGCACATGATTGTGGCTCACAAGAATGAAAACTTTTAAAAAGACCATTGAAAGTGGAATTACCCTTTAAAAAAACATTAGTGGTCAGTAAATAAAAACAGCCATACACACCTATTTTACAAATAGTGAGCTCTTTAGCATAAATCAAGTAGACTAAAGAGCTGCAAATTCTTTCTAAAAAGTAACGTTTTTAGATTGATAAAAAAAATAAAATACTTTAATGATGTCACCAGAATGATGAAACGTGCGTCAGTCAGATGCCCAACCTGTGGCCCCACAGCACAGATAAGTGCATTCTGAACTTTGAGTTACTTTGAATTTGGATATTTTGGGAGCTGACTTTAATAAAAAAAATCTATTAATTGAATTATTTTGTATCAGAGTCAGAATTGGCCCCTGGTACATCTAGATGCTTGTAGGTTGATGGCTGGGCTCTACTTCCTTCACTCCAATCCCCCGGATAGAATATAGATGGATCAAATTTTTTCAATCACATCCCCCCAGGGATTCCTCCAGTCAGCACTCAAGACGACAGCCGACCTGCTGCCATTCAGTTGCTGACATGGCAGGGAATTAATGGTGCTGGCAGCAAGCTGAATATGTCTATTCATTTTGACCATAGATACAGGGGGTGGGGAAGGGGGAATATTTAATACTATTTTTTACCAGCACCATCAAACAACCTTGCAGCTATGCTTTGCGCGCCATGTAGACCAAAAAGAAATGGAATATAACAGCTTTGACAGGTCAGTGTGGCTCCGCAAGAAACGTCGCCTAATTTTAGATCTGGCAGATTAAACAAGTGTCTCCATTTCATACACATTTGTGAATTGAACTCCAAAAATAGATCGATAGTGAATCTAGCCTGCTACATACCCAGCTTCTGGCAGTGACATTGCACATGCGTCGAAAACAGCCAAACACCTGTGCTGTTACATTAATGTTTAATGTATTAAAGGGATTGTCCAGGCTAAATATATAAATTGCTTACCTGCCATGAGGAGGATTTATTCTGGTGTGCTGCTATATACATTAAAGCTGTTTCTGTTGAGATATAGCCCCTTACCTATAGACCAGCCCCTGGATTTTATTTATTTATGACCACCTTTTTTTAGTAATGAAAGGTGGACAAGCGGAAAAAAACGACAAGCAAAGCAGCAAGCAGCTATGCTCCACTGCACATAAAAGCATCGGTGTCCCTCACATGGTCGAATTTAAGAGGTGTGGAGATAAGTCTACCTCTCAGTGCGAAAAAAGGTGGCCATGAATGAATAAAATCTAGGGGCTGAGCTACAGGAAAGGGGCTAAGTCTCAACAGCAACAGCTTATTCAGCAGCACACCAAGATTAATTCTCAGCGCGGCATGTATATAAACAATGATTTGGTTTTGCACTTAGCTTGGACAATCCATTTAAAGAAAACCAACACCCATTTTAGGTAAGCCCCGGTATTCTTACTTGCTCCTCGTTCCCTTGGTGAAATTGAGCCACGTGAGATTTTGTCTGCCGAAGGAAACTTGGACCATGTGACCAGGGGTGTACCATCTTCCATAGCTCTTTACAAGGTATAATTACAAACAAGGTAAAACATAGTACAGGGACCAATACAAACAAGATGCTACGAGGTTCAAACCAAATGCTGACAAAGAAAGAGAGCCCTGTCCTTGCAAGCTTACAGTCTAAAGGATGGGGGTGGGGACAAAAGGCACAGGATCACAAGTAGTAGAGATTGAGCTAGACGGCATGTGTGAATTTTGAGGACACGTTTAAATGCTTGGAGTGTTGAAGAGTGACAGAGTGAGCGTGGGAGTGCATTCCAGAGAAGTTGGGAGGCACAGGAGAAGTCTTGAAGGCTGTGGAAAATTGCTGTTAGTTGTGAGGATGGAGAAGGTGGACGAAGAAGGGAGTTGAGAGTGTTAAATAGATGTTTTGGATTGCGGGCCTGTGCTGATATGAGTGATGAGAAATATTCCCATTTAGCATATGAAAGGGCAGTCCTAAGTTCCTGAAGGCATTGTTTGTATAACAGAAAGTACTCCTTGAATTTGTATTTCTCCATAGCCATTCAGCAACTCGAGAATTCCGTTTCAATGTTGCAGTGTTAGTATTAAGTGAAGATTGTCTTTTTTTCGGGCTGAGACTAGCTATAGTTAAGGGGAGCAACAGAGTCAAGGGCAGAGAGAATAGTGTATTACGAGACTGCAGGTTCTACATTGGTGAATGAGGGGGGGTGTGAAGGGGTTGTAGAGTGTTAAAGAGAGATTGAAGGTCTAGGTTTCTGAGGTTCCTGTGCAGAATGGCAGGTTTGTGTACAGAGGGAGTAGTGGTAAGGGAAGAGAGTTTTAGTTTTAGGAGGTTGTGTGAAGGAAAAAATCCAGTTTAATTGTGTAAAAATGCCTGAAACGTCGGATACAAGTCAGGAGTTCCCCCATTTATTTTCCATTTTAGCATTAAGATTTTTTGGCCATAAACATGCACCAGACCTAATCTCTCTGGGAAGGCGAATTAGCATCTGTGAGTGGAGCCAAGCTCAGATAACAGACTCCCTGCTGATTCTCTCATACCTCTGGGCTGAGAAGGCCCCACTGAGTCTGAAGCAGAGGCGATCCCTGGAGGCAGTTCAAACACCAGTGCCTCAGACATCCAACACCATCATAAATCAGACCATAGCTGGGCCGCTGTGTGTTCCAATACTAAGCCAAATATTGAACCAGAACAGGCCCACAAAACCGCACGCAGACATACATTTCTCAGTGTCGTGCGGCACTAGAACCCAAATAAATGGTTCTGATCCTAGGGACTTCCTCTTTGGGCTTATTGAATGCGCAGCGTCCAGCCCAATCATTTGGTGCCATATCCAGAGCCACATGATTGCCTTGCCAAAAGTTATAACTCCTAACAGTTTTTTGGTATTAGAGAAGGTTCCCCAATGGATGGAGGGAACAGATGTGCTCAGCCATTGGGTGCTGTCCTGCTGTCTGGCCCTTGATCGCTTCATGGTATTCAGATTTCAGCCCATAGTTTGCTGGTTTCTTCCACCTGAAGACTTGTTTCTGAATCTGCCTTTGCCACAATGTCCTGTCTCTGTATGGCCCTAATAGTTTGCTGGTCTCCTCCACCACAGGTGTGTCTCCCAGAGCCATCTATAGGCAAACAAGCAGTGATATACTGAGACTAGTAATTGGCCCCACGCTACTCTAATATGTTTAGAACTTGTCACATCCATAGGCTTCAGCAGCCATATAGCTGGCCTTACAAGCTAGCACTAAAGCAAAAGGCTTAGTAAACTGAAAATCTATTTTTACGTAACAAACATATCATACTTTAGACTACACTACACTTTCCATTTTTTATCTTGTTAAATGGAGTCGAGAAAGTCTACAAAATAAAATATGCCAGGCATTTGCTGCTTCAGCAGTCAAGAATGTGACTGATAACAAATATTTTCAGGCTCTGTAGAATATAAGCTTGCCGTCTGTCAAAGTGAAAAATTTCCTATAATTATTGAGCTGATGAACAAGTATTTTAGCCTGTGGTTGGATAGTCAGACTCATGACAGAACCTGTTTGTAATACAACCTGCCTGAATGGCAGCGCCATGATCACTAATGAGACAAGCTACTTGAATGACCAGAGGAGGTGTATGAAACCAAGCAAGCTAAATGAGGAAACTAATATCATCTGTAAAATTTGCTTAGAATAGGATTGTGATACTCCAAAATTGTCATTCTTATTCGCACACTGCCCATATAAATTCCAATATCCAATATGAACCCAGTGGCGTGCTTACCACCATGCATACCACGCAAATACATGGGGCCCCCATATGCCAGGGTTGCCCACAGCCAGACTCAGATCAATGGCAACTTTTTGTTTAAATTAAATAAATAATGGCACCTGGCTGCAGTGACTGAGGGTAGCCATTCAACAGAGTGTGCAGCAGATAGG
The DNA here is from genome assembly GCA_027917425.1 of Gastrophryne carolinensis. Lineage (NCBI taxonomy): Eukaryota > Metazoa > Chordata > Amphibia > Anura > Microhylidae > Gastrophryne > Gastrophryne carolinensis. The sequence continues at coordinate 33,078,999 of CM051241.1, forward strand.
AAGCCACTGTACACTTACAAGAGCCGCTGCTGCAGAATCAGCACCCTCAGCTCCATTCAGTTATGTAAGATGCTGAGACATCACAGAAGCTAGCGAACTGAATGGTGCTGAGCAGGCCACTGGTTGCATCCCCGCTCCCCTCTAGCTGGAGGTGTTCCTGGGGCAGTCATTCACAAATGGCTGTCTCGGGTGTGTGTCTAACTAAAGGTATAGCGAGGATGTGGCCTGCGCTTGTGCCACTGGAACGAGGTTAGGTTAGTGGGTGCGCTAATTTAATAGGGTTTCAAACAGTGGGACATTCTATTTTGGCATGCCACAGGGAGTAGAAATTGGATGGCCATATGGGCAATTCCTGGACAATTCCCTATGCCATGGATGGACAATTCATTTTGCCAAGATGCTCTTCTGCGTGAACCCCCCTGGGTTTGCTGGCACTCCCACAGTGCATGTGTAGGTCACAGATACGTTCCTGACAACGTGCATTGACTATCCTGGGTTTTGGTCCTTTCCCCCAGGGCATCCTGATCAGGGCTGCCCTGCTGTGTAAAACCCCCCAGATCGCCAAAGTCAACTCACTCCTTCCCAGTCCTACAGCACATGTGCGGTCACTCATCCAATCAGTGCGGTCGGAGCCACTGACGTCATGTAGTCTAAGGCTTCATCTAAGGCCAGCAGCTCCATGCCCGCGTCGGCCATACACAAATGGCTGGCGTGGGCTCGCACCCAGCTAGAGGGGTAGCGGGGATGCGGCTGCGGCTCGCGCATACGCCATTGGACCGGTGAAACAAGGTAAGTGTATGGAGCGACCTGGGGGGTTTCACACAGTGGGGCATCCCAATTTCGGATGCCATGGGGGGGAGGGAATCAAATGGCCCAGGAATCTATGGCGGTGGTTATTGGTCCACTTTAATATTGTATTGCACTTTGCAAAATTTGTCTTTGGTTAGGGCCCCCAGAAACAACTTTGCATGGGGACCCCAGAAATGATAAGCCCATCCCTGCATGAACCACAGAGAAAATGTGTTGCACAGCCCAAACCATAATCTTACCAGAGCATGTTAGCAAGAGGGAAGCCAGCAATTCGGTTTTACAGATGTTTTTGGCTTACACCATGGAAAAGATTCTCTTACTTTGTGAAAGCCAGAATCCACTTCTAAATCGAAAACTGTATAAAGCAACTATAATGGAGAATGCTGGCTATTAACAGATATACCTCCTTATTTGACCAAGGAGGGGAAGAATAATACGTACACATACTGTGAGGGTTTGGGGCGAACAGCAGAGACACGGACAACAGTTCTTCAACAGCAAAAGCAGGTTTATTGAGAAATAAAGTGTTCAAAAGCAAAAATATCTCTCATTTCAGAGATTGCAGCAACAATGCAATAAATCAAAGTGGTTACTTCACCAATTCAATGTAAGTCCAGGGCTGGGTACTCCAGCAAGCTGCAATTCCAGGGTAAGTCAGGTCCGCTTTATAGGGCATACAAGCCCTCCGCTGCTCATCCCCACAAGTCCAAGTTTAGGGGTTGCAGAAGCCCAGTCCTTCGGCTTAACTTCAGTTCTCTTGTTCACCACTTGTGCAATGCAGCCTGGGCTCCTTCCTTCAGGCTGGTCAACAGACAATTGACAGGCTCAGTGGCACCTTTTAATTCAGGCTTCTCCTGCAATCAGCCTGTGCAAGGCCTGAGATCAGGGAACAAAACCTGAAAAGGATTGGGGAAAGTGACCTGGGTCCTGAAAACCCGGCATGGATCATGCCTGATACAGCCTAGCAGGGGAGAAATACACACCATTTATGACATTTCCATACACTTTACCACATATCCCCCCTCTTCTTCAGACCCGCGGTCTGACAATTTTCAGCGACCATACAGTGGGCTCGGGACAAAGCCTCTACATTCCCTTGTAACTTCCCCGGCCTATGTTCCACTTTAAATTTATCTCTACTTTCACCCGTGGGTACTAATACCCGAACTCGGTCCCCAGGATTAAAGGCCCTCACCCTGGCCGGCCTATTGTATAACCTGCTCTGGGCCCCATGTTCAATGGACTCAACGACAGGGAGGGTTACCGGTTCTGTCGGAGATACTTCGCTGACGGCAGAAGCGTTACACCTTTCCCACAAGTCCCAGAACAAGGGAAAATCATGACCAATTATTGCATCATACATGAGGCTTTTTACCACGCCGGCTTCATGGGTCACTGTCCCAGCGAGGGTCTCAAACTTACCCACGGCTACAGGGTAAGCCACGATATCCCAGTGGATGCAAAGCACATTAAGATTTTTTTTTGGTTGATAACTTCTACGTACAAGGTTGGCCCGGACCAAAGTTACCCGGTTACCACAGTCTCTCTGAGTACAGCAATCTGTTTTATCAACAGGCGGTTTGTCTCCTGCTGTTGTGCCGTGGCTTGCTGCTGTGCTTGCTGCTGTTGTGCCATGGCTTGCTGCTGCTGTTCCAGGGCCCGCTGCTGCTGGAGGTTAGCCTGGATTAGCTGCTTAATCACCTCCTCCATTTGAGACATCTTGGTTGCCGCTTTCACCCAGGACATCCAAAATGCAGCGTGTTTTTGTCACTCCGTTGCACCTAGCAACAGTCACTGTGCCCGCATCCTCCACCAATTGTGAGCATTTGGGGCGAACGGCAGTGACACGGACAACAGTTCCTCAACAGCAAAAGCAGGTTTATTGAGAAAAAGTGTTCAAAAGCAAAAATATCTCTCATTTCAGAGATTGCAGCAACAATGCAATAAATCAAAGTGGTTACTTCACCAATTCAATGTAAGTCCAGGGCTGGGTACTCCAGCAAGCTGCAATTCCAGGGTAAGTCAAGTCCACTTTATAGGGCATACAAGCCCTCCGCTGCTCATCCCCACAAGTCCAAGTTTAGGGGTTGCAGAAGCCCAGTCCTTCGGCTTAACTTCAGTTCTCTTGTTCACCACTTGTGCAATGCAGCCTGGGCTCCTTCCTTCAGGCTGGTCAACAGACAACTGACAGGCTCAGTGGCACCTTTTTTATTCAGGCTTCCCCTGCAATCAGCCTGATCACCTGTGCAAAGCCTGAGATCAGGGAACAAAACCTGAAAAGGATTGGGGAAAGTGACCTGGGTCCTGAAAACCCGGCATGGATCGTGCCTGATACAGCCTAGCAGGGGAGAAATACACACCATTTATGACATTTCCATACACTTTACCACAATACACAATGGAGCACAAAGAGCATCCCCTATAAAATAAACAATCAATGCACAGCCAATAATAAAGATTCATATACATTTTATTAGCAAACTTCTATAAACCCCCCATTACAAATTCTGCAATATAAACCCTACCAGCAGCAAACCCATTAATATATTTGATAGTAAGATTTAATAATGGTGATGTAAAGGGGGCTTTCAGAAAGCAGAAACATCTAAAAGATTGTTGATAAAGATTGCCTCCACCATCCTGGGGACGGATGACAACCAGACCCCACCATTGCCAATCCTAGTCCCACTGATGTTGGTGAGACCTTGCCACAGCTGCTCCAGGCAGTATAAAGTCTGCCACTGCCAGGAAGATCGGGCACTGCAAGGACGGGGGAGGCCCCTTTCTGCCACGGGCCCGGTAGCAGATGCCTCCCCTTGCCTCTATAGTATGTATACTCTTGGATGACAAATAAGACAACAAATACGTGTAACTAAAAAACATCTATTGATAATAATCTGTATACATCATCAAGATTGGCAGAAAGTTTCATGCTTGCTACCGCCCCTTGCTATGTAATGGCACTGCAGCTTCAGGTGCAGATAATGTGGCAGAAGTGGGACATAATACTGAGGCCACAGCATTGCAAGGGGGCGGAATAAGGGCTGGGGTGTTTTGGTTGTGGGTTGGGGGCCTTGAGAAGCAGGGGGTGGAGGGGTTTTTAGAAGAAGAAATGTATAGGCTCTAGGTGAGGTTGGTTGCATGCTAAAGACTAAACCCAGTCCGAATTGCCCTTAAGCAGTGCGACCCACAGGGAATTAACCCTGTGCTCCCTATGGCCAGTCCACCGCTTTTCCACATCCCCTCCTTTTCTCTTTCTTTTCTTTCCACATCCTTTCCCTCCCTCTCCTTTCCACAACCCCTCCTTTTCTCTTTCTTTCATTTCCACATCCCCTCCTCTTTTTTCTTTCCACATCCCCTCCTTCTCTCTCTATTTAATTTACACCTATCCTCCCTTTCCCTCTTCTTTCCACATCCCCTCCTCGCTTTCTCTTCTTTCCACGTGCCCTCATTCTCCCTCTCTTTTATTTCCGCATCCTCTCCTTCTTTCTCTCCTTTCCACATCCTCTTCATCTCGCTCTTCTTTTCACATCCCCTTTCTCCCTCTCACCTTTACACGTCCCCTCCTTCTCTCTCTCCTCTACATAATCCCCTCTTCTCTCTCTTTCCATTCCACATCCCTCTTCTTCTCTCTCCTTTCCACATCCCCTTCTCTCTTTCATTTTCACATCCCCTCCTTCTCTCTCTTTCCTTTTCACATCCCCTCTTTCTCCCTCTCTCTCCCTCCAACATATCCTCCTTTTCTCACTTCCCTTTCCACGTCCCTTGCTTCTTTCCCTCTCCTTTCTCTCCTTTTCATGACCATCACCCTAAAAACTGGTTTCTAAGGTTGGCATCTCTGCTTAGTTGCAGAAAAGCTTTCCCAGACTGTCTCTCTGGCCTTTCCACATCCCCTCCTTTCGCTCTCCTTTCCACATTCCCTCACCCTCACTATCTTGGCTTTCCCCACATTCCCTCCTTCTGTCTCTCTCCTTTGCACGTCCTCTCCTTTTCTCTGTTCTTTCCACATCCCCTCCTACTTTCTCTCTCCTTTCCACCCCCTCTAAGGTTGTGTCTGCTTTTCATCTCAATCAGGACATTGTCTTGCCTTCCTTGTGTCCTAATCCTGTTAATTCCAAGGAGAGGACTCTGTATTCTTTAGATGTGGTCAGGGTTCTGAAGTTTTACTTGGTACTACTGAATCTTCCAGGAAGACTGATGCTCTTTTTGTTCTTCCTTCTGGTCCTAGGAAGGGTTTGCCTCCGGCTAAATCCACTATCAGCAAGTGGATTCATCAGGCGGTGGTGCAAGCTAAGGGGAAGGATCCTCCCTTCCGCCTTACTGCTCATTCCACTCATGCTATTGGGGCCTCTTGGGCCTTTCAGCACCAGGCTTCTGTTGAACAAGTTTGTAAGGCCACAACTTGGTCTTCTGTTCATACTTTTTCCAAGGTTGATGTTAGGGCCTCAGCTGACGCTGCTTTTGGCCGCAAAGTTCTTCAGGCGGCAGTGGTTTAAACTGCCCGCTGTTGTTCTTAGGGATCCCACCCTACCTTACAGACACTGCTTTTGGACGTCCCAAGCGTAAAGAATATTAGTGAAACAGGATGTGCTGTATACTTGGAAAAATACAATTCTGTGAGCACTCACCTGTAGAATTGATTTTGTAGTATACAGCACGTCCTGTTTCACCCCTCCCTTGTTATCATTATTCTTGGTTATCTCTGGATGGTGATTTGTTCAGATGTTTGGTTGGGGTTTTTCCTTCATTATTATTCTCCCGGCTTCATGTCTAACTGCTTGTAACACTGGGAATTTGTGGGAGGTTCCTGTCCTTTTATGGGTCCGGGAGACACCACAAGTCTCTTCTGCATTCCACTGCGCCACCTTGTGGCGAATATCCCAAGTGTAAAGAATATTAGTGAAACAGGACGTGCTGTATACTACAAAATCAATTCTACAGGTGAGTACTCACAAAAATTGTATTTTCTCTTCTTTCCATATCCTCTCCTTCTCTCGCCTTTCCACATTTCCTCCTCCTCCCTCTCTTGCCTTTCCACATTGCCTCCTTCTCTCTCTCTTCTTTCCACATCTTGGCCTTTTCCCTCTCCTTTCCACATCCACTCCTTCTCTTTACACCCCCTTCTTTTCTCTCTCTCCTTTCTACATCCCCTCCTTCTCCTTGTCTTTCCTTTCCCCATCCCATTTTTCACCTTTCTAAATCCTCTCCTTTGCACATCCTCTCATTTTCTATCTTTTTCCACATCCCCTCCTTCTTCCTCTCTTTCCTTTACACATACCGTATATACCGTACATACCGTATATCTCTGTTTTTTTCAACAGCCTCTCCTCTCTCCAAATTCTTTCCGTTTCTCTCTTCTTTCCACATCCCCTCCTTCTCACTCTCTTTTCTTTACACTTACCTTCCTCATCTCTGTCTTTTCCACAGCCTCTTCTCCATTCTTTCCACATCCCCTCCTTCTCCCTCTCTCTTCTTTCCACGTACCCTCCTTCTCACTCTCTATTCTTTACGCACCCCCTCCTTTTCTTTCTCTCCTTTCCACATCCTCTTTGTCTCTCTCTTCTTTCCACATCCCCCCTTCTTCTCTCTATCTCTCTCCTTTACACATCCCCTCTTCTCTTTTCTTTCCACATCCCTCTCCTTCTCTCTCTCCTTTTGCACATCCCCTCCTTCTCCCTCTCTTATTTCCTTGTCCCCTTCTTCTCTCTCTCTCCTTTACACATCCCCTCTTCTCTTTTCCTTCCACATCCCTCTCCTTCTCTCTCTCCTTTGCACACCCCCTCCTTCTCTCTCTTTCGCTTTACTTAGTTGAAGAAAAGCTCTCCCAGACTGGCCACGCTGAGTGCTCTTATCTCAGGATTACAGCTCTAAATACAGCTGATAATGGAAGCAGCCAGTTACTGGCTATGTATAGGCTGTTGTATGGTATAACTGTGATACCTAACCTTGAATTTTTAACATGAATTTATAACATGTACATGTTGAACTGGGATGCCTGGGGCCCACCAGTAGAACTGACTCTGGGGGCCCACCCCACACTTAGATGCAAGTATCACTGGTTTATAGTCCATGCACAGAAACATTATGTCAGTGTATTGTCTCAGTATGTGCCACATAGTTCAGGTTTCGGTGATGAAGGCTCTTGCGCTTCTTTTGTTTTAACTGCAGACAGGTTTGTTGCTATGTCATTTATGGCTCTGTTTGTACAACGCGCTGCAGAATATGTTAGAGCTGTATAAATAAAGATTATTATTACTATAACAGGTTTCCTTTCTACATTTACTCTATCACTCTCTTTGGCACATCCAGCTTCCTTTCTCACTTATTTTCTATCTCTAGTATTTTAGTTTTCATGTCTTTGTCCTTCTTCTCGACTTTCCATGTTTAGGTCTCTCTTTTATGTGATTTCTTTATCTTCTTTCCTTCCCTCTTTTCCACATTCCTTCCATCTGTCTGTCATTTTTCCCCCACTATTTTCTCACATTCCCATACCTCCCAACTTTTGAAAGCCGCAAAGAGGGACACGCCCGGCCACACCCTTAAGGAGAAACCTCACCTAAGAATTTAATAAGTAATAATAATACAGACAAGGCCTCCACAAACACATTACAGCGAAGGGCTGTAGTGAGAGGGGCACCTCTCCACCCTAGCCAGTGAGGGGCATCCCTCCATCCCAGCCAGTGAGGGGCATCCCTCCAATACAACCAGTGAGGGGCATCCCTTATTGCAGCCAGTGAGGGGCATCCCTTACTGCAGCCAGTGAGGGGCATCCCTTACTGCAGCCAGTGAGGGGCATCCCTCATTACAGCCAGTGAGCCAGTTAGGGACATCCCTCATTGCAGCCAGTGAAGGGCATCCCTACAAACCAACCAGTGAGGGGCATCCCTCCAATATAACCAGTGAGGGGTATCCCTCCAATACAACCAGTGAGGGGTATCCCTCCAATATAACCAGTGAGGGGCATCCCTCCAATATAACCAGTGAGGGGTATCCCTCCAATACAACCAGTGAGGGGTATCCCTCCAATATAACCAGTGAGGGGCATCCCTCCAATATAACCAGTAAGGGGCATCCCTCCAATACAACCAGTGAGGGGCATCCCTCCAATACAACCAGTGAGGGGCATCCCTCCAATACAACCAGTGAGGGGCATCCCTCCAATACAACCAGTGAGGGGTATCCCTTACTGCAGCCAGTTAGGGACATCCCTCATTGCAGCCAGTGAAGGGCATCCCTACAAACCAACCAGTGAGGGGCATCCCTCCAATATAACCAGTGAGGGGCATCCCTCCAATATAACCAGTGAGGGGCATCCCTCCAATATAACCAGTGAGGGGCATCCCTCCAATATAACCAGTGAGGGGCATCCCTCAAATACAACCAGTGAGGGGCATCCCTCAAATACAACCAGTGAGGGGTATCCCTCAAATACAACCAGTGAGGGGTATCCCTCAAATACAACCAGTGAGGGGCATCCCTCCAATACAACCAGTGAGGGGCATCCCTCCAATATAACCAGTGAGGGGCATCCCTCAAATACAACCAGTGAGGGGCATCCCTCAAATACAACCAGTGAGGGGTATCCCTCAAATACAACCAGTGAGGGGCATCCCTCCAATACAACCAGTGAGGGGCATCCCTCCAATACAACCAGTGAGGGGCATCCCTCCAATACAACCAGTGAGGGGCATCCCTCCAATACAACCAGTGAGGGGTATCCCTTACTGCAGCCAGTTAGGGACATCCCTCATTGCAGCCAGTGAAGGGCATCCCTACAAACCAACCAGTGAGGGGCATCCCTCCAATATAACCAGTGAGGGGCATCCCTCCAATATAACCAGTGAGGGGCATCCCTCAAATACAACCAGTGAGGGGCATCCCTCAAATACAACCAGTGAGGGGTATCCCTCCAATATAACCAGTGAGGGACATCCCTCCAATACAACCAGTGAGGGGCATCCCTCCAATACAACCAGTGAGGGGCATCCCTCAAATACAACCAGTGAGGGGTATCCCTCCAATATAACCAGTGAGGGGCATCCCTCCAATACAACCAGTGAGGGGCATCCCTCCAATACAACCAGTGAGGGGCACCCCTCCAATACAACCAGTGAGGGGTATCCCTTACTGCAGCCAGTTAGGGACATCCTTCATTGCAGCAAGTGAAGGGCATCCCTACAAACCAACCAGTGAGGGGCATCCCTCCAATATAACCAGTGAGGGGCATCCCTCAAATACAACCAGTGAGGGGCATCCCTCAAATACAACCAGTGAGGGGCATCCCTCCAATACAACCAGTGAGGGGTATCCCTTACTGCAGCCAGTTAGGGACATCCTTCATTGCAGCCAGTGAAGGGCATCCCTACAAACCAACCAGTGAGGGGCATCCCTCCAATATAACCAGTGAGGGGCATCCCTCAAATACAACCAGTGAGGGGCATCCCTCAAATACAACCAGTGAGCGGCATCCCTCCAATACAACCAGTGAGGGGCATCCCTCAAATACAACCAGTGAGGGGTATCCCTCCAATATAACCAGTGAGGGACATCCCTCCAATATAACCAGTGAGGGGCATCCCTCCAATATAACCAGTGAGGGACATCCCTCCAATACAACCAGTGAGGGGCATCCCTCCAATACAACCAGTGAGGGGCATCCCTCAAATACAACCAGTGAGGGGTATCCCTCCAATATAACCAGTGAGGGGCATCCCTCCAATACAACCAGTGAGGGGCATCCCTCCAATACAACCAGTGAGGGGCACCCCTCCAATACAACCAGTGAGGGGTATCCCTTACTGCAGCCAGTTAGGGACATCCTTCATTGCAGCCAGTGAAGGGCATCCCTACAAACCAACCAGTGAGGGGCATCCCTCCAATATAACCAGTGAGGGGCATCCCTCAAATACAACCAGTGAGGGGTATCCCTTACTGCAGCCAGTGAAGGGCATCCCACATTGCAGCCAGTGAAGGGCATCCCACATTGCAGCCAGTGAAGGGCATCCCACACACACATAGACACAAACACACACACACACACACCCTCCTGCGTGATCTCCAGCGAGGCTCCTTCTTGGGAGTCCCGCCCACTGAAAGCTCAGCAGCAGGAACAGGCTCCTTCCTGGAGTCCCGCCCACACCCACTGAACCACCAATAAAATTAAAGAAGCGAGAAAAAAAAACTGCCTCCCAGAGTCCCAGCTGCCGCGGCCCCTCAGCCGCCCAACGCCACCGGCCCTGAGTGTGCAGAGTGCTTACACTTGGGTCTGGTGGCAGCAGGTGTCTGCGAGGCCGCGGCAACCCTCCGGTGACGGCATGGGACAGATTGGCGACGGCGCGGGACGCGCGGCCAACTGACAAAAATCTGGATTATCCCTGGGAAATCGGGACAGTTGGGGGGGTATGCATTCCCTTTATCACTCTTTCTTGTCACATTCCTTCCATTTTTTTCCCTCTCTGTCTTACTCCATTTTTCCCTTCCCTGTTTCTTTCTCCATTCCACACCCTCCTGCTCTTTTAACATTCCCTCATTCTCTCTTTTTCAACATCCCTTCCTTATCTCTCTTTCTTCCACATTCCACCTACTTTCACTTTTCTGCATTCCCTCTTTCTCTCTCATTTACACATTCTGCCCTCTTGCGATCTCTTTTCCACATTCTTTATTCCCTTATTCTGCACCTTCCCAATTTCTACCTCTCTTTCTTTCTTCTTTCTCTTTTCAACACATTCTTCTTCTCTTCCCCCTTTCATTCTACCTTCTCTTTACCACACCCCTCTCTCCTTGTTTTATCTCTCCTTTCTACATTCCCTTCTCTTTGTCCAACCCCCCACTCCCCTTTCTAACATCCTCTCCTTCTCTCCCTTCCACATTCTTCTTCTTCTCTTTCCCCCCTCTTCTCATTTTATCTTTTTTCCTAAATTTCCTCTTATGTTCACACCCCCCATCTCTCTCCTTTCCCCATCCCCTCCTTCTTTCTCTTTCCTTTCCACATCCCCTCCTTCTTTCTCTTTCCTTTCCACATCCCCTCCTTCTTTCTCTTTCCTTTCCACATTCCTTACTACTCTCTATTTTCCTTTCCACGTCCCCTCCTTCTCTCTTTTCTTTCAGCATCCCTTCCTTCTCTCTTTTCTTTCAGCATCCCCTCCTTCTTTCTTTCAGCATCCCCTCATTCTCTCTTTTCTTTCTTTCAGCATCCCCTCCTTTTCTCTATTTCCTTTCAATATTCACTAGTTATCTGTCTTTCTTTTCCACATCCTCTCCAGCTCGCTCTCCTTTCCCCATTCCCTCCTTTTCTCTCTCCTTTCAACATACCCTCTACCTCTTTCTCTCGCTCAACTTTCCACATCCGCTCCTTCTCTTTCTCTCCTTTCCCCATCCCCTCCTTCTTTCTCTTTCCTTTCCACATCCCCTTCTTCTTTCTCTTTTCTTTCCACATTCCTTACTACTCTCTTTTTTCCTTTCCACGTCCCCTCCTTCTCTCTTTTCTTTCAGCATCCCTTCCTTCTTTCTTTCAGCATCCCCTCATTCTCTCTTTTCTTTCTTTCAGCATCCCCTCCTTTTCTCTATTTCCTTTCAACATTCACTAGTTATCGGTCTTTCTTTTCCACATCCTCGCCATCTCGCTCTCCTTTCCCCATTCCCTCCTTTTCTCTCTCCTTTCAACATACCCTCTACCTCTTTCTCTCGCTCAACTTTCCACATCCGCTCCTTCTCTTTCTCTCCTTTCCCCATCCCCTCCTTCTTTCTCTTTCCTTTCCACATCCCCTTCTTCTTTCTCTTTTCTTTCCACATTCCTTACTACTCTCTTTTTTCCTTTCCACGTCCCCTCCTTCTCTCTTTTCTTTCAGCATCCCTTCCTTCTTTCTTTCAGCATCCCCTCATTCTCTCTTTTCTTTCTTTCAGCATCCCCTCCTTTTCTCTATTTCCTTTCAACATTCACTAGTTATCGGTCTTTCTTTTCCACATCCTCTCCATCTCGCTCTCCTTTCCCCATTCCCTCCTTTTCTCTCTCCTTTCAACATACCCTCTACCTCTTTCTCTCGCTCAACTTTCCACATCCGCTCCTTCTCTTTCTCTCCTTTCCCCATCCCCTCCTTCTTTCTCTTTCCTTTCCACATCCCCTTCTTCTTTCTCTTTTCTTTCCACATTCCTTACTACTCTCTTTTTTCCTTTCCACGTCCCCTCCTTCTCTCTTTTCTTTCAGCATCCCTTCCTTCTTTCTTTCAGCATCCCCTCATTCTCTCTTTTCTTTCTTTCAGCATCCCCTCCTTTTCTCTATTTCCTTTCAACATTCACTAGTTATCTGTCTTTCTTTTCCACATCCTCTCCATCTCGCTCTCCTTTCCCCATTCCCTTCTTTTCTCTCTCCTTTTAACATACCCTCTACTCTCTTTCTCTCGCTCAACTTTCCACATCCGCCCCTTCTCTTTTTCTCCTTTCCCCAATCCCTCCTAGTTATCGGTCTTTCTTTTCCACATTCTCTCCATCTCGCTCTCCTTTCCCCATTGCCTCCTAGTTGTCGGTCTTTCTTTTCCACATCCTCTCCATCTCGCTCTCCTTTCCCCATTCCCTCCTTTTCTCTCTCCTTTCAACATACCCTCTACCTCTTTCTCTCGCTCAACTTTCCACATCCGCCCCTTTTCTTTCTCTCCTTTCCCCATTCCCTCCTTCTCACGTCCCAGGGATTGGCTTATCACTTCTGGGAGCCCCAATCAAAGACAAATATTGTATAGCGAAATACAATATTAATGCACCCTGTTGGGGCCTGCTCATGTGCTATGGGAGCGGGAGTGTCACACAGAGGGGCATCCTGGCATTGTCCATCCAGTTTCTACTCCTTGTGACATGCCAAACTAGGGAGTCCCACTGTGTGAAACCCCATTAACCCCAAACCCCACACTCACTCACCTAACCTCGCCTCAATGACGCATGCACAGGCCACAGCTTTGCTATACCCAGGGCCGGCTCCAGGTCTATGTGGGCCCTTGGGCGGCATGGTCTCAGTGGGCCCCTTTGTGGTGAAGTCGCGTCACTGAGGGACATCCCAAATCTGGATGTCCTCTAAGGATCATGCTATTTGGGCCAAAACTCTAGTTTTAGTCTACTATGAAGCACACCAAACCTCTTTAAAGTGGACCAACACCCACCGCTGATCGGCCGGGAATCTATAAGATTCCCGGGCCGATCAGCTCCCTCCCCGCAGGGCATCTGAAATCAGGATGCCCCGCTGTGTGAAACCCCCCAGACGCCCACAAACCTTACCTACCTCTCTCCGATCGGGGTGCCCCACGCAAGTGGACCAACACCCAGGATAGTGAAAATCTCAAAACCCAAACCTGACGCTTGAGTCTAAATGAATCTAGATTTCCTGATTTTGGATGCATGTGTGACCCCCCCCCCCCTTGTTCATTTATTTTCTTCGAAATGGTGAATGCACTGTTTGATCTAACGGTCAAATCCGGGGGGCTTCTTTTACAAACAGGGGCTTCCCAGATTGAGATGCCCCTGTAAAGCGGACCAAAACCCAGGGTTAGAATTGCTTGCATAGTGGGTTTCACACAGGAGGGTGTCACAGATTGGAATGCTCCGGAGATAGGAAATCAGCTGGGGTGGGCAACTTAAAAGCAAACAAAGCCCAGAACTTCCTCCCCTGGAATATAAATCGAGATGCCCCATTGTGTGGAACCCCGCCATTCGAGGAGATGTGGGCACCAGCTGTGGTCCACTGCTGGTTAAGCGCCATCACACACCCCAAAGGCCAGCCCTGTCAGTGGGCCCCCCAGAGAGAAGGGGCTGTTTCCCCACCTTGCCGGGTGCTGACGCCGGCCCTGGCTATACCTTTACCTATACGCATAACCAGGCCGGTCATTTGTGATTGGCTGGCCCAGGCACGCCCCCAGCTAGAGGTGAGTGGGGATGTAACCAGTGACCTGCTTTGCACCATTCAGCTCGCTAGCTGCTGTGATGTCATGTGCTGTGATGTCATGTGCTGTGATGTCACAGCATCTTACATAACTGAATGGAGCTGAGCACACGGATACTGCAGCAGCCGGCTCACGTAAGTGTGCAGTGGCTTCCTATCTGCTTCACACTCTGCATTGTGTTAAAGTGGAACTTTAGTCAAAGGTTAGAAAAGGGGATTAGAAAGAAAAAGACCCCTTCTCCGCGGGCCAGCCCCTCTCCCTGGGCGAGAAAGCGCAAAGCCGCATCCTTGTGTGTGCACGCTGCCGCCATCCTTTGAATGGGCAGACGCGAGCGCACACAGAGCCAGGGGATGCAGCTCTGTGCTTTTAGCAAGGTGACTAAACTTCAGCTTTAAAGTGGACCAACACCCAGGCTGATCGGTTCCCCGCGGGGCATCCGAAATCGGGATGCCCCGCTGTGTGAAACCCCCCAGGACGCCCCATTCACCTTACCTTACCCCCGTTCCAACGGCGCATGCGCGGGCCGCATCTCGCGCTTCTCTCTAGCAGGGCACGTGCCAGCCGTTTGTGAATGGCCGGCGCGGGTGCGCTCCGTTAGAGGGAAGCGCGAGATGCGGCCGCCAGCGTGCTCGGAGCGTGTCCGTCCCTTGTACGTGCATACCACAGCGGCTCTGAGCGCTCTGATTGGACGAGGCCCGCGCATGCGCCGTAGGAGAGGGGTGAGGTGAGTTTTTTCCTGCCGTTCTGGGGGGTTTCACGCAGCGGGGCACCCCCGATCGGGTTGCCCCACAGAAGTGGACCAAAACCCAGGATAGTGAAAATCCTGGGTGTTGGTCCACTTTAAAGTGGACCAAAGCCCAGAATTTTGACCCCCCCCCAAGCACCCAATCTCACTCACCCTTCCCCGGTCCTGTGGCGCATGTGCAACCTCTCGTCCAGTCAGCGCTCTCACCTCTTCGTCCAAGAGCTTGTCTAAGGTGATCACAAACAAGGAGCGTGCCCGCGCCAGCTATTCAAAGGTGCCTGGCACAGGCACGCGCCCTGCCAAACGGATAGCGGGAATGCGGCTGCTGTTCGCGCATGAACCTTTGGGCCAGAGGAGGGTGAGTTTCCGGGTGACCTTGGGGGTTTTACTGTCACGATCCCCCGGGGGGGGGGGGGGTGAGTATACCTGCCCTGGAGTTTTGGTCCTTTCCCCTGGGGCACCCCGCTGTGTGAAACCCCCCAGATGAAACTCACCTCCTCCCAGTCCGCTCGTCCAATCAGCATGCTCAGTGCTGCTGACGTCACGCCATCTAAGTCCAGCATCCCCCACTTCCCTCTAACAGGGGCAATCACAAATGGCTGGCCACGCGCCCTGCTAGAGGGATGCGGCGGCCCACGCATTCGCCGTTGGACTGAGAAGTAAGGTTAGTGAACGGGGCGATTCACTCGCAGCGGGGTATCCCGATTTTGGATGAGAAACGATCAGCCCGGGAATCTTATAGGTTCCTGGACCGATCAAGCTGGGTTGTGGTCCACTTTAAACAGCACCCTTCGCTCGCTGTTGCCCTTCTGCCCAGCGACTGCCTTTTCCACATCCTCTTTGTCAATGTATGCATTCCCTCCATCTCTTCCCCTTGCAGCCCCAACGTCTGGTGACGCTATGCCACATCATCGCATGAGGGTGGGGGCCAGGAAACAGGCTGCACACTCATAAAGAGCTAGTGAGCTGTGGATGTTAGGTGGAAAGGATAGAACGACTGCTGTGTGCGGGAGGAGGAAACCGATCTCTTGTGTTAGTATAAACAAAGGATCCACGTGACCCACGGCTTCCCGATCGTTCCATCCTCCTGCCTTGTGCAGCCACCTCCGCCACGCCCCCTGAGGTCCGGCCTCCGCCACGCCCCCCTGAGGCCCACCTCCCTAAGGCCCGGCCACCGCCACGCCCCCCTGAGGCCCACCTCCCTAAGGCCCGGCCTCCGCCACGCCCCCCTGAGACCCACCTCCTTAAGGCCCGGCCTCCGCCCCGCCCCCTCGGCTTAGTTACGTCATCACTGGCAGCGAGCGCTATAGCAAAGCCCATTCATTAGTGCTGTAACCCGATACCTGCTGAGTCATGCTTATCCAAGCAACGCCGAAGCCCCGCCTCCCCACACTAAGGCCCCGCCCCCCCCAAGCCGGCTACCTGTCAGCGCTATATATAGCAATGCGGAGCGCACATGGATAGAGAATAAGTAAGTGAGCCGAACTACTGGAAAAGATCTGACCCGAACATTGCTGCTGCCGGATAGTGACTCGTGTGAGGGTAAGAAGCTTGCTCTGGCCACTGCTATCGCTGTCTATGTAATGCTGCCGTTATATAACCCTGGCCAGCAGCCAATCAGATGCTTCCTTGATTGGGGTACTAGATCTGATTGGCTGCTTGTCTGCACAGGTTCTCATTTGTAGGACTGAATCAAGGCAACTGGACTTGCTGTGTTAAAGAGGAACATTGACTGGTCTCCCCTTCCTGGGGCATCCCGATTTGTGTAATATCACCCTGTAAAAACTCTCGTCCAATCAGAGGCGTTTGCCATGCATATGTAATGTTCGTCAAATTGCGAATCCGAAGCTCTGAATGGCTGGGGAAGAAGGTGAGTCTTGTGGTGCCACAGGGGCTTTTATCCAGCAGGGCATCCCAATCTGGGAGTTTTGTTCCCTAATCAGGATGTCCCAATGCCCTGATGTGTGAGACCACCCAGAAAGCCCACTAAAACTCACCTATCCCCGCTCCAATGGTGCATGTGCGGCCCTTCGTACAGTCCTTTGCCTTGACTATGTCATTCAACAAAGGGCTCTGATTGATTTGAATGGGGAACGCGCAAACCGCGCGGGGATGCAGCGGCGAACGCTCTCCATTGTAAACAAAAGGCAAACTGCTGCGATTGGGCAAGAGCCCGCACATGCTCCATTGCATTGGGGAAAGGTGAGTTTTTACGGGTGTCCTGGGGAGGCTTCACACAGCGGGGGGCATCCTGATCTGGAAAAGCCAACAGTCAGACATGGAGTCTTTTAGATTTCAGGTCAGCGGCTGGTCTGTTTTGTTCTGCTTTAAATGCATTCTGCTCTCCCTGTACTGGCTGTCATGGGTGGCATCTTTCATTCATCTTGGAGATATCTATCTATCTCTATTTATATCTATCTATCTATCATCTATCTATCATTTCTTAATAAATCCTAGTGAACTCTATCCCTTCTGCTGGGTCTCTGCATGCATGCCGAAATGACTCAGTCCCTTCAGAATTTATTTCAGACTAAGAAAGAGGATTTAGCAGAAGGGAGCAAGTTCCATAGGGTTCATCAGGAAATTCTGGAGAGTAAAAGGTGCATACCCTGGCAGCCAGCATGGGGCCAGCAGGCTTAACTTAACCCTTTTGTGGCATGGCCTTTTAATTTCTAGAAGGCGTTTTACTAGTCATCTGACTGGCTGAGAAAGTCAATTGGATGACTAGCTAAACGTCCTTTTCAACCCAGCACATCCAGTTGCCTTGTTTTATTCCTGCAGGTATGATTGGTTGGTTGGTTGCTATAGGTTACTGCTCGTTGCCCTGCGCTGTCAATCACGTATGTGCTCGGAGATGGTTACATAATACTCAGGATGATGAAAGAACTTTAGTTCGTGGAAACTTTTGATGGGGTTTTTGAAGGTGTTTGGCTGATTTTTTTTTCTTTATTTTTCTTATGTATGTTATGTATATTAAAGTGGACCAATACCCTCCCCTGATCGGCCCGGGAATCTATAAGATTCCCGGACTGATCAGCTTCCTGATTGCGGGACCCCCCCAGTTCCCCGAAAATCCTACCTGATCCTCGTTCCAGCGGCGCATGCGCTGGCCACCGCCGCCCCCCGCGCGTCCCTCTGGCAGTGCGCGCTCCCTGTAAGAGGGACGCGCGGGAGGCGGCGGCGGTGGGCACCCAGCTTGTCCGTCGCTGCCTCTCCTTGTCCGTCGGCGGCGATTGGACGAGCGAGTCACATGGGAGCGGGGTCAGGTGAGTTTTCGGGGCTTTCTGGGGGGTTTCACACAGCGGAAGTGGACCAATACCCAGGATATTCAAAATCCTGGGTGTTGGTCCACTTTAAGATTTCACTAGCTGCAATCTGTTGCTACTGGCAATGTACACCTAGACGAGAGATGTGAGTCCTGTACACACAGAACACTGCTGAGCATGTGTAGGTGTGAGTGAGCTCCCTCACCTCAGCAGTGTTCTGTGTGTCCAGGGCTCACTTCTCTTTTCCTGTACAACTTGGTGTATGTGGCCAATAGCAATTTCTCATTCAACTGCCTCTGAATTCAGAGTCAATGCAGAAAGTCAGTCGCATGACAAGTGAAGTGGCTTCAAGAAAATCCGGTCGCCTTGTTTTATTCTGACAGCTGACTTGGCAAAATGAGAAGCGTCACAGACATTCAGGGCGCTTGTTCTGGGCGCAAGCTCTTCTCTCGGGGAGGCCGATTCATTAACAGCGGCAAGTAGCGACTGTAGCTGCATTTTCAGAGCACCCGCTAGTAGTCGCTGTGCTTGGCCGTTGTTCGGTAGTTGATAGCGACTTAGTCGGTTTGCCGTAATGTTGAATATTGGGTGAGGAGTTGCTATTTGACAGGTTCCGCGATGTATGGGAGCGCATGATAGCGACTGGCCATAGCGACCGGCTCCCACCATATTCATTAACAAATCACGCTCAAAAAATTCTCGCGCTGTGAAATGCATGTTTAAACCCCAGAGCGCTGGCGGCGATGGGTTAAAAGTAGTTTTTTAACCCCCAAACAACCATATTTTTGGAAACCAAAAAAAACAAGTTTTTAAAATAATTTTGTAATATGAATACATTAATATCAGACCTGTAATATCAATTCTGTACATTTTTTTTTTTTTTTTTTTTTTTTTTTTTTTTTTTTTTACCTTAAAAAATTATTTAAAATGGCAGAAGTGGTCACAGAATTTTTCACATTTAAAAAAAAAAAAAATTAATAACAATTAATTATGAATATTTAAAGATTGTTCCATTGAAATGCATTGGAGAGCGCCAGGTAGCGAGAGGTCATACCTGTCGCTGTTCAAAGTCGGACGCTGGCGCTGTGGGCTGAGGCTGGAATAATGATGAATGAGTCGCTATATGGCGCTATCTCAGTCGCTAAGCAGGATCGGCTTGATAAATGTGTGATTGTGGTGGGGAGCCGGCGTTCTCGTGGCGGTGCCCGTCATTACCGGCCGCTCACCAGTCGCTACCTGTCGCTATTCCTTCATAAATAAGGGCCTGAGTGCCATTTGGGGGAAGGAGCACGTGCACTGCAGCTGATGGGGAAGGGCAAAACGGGGCCCAATGAATGGTGTGATGTTAGGATCATCTCTCCAGGGAATAAAGCGAGTACAGTTAGTTGTTTTTAGCAAACAGTTGCCCTTTAATTATGTAAATGATAAGTCACTGGGGGACCTGTGGTACAGATTGTGTTTGTTAGAAAGTTCTTGGAATAGAAATCATATTATTTACTGAATGCCTTGGGGGGGGGGGGGGTGGATTGCGGTATCTGGAGATGGTTATCTGGGACATTTATCTCATCTTAAAGCGTTCCTTCACTCTGAATAAGAGTCTATCTTATATGTTTCCCACACCCTGTACATACAGATTGCTCACATTAAAAATCATCCTACCTGCATCTACTGCATGTTATGAGCCTTTAAAGTGGACCAACACCCAGGATTTTGACTATCCTGGGTTTTGGTCCACTTCGGTGTGTGAAACCCTCCAGAAAGCCCCAAAAACTCACCTGTCCCCGCTCCCACGTGACCGCTGCAGCCAATCCCCGCTGCCGGACAAGTGAGCGCGCCCGCCGCCGCCTCCCGCACGTCACTCTTACAGGGAGTGCGCCCACGCCGGCCATTCACAAACGGCCGGCGCGGGTGCGCGCCCTGCTAGAGCTAGAGCCATGCGCCGCTGGGTCGAGGAGCAGGTAGGGATTTCGGGGCTTTCTGGGGGGTTTCACACAGCAGGGCACCCCCGATTGGGGTGGCCCGATGCGGATCTGCCCGGGAATCTTATAGATTCCCGGGCCAATCAGCATCGGGTGTTGGTCCACTTTAAACATTCAAGATGGCGGCTCATGGGACATCAGGCAGCCTGCAAACAGGAAGTGCCTTCTGACTGTGCTGCTCTGCATTCTGGGATTGCTGACCTTTTCCTGACCCCAGCTCTGCTATGTCTGATCAAAGCACAGCTATAACCCGTGCCCCCTGTACTTTATCCCACTCTCCTCAGTAAGTGTGATGCTTCTGAGGCAAGATGGCGGCGCCCGTATCCTAAAGTCTTGAACAGAGTTGCAGCCCAGTGGGGGAAAGAATAATAAGTGACTAAAAACTTAAAATATATGGATTTTACATGCTGGGAAATAGTTTTTTAAGGGTTTGGGCTTTTCAATAAATCATGGTGAAGATCCGGTTTAAATTCAAGAGGCAAACAATGAAAATCAATGACACTTTTTACCACACCGTAAAAAGTTCTCTACTTTTCTCAGGGGTAAAAACAGTGCCATTGACTTTCATTGGGGCCATGATAAATATTTGGTGAAGCCAGTGCGACTTGCGGTGAGGATGGCAACCTGCATCCCAGTGAGCTTGTTAGTGTTTAGACACCCAAAAGTGCAAAAAAAAATGTTTGCTACATTTTTCTTCCCACAATAATTCCTGAACCCGTGATGGGGCATTTTTACAGGTTAGGTGCATCATTTTTCCAATGAGGTAAGGATATTTGTTTTTACGTTAGGAAACTGAACCCTATGGGCTATGCAGAAAACTTTGTGCAATATTTAGCATAGCCCATAGGGTGCTGTTATCTTCAAACTTTTCACTATCCTGGGTGTTGGTCCACTTCTGCGGGGCACCCCGATCGGGGGTGTGAAACCCCCCAGAAAGCCCCAAAAACTCACCTGACCCCGCTCCCACGTGACTCGCTCCACCAATCACCGCCGATGGACAAGCGAGGTCCGTCGACGGACAAGGTGGGAGCGCCCGCCGCCGCCTCTCGCGCGTCCCTCTTACAGGGAGCGCGCCCGCGCCGGCCGTTTGTGAATGGCCGGCTCGTGCGCGCGCCCTGCTAGAGGGATGCACGAGAGGCGGCGGCGGTGCCGTTGGAGCGAGGAACAGGTAGGGTTTGCGGGCGTCCTGGGGGGTTTCACACAGCGGGGCACCCCCGATCAGGATGCCCCGCAGGCAGGGAGCTGATCGGCCCGGTAATCTTATAGATTCCCGGGCCGATCAGCTGTGGGTGTTGGTCCACTTTAAAGTGGCCCAAAACCTAAAATTTCCTGGGTTTTGGTCCTTTCCCCCAGGGGGCCCCGCTGCGTGAAACCCCCCCCAGGACGCTGAGAACAGCTCACCTCTTCCCAGTTCCACGGCGTGTCTAAGACCAGCAGCTCTGACAGCCGCATCCTCTGCTTCCCTCTAACAGGGAGGGTGCCCTGCTAGAGGGATAGCGGGTGCGGGACCTGGGGGGTTTCACACAGCGGGGCATTCCGATTTTGGATGCCCCGGGGGGGGGGGGATCAGCGTGGGTTTTGGTCCACTTAAAAAAAAATCCTTACATTACTGGAAAAATAATGTACCTAAATTATAAATATGTGGCATCACATGTACGTGTGATTTTTTTTTTTGGGGGGGGGGGGGTAAAATGTAGGACAAAGACTTATTTTTGCATTTTATTGTGTGTTATCGCTATAAAGCTCACCAAGATGCAGGTTGCGATGCACACCACAAGTCATAATGGCTTCCCCTAATATTTAGCATAACCTCCTATGTCTTCCTAGCTGGTGATTCAGCGATACTGACATTCTCAGGCTTTTTCTCATACAGTGAATTTTTTACTACCATTTTTCCAATTCTTACGCCTAAATCGTTACACAGCTTACACAGGTACATGAGAGGCAGGATGATTCCCGTGTAGGAATGTACAAGTGGTTGTGGTTAGTTTAGTGACTAATTCACAATTATTTACTCTAGAATATAAAAGTGAACCCCAGATAAGTATTTTTCGTTTGTTTTTCGTTATTTTTCTAACAAGTAGCATTGGCCTCAGATACTTCTCTTCCCTTGCTTCTATTATGGTGGCCGGGATCTTGGTTTCGTTGGTAGGGTGGCCATAATTGGTAGGGTCCCGGGTGACGTGCGTCAGCTGGCCGCATCCCCGACCTTCACACCCCCACTCCCGTGTCCAGCCTTTCTGAATGGAGTGCACACAGCAACAGGGAAGCCGGGGATGTGGCAGCCGGCGTTCGCAGAGCCCGTCTGGAAAGGTGATTTTACCGGCCACCGGGGGGGGGTTCACACAGTGGGGCATCCTACTATAGGATCCCCGGGGGCAGGCTAGTGGACACGCCACAGTGGGTTTTACTCCACTTTAACACCCTGCACCCCTCTCGCTAGAGCCTCCTGCATCTACAGGTGTCCAGTGAGGAGAACTAAGCCGCAGTTTCTGGTGGTTCTTCTAATGATAGTGGTCAGCCTTGACCATGGTGCTCGATGGACCCGCAGTTGCCCAGATGAAAAGTAAAAGCTCTCATCTGAATTTTTTGGGAGAGTCCGCTAAAATTCAGTTTTAAAGACTAGAGAGTCTCCGCACCCTGCAACAATCCTGCCAGTTGATATCCATATCGTCCTATAGAGAATTATGAATTATGTTCTGCATCCGGATTGGGCTGGATGTATTTTTAGACATGACTTGCTGCCAGGAATCCGTGAAAAAATGTTTAGGTAACCCTGAAGCTTTCCAGTTGCTGCTTCTCTGCCTGTACCATGATCTCTGACCGGGTCCCCCCTGAGTACTGGGAGAATGTGGGCCACTGTGTCTGATCACACATCTGGGCAACAGATGAGCCCTGAAAATGACTTAAATTACATACTGGAGATATACGGTTTATATATGCGTTCCATTCACACATGTTTAATCGCGGCCTATTAAGGAGATATGGCGACTTATATAAAGACGTGGATGCAGTAAGTTGTTTGTTTCTTCACCCATCGAAGCGGCACGGGTGGCCGCGTACGTAGGTGTCCCTCCTGTTAGTCCCCTGCTCCATATTTGTGGGTTGGACCTGTTTGGCAGGTGTATTCCTTTGTCTGATAACATGTTTTATGCTGGTATGCTTTTCGCTTATAGGTGTCCATGACCAGTGGGTTTAATTAAATTTATATGTTTTCTAATCATTATTTTTTGCACTTTCATGCACTTTGTATTAACAATTAATAGTTAACATTTTCTCTCTATAGTGTACATATATTTATTCATATTTATATATTGCTATATTTTAGTATTTATGGGTGTTATAAAGCACGTGTATCATTGTTTGCACTGTCACTTTATTTAGGTTTGATATTGTGGTTTGGTTATTTTATATATATTTCAAATCATGGGTTTTGTGCCGGCACAGAAAATAAGGTATTTTTCTTAGTCCAATCCTACTATAACCCGGGAGCTTTTCCCAGGTATTAAATGCTTGTTTAAGCACTGGAAGCATTAGGGGATACGCAGGGTTTTTAACTTGTATGTTTTGTCATAATTGTTGTTTTTTTGTTGTTCTTAATAAAATGCTGTATCATTTTTCTACTTCATTGTGGTTTAATATTTTTTGTGCTCCTGCCACTAAGGTATAGAGGGACTGTGTCCCCTTAGCCTTTTGTTGTTTGGTATATATATATATATATATATATATATATATATATATATATATATATATATATCTAGGCTGGTGGGAAGATGTTCCTCCATCGCTAACTATCATGGTGCTTACTTTCATACCGACTGGGTGCAATTTTCTCATTTTCGGCCACATGCCTGCACCAACCCCTCAAGTATTTGTGCAACTACTCTTGGTTACTCTTGACGGACTCTAGACGGACCATTAGTTAAATTCCCCATGAAAAATACACAGCGGAGTAGTGATCGTTGGGCATCTTAATTCGGAAGGGAGAGGCAGCTCCCCCTGAGAGTCACTTTGGGTTCTTTGGCTGGAGGTCTGACTTAACATGCAGGGAAATAATGCTTGAGGCTCCCTGAATAGGCAGTTGGGGGGGGGGGTGGGGTTGGATCCATCAGCAGAAGCCTGATAACTGCCCAGAGCTTACCTGCTTCTGCATTCCCACACAGTTTCCCAGCCCCATGTTACTGCCAACAGCTAGTGAGGTTCACCTAGCGGTCATGCGCTGTGTTGGTCGCCAGTGATGCAGCAAGAAAGTATGGAGGGACTCCTTGCAAGCTGGATTTTTTTTTTTTTAAAGTGGGATTTTGACCAATACTGGGTTTGGTATGGCCAGCTGTGTGAAACCCCCTGGAATTGCAGGCTCTTGTCCAATCAGATCTCTATGACATGCATTAATATGCACACAGTTTGTCCACAGAGCCCAGCATGGGGAGCAGCCATTATCCCTGGTTTCTCTTCGGCTGATGTGTGTCCCCGCGTCAGCCTATCTGGATGGCTGGGCAATGGATTTAGCATCAACCTAGATGCAGCCTTCACTCTGCTGCTGATCTTCTCCTGTCCTCCACCCTGGTCACCTCCTCTCACGCCCGCCTCCAGGACTTCTCACGTGCAACTTCAATCTTCTGGAATGCCCTCCCCCACCCAATCCGCCACTCCACAACCCTCAAAACCTTCAAAGGAGCCCTCAAAACTCACTTATTCAGACAATCATATAATCTGGCCTAACCAATCTTCTAAAGGGCACATGCCACAAAGCTCAATACGGACTGTTTGTGATCCTTCCCCCTCGTCTTCACCCCTCTTCCTTTAGACTGTAAGCTCGCAAGGGCCGGGCTCTCTCCCCTATTGTATCTTGTACTCAGAATATCCATTGTCAAATCTGTAAAACTGCATTTGAAATAGTATATGTACAGTATGTTTCTACCCTGTCTGTAATTACTACTTTGTAAAGCGCTACGGAAGATGATGGTGCCATATAAATAAACAATAATAATAATAATAACCAAGGGAAGATGGGCATGTGTTGTGGTGATCACCAGCATCCTTAGGCCCTTATTCATCAAGCGATAGCGCCAGGTAGTGTCTGACGAGCGCCAGGTAGCGGCAGCTAACTCAAGTACGCCCGGCGGCGGTCACAATGACGCATTTATCAAGCAAAATGAGGCTAGCGCCGGCGAGAGCGACGGCTAGCGCGGCATTCATCATGAAGCCGCCTGGACCGAACAGCGCCGCTGCAAATTCCCTCACAGCGCCAGGTATGAGCTGTCGCTCCCTGGCGATGTCCAATGCATTTCAATGGAGCAATCTATAATTATTCATAATTAATTGGTATTAATTTTTTTTTTAATTTTTTTAATGTCAAAAAATCGGAGACCACTTCTGCAATGTTAGGATTTATTTTTAAGTAAAAAAAAAATAAAAAAAAATATGTGCAGAATTGATCTAACAGGTCTGAGATTAATGTATTCATATTACAAAATGATTCTAAAAACATGTATAATGTTACATTCAAAAAATATGGTTGTTTAGGGGTTAAAAACTAGTTAATACACATCGCCGCCAGCGCTCTGGGGTTTAAACAAGGAATGGACAGCGACAGCACATTTGGAGCGTGATTTGTTGATGAATATGAAGCTAGCCGTTCGCTCTGGCCATTCGTTGTCAGGCGCTCACATACAACGCTGGACCTGTGAAACAGCGACCCCCCAGCCCGTATTTAACATTACCGCACACCGACTGAGTCGCTGTCATCAAGCTAATGCCGGCCAAGCACAGCGAATACTGGCTGGCGCTGAAAAAATCATCATCTGACGCTACCTGGCGCTATTAATGAATCGGCCTCTTAGTATACTGGTGATCCCAAGGTATTTCAGACAATGGGGCATCCCAAAGTGGGATAAGGTAACAGCCGGCCAAACAGCATTTTGGACCTCTTTAAAGCAAACCTGAAGTCTTCCATGGCCTTCCATGGGAAATATATAATGATAATTATTTAGGCTAATTTAAAGAGGAACCCCAAAATATGACTTTCATGGGTCTGTTCCTCCTGTTCGGGATGCCCTGCTGTCTGTATCTGCCTTCAGTTCTCTGAAAAACTCACCACTTACCCATGTGAGTCAATCAGCGGCACTCATTTGATTCAGATTTCCTTTGCTGCATTGAGCTCAGTGGGGCAAATCTTCATAGAACGAGCACTAGCTGCATCCCTGCTCACCTCTGGTTATGGGCCCAAAAAGGTCTGTCAGGGGTACGTGCCCTAAATAGAGGTATGTTGGGGATGTGGCCCGGGGCCGGGACTCTGGGAAGAGATGACTGAATTGGGGAGGGGGGATTTGGGATGCCCCCAAAAAAGGGATACCACTGCCCATCGAGTCTTATATTTACTTGTTAAAGTGGACCAAAAATCCACCCCTCCCCCAATTTTGCACCCTAATTTGGGATGTCTTTAGTGTGTGAAACCCCATGAATATAATCACCTTACTGGCGATCCCATGGTGCATACGTGGACTCTTGCCTAATCAGTGTTCTTTGGCGCTGTTTCCAGCGGGCATAAGCCAGGGGGTTTACTTGATCGGTGAGTATACATGGTGAACTAGGGAGTTCAAAGTGGGGATGCCCCAGGGGCGGAGATTGGGTGACCATGTCTTTTAGACTCTAGGGCCGGCTGTATCTATAAAGCCAACCAACACCCATGTATGAAAAGCCTGCCCCTGCCAACAGGTTTCCATTCAGCCCTACAGCCCGGCATTTCTATGCAACTTAGTTGAGCTAGTTCTGTTAGTAACTATTACTTGGTTCCTTCCTGTTTCAGACAGAGCCTGATCATGACTGCAGTGTGATGTGTTACACACAACTTGACCTAATACACACATCATAAACTTGTGACTTGTGGCACAGTTAGTACATAAGCATTATAAAGGAGGAACTAGCACAATACACAGATATAGCAGACGGTTCAGTACAGTGAAACATTTCCATTTAAAGTGGAACAAAAACCAGAGCAGCCGGTCCTAAAATCTAGATTTCTGGGCCGTCTGCTCGCCTTCCTTTGGGGCATCCCAAATTGGGGTGTCCCACTGTGTGAAACCCACCTGTTTGCCGGTATTCACTCACCTTTACCTGGTCCAACAATACGTGTGTGCTCTCATTTGCCTTGCCTATGTAATTCAGTAAATTGGGAGCAGTCGCATCCCCTGCATCCCCAGCGGTGCATGAATGGCTGGGATGTGGGTGCTTTCGCTCCCCCATTGAAGCCTGTCAGAGTTATTTGCCTAATGACATAGGGCCTTATTTATCAAGGAATAGCGACAGATAGTGACTGGGGAGCCGGCCAGTAAAGCCAGGTACCGCAACTAGAACGCCGGCTCCCCTCCACAATCACACATTTATCAAGCCGATACTTAGCGCCACCTAGCAACTCATTCATCATTATCCCAGCCTCATCCCACAGCGCCAGCTAACATCCTTGAACAGCGACAGGTATGACCTCTCGCTACCTGGCGCTCTCCAATGCATTTCAATGGCAGAATGTATTTTAATTAATAATATTTTTTTATATATATATTTTTTTTTTTTCAAATTTCAATAAAAAAATCTGTGAACACTTCTTCCTTTGAAAATGTATTTTTTGGGGATTTTTAAAATTTTTTTTTTTTTTTGGCAGAATTGATATTACAGGTCTGATTTTAAACTATTCAGGTTTGAATATTATTTATATTTATATTTATATTTTTGGGTGGTTAGGGGGTTAAACTACTTTTAACACATCGCCTACTGCGCTCTGGGATTTAAACATGCATTTCACAGCGCTAGGAATTTTTAAGGCTGATTTTTTAATGAATATGGTGGGTGCGCCGGTCGCTATGTCCAGTCGCTATCATGCGCTCCCATACAACAGCGAACCTGTCAAATAGCGACTCAGCATCTTGTATTCAACATTACGGCACACCGACTGAGTCGCTATCATCCACCGAACAATGGCCAAGCACAGCGACTACTAGCGGTCGCTGTCAAAATACCGCTACAGTCGCTCAACTGTCGCTATCTGTCGCTATTAATGAATCAGCCTCATAGTCACAAGAAATGGCTCTGCTTGGAAAAGAGCCTATGCATGTGCCGTTGGACAAGAAGAATTGGGTTGTACTTGGGTTGGGTTGTACTTTCCCAATTCGGGATGCCCCTGGGGCACAGAACATCCCTCACCCCACAGGCAGTACCTTTTGCATTATTTTGCCAGCCCGTCTTTTCTCTTGTCCCAGCAATAGATCCTGCAAGTGCCAGATTGCTGGAGGTTTAAGTGTCAGAACCAGCAATTTCCGGATTGCATCATGACCTAGTTCCTGGGATTTCAAAAATACCATTGTCCAAATCTTGTAGTGATGGTTCCTCTTTCATTATGTATGAAATGCCCCCCCCCCCCTCTCCCATGATTAGAATGCCAAAAAGCAAAACAAAAATGGAAATGCATTTTTCTACTACCAGAGAGAGGACTATTATTGGAAAGCTTAGTATTCCAACCTCTCGCATGTGCAGGCTCCCCTTCATTCAGAATAGATTGTTGGGTGACGCCAGCCAATCAGAATTGCGTCATCTGGTAATCTATGGAATGCCAGGTGCCTCCCTCCAGTTGATGCGCCCCCTGTATCCGCCATCTAAAAATGCCCGTCACGGGTGATTGCATCAGCCAGGGATGCTGCTGCGGCCATTGCATATGCCATGGGATCAGGCAGGGTGAGTATATTAGGTGATCTGGGCGATTTCATACAGTGGGGGATCCCAAATCGGGACACCCCAGGGATAGGGAATCTGCCTGACCTGGCCAAAGAGGCTGTTGGTTCTCTTTAAAGCAGACTAAAACCCAGTTTTGTTATTTTTTTTACTCATCTGGGTTTTGGGTCGATTTACATCCCATGTAAGCCCCTGGAAAAGCTGAGTATTCTTACCTCTCCATGCGATCCAAAGGCACCTCCAATGGCTCCTCCAATTGGAATAGATTGCCGGATCACACCAGACAGTCGGTATATTTTGCGTTACTGAGCAATCTATGGAATGCAAGTACCTCCCTCCAGCTGATGCCGGGCGTGGGTACACTCATCAGCCATCACAACCCACACATGCACTGTGGGCTTGCCAGTTCGCTAAGTATACCGGGCAAATTAGGGGGCTTCACAGAGTGGCATCTCAAATTGGGATGTTCCAGAGACAGAAGTGCCTGGTCCTGGAGACTTTTAGACTGAATGGCTGGAACTAAAGGGGACGGGGAGGCCGATTCATTAATAGCGCCAGGTAGCGACAGATGAGCGACTGTAGCGTGATTTTTTCTGCGCCAGCCAGTATTCGCTGTGCTTGGCCGGCGTTAGCTTGATGACAGCGACTCAGTCGGTGTGCGGTAATGTTGAATACGGGCTGGGGGGTCGCTGTTTCACAGGTCCAGCGTTGTATGTGAGCGCCTGACAACGAATGGCCAGAGCGAACGGCTAGCTTCATATTCATCAACAAATCACGCTCCGAATGTGCTGTCGCTGTCCATTCCTTGTTTAAACCCCAGAGCGCTGGCGGCGATGTGTATTAACTAGTTTTTAACCCCTAAACAACCATATTTTTTGAATGTAACATTATACATGTTTTTAGAATCATTTTGTAATATGAATACATTAATCTCATACCTGTTAGATCAATATGCACATATTTTTTTTAATTTTTTTTTTGACTTAAAAATAAATCCTAACATTGCAGAAGTGGTCTCCGTTTTTTTGACATTAAAAAAAAAAAAAAAAATTAATACCAATTAATTAGGAATAATTATAGATTGCTCCATTGAAATGCATTGGACATCGCCAGGGAGCGACAGCTCATACCTGGCGCTGTGAGGGAATTTGCAGCGGCGCTGTTCGGTCCAGGCGGCTTCATGATGAATGCCGCGCTAGCCGTCGCTCTCGCCGGCGCTAGCCTCATTTTGCTTGATAAATGCGTCATTGTGACCGCCGCCGGGCGTACTTGAGTCGGTAGTCGCCGTTAGCTGCCGCTACCTGGCGCTCGTCAGACACTACCTGGCGCAGTCGCTTGATGAATAAGGGCATTAGTCTATTCTAAGGCCCTTATTTATGAAGGAATAGCGACAGGTGGCGACTGGTGAGCGGCCGGTAATGACGGGCCCCGCCACGAGAACGCCGGCTCCCCACCACAATCACACATTTATCAAGCCAATCCTGCTTAGCGACTAAGATAGCGCCAGATAGCCACTCAATTCATCATTATTCCAGCCTCAGCCCACAGCGCCAGCGTCCGACCTTGAACAGTGACAGGTATGACCTCTCGCTACCTGGCGCTCTCCAATGCATTTCATTGGAACAATCTTTAAATATTCATAATTAATTGTTATTAATGTTTTTTTTTTTTTAATGTGCAAAATTCTGTGACCACTTCTGCCATGTTAGTTAATTTTTTTAAGCTAAAAAAAAAAAAAATTTGTGCAGAATTGATATTACAGGTCTGATATTATTGTATTCATATTACTAAATTCTTTATACATTTTTTTTTTTTGGTTTCCAAAAATATGGTGGTTTGGGGGTTAAATAACTACTTTTAACACATCGCCGCCAGCGCTCTGGGGTTTAAACATGCATTTCACAGCGCAAGAATTTTTTGATGAATGTGGTGGGAGCCGGTCGCTCTGACCAGTCGCTATCATGCGCTCCCATACAGCGCGGAACCTGTCAAATAGCGACTCGTCACCCCATATTCAACATTACTGCACACCGACTCAGTCGCTATCAACAACCGAACAATGGCCAAGCACAGCGACTACTAGCGGGCGCTGTGAAAATACTGCTACAGTCGCTCAACTGTCGCTACCTGCCGCTATTAATGAATCGGCCTCTAAGATAAAAAGAGATTAGACTTACTCTTCCTACTGCAGCATTGATGACATACAGCCTGGCTCATCCTCATTATTTATTAGTTCTCCTGTTGCTCTTAATTGAACTTTTCATGCCCTACATTTTAAGTTAATTGCCTGCGGTTGCCTTGATATGTTACCTGTAAATACAATGTACTGGCAAAACAGGGCGCGCCTGGAAAGCCTTTGCACATGCTAATTGTTCCACTTTGTTCCTCCCTTTACATTTCACATTCATAATGAGTGAAAAAAAGGGGGTTATGTAACAAGTGAGTATGCATAATATAAGGTTAGATATGCAAATGTTAGTTCCCCTAAGGCGGTGGCAAGCAGCAGCAATGTACTCCAATAAGGTGTGTCCCGCATGCATTGATATAAAGCAGCCAAGACATGGAACGCGCGGGCACCAGGCATAGACATGCACTATTTTATTTTAGTTCCGACATAGGCCAGGACATGACTCCACTCCCCGATCCATTATAAACTATAGCAGGAGCAACATGGTCTATAGACTGGAGCTCAGAGTTACCAAAACCTCCAAAGTGGACCCAAACCAGACATGGAAACCTTTCCTTACAGACATGCCGCCGTGTAAAACTCACCTGCGCTCGGAAACCCACTTCCAGAGTGGCTGTGTGGGAGGTAAGCTAAGGAAGCTTGATTTTTCTGCCCTTTAAAGCGGAACAAACCAAGCAAAGCTAGCCCAGGAATATAAAGTATTCCACTGCCAGATGCTGGCCCTCCCCTGGGGCATCCCAGAGATCCTACCCCAGCCATTCAGATCACATGGGGATGCAACCGCTCTCACTCCCGATTGCTGAGCCATTTGGCGAACATTAATATGCACGGCAAACGGCTCTGATTGGACCAGAGAATGCACATGCGCCGTAGGACCGGGGAAAGGTGAGTTTGTACTAGGTGGTCTGGGGGGTTTCACAGTGGGGCACCCTAAAATCTGGATGCCCCTGGGGCATGAAACAAAACCTGGTGTAGTCAAAAATCAAAGTTTCGTTCCACTTTTAAGTTTTGATTTTCACTTGAAAGAAGGATCAAAAACTAGGATTTTATTTTTCCTTTCTCCTATCCCGATTTGGGATGACCCTCTTTGCGAAACCCCCAGGGAATGGCGGTATTCGTATTTCACCAGAAACCCCACTGCGCATGTGCAGGCTCTCCATCTACCTTTGCTGTGTATATTGTTGAGCGGCATAGAAGACGGGGAGGCCGATTCATTAATAGCGGCAGGTAGCGACAGTTGAGCGACTGTAGCGGCATTTTCAGAGCGCCCGCTAGTAGTCGCTGTGCTTGGCCGTTGTTCGGTAGTTGATAGCGACTCAGTCGGTTTGCCGTAATGTTGAATATTGGGTGAGGAGTCGCTATTTGACAGGTTCCGCGCTGTATGGGAGCGCATGATAGCGACTGGCCCTAGCGACCGGCTCCCACCATATTCATTAAAAAATCACGCTCAAAAAATTATTGCGCTGTGAAATGCATGTTTAAACCCCCGAGCGCTGGAGGCGATGGGTTAAAAGTAGTTTTTTAACCCCCAAACCACCATATTTTTGGAAACCAAAAAAAAAACAAGTTTTTTAAATAATTTAGTAATATGAATACATTAATATCAGACCTGTAATATCAATTCTGTACAATTTATTTTTTTTTTCCCTTAAAAAAATTATCTAAAATGGCAGAAGTGGTCACAGATTTTTTCACATTTAAAAAAAAAAAAAAATTAATAACAATTAATTATTAATATTTAAAGATTGTTCCCTTGAAATGCTTTGGAGAGCGCCAGCTAGCGAGAGGTCATACCTGTCGCTGTTCAAGGTCGGACGCTGGCGCTGTGGGCTGAGGCTGGAATAATGATGAATGAGTCGCTATATGGCGCTATCTCAGTCGCTATCTCAGTCGCTAAGCAGGATTGGCTTGATAAATGTGTGATTGTGGTGGGGAGCCGGCGTTCTCGTGGCGGGGCCCGTCATTACCGGCCGCTCACCAGTCGCTACCTGTCGCTATTCCTTCATAAATAAGGGCCTTAATGGAGGGGGAGCGGCAAACATCCCTGCTACTGCTTCTCTCTGGCCTCCCTCCGCAATTCTGATTGGTCTGGTGTGGCATCAATTTGGGATGTCCGCTGTGTGAACACCCCCCCCCCCTCCCCTGTTTGCGCCAAAAACCCATCTTTCCCTCTATTCCTGTGCACCGCTGCATCTGCCGGAACTGAATGGCTGCTGCGGTCGCACACAGACCTAAAGGAAGCAGGGTTCAAGAGAGCAGCTGAGCTTCCATTCAGCTTCTTTATCCTCTCACTAAAATGGTTGGACCAGATTTCCGGTGAGGTGTGCATAACGTATATAACATGCTACTGTGGGGATCAGGGCATCCCAAATCAGAATGCCCCAAGGGTACGGACCAAGACCTGGGATAGTGAAAATCTTGGGTTTCGGGCCACTTTAAGGTACAAAGAGGTTTGTATGTTAAGTAGAGAGTAGCACAAATACGATTAAAATGAAAAAAAAAAAATAAAAAGTTGTAAGAGTAATAAAAGCTTTATTATCTAAGGCAAGTCTTGATACATAGCCCTGAATTAATCATTCTATCAGATTTAAACATTATTGTCCTAGAATGATAATTCTAAATATAGATACCAAGAATTTTTTTATTTGCGTTATTATTGTCAAATATTTATATGGATAAACTGGGGTGTTTCTTCGGTTCAGAACTACGGCTGCAGCAGCCCTTATTTACTAACGTGATTGTGGTGATGTTTACCCACAATTACTCATGTTATACCACATTGATTCATCCCCTGGCACGATATAAGCCACAATAAAACAATGACTTCATTTCTGTTATTATTCAGTGACCTTACATTGAGGTTAACGGCTACATTTCTAGAGGAATTCTCTAATTCACTAGGAGGACTCCTCCTTCACCTCCGCCTTCCTTTCAGAAGAATTTTTTTTTTTTTTTTCTCTTACAAATGATTGGTTTAGGTGTGCTGTGTAAACCTGCTTTAAAGAGG
Organism: Gastrophryne carolinensis; assembly: GCA_027917425.1. Taxonomy (NCBI): domain Eukaryota; kingdom Metazoa; phylum Chordata; class Amphibia; order Anura; family Microhylidae; genus Gastrophryne; species Gastrophryne carolinensis. The sequence continues at coordinate 33,112,641 of CM051241.1, forward strand.
AGCAACCACCGGCCTTGAGTCTATAAGGCTCCAGGGCTGTTGTCTCCCCTGAGAGCCCTCCGGTACATGTGCAGCATTGCCAGTTTGATGTGGGCACCCACACCAGGCATTTCTGAATGGTAGGTGTGGATACACACAGCTGAAGGGGAGCGGCTAGCACTATTTAGGTTTACTAAGCCCATCTGACGATGGGGCAGCTTAATAAAGCTGATTGGAGGAGAACCCATGCATGTACTGTGGGATCACCAACGAGGCAAATCGGGATGCCCTGCTGGAGATGAACCAGGAGAGTGAAATCCCTGAGGCGTGAGGAAAGGCCTGAGTGCTGAGGCAGGAGGGGAGGACTGGGTGCTGAGGCAGGAGGGGAGGACTGGGTGCTGAGGCAGGAGGGGAGGACTGGGTGCTGAGGCAGGAGGGGAGGACTGGGTGCTGAGGCAGGAGGGGAGGACTGGGTTCTGAGGCAGGAGGGGAGGACTGGGTTCTGAGGCAGGAGGGGAGGACTGGGTTCTGAGGCAGGAGGGGAGGACTGGGTTCTGAGGCAGGAGGGGAGGACTGGGTGCTGAGGCAGGAGGGGAGGACTGGGTGCTGAGGCAGGAGGGGAGGACTGGGTGCTGAGGCAGGAGGGGAGGACTGGGTGCTGAGGCAGGAGGGGAGGACTGGGTGCTGAGGCAGGAGGGGAGGACTGGGTGCTGAGGCAGGAGGGGAGGACTGGGTGCTGAGGCAGGAGGGAAGGACTGGGTGCTGAGGCCCTAGGGAAGGACTGGGTGCTGAGGCCCTAGGGAAGGACTGGGTGCTGAGGCCCTAGGGAAGGACTGGGTGCTGAGGCGTGAGGGAAGAGCTGGGTGCCGATGCACGAGAGAAGAAGGTCTGGGTGCTGATGCACGAGAGAAGAGCTGGGTGCTGATGCACGAGAGAAGAGCTGGGTGCTGATGCACGAGAGAAGAGCTGGGTGCTGAGGCACGAGGGAAAAGCTGGGTGCTGAGGCATGAGGGAAGAAGACTGGGTGCTGAGGCACGAGGGAAGAAGACTGGGTGCTGAGGCACGAGGGAAGAAGGACTGGGTGCTGAGGCACGAGGGAAGAAGGACTGGGTGCTGAGGCGCGAGAGAAGAAGGACTGGGTGCTGAGGCGCGAGAGAAGAAGGACTGGGTGCTGAGGCGCGAGAGCAGAAGGACTGGGTGCTGAGGCAGGAGGGAAGGACTGGGTGCTGAGGCGTGAGAGAAGAAGGACTGGGTGCTGAGGCACGAGGGAAGGACTGGGTGCTGAGGCGTGAGAGAAGAAGGACTGGGTGCTGAGGCAGGAGGGGAGGACTGGGTGCTGAGGCAGGAGGGAAGCACTGGGTGCTGAGGAGAAGCCTGTCCAGCCAGGACGCTCTTCCCCTCATCACCTAACATGGCGTGGGATTGTTTTATAGAATGAAATCTGACCTCATTTATTACATGTGTAAAGCTGTCTCGCCGCACTATTTATACTCTGCTCCACCCATGTGCGAAGCAGGATATATTCTAGAATGTTCTACGAGGCTACTGGAACACAGAGACCTTGAAATGCAATCCAGCCGATGAGATAAAAGCCGGGAGTATGTCAGATAATAATGGACGCTAGATTCCATAATGGAATGTATGTATGAGGTGACGCTATTGTGTAACGCGGGATTCACGCTGCCAAAGGTCGCCAAGGAAGTGCACAGCCCGTGTCACGGTGACTCCACAACCTGATTCTTTTTATCTTGTCAAACATTAATTTGTTTTCATCTGCAAGATGCGTGTCATGTGACCTATAATGAATGTTATCTTCATGGCACAAATACTATAACTGACGCCAAGTTAACGGAAATTTACTGGACAACTCCGACCTCCCAATTCGCAGGCATGACTTGGCTGCCAGCCTTGGCAACCTAGGAGATTCCCCGGTTAAAGTGGATTTAAATCCTTCCTTACCATCATGTGCCAGGGTGGGTCCTGTTTATTAAGTGTTCTTGCATGGCAAGATCACTTATGGTTCTCTCACATATATATTATTCTTATTATAGCCATATTTTGCACTGTAACTCCTCCCACAGTTTTTACACTACATAGACCATAATATACCAAAACGTGCGGATCATTCACGAATGGTGTGCTATTATAGTGCATCATCATGTTAGAGCTTTCCAGTTACACCTCATATCTCTATATAAATTTAGATGCAATTCTACAAAATGATGCAGACTCCATGTCTGCAGGCAGAGTTTACCTTAAAAGACATAACTCATCTTCTCTGCCCCAACTGACATTATTCTTCTGAGGGAGAGATGTAACAATTTGTAACAGTACCCAAAAGATACAATGTGTGAGTTGGTTTATGTTGCTCAGCAGCACATTTAACACATTGTAACAGATGACAGCTGTGCTCGGCCAGGAGAAATTGCTACTACTGTCATTCATTGGAGTATCTGTACGCAGTATGGGCTTCAGGATGCGTGTATATTACGCTGAGTTAGGCGCTAAAGCGACCTTTGAAGGAGGCAATTACAGTTGAGGACAGTAGGAGGTCGTGGGCAGAGCATAGGCTATGTCTCAGTTGGTATTAATGGACCAGCAATGAAACGTAGGAAGGGGCTTGGTTCACAGAGACACAAATCTAATCTACCCTGCCCCTTAACCTCACCACCACCTGGCAAGGGAAGCACTTAGTGCAGGGATTCCGGAGACAACCCACACATGCACCGTTGGAACCGGAAGCAAGGTAAAAATCTGGCAATTCCTGGTGGTTTCACACAGGTGGGCCTCCCAAATCAGGATGCCCCTGTTAAGGGCTTTCACCAGTTTTGGTCCACCACTACAGGCAAACAGAAACAAGGTGCAGGTTCCTGGCAACCAGGCTGGAGGTCAGTTGTCTGCTCCCTTGGACAATACTGTTAGGGAATTAAAGTGGACCAAAGTCATCTTTGGTGGCCCTGGAATCTATAACATAAGATATATTTGGTCCACAGGGGGTTAAAGGATTTGTCTGACCACAAAATAGAAAAGCATTACTGCATTACTTACCTTACCACCCACACAATACGGTGCCGCTTCTAGTTCACTTTAAATGGATAGATCAGTCACATGCATATCATGTGGGGGGGGGGGGGGCTTGGTGACACCACCATTTTCTCACCCTGCAGCTTTTAGCCTGATAAACCACACTCCAGGAATGTGATGAAAGTCTTCATTAGAGCTCATCTTTGTTACATGTGACTATCAATGAAAGCATCCAAAGCAGCAGCAGCAGCAGATTGGTAACTCGCTGCTGCTCCCATCTCAGTTCATTCACTGGAGGGTCCCTTAGAGCTCTTATTTCTGTCACAATTATGAAGTACGAGACAGGCAGCATGCAGCTAATCTGATGCCTGTCCCATGAGCCTCTCCTCCATTTCCCGCACCACAGTGTAGAAGCCATAGCAGGGCTCCAAAGTTTGCTAATTTTTCAGTTTCTTTCCTCCAGGACTACACAAAACAAAAGTGGTTCAGCCACTCTGCTCCTTGGCTCTCTCTGCATGAGCAAACCTGGCAAGTCGCAGTGGTCACATAGCTGTCTCTGACTACTGCAGAGTGCGCACATTGACCTTCCCAGCTCAGTCACGACCCAGAAATGAGAGCGAAGAATGCGGCTCGGTTTAGAATACATTTAATATTCATTTACATATAATCAGAGATGCTACGACAAGGGAGGTGAAAGTTAGTGTGTATCTAGACGTGGACATTAAACACCCATGAAAATGAAACGCTATCATATGATAAATATTAGACTACTTTTAAAAAAAATATCTCCACACTTAAACTGGACCCATCGCCAGGATTTTTAATATCCTGGAGATAGGTGCTTGTCCCAAGGGCATCGCGATTTGAGATGCCCTGCTGTGGCAGGACACCTAGTCGGACAGGGGTTGGTCCACTTTAAAGCGGACCATTAGTCATGCAATGTACTGCAATCTTACTTAAAATAACAATCCAATCATTTTTCATGATTATAAGCCACTTTAAAGTGGACCAGTGGGTAGTCCTTGTTTCTAAAAGGGCTAAAAAGAGGGTGACTGCCTTTCCCTGGGACTACCCGACTTGGGGTGACATCTCTGAGCCGGGTTAAAAAATAACTGGACATCCACTTTAAAGATGAGCAAGCAAGGACTTAGGTTCTATAATGACATAGTGCCAGTGATCTCCCTCTTTGTGTGGCACCCCTGGGATCACCCAAAGAACCCACCTTTCCGTCAGTCCTGCAGAAGCATTCCAGCTCACCTCTATCTGTGGGTACCCATGCCAGCTCTACTCCACTCTACTTTAGTAATAGGGTGGATATTCCTGGAGGTGTCTGCAACATGGAAAATGATTTAGCTTTACTGGATAGATGGTCAAAACTGTGGAAACTAGAGTTTAATGTCTCTAAATGTAAAATCCTGCACTTGGGTAGAAGGAATCCCTGCTCTGAGTACCGTATGGGCAGCACTGTGTTATCCAGGACCTCGGAGGAGAGAGATTTAGGGATACTGATTACTGATAGCTGCAAGATGAGTGGACAGTGTAGCCAGGCAGTGGGAAAAGCAAGCAGGATGCTCGGCTGCATAGCTCGAGGCATCACCAGCAGGAAGAGGGAGGTTGTGATGCCGCTGTATAGAGCCCTGGTGAGGCCACAGCTAGAATACTGTGTGCAGTTCTGGAGACCTTACCTGCAAAAAGACATTATTCAAATAGAACGGGTCCAAAGGCGGGCAATGAAAATGGTGGAAGGACTTAAACTTAAAACTTATCAGGAGAGACTTAAAGAACTTAATTTGTACAGTCTGGAGGAAAGAAGGGAGAGGGGGGACATGATTGAGACCTTTAAATATGTGAAAGGATTGGATAAGGTTCAGGAGGAAAGTGTTTTTAAGAAGAAGCTTAATGATAGAACAAGGGGGCACAACCTGAAGCTAGTCGGGGGGAAGATCAGGAGCAATGTTAGAAAATATTATTTTACAGAAAGAGTAGTAGATGCTTGGAACAAACTTCCAGCAGAGGTAGTTGAAAAATCAACAGTCGCTGAATTTAAACATGCCTGGGATAAGCACACATCTATCCTAAGATAAAGAGAACATACAGTATACACATAAGATACAGAGAACATACAGTATACACATAAGATAAAGAGTACATACAGTATACACATAAGATACAGAGAACATACAGTATACACATAAGATACAGAGAACATACAGTATACACATAAGATACAGAGAACATACAGTATACACATAAGATACAGAGAACATACAGCATACACATAAGAGAAAGAGTACATACAGTATACACATAAGATACAGAGAACATACAGTATACACATACGATACAGAGAACATACAGTATACACATAAGATAAAGAGAACATACAGTATACACATAAGATACAGAGAACATACAGTATACACATAAGATAAAGAGAACATACAGTATACACATAACATACAGAGAACATACAGTATACACATAAGATACAGAGAACATACAGTATACACATAAGATACAGAGAACATACAGTATACACATAAGATAAAGAGTACATACAGTATACACATAAGATACAGAGAACATACAGTATATACATAAGATAAATATAACATACAGTATACACATAAGATAAAGAGTACATACAGTATTACACATAAGAGCAGACTAGATGGACCGTATGGTCTCCTTCTGCCGTCAACCTTCTATGTTTCTATGTTTCTACTTAGGAGTTGGGGATATTTTGAAACCTACATTCTGTTAATCTATGAATGGCCATTTCTCCTGGTAGGGTTGGTAGACTATGCACAAAGGCTGTTAGAAGGCCTTTAGATGTTAAAGAGAAAGTCCAGTCTAAATAACTCTTGTGTTCATGGGAGCTGCCATAATAGGAATACTGAAGCTGCCTTCCCATTGATTTCTATTGAGAGGTGAAGGTGCTAGGTTTAATATGTCTCAATAGAAGACAGTGGGCCAACAGCCACAGTAATGGTTGCTCCCATGAACTCCAAAACTTATTTAGACTGGACTGTCCCTTTAATGAAGATCAGGCACCACTCCGCATGTATAGCTGGCTGGGAGGGGGGCGTGCTGCTCTTCTTATCCTCACTGCCATTCATCTCTGCATGTGCTGATTAAGCTCTTGCTGGCCTTTTCCAGGAAGGTGCTACAGACATCAATTATCTTGACACTTTTCTGATGCTCATATGGAGAGAGTCTTTTATATAGACCAGTGATATCTTGTTAAAAGAATCTGATGCTCATCTGTCATTGTCACATTATAATGTGTCTATGAGCCAGAAATAAAAAGGGCCCTTATCAGGTTTCTCAAGACGTATTCATGGAGCAGAGCAAAACCCTTGCGGCACAGCCCTCATAACATTTCTATCCGACCAGAGCTGCGTTCATTTTTCCCCAAGATCTTGTATTGATGATGGGAGATTTGGAGCCCTCAGCAAAGTCTTCTCCAGCACATCCCAAAGGTTCTCCATGGGGTTCAGTTCTGGACTTTGTCTTGACCAGTCCATGTGTGACAATGATGTCTCGTGCTCCCTGAGCCTCTCTTTCACAGTTTGAGCCTGAATCATGGTGATGTCATCTTGGAATCTGCCCAATGTGCCATTACGGAAGAAAAAAAAAAATCATTGGGGGAATAACCTGGTCTTTCATTATATTCAGGAAGTCAGATGACCTCATTTTTTGGCACATGAACTTTGCTGAACCTAGACATGCAGCAACCCCAGATCATTGCACAGCGCCCCCCCCCCCCCCACAGGCTTGTACAGTAGCTTGCACTAGGCATGATGGGAAGATCACTTTAGCCGCCTCCCTTCTTACCCTGATGCCCCTATCATACTGGAACAGAGTCAGTCAGGACTCGTCAGACCTGATGACCTTCTTCCTTTGCTCCAGAGCCCAATCTTTAAGCTCCCTAGCAAATCAAAGCCATTTTTTCTGGTTAGCCTTTTTAACAAGTGGTTTTCTGTTGGTCCCCCCCCCCCCCCCGAATAAAAAACTACTTTTTCCCGATCACACGTAGCAGGCTGCAATCAGCATGCATTTGTAGATCAATTAGTACGCCAGCCTTAATCCGCTTTAAAAGGATGTAATATCCACGTTTTATTCCATACAAAATTCTTTAAAAGCATTCCATCCACGAATACAGGTCAAGATAAAGCTTTAGGGAGCAGCTTGAATGCCAACGCGTTTCGGGCACAGACTCAGCCCTTAATCATGACATACATGCAATCAGCATGCATATTAATGCCTGGCATACCGCTGTGTTTGGAGTCTGGCAATAGGGAGCAGCCACATCCCCAGTTTCCCTTTAGACTGGGGAGAGCTCCCGTCCTATCTGAATTGCTGGGCTTGGGAGCGCACCTCAGGCCAGAGATGCTGGGGATGTGCCCGGGATGTGAGAGGCAAGGCGAAGGTGATTTTTTTGGCAACATTGGTGGTGGAGAGGTTCACTCTAGTCCCTCTAGTGCGCGCTCCCTGTAAGAGTGACGCACGGGAGGCGGCGCTCTCTTGTCCGTGGGAGCGAGGAGAGGTGAGTTTTTCGGGGTTTCTGGGGGGTTTCACATAGCAGGGGGCACCCCCGATCGGGGTACCCCGCCGAAGTGGACCAAAACTCAGGATAGTCAAAATCCTGGGTGTTGGTCCACTTTAATGGGGTTGAATAAACCAGCAACTGTGATAATAACAGGACAGCTGATTTAGTCCCATAGCCACAGTGGTGCATTTAAATTCTGCTCCTGTGTGCTCTGCTTGGCTGCGTGCACAGCGGCCATTTTCCAGTTTTAGAACTGAGCAGGGTAAGGTGACAGCTATCGATCTTTTGGCGGTCACAGCGTTGCGGTTATCACTGTTTACGTGGATAAAATCTCGCCTGATTTGAGGAGACAGAATCCTGTCATCAGCTGCCAAGTCTGCAACCAGAACCTGCCACACAGACATGACAGAACATCTGCAGGCGCTTTGTGGGATTTCCTGAGCCACACCGCTCCTGTCCTGACTGCGGCCACTCGGGAAAACGCTCATTTCTTACACTTACTTTCCTGACATTTCAAGGGATTTATAAATATTACAAACAACAGGAAGAAATACTGTATAATAGGCTGCGCTTTACACTGAATAAGTGAATATCCTTAAAAGGGAACAAAAGCCAAAATATTCACTAGCTTGGTTTTTATTTCTCCTGCCGTGGGGTATCCCTATTTAGGATGCCCCCGCTGTGTGTATCCTCCTGGTTCACCCAAAAATTTACCTTTTTACATTCCCACTCTGCCAATCAGTGGCTCAGATTCAGTAAAATAAGCTGAATGTAGTGGGGCACGTCTCTGCGCGTATTAATGGCTGGGTGCGGGAGAGCACGCACAGCCCAAAGGAGCGGGAAAGCTCCCGCCCTTTTTAACATCACGACGTAGCGCCAGGAGGAGGTGAGTGCTGTGGCGCCCCTGGGGGGTTTCACACAACGGGGTTTCTCGATCTGGTTTTCAGCTTTTTAGATTCCAGGGCCAGCTCAGCCGGGTTTTGTTCCACTTTAATTACGGATGACAGCATGTCTGCACTATGTGACTGGGAAAAGGTAAAGTTTTTATGGGCGATTCGGGGGGGGGGGGGGGGGTAAGGGGGTTCACATAGCATGGGCATATCCCCAGGGTACAAACCAGCAAATGTGAAAATGTGGAGTTTTGTTCCACTTTAAAGCAAACTTACACTATGATTACGGACCACACGCTGTCCGAAACGCGTTAGACACTGCTGTTGGTATTTGATTTTATCAATTTGACCGCTGTTTTTGTATTAGTATTTTTTATAAGGAAGCCATTAAAGGTTATATTTTAGGAGTGCTGACCACTTAGTCCTTTTTTCTCACGTTCATGGGGCGTGGGATCCCCCGGTCTTTGCACCCGCCGCAGCTGAGTTTACCAGAGTGCACCGAACTTTTCTTTTTTCCAAACCTACACTCTCCCTTGCAACTATTTGCCAGGTTTACAGGGCCACTACACTAACCTAACATATTCCCCTCACACCATCAGTGATCCCTGCTCGATTTGGGCAATAACATAATAACCAACTGACTGGGGTGGGGGGCACTCTGCATGGAAGCTGCAGCTGGGACCTTGAGTGACAGATCAGTCACCCAATGCGTGAAGCAGTGCAGGGTGTACTGGGTGACTGGCTAAGGTTCAAGTGTCTCTCAAATGCTCAAGTCAAGGGGTGTTGCTCCGGCCTGGCTGATCTGCTGTTACCTTCTCAAATGGCTGCAAGGAGCTCCACAGCCTTTACTTGTCCTCCAACCAGAGCTTTTCTAGCCTCCAGAAGAAGCAGGCAATAGTGTCAAATTGATTCCTGAAGTGTACAGATGTATTGGCTGCTAAAGCGTCACCTAGTGGCAAAGGAATAAAGTGAGTGGACTGGCGCCTTTAGGTTAACAACCATTTTTTCATTCCAGGTGCACATTCGCTCCCTTTTGCCTAGATTGACCTCTAAAAGTACTCTCATCAGCCTCCTCTACTCTCATCAGCCTCCTCTATCTTCTCTGTAAGGATTGGGAGCTTTACATCCATATTTATCTCTTTATATGTAGTCTAGTTATTTTTAATTTAGATCTTTCCAGCATTTTTTTATTTGCACATTGAGTCGTTTCCCAGGGCCCATTAAGCTATAAAAGTCTTCATGGCATGATGATGTGGCTGCTGTAGACACTGCACCCAACACAACATCCCGAACGCACTTCAGCTGCACTGGTTATAATTCTGCTTAATTAGTGGATCTCAGCAATGCTGAATATAATGTGCAATATGTTCCTTTTTTTTTTTTTTAAATGTGGTTGTCTTATTTCAGATACTCTTGATTTGTTCCAACTGAGTGACCAAAATGTCTGCGGAGTTCAAAGATTATCAGACTAGTGTGAGGTCGCCTCTTCCTGTGGTTATTATAGGTAAGTGCCTTTACTTAATACATGTTTATTATGTTTGCCTAGACTGTCAGCCCATTCCCTTCACCCCCCCAGCCTCCCATTTGTCATATTTCCGCCTATCCCCTTCACCCCCCCAGCCTCCCATTTGTCATATTTCCGCCTATCCCCTTCACCCCCCCAGCCTCCCATTTGTCATATTTCCGCCCATTCCCTTCACCCACCGGCTTCCCATTTGTCATATTTCCGCCCATTCCCTTCACCACCCAGCCTCCCATTTGTCATATTTCCGCCCATTCCCTTCACCCCCCAGCCTCCCATTTGTCATATTTCCGCCCATTCCCTTCACCCCCCAGCCTCCCATTTGTCATATTTCCGCCCATTCCCTTCACCCCCCAGCCTCCCATTTGTCATATTAGATGAAAAATATAATTACATTCCCTCATCCCAAATTCCACATTCTATATCCTCTTATTGGCCAACCAGAATTGCCAAATGGGTCCTCCATTACATTCCGGGTTCCAGTTGGGGAGGTGGGGTGTAGCCTGGGTAAGGTCACCTCCCATAGAAAACAATGGGGGTCGCCATACACTAGTAACTTACATATTTGGAAATCCCTATTGTTTTGTTGTCGATGAAAGCTAACAGTACCAAGTCCATCCCCACCCGCCAGCCAGAACCTGGAAGCACAGCTTCCGGCTTCACAAACCAGGGCTGTAAGAAGACAAATTGGCAGCAGGAGAGCGGCGGTAAGGGAAGCGGATCTGTTAGTTACCACTGTTAGTGGGCCCTGCAGGTGGCTTAGTTGTTGGCACCAGGGCTACACCGACACTGCTGGCTATTCTTTATGAAAATGCTGAAAGGATTTTAGAATTGGCCACAGAAAGGGACTTCCTTTAAAGTGGACCAAAAATTTAGGTTACGTGTTCCCTAGGATTTGGGATACACCTAGATCCCACAGCTCATACACATACCTCTGTTGGCACCTCTCTGTGTGTTAGCCGACTTGCTGACTTGAATGTCTTCTAGCTGGGCAATGCAGCTCGGAGAGAGTGGGGATGCTGCGGGCGCATCTAAGCTTAGCCACAGCCATTGGATTAAGGATCGAATATGGGGAATCCAGGGGGGTCCCCTCCTGCAGAACATGTCAAATCAGGATGTCCCTAGGGAAATCTAAAGAGATAGATTCACTATAAAGAGGAAGTGAAGTCAAATGAGGATAGCCCAAGGTGTTGGAGGCTGTAACGTGGACCTAAAGTTTTATTAGACTTTAGGCCTTCTATATTTTCCAGCAGAGCAGCAGTGATCCCTTCTCTTGTTTAAACCAAAGTGAGATGGCTACACATACAGGCTGTACTCTAGGAGACTCAAGAAGTTTATTTTTGAAGTGACCCTATGCTAAAAACACCATCCAAAGCTTAGCCACTTTTATTGGGTAATATGTAGTGAGAACATTCTCAACTAAAGAGGCTCCAAAAGGAAGGCTGGCTAGAGCAAATTGCCTGCCCAGATACAACCTCTTACAACCAGGACTTGGTGGACCGGGATTTCTGGTTTTCCCATATAGGCTTAGCATCGCCTCATACAGGCCAAAACTGGATCCTTTGAAGTGAGAATTGGCTGAGAGAGGCTCATGATGCACTTACTGGATTCCCAGTTGCAAATAACTTGCGCTAACTACTTTGCCATAGACTGAACTTTTTTTTTTTTTACCAATGACGTACATTATGCCCCAATCTGCCTCACCTCCAGCTTATGGGAACACAAGAGCAGGTTGCAGCTTGTATAACATGACGCACATGGACAGTGCCCGTGCCTGCAGATGTCAGTGTCAGCTTGCCTTGCAAGTAGCTCAGCAGGTTCCCTGTAGGGGAGCAGCCTGTCATAGTTTAAATGTCATTGTGTGTCTCTGCCCATCACATAGAGGACATGTTCCTATCATTTTACTCGCAACAGGAAAAAACTCCACAACAATGTATCACCAGAACAAATTGTGATCTATATCCAGGGCCGGATTAAGTGTGGTGGAGGCCCCTGGGCACAAAATCTGGTGGAGGCCCCAGATACAGTATTTTTTCCTATAAAATAATACCAGCCAAGTAACTGGTGGTTGTCTGGCACCCACCTACTTACTGGAACATCAGATCGAGTCCCTTGTGCCCCCCTTGTGTGGGTGCGTGCTGCTTAGGATCTCCTGCTTTGCCATTCTGGGCGGAGGGTAGTGTAGTCGCCTCCAGCTGGTCCAGCAGAAAACAGTTCCCTGCATTGAGCTGCTGGAGGCTGTAGACCAATTAGTATGCCAGCCTTAATCCGCTTTAAAAGGATACGATATCCACGTTTATTCCATACAAAATCTTTAAAAGAATTCCATCCACGAATACAGGTCAAGATAAAGCATTAGGGTGCAACCTGAATGCCAACGCGTTTCGGGCACAGACTCAGCCCTTATTATGTGCTTGGTGGCTTATGTGCAGTGAGCAGCCGTCCGTTGCAGGCACCCATCCCTGTAGCGTTGCTGTCGGCAGCTGTACTGCTCTAGACTGTCCTGTGGTGACTTTGGCTGCAGGTTTGCAAAAACAAAAAAAGGCTTGCCCAGGTTCGGGGGCCCCAACTGCCGACGATAGATTTGTTGCTGGCCCTGCGGCCCGTCAGACCACAGACTGAAAAGCCTCCTGAACCAGACCCTAACCCTAAGGTTGGTGGAGGCCCCCTTTGAAGGGCAAGTGGTGAAGGCCTCAGGGCTCGCGCCCCATGCGCCCCCCTCATAATCCTGCCCTGTCTACAGCCATTGAAATGTGGGTGTCATTGTAGGGTGCATATTTCATAACTATTAAGATGGACCAAAAATTTCTGTGTCCCCCCCAGCCTTTCATTTCTACATACAATCAGGACCACATGGCAGTAACTCTTAGTCTTCCTCGTTTCTCCAATAAAGGAGAATGTGATGCTGGTCTTGCCGGGAATTGACTTGCTAAACTACATAGCATTAAAGCAGAGCATAGCATGGGGATGCAGGTAATGGGGCTTGCCGACTTGCCAGCCCCTCCTGTCTTGTGGGGTCTCAAGGACCCCTTACCAGTTCATAAAGAGTTAAAGGAGCACTATCACGAAATTGTATAATATTAAAAATCCATATAAACACATTAGCTAATGAGAGGAGGGGTCACTTATACACCTGAACTGAATAAAACTCCCACCAAGCTTGTGGTTTTCTTCTCCTGGTAGGAATAAAATCCAGGGGTGACAGATTTAGAGTATATGGGGTGACAGAGCCTGTCACCCCTGATGTCCTCTTCCTTCCTTTGAAATAAAAAGCAAGCCTGGTTGGATATTTCTTAATGCTGGGTGTAAAAGTGACCCCTCCACTTGCCATCCAGCATATTTATATGGATTTTTATTATTGGGCCATTTTTTTGCTTCTTTAAATTGGACCAACACCCAGGGGTGATCGGCCCGGAAATCTATAAGATTCCCGGGCCGATCACCTCCCACCCCGCGGGACATCCGAGATCGGGATGTCCCGCGGGGTGAAACCCCCCAGAAACCCCAAAAAGACCTTACCTGATCCGCCACCTCTTCCGCCGCCGCCGCCTCACGCGCGCCCCTCCAGACGTGCGCGCGCCCGCGCCGGCCCTCTGTGAATGGCCGGCGCGGGCGCCGAGAGTGACGCGCGGGAGGCGGCGGCGGCGGAAGAGGCTTGTACGTTCCTGTCCCCCGCCTAGACGTTGGCGGGGATTGGCTGCGGCGTTCACGTGGGAGCGGGGAGAGGTGAGTTTTTTGGGGTTTCTGGGGGGTTTCACACAGCGGGGCACCCCCGATCGGGGTGCCCCACCGAAGTGGACCAAAACCCAGGATAGTCAAAATCCTGGGTGTTGGTCCACTTTAAGTGAAAACAAATACATGCACAGAAAAAGCCCTTCCATCTTTTTTTAATTACTACATACCTAATTGTGTGTGAACGTCACCGCTTAAAAAAAATGAATGCTTTTTTTTTCTTTTAGGCAATGGTCCATCAGGAATCTGTCTTTCCTACCTGCTGTCTGGTTACACTCCATACCTCAAAGATGGCGCTGTACATCCCAACCCATTGTTACAAAGGAAACTGGAGGAATTTCCTGCCATTCCCATCACAGAACAGGTTTGTACTCACTCTGCACCATACATGACTGCACCGCTGTATATACGCAAATAGTGCCATATGCTGTAGCAACAACCTACCTGTGGAGTTGGAGACATGTATCGACTCCAGCATGAAAAATAAAATCTACTAATAAGTTTATTATTAATAATAATAATGTGTTCTACTAATTAATGTAAATTGTATAGAAAATGAAAACATTTTAATCAAATATTTTATGTACTCTCAATTGAAAGCAGACCAGTGAAAGTGTTTATGGCTGCCAGGAGGAGCCCTATAACAGGCAGTGTGTAGAATCCCACAAGAACCCCATGACAGGCAGTGTGCAGAATTCCCCCATGACAGGCGGTGTGCAGAATTCCCCCATGACAGGCGGTGTGCAGAATTCCCCCATGACAGGCGGTGTGCAGAATTGCCCCATGACAGGCAGTGTGCAGAATTGCCTCATGACAGGCAGTGTGCAGAATTCCCCCATAACAGGCAGTGTGCAGAATTCCCCCATGACAGGCAGTGTGCAGAATTCCCCCATGACAGGCAGTGTGCAGAATTCCCCATAATCACACCATAACGGGCAGTGTGCAGAATCCGTCCCAATCACTCCATAACGGGCAGTGTGCAGAATCCATCCCAATTGTCCCATAACAGGCAGTTTGCAGAATCCCCCAAGAACCCAATAATAGGCAGCGTGCAGAATCCCTCCAACAACCCCATAACAGGCAGTGTACAGCCTTGTCCTCCACTAACAGAGCTGCTCCTGTGTCGTCACACACACTTTAAATAAAAAATCCAGCCACCTGAACAGTGCTCCTGCCCCACTGATCAAACCCCATGCAGCTCATCGTCCTCCCGCAGCCCTGATTCTGGCTGGCTGGTGGGCAGGGCCTGTACATCCAGCGGCCATAGTTTGGGAGCAGGCCATGCCCACCCGCCAGCCAGAACCAGGGCTGTGAGAGGACAATCAGATGCAGGAGTCTGATAGAGCGCTGGTAAGGTGAGTGGACTTTTTCTTTACCAGACCTGCAATTGCTAAGTAAGAAGCACTTAGTGGAGATTAAATTACAGTAAATAATATGGCACATTTCTTGTATGATGACGTGTGTGTGAATATCTAACAACATAAAACAGGATAACGTTTTTGTATAGTTTCCATTGAGGGTTTATTCCAAGTATGCATCACACTCTGCTCCAGAATGATTCATTACGTCTGGGTTATAGTCCAAAAGAGGGCGCTTTACTGCAGAGATGGCAAAAAAGATGGCTAATTAGAGGTTTCTCCCGTCCTGTGGCTCATCCCCAAAAAATTAAGGGGGATCTTTATTTTTATCCTATAAAATCCTGCCACTAACGGACATTTACGGGGCATCCCGGGTAGCTGATTAGCGTAATTCCCGTTGGTCATTGCGACTACCTAAAATCACCATATGGAGGCTCCCCAGGATACTGTGCTCGGGGTCCCCTCGGGGAAATCCCGGCTGTGTGTGGTGTGCGGGGCATCCCTTGTGGGCGAAAATGTGCAGATTTGTGTACCACGTGCGCAGCAGGCGATTGCGCGGCAATCTGGGCCCCGTGCGGCTGGGTCAGCTCTGCTGGTCTCATCCCCCACACCTCCATGCCTGGTTATGACCCCTAGTGACATTAACACTAGCGGGGAGTCACAATCCGATGTTTGCGCTAGACTGACCAACATTGAGAGAATGATTGCTAGTTCTGCAGCCAGGAAGGCTCCAGTTAAAAGACGGCACATTGCGCCCGCTGCACCGGCCTTTGCCTCTGATTATGATGATTTTCTTGATTTGTCTGACTATACCCCGCTTGAGGAGGGGAAATTATTCTCGGACTCTGATTTCTCTGATGATCAGCAGTACCTTGGCGCAGATGCCGGTACAGCGCGTGGGGACGTGGATGACACCCATAGGCTGCCTAAGCAGCAAGGGGAATTGTTTGGTACCGTTAAGCCACGGTTGGAATTCCCAGATCAGACGCATTTTAACAAGCTGATTCTTAAGGAATGGGAGAAGCCTAGCAGGCTTCCCGGTATCCCTAAGGGGTGGGATAGGAGGTATCCCTTTCCCGCTGACACGGTCAAACGTTGGTCAACTCCCCCCGAGGTGGATGCCCCCGTCCTGGGGTTGTCCAATACGTCCGTCGTGCATTCTCTTGATTCCACTACCTTGAAGGATAGTGAGGACCGACGTGTTGACCAACTGGCCTCCCATGCTTTTGCTTGTACGGGTTCGGCCTTGCGCCCGGTGTGTGCTTCTGCTATCACAGCCATGGCTATTAGGACCTTGATCAGGGGCATTCTGGATGGCTTCCATGAGGATCTTTCTAGTGCTTTGGGAGCCCTGTCGCAATGTGAGTTCTTCATCACTTACGTCTTATCTGCCTTAGATTACATCATTCGGATGTGTAGCAGGACCTCGGCATTGGTAATCTCTATCCGCCGTTCAGTCTGGTTGCGCCAGTGGGCAGCTGACAATGCTGCTAAGAAGGCGCTCACGGGGCTACCCTTTCAGGATTTGCGCCTGTTTGGGGATCGTTTGGACCTTTGACATCATTCGGATGTGTAGCAGGACCTCGGCATTGGTAGTCTCTATCCGCCGTTCGGTCTGGTTGCGCCAGTGGGCAGCTGACAATGCTGCTAAGAAGGTGCTCACGGGGCTTCCCTTTCAGGGTTCGCACCTGTTTGGGGATCGTTTGGACCTTTTAAGGGAGGTAAGTTGCCCCAACGCAAAAAGCAGCCGCAACCTTTTTGGGGTTCAGGCTCTTTCGCTCCCTCCTTTCGTGGGCCTAGGACAGGCAAGGGGGTATCCTTTGCTGGACAAAGGGGAGATTTCTGGGGCAAGGGCAGAGGTCGTGGCCTACCCGGATCCTCCTGGGGTGCCAAACCCAAATCCACTGCCAAGCCTGCTCAGCAATGAGGGGGCGCCCTCACCCTTGCGGGTGGGGGGGCGACTGCAGATCTTCTCTCGGGTCTGGGCCAAACAGGTTTCAGACAAATGGATCCTGGAGGTTGTCTCCTCCGGGTACAAGCTGGAGTTCGTGGACTGGCCTCCTCACCAATTCCTCAGATCTCGGGTTCCTACGGACCCTCGGGCAGCGCAGGGACTGTTGTTGGCGGTGCTAAACCTTCGGGCCATGGGGGTCATTCGTCAGGTTCCCCCCAGAGAGAGAGGTCAGTGTTACTATTCCAATCTCTTTACAGTGCCCAAAGAGGATGGTTCCATCAGACCTATTCTGGACTTGAAGATTCTCAACCGGTTCATCAGAACCAGACGGTTTCGCATGGAGACACTGCGCTCCGCTGTCAGCTCCCTGCGCCCAGGGGACTTTATGACCTCAATAGACATCAAAGACGCTTACCTTCATGTGCCGGTCTTTCCAGGACACCAGAGGTTCCTCAGGTTTGCGGTAGGGAAACATCACTACCAATTTGTGGCTCTACCCTTTGGCCTTACCTCTGCACCCAGGGTGTTCACCAAGGTACTGGCGGGTGTGATTCGCATTCTTCCTGATCTGGACGACCTTCTCATTACGTCTCCTTCACTCCATCAGGTGGAGTTGGACACCCGGACGGTGGTGGCGACACTGGAGAGGTTCGAGTGGGTAATCAATTACCCCAAGTCCTCACTCTCTCCGTCACAGGTGACTTCTTTCCTGGGCATGACGCTGGATACCATTCAGGCCAGGATTTTCTTACCTCAGCAGAAGGTGGACGCTCTTCAAGCGCTGACTCATCTCTTACTGTCCAGTCCTCATCCATCCATCCAGCAAGGGATGAGGCTGGTGGGACAGATGGTGGCTTGCTTCGAGGCAGTGCCCTTTGCTCAATTTCACATGAGGCCTCTTCAGCTCCATCTCCTGTCGGCCTGTGACAAGTGTCCTCTGTCTCTGGATCAGGCCTTTGTTCTGTCTCCTCTGGTACGGCGGTCACTTCTGTGGTGGCTGGACCCGAAGAATCTTTTGGGGGGCAGATCATTTCTGATGCCCCGCTGGGAGACGGTCACGACGGATGCCAGTCTGTCAGGCTGGGGGGGCTACTGGAGAGCCCATCAATTTCAGGGACTGTGGGGCCCTCAGGAGGCACACGCCCCCATCAATGTTCTGGAGCTGAGGACGGTTCTGTTGGTGCTGGCACAGCTGTCGCCTCACCATCAGGGCCTGCCGGTTCAGATTCGCTCCGACAACAGGACTGCGGTCGCTTACATCAATCATCAGGGAGGGACTCGGAGCAAGAGTGCCCTCCGGGAGGTGTCTTTGCTTCTGTCTTGGGCCGAGAGCAACGTTCCGTGCATTTCGGCGGTTTACGTTCCGGGGGTGGAGAACCTGGAAGCGGACTCCCTGAGCAGGGGGGCCTCTCGCCGGTCCCTCAGCAACGAGGTCTTCCTATCCCTCTGTCGCAGGTGGGGGCTGCCGGATGTGGATCTGTTTGCCTCTCGCCACAATCACAAGCTCCCAGCATTTGTGTCACTGTCCCAGGATCCTCTGGCTCTGGCAGTGGATGCCATGTCTCTGTCCTGGCGGGGGTTCGGTCTCCTGTACCTCTTCCCTCCGTTTCCCCTTCTGGGCAAGGTCTTACGCAAGCTGGTTCACGAAGGAGTGCCAGCTGTTCTGGTGGCCCCCAGGTGGCCAAGACAGGTGTGGTTCGCAGACGTCGTGGATGACATTCTGGAGCAGGGTGTGATGCATACTTATAATATCCATTCTACAGGTGAGTATTGACAGAATGGTATTTTTCCCAGGACTCTGGGCCTTTTTTAGTTTTGCTTCTGTATAAAATCGTAAAACGCGTAAGACGCATAGAAGTCCTATGGGACGCCTCTATGACAGTTCAGGCATTCAGCCCTGTAGCCAGGTCACTTTCACATAAATCCATGTACTTTCTCTGTCCGCTTTAGCTATGCTTAACATCAAGGTTCAGAAGAAAAACATATGTGTGATACGTGTAAGCATTTTTTTAAGAGGAACTTGGTGTCCTTTGTGCCTCCTTTTTTTTTTTTTCTTTAGCAATTAGCCATCAGCCGCTGTCACCGCCAAACATTCAGCCCTCTGGTCAGGTCACTTTAACACAATGCGACTTGAAATTTGGAAAAAGTGTATGATTTTAGATGCTGAAATGTGAATAATCCTTCATCAGCTGCTCGCTAGACTTGCTTAAGCGGATCCAGGAAACCTTTTAATTAAGGCTTGTGTTGATAGAGGAGCCTGTAGGCTTTTCCTGCGGCCATGACAGGAGGCCACAGCACGTCTATATAAGCTTCTGCCCTGGGGAGGCAAAGCTAGTTTCTTGCTGACCTAATTATCAAATGGCAATATCGTCTGATAACAGCTAATTCCAAAATGGTGTATTGGCCTGAAAATCAACCTGAATGGAGATGTTTCTGGCTCAATAAGGAATTGTGTTACACTTTAAAGTGGGACAAAACAATTTGCAACTGGCCCTAAAAGACTCCAGGGACGGCTGCTGACCTTTCCCTGGGGCACCCCAAATCAGGATGCCCCCTTTGTAAACCCCCCTCCCAGGGTCGGCACAAAACTCTCCTTTGACCTGGCTCCCACGACTATGTAAACATTGGTGGCCATATCGCCAGAATCTCTGGGTTGAGGTGTGTTCCTACGCCCAGCTATTCAATCAGGCTGGAAGTGGGAGCGCACACACTCCTCACGGAAATCCACTCATTGTTGCCAAGCTCTGGGTCTAAATAGTGCCATATTGCCGATCGTTATTAGGATCGGCATGCGGTTCTGATTGGACAAGAGCCACATGCGTCATAGGACCAGAGAAAGTACATTTTTAATTGTGTGATCTGGGGGTTTTACATAGCGGGGCATCCCAATTTATGGTTGCCCTCAGGTCAAGGGACAAAGCAGTGCAAATCTTTAAAGAGGAACAAGCTGGAAGGGTTGCCTGATCTGGGAGATTTCTGGGGATTTCACACAGAGGGGCATCCACATTTTAATGTCATCCCTGGAGCAGTGTGTATTTTTGCTGGTGATCCCATAAGCCATTTTTCCCCACAATCCTGGAGGATACACACAGTGGGTCATCCCAAATCGGGACGCCCCCCAGGAAGGAACAAAACCCAAGAAAGTGATATTCTTGGGTTTTGTTCCTCTTTAAATAGACAGTATAGGCTGCCCAAAAAAAAAAAATGCCCACACAGCTTTTTGTATACCTATTGGTCAAAGGACCATCTGAGCCAGTGACCTTTCATGTTGGCAAAATGGGATTAATGTGGTCACTAACATGTGACAGTCTTCAGATTATTCTGTCTTCATAGCTAGGGAGAAGAGTGTTGGAAAAAATGAAAGAAAGCAGTCAGCAAGAAGATCATTCATTCCTCCATACTGCTAACCCCAAGGCTATGTTCAATGCCCCATTGTTTTGCACGTGAAGTTAAAGGGCACAGAGGAAGTAACTGCTTCCTGCACATATTCCTGGTATTCTCCTTTAAGTGTGCAAGTCAAAGAAGCACCTTTTCAACATAAGGAAATGATTGTTGCTCCATTCTGGGGAGGGGGGCACACATGGATTAATAATGCTTTAGCTACTTTCCTTGGCAAATCTGGCCCCTGAAAAATAACCGCACATATAGAAACCTTTAAATACATAGTGACTATTAGCCCAGCCTATCGTTTCTAATAATGCTTCTGTATGTGAAGAAGCTTCCAACTGTCACCCTGAGCCTAATTCATTTTAAATATTTCCATAGAATTTGGCATTTCCCAGCAAACATGTGACAAAAATAAACCATTAAAATGGAACCACCAGGGGACTTGCGGTGCAGCTTAAAGCAGGACAAAACACGGAAATTTGATATTCCTTGGCTTTGTTTTATTCCCCAGGGGCATCTCAAATTGCGATGCCCAGCTGTGTGAAACCCCCAAACAACTCACCTGTTCCACCGGCGCATGTGCGGGTGCAAGCCAATGAGAGCCGTATCATAAGCATGTGCCATTGGAGTGTAGAAAGGTGAGTTTTTATGTTCATCATGCAGGGTTTCACACAGTGGGACATCCTGATTTGGGATGCCCCAGGCCGACCACTGGTGGGTTTTTTCCACTTAGATGCGGGTTATAGATGTAATCGCTCAGATAAGCAGGTTTAGGTTGATCCAAGGTGGATGTGGGGTCTGTGCTGCCTCCTGAGCACTAGCCAGTCCATTGGTGGTGCCTGGATAAAGTATGCAGTGTCTTTATACAAACTATTTTGTGCCTGGACCCCTATAACCTATGACTGGGCCCCTAGTCTGATCCTCAGTTTCCTATAAGGTCTTAAAGTGATCTTGAACCCCAGATGCTCAACTGGCGGACCAGAGTCCAAATGCGGACCTCGGAGCCAGATTTATAGACCCCTGCACTCCTGTGTTGCCATGCTTAGAGCTGCCACCTTGATCGGCGAGGTAGTCTCCATGCCAGTGTCATGGCTCCCTGGCACCTAGCATTGCAAGGTACAAGTAGCCTTTTTTAGTTTATCCTGAGGAATCTAAAGCCAGGAGAATCTTGTGTTTCTTTTTTTTTACTAAAGCCTATCTTTAATATTCAGGTAAGCCTTGTTGGCTCGGGGCCAGTTCAAACTAGGGGCCAAGCCATCACTTATAGGTTACGAGGGAGCAGACATGGTTGTATGTCGGTCAAAAATTCCAGATAGCAGTTCTGATACCCATCAATCCCAGGGTGCTCCCTATGCCCTGTAACCTGTCTGTTTATTGCACTGGCCCTTCCATTGTGGAAATAAGTCTATAAAGATACAATCTATTAATCTAGACATGTATGATCATCATTATTTGATGTCCTGTTTGGTCAAAACCAATTTTACTTTACACTAAAGGTTAACAGGGTTTTAATATTAAAGCAAAAATGAATAGTCTTGCTGGCTTCAGTGTGCTTATATCTCCTGGCAAACGCAGGATAAACAATCCTCCAGCATTCCTTATTCAAAGCTGGCACTCCATCAGCCGACAGGTAAAAGGTCATCTTTATTAATATCTGGAGCCATGCGGTACAAGCCGACTGTAAAGCTCCCTATTCATATGGTTATGAGAGACCACAGTAGCCTGAAATGTGTCAATAGGCATCATCTGGCTTTTAATTTGAGATGACCTTTATTCAGCAGCTGCGGTGCAAGTGCTGGCTTCAATATGTTCAGTTGATGATGGTTAGAAATTGCTACTGTTACCTAATGCGGACCTGTTCAATCTTGGTTTGCTTGTTTTTTCTAATGATGTCATTCAGGGCTTCTGTTCATGTTTCTCCATTTTGGATTTTTTGAAGGATCTGGAGTACCTGTCTGAGGGTTTGGAGGGCCGTTCCAATAGTCCAGCTGCTCTGCTTTTTGATACCTTGCTCAGGCCTGACACCGATTTTATTGGAGATGTGGAATCTGTTCTGAACTGGACTCATGAGCCAAAGAGAGCTATCCGTCACTTGGTGCTGGGCAGAGGACCACCTGGAGGGGCTTGGAATGTACGTATTTATAATATTATATATTATAGGGTGGTGGTCAACAGGGCTGACATCTGGGCAGTAGAGGCAGGATTCCTGCATGAGGTCCAGCCACTGATGGCTGTCCTGCAACATCTTCTCTCACTCGGAAGAGCCTCCATGCAGGGAGCAGCAGGGGTTAATCAGAGTTTAGCATGTGATTAATGTGCTTAAATTGGATCTGTCACCAGGATTTTCACTATTTTGGTGATGGG
Organism: Gastrophryne carolinensis; assembly: GCA_027917425.1. Lineage (NCBI taxonomy): Eukaryota > Metazoa > Chordata > Amphibia > Anura > Microhylidae > Gastrophryne > Gastrophryne carolinensis. The sequence goes on from CM051241.1 coordinate 33,135,403, forward strand.
TCCATCACCCACTTTACTCACCTTTCTGCCATTCCAACAGGCTTTCGTTCCAATTATTGCCTTATGCCATGTATATTAATGCACTGCATAAAGCAGTTGTTTTGGACTCGACGTCGGCATAGAAAGCAGGTGTGGCCGCATCCCTGATTTCCCTGTGGAGTGCACAATCCCCTGCATCCAGCTATTCAGATAGGCTAGGCATGGGGGGGGGGGTGTGCACTCCACAGGGAAACCGGGGATGCTGCCACCCCCTGCTCCCTATGCCGACGCTGTAAAACAACAGTTTATGTCTGGGGGGGTTCACACTGTGGGGAATCCTGAACTAGTTGGCTGACCCTGGAGTCTGTTAAACTGCAGGTCCATCTTAAAAAGATTTATAACCCAAATAAAAAAATAAAATAAAATGGTGCTCACCTTTTGTCCCAACAGCTGATCCATGCTACTCTCCGCAACTCTCTGAATTGCATTCTGCACCGACCAAGCCCCCAAACTCCAGTTACCATTGCCCCCATGTCGGGATTGTGCCCCTCCACCAACAGTCATGAAGGGGCTGCCACGCCCTCTCTATTCATTGCAATGGGGGTGCCAAGGCCTGACATGCCCCACTCTCTATTGTAGTGAATGGTGGAGAGGTGCAAGCCTGACATGGAAGTGCTGATGATTGGAAATCTCAGCCAGCAGGAGCAGGGTGCGATTGAAGGAGTTACTGATCGCAGGAGTAGAACTGATCTGCTGCTGGGGACATGTGCGGAGTACCACTTGCTAGTAGACGATGTAAGAATGAGCATTCATCTACACAGGATATGCATACTATTCATTTGCTTAGCAGGGTGATGTACCAAAAAATGAACTTCAACAGATCCTCCTAAAATCTATTATTAATAAGCAAGATTTTCTAGCACCAGACAATGGTCTGTTTAACCCCTTTAAAATGGCCTATTTGGTTAATCAAGGTCTCCCAAGGATCACTAATACCATTTGGTAAAGGGAGGAAACCAAATGTTTCCTAGATCCTTGTTTCCTGAATATCTAGCCTGATATACTGTTTTCCCAGGGTTTTCACAGGTTCACAAACGTCTACTCACCTACGTCCAAATTATTTCCCACTGTTCCAAGTCACATTCCCTCCCTACTCCTCTTTCTACTTTCTATAGTCATGCTTCTCACCTTGATCTCCAGCTATAATAAACCAATACAAGAGTATTGCTTTATCTTGATGAATGGGCAATAGTGGATGTGGCAAAAAAAAAATTCTGCCCCTCCCCTTTGCAGTCATGGAAAGGGTTCAAATAATTTGTAACTACAATTTTGAATAGATTTCGGAATTTTTGTGTCTGTACTGTACCAAGAGTCTTCTATTTTATGCAATGATATTGTAGAAGATTATTTTAGCCACACTTCTCAGGCTTCCTTTGGCACCTTCACACTCTGCTGCTACTGTAGTGTAGACTCTTTCAAACCTAATAAAGTTAAAGTTGTTCTGGAGGAAACTCCCAACGCACATAGTGGATGCCTGTACCAGCCCCAGCCCTTCATAGGCCAAGCTTTAGTGGCATGCAATCAGTCTGTAACTGTAACGGGTGGAGTCTAATAATTAATTAAAGGGCGGTATTATCCTTTAGAAGGGATGTGATACAGATGTGAACAATATATTACATCTATAGTTTGTGACCACTTTTAATTCTATTTCAGGCCATTGAGGGATCCATGATCACTCTTAGTAGAGGAGACTGGATGGGCCTTCCAGATTTATCATTTAAAGACTGGATGAGGATGAAAAGGAGGTAAGGAGTCAATTTTACTGTAAATGTACTACTACTGTAAATTTACTGTAAAAAAAAATGGCATTACATGAAAAGGTCTAAGTCATTTCAAGTTATTTTCCCAGGAGTACGGGGACCTTGTTTAGTCTCCCCTAATGTTCTATCACCTAGATTGGGTGCAAAAGGTCTCCCTTTGGGAAAACCACAAATGTACATGGCTCCTCATGACAATTTTTTAGAGCAAAGCACTTAATCCCCGCTGATTGGCTGACCTTAAGAACGCCGGATGCTGTAGGCCAGCAAATCCTTGGCTTTCTCTTTGGGCGCCCCTGCTCCCATGCCCAGACATTCGGACAGGGATAGTGATGGGGTAGTCAAGGATGCGACGGCCAGTGATCGCAGCATCGCAGGAGCCTTTTACCGGCAACCCCAGGGGGTTTCACACAGCGAGGCATCTCTCAAAAAAAAATTCTCACTGTGCTGAATCAGCCATAGTCTCAGACTTGCTGGTATAACAGACACTATAGGTTCATTTGAAATAGTTTTACATAACCACCCAGTCTGGTTAGCTATGCACTTTAAAGTAGATCTGACCCTGTGAAAAAAACATCATGTGTTTACATTTCCCACATTTATTTTTTTAATGATCCCTCCTACCCCAAGTATATCTGCATACATTTCAGATCACCTAATCTTAACCGAGGCCTATAGTACTCCATGAACATCTTGAGCCTATTCATTTATAATGCCTTCTTAGTTATCATCCTCTAAATCTCACCTACAATCACTGTAGTGGCTCCGCATACACGGAAGTGTAAAATGTATGCAGTGTCGAGGCTCAGTTCTGGGAAAGTTGTACTCTGCTTTTTATATCTGTTGACCATCTACTACCTCCTCCCGGAGCATACAAGCACATAGGCTTAAGCTGCTGAAGCTTTCACATACATGTTTCACCTAAGCAAAATCTTACTTACCTCTTGGTTGCCCTAAAGCTGCTTGGTAAAGCAGTGTCTGTTGAACCAACTGATACGAATATTACAATACAAGAACCCGACCTAAAGCCAGTAAGAGCAGCCAGATAAGCAGGGTGCGTACAGAGCAGCTAATCCTTATCTCGGTTACACATACTCCACATAGCTTACATTGTGTATAAAGCACATGCACAGAGACAGCTACCTGGAAGTTACGGAAATAGACTATTTGCTGCTACTGAAGGGCTTTCTACCGTGAAGAGATTTCCTGACGGTGCCACGGCATATATAATTTTCAGTGTAATCAGTGCAAATCATATACGCTATACAATATATATCTAACTAGGTAATGTAGCCTTGCCGGGGCTAATGTGTGCTTGGATAAAGTCAAGGTCAGTGGCATCTGTAGCACATCAATAATATGCAGATAAGGAAGAGCTACTGCAAAAACAGTCTAATATTAAGAAAACATGATAGGATAGAAAAATGAGGGCTTGTTCATACAGAAAAAAAACTTGATGAAAGTTGTTTTTCTTTACTGGAAGTAAGAAAAGCCAAGGGTGACAGGACTGATGCATTCTAACTGCCTGCCCATTATGTTCCTCCCATGCCATCTATACATTTCCCAGAGCAACTTTCCATGAGATCGACTTTTTTTGTCATTTATTTTCTTGCAATTGTGTTGCGGTGCCATTTTTAGCTGTGAAAATTATTTAAAAACTGGCACAGCTAAAATGGTGCTGAATTTCACTAAGGAAAAAAACAATGTTCTCACAAAATAAGTGAGAAAGAACATTCTCAAGGTGCTGAATCAGCCTTATTTATTTTACTAGCTGCAGTGCATGTCCCTTATGTGGGGCTCACACACGGAGTAGGGATCACAGTAATATAGAGTGCCTTGTTGGGGCAGTGTGGCTCTACAGATAAATGCAAATAAATCTCTGTTTTTCTACCAGTTGGACTGAATGGCTGGGACGGGAGCGCACGCATGCCGCTGGGGATGTGGCAGTGCACGCTCCCCATTGACATCAATGAGAGCTGTTTGCTGAATCACGTGGAGGCTGATTTAATACTAGGTGCCATGTATTGCCATGTGAGCGTCTGTATAGCGGCACTTAGAGCGACCGCTAGTAGATGCTGTAAGCGGGTGTCGGGCGCTGTGACCTAGCTTAGCAGGCGGACAAGTGGTGCTGTACTATCCCGTCCAGCATTGATGAATGTGATGTCTGGTGGGTGCTGTAGAAGCAGTCTTACTGATTCATGTCAGAGCCAATGGAGAACGCTAGGTGGTGTCCCGAGGTCATAGCGCCCAAGGCTACGCCACATCTGACAACAGGACGACGCTGCAGTGAACGATAGGTAGCGCCAGTTAAGTGCATCCGGCACCTGGCGCTGAAGCCCGTATTCATGAAAAAACTACACACAAGCAGTGCCGGTGCTCTAGCTTTGAGCGCCAGAAGCTATGTGATTTAAGTCTGTTTCTCAACACATACACACCAGAACCAGGGCGAAAACCTATAGAATGACATTGTTTTTACACAGTGACAATGACACTGCCAGACCTGCACATACAATTCTGCATAAATAAATAAAAAAAACAATACAAGTGTTTGGTTGCTGGGCAGGAGAGGACACACAATGATTTGAGCCAAAAAATGTAAAAAGTTTACTATAGCAAAACGCTATTTAAACGCGCGACTGAGCGACAGGTACTACATGGCACTGCTGAGCCTAGAGCGCCGGCGCTATACACCGAGCCGCCTCTAGTAATACATGCGAGATTTGCTCTCTTAAAATATGGTTTTCACATACAATGGCCAGCGTTCACCCGACGCTACATGGCACTACCTGGAGCTAGCGTTTCTTAAACGACCCCCTGTGTCACACCAGATGGCTCTCATTGGATGTGAGCCTGTGCATGTGCCGTTGGAGCTGGGCATCCTGGGAAGGTCAGCGGCCAGTCTGGAATATTTTTTATTCCATGGCCGACCCAGGTGGGTGTTGTTCCACATGTTTTTCTAACTACAATACCAAATACTAATTACCTACAGTACTTCTACAACACTTACATCTGTTGACTTTCTTTTTTAGGAACCTCAGAAATGATCGGTCTACGGCAGGCGACATTCTGAACTATTACCAGTACTTTGTGAAAAATAAGAATCTCCAGCATAACTTTTTGCCGGGAACAGTCGTTACATCCGTGGTAAAGTTGAACAGAAGTAAGGAATACAGCGAAGAGACCATCTGGAGCAGCACTAATTGTGCAACCGACAAAAGCGTATTTGAAGTTAGGGGCTTTATAGAAAACGAATCGGGATGTCAGCAGGAGTTCTGTATCTATGCTAAAAATGTGGTTCTCGCTACCGGAACATTTGACAGCCCCTCCAGGTTGGGTATTCAGGGAGAAGATTTTCCGTTTGTGTCCCACCAGATTTCAGCCCTCGAAGAGGCCGTGAAGCACAAACGGGTTCACCAAGATTCTGACCCCGTGCTAATTATTGGGGCAGGGTTGACTGCCGCGGATGCCATTCTATTGGCACACCACTACAATATCCCTGTCATTCATGCATTTAGAAGGGGGTTTAATGATCCAGCCCTAATCTTCAACCAGTTACCGCAGGTCATGTACCCAGAGTATCACAAAGTGTATCAAATGATGAAGGAGCAGTCTGTGTTTCAAGGAGGACCTTATGATGGCTATATGAGCCTACCCGAGCACCATGCTGTGCGCTTCTATGACAACAAGAAATGCGTCTTCAAGGACAAGTATGGACAGCACAAAGCATTCAATGTCTCCATGACCCTCATTCTTATTGGTTCGAAGCCTTGCTTGTCTTTTCTTCCAAATAATGGCAGCCATCTGGCTGTGGAAACAGAGCAGCCAGTGTGCTCCAAAAGGAACCCAATGGACATTGACCCATTCTCTTACGAGTGCTTACAGGAAAAAGGACTGTATGCAGTGGGACCTTTGGCTGGGGATTATTTTGTACGCTTTGTCCAAGGAGGAGCTTTGGCTGCTGCAATTTCTTTGCTGAAATCCCAGAAGAAACCTCCCTAATATTGGCGAAGATATCATCATGCCATGGTCTGCACCCTATGCCTCCCTAGGTTGAACTTGATGGACGTATGTCTTATTTCAACCATATTACCTATGTAACTATGCCAGCCATATATCTGGCTTGCAACACATTCCACCTGTGATCAAACAAAAGCTAAATGTCCTACAAAGGAGACAATCTTTACAGAGTCTTTCCCATCCCACGTTGCTGTAAGCTATCCAAGTACCAATATTAGGCTCATGACTGCTTTAGAAAGTACCCCAGCTGATTACAATGGAAACAATTAAGAAAAATGAGTTACTATTTGGCTTAAATAATGTAACACGATGGACCTCTCAGGAGGGAGATGGCAGGATTTCAGGATTACTCATCTTGTTTGTTATAGTCCCATCCCAGGGTTTTACATCCCATCCCAATGTATGGCTTTCTGAGTTTTGTCACCTCTGTACGGCAGTCATACCTCTGGCTTTAAACATATGCCACGTGCGATAAAACAAAAACTAAACGCCCAAGTTGACCCAGCCATGGACCTTCTCCCTTCATCCACCCTATAGGAGACTATTTACTGACATCTTCTATAGGTTACTTATATATTGGTACAAGTAAGCTATTATGTTGTCAATATATCAGAAAAAAAGTTTACTTTGTTACATAAAACCTCTTTCTATTTGTAATATTGTTAAAAGATTTTATATATGTGACATATGTATACAGTTTTGCTGTTTTGAATACTCTATTTTAAATATTCTATTATTTTCTACAAATTATATATATATATATTTAATTTTATTTCTGATACAACTGTGACTTTTTGAAAAAAAGCTAAATACATAAAGATATATTTTTTATCAATTCAGTTTACATCTGCCAAGATGCACAAATAATTTGTTACTGATTATCCCGAGGTAATCCATGTTTGTGCAGAATACTACAAGAAACCTTGATATTCAAGCTTGCCCATATAGTCACCTGATATATGTGCCTTACTTTTTGTTAAGTGATTATTGGGTATAGCTTATATATAATCTATACATCAAAGGTATGCAAGTGCAAGTTATATATGTGACTATATTGGGGTTCATCTAAAATCTATCCATCAAAGATTCATATATAATCTATACATCAGTGTCAGTGTCAGTGTCACCACCATTAGCTCCCGTTTGGCACGTTTGTTTAAATTACACAAACGTTGAATGTTAGGTTTGGCCTAGACACGTGTCTTCCTTAGCCAGTGGGAAGGCCCTAAAAGCAGATAAAGTAGACCAACGTTAAAGTGGACCAACACCCACGGGTGATCGGCCCGGGAATCTATAAGATTCCCGGGCCGATCACCTCCCTCGGGATGTCCCGCGGGGTGAAACCCCCCCAAACACCCCAAACTCCTTACCGCCTCCCTCGCGCCCCTCTAGGCGTGCGCGCGCCCGTGCCGGCCGTCTGCGAATGGCCGGCGCGGGCGCGTCAAGAGGGACGCGCGGGAGGCGGCGGCGAAGGAGCCGCTTGTCCGTCGGCGCGGGGAGAGGTGAGTTTTTCGGGGGGTTCGGGGGGGTTTCACACAGCGGGGCACCCCGATCGGGGGTGCCCCACCGAAGTGGACCAAGACCCAGGATAGTCAAAATCCTGGGTGTTGGTCCACTTTAAAAGGCTAAACCTGGATTTTGGTGCTCTTCAGGAAAACCTATTTGACTTGAAATGTTTACATAGCTGTTGTTCTGGTTTTCCACTACTACAATCACTATTGCTCTGTAGTACACACTCATCCTATCTTCTAGCATCTGTCATATCCTTGTTGTAAACCCAGCTCAGTTAACTAGTAACTTCACACACCTTGGGTCCCGGGGTGAACTGGCCATAGGGTGGGCAGCACTGCTTTGGGGCTTATTGAGCCGCTGCTTATTGAATGGCCAGGAAGTACATAGGGTGTCACAAAGTGGATGTCACGGGCTGGCCTGAGATAAACAATGTAAAGGGTATCCGCACACTGGTAAAACAGGGTGCCCGACCCGGGGTGGTCCCACACCCCAATTATGCAAAAGGATAAAGAGAGTGGGTCCGCACTCCTTTAAAATTTAAGTCTTTAATGAAAAATATTAAAATCATCTCCAAAAATTGTCAAAAAGCAGTGCTAAAATGCAAAGGTAGACCCAGAGTGACACAAAACATACAAGACCTTCTGACGCGTTTCGGGCATTCTGTCAGCCCTTAGTCATAGATGACTGGCCTGGGCTGGTAAAATCCCAGGCTGATTTTTGCCCCCAGTCTGCCACTACTTGGGTCTGTGCTGTTACTCTCAGCTAAATTAATTCCAGGTTCAGATTTATCTCTCTGAAATTTAAGCTTCCCCCCAAGGATTAGATCATTCATTCCTGCTTGCTAAAACTCTTGGGAAAGCTTTGTTTTCCCTTGCAGTGCTTCCCAACATCTGTAACATATGGAGGGATCACCCACCTACTGTCTCACAGGCATTAAGCAGGAAGCAGCATTAACAGCTATTCATCAGAGGAGAATAGTGCTTGACTGAACATTTCAAACCTGTCCAATTACATCTGGCAGCAATTCAGAGGGGGCTTAATACAAGACAGAACTAGCGGCTACCAGCAAGATACGGATTGCTTCTTGCTGCCTTACCTAACTCAATTAGACCTGAAGTACCCGAACAGATTGTCTCCATTGTAGTAAGGGTTCAAGTACAAATGCAATATACTTTCCCACAATCTCGTGCTGTAGTAGTCGGTCTCTGGGGTTAATCTTCGAAGTTTAGAGACGGACTAGAATATCATAAACAACCTTACTGACTTGGCTTACTTGATAAATGCGCACGTCATTCCTAAAATATGTTTTTACCTTTTTATGTTGTCATGTTTTTTTACAAGAGCAGTACTAAAAGGCATACTTATTTCTGCAATAGGTATGACCTTATTAAACTTGCTGACTAAATGACTTTTCCAGAAATATGAGAGAAGAGACATTGGCACCAGATGAGACAGTGCTGAGCTGAAGCTGCCATTTTTACCAGCCTAGTGCCAGCATATATATACTTACCTAGGGCAATACATAAAAAGCACAGAGCTATATGTGAATTCCAGTGTAAGTCCTCTTTAAGGCTCCTCCAAATAATCTTCATATCAATAAAGTGACTTCTCAATCATTTCTTGTGCTGTTCCACCACCAAAAATATGCTCTTACCAGAAATGATCTGATCAAACGCCAACTCAAAGGTCATGAGGGACACTCTCCAAATGTTTCCACAGCGATAGATATGATCCCACCGTTAAATGTATAGATGTGACCAACAAATTTCCTGCAATCCCACAATGTAAACTAATGTTTTGTTGGTAACTGGAAACCATCCAAATATGTGAGCCAAGGATACTTGTGGCACAGAGCAATAAAACGGCACAAAGAGGGCAAACACTGGAGCAAGAAATCCTGATGGCAGTGCGTTAATGCAGTGGTCCTCAACCCTGTCCTCAAGGCCCACCAACATGTCATGTTTTTTGGATCTCCAAATAGCCAGCTCTATTGCTCTGCAGCTGCACTAATTACTCCACCTGTGCGTCTTTGTGGAGATCTGCAAAACCTGGCCTGTTGGTGGGCCTTGAGGACAGGGTTGGGGACCACTGCGTTAATGGACACGTCACCCACAAGCCGCACAGCTTCAACGACGAGGAGGTCAAAAAGTGCAGAGAGTAGCCAGGAAGCTAATAAACAGGACGTAAATTTTCGAGTCCCAAAACGTCTCTCTAGAGTTCTAAAATTGTATATAAGTAAACTGCTACAAAATGTGTCCTTGAGATCTAGGCATATGATTCTCCCAGAGAACAGCCTCCATATATTAAAATGTTCTTTTATTGCTTGCACGCTGGGCAAACACAAGCGCCAGCAAGACTGAGAGAGTGCTTGGGACAAGCAGAAGGCCTTTGGAAAGTGGAGCTTTATCTGTCACTGGAGAGCCGCTGCCTGCACTCATTTAAAGTCCAAGAAGCCACATTTCCCACAATGCCCCGGGGATGAATTTATATAAATTTGGTAGCGCGGTATTTCTTTATGCACTTACCTAGGGCAGTTATTCAGTCTCCTAAATCTGGCTTCTTCACAGAGTGGCTTTTGTGGTGCCTTGTTTCTGCCCCACAAACCTACTCCGGTCATTGTACTAGAGATGCAAAGGGGGGGGCTCTCTCGGTCCATTTCAACCAATGGACTAGGCATTGTTAGGGGGCGTGAAGCCAGCCTGATAGATGCCATATTGGGGTCAATTCAGAGCCAGGTAAGAATTCTCACTCCTTACGAATGAAGCCTGCCATGAAAACTGCTATTCACTTTCATTGTCTACTGTGGCGCTGATTCAACAACCAGATGTAAATTTTTTCCTGCTGTTGAATCAGCCTCAAGGTAGACAAAGAAAGTGAATGGCAGTTTGCTCCCTTAAAAAGTAGTGAGTTTGTTACCTGGCTTTAAATCAAACCCATTGTATAACTCAATCACTCAATCTCCCTCGCTGCAAGAAGGAGCTACGGGGGACAAAGGTGAGTATAGATTTGTATTTTTTTTAATGCCTGGATAGGGACTTGTGTAACGGGGAGGCCGATTCATTAATAGCGCTAGGTAGCGACAGATGAGCGACTGTAGCAGTATTTTCACAGCGCCCGCTAGTAGTCGCTGTGCTTGGCTGTTGTTCGGTTGTTGACAGCGACTCAGTCGGTGTGCAGTAATGTTGAATATTGGGTGAGGAGTCGCTATTTGACAGGTTCCGCGCTGTATGGATGCGCATGATAGCGAATGGCCATAGCGACCGGCTCCCACCATATTCATTAACAAATCACGATCAAAAAATTCTCGCGCTGTGAATTGCATGTTTAAACCCCAGAGCGCTGGCGGCGATGGGTTAAAAGTAGTTTGTTAACCCCCAAACCACCATACAACCAAACAACAAGTTTATAAAAACATTTTGTAATATGAATACATTAATATCAGACCTTTAATATCAATTCTGCAAAAATGTTTTTTTACCTTAAAAAAAATATCTAACATTGCAGAAGTGGTCACAGAATTTTTCACATTTAAAAAAAGAAAAAACAAATTATTAACAATTAATTATGAATATTTTAAGATTGTTCCATTGAAATGCATTGGAGAGCGCCAGGTAGCAAGAGGTCACACCTGTCACTGTTCAAGGTCGGACGCTGGCGCTGTGGGCTGAGGCTGGAATAATGATGAATGAGTGGCTATCTGGCGCTATCTCAGTCGCTAAGCAGGATCGGCTTGATAAATGTGTGATTGTGGTGGGGAGCCGGTGTTCTCGTGGCGGTGCCCGTCATTACCGGTCGCTCACCAGTCGCTACCTGGCGCTATCCCTTGTTAAATAAGGGCCTTAGTGTCACAACTTAATAAAGGCAGACTTTACAGTGTCATTTCAAACTTGACTGAGCAAAGCCAGAGAAACAGTGAACGGATGACTGTCGACTAAACACTAAATGAAGTGCTGAATTGAATATTGTCCAGCCAACTTTGGTCAAATTTATTTTATTTGTTCTGGATTTTAAAACAAAGCTATTTCGTAAATGTGTTTTTATATTAAATGTGAAAAAATGAATATACTAATAATTTGTACTTATCATTTGTAAATAAATGTTTTTCATTTTTACTAAAATGTGTGAAATGTTTTGTTGTAATTGACCTTATCTGCACGTTACACCCACTTGAAAATGAACATTTCTGCTCAGACATATGTAAACCCCAGGAATAACCTTGAATAAAGCCTGTTTTGGAAGTGCAGGGAAAGTGAAGAAATCAGGTGATAACTTTTTAGTTTTTATGTTGACAGTAAGCTTTCTAGTAAACTCTGTTATATTCGTCAGAAAGATGTGATAATATCATGTCGGACAAAGAGTGCAGATTTTTCTCAAAAGCTTACCCTAAATATACTCAGTCTGAAAAGCCATCACCTGGTTTCTTCACTTTCTGCTGCACCATTAGGTAAAAAAAGAGGCCGATTCATTAATAGCAGCAGGTAGCGACAGTTGAGCGACTGTAGCGACATTTTCAGAGCGCCCGCTAGTAGTCGCTGTGCTTGGCCGTTGTTCGGTTGTTGATAGCGACTGAGTCGGTGTGCAGTAATGCTGAATACGGGGTGACGAGTCGCTATTTGACAGGTTCCGCGATGTATGGGTGCGCATGATAGCGACTGGTCAGAGCGACCGGCTCCCACCATATTCATCAAAAAATCACGCTCAAAAAATTCTCGCGCTGTGAAATGCATGTTTAAACCCCAGAGCGCTGGCGGCGATGGGTTAAAAGTAATTTTTTTTTTTTAAGAATTTAGTAATATGAATACAATAATATCAGACCTGTAATATCAATTCTGCACAATTTTTTTTTTTTTTTACCTTAAAAAAATTATCTAACATGGCAGAAGTGGTCACAGAATTTTTCACATTTAAAAAAAAAAAAAAAACATTAATAACAATTAATTATTAATATTTAAAGATTGTTCCATTGAAATGCATTGGAGAGCGCCAGGTAGCGAGAGGTCATACCTGTCGCTGTTCAAGGTCGCTCGCTGGCGCTGTGGGCTGAGGCTGGAATAATGATGAATGAGTCGCTATCTGGCGCTCTGTCAGTCGCTAAGCAGGATCGGCTTCATAAATGTGTGATTGCGGAGGGGAGCCGGCGTTCTCGTGGCGGTGAGCGTCATTACCGTTCGCTCACCATTCGCTACCTGGCGCTATCCCTTGTTAAATAAGGGCCTCAGTCTGAAAAGCCATCACCTGGTTTCTTCACTTTCTACTGCACCATTAGGTAAAAAAATATTAAAAGTGTTCTATTTTCACCTGGTGTGGAATTAAAGTGGACCAACACCCTCCCATGATCAGCCCGGGAATCTATAAGATTCCCGGACCAATCAGCTCCCTGACTGCGGGGCACCCCCAGAAACCCCTAAATCCCTACCTGCTCCTCGATCCAGCGGCACCCACCGCCGCCTCCCACGCGTCCCTCTAGCAGGACGCGCACCCGCTCCGGCCGTTTGTGAATGCCCGGCGCGGGCGCACGCCCTGTAAGAGTGACACGCGGGAGGCGGCGGCGGGCGCGCTCTCATGTCCGTCGCTGCCTCCCGCTTGTCCGTCGGCGGGGATTGGGTGCAGCGGTCACGTGGGAGCGGGGAGAGGTGAGTTTTCGGGGCTTTCTGGGGGTTTTCACACAGCGGGGCACCCCCGATCGGGGTGCCCCACCGAAGTGGACCAAAACCCAGGATAGTAAAAATCCTGGGTGTTGGTCCACTTTAAGCTCAAGTTACTTATGCAATGAAATTGAATGGCACTTTTTACTCCAAAAATATAAGTGTGTTGATTACACCTGGCGGGGGTGATTCAGCACCAGTTACTGTGCTTTGGCACAGCTGTAAATAGCACTACATTTTATTTTCATCTAGTGCTGTGTGTCCCAACTTTTTGTTCATCAAATACCATTTTCCAATTATATTACGTACCACCTCGGTGGGGCATGTGGGTTATCAGTCACCTAAAAATGCGGTAAAAACAAAATAACTCACCATTTGTCCCCTGCAGCTCCTCAGTATGAGCCCGGTATGCCTTCATAGCTCCTCTGCCCAGCAATGACTTTTTCAGCAAAATCACGCTCAGTGAGGAAAGGAAACTATTCTGCCCCCTCCTCATGCATACTATGGTGGTGCTGCTGCTGTCCATTACTAGTAGCAGGTGGTGCCCCCTCCCCATGACTGAACCCAATATGGGGGGGGGGGGGCTTGTCTTATGGACAGCACCAGTAACAGTGGCCCTGAATGCAGTAAACAGGATGGCTATTATAAATGCGCCCCCAATGGCCTTGGTGCCCAGGGCAATCGCCCTGCTTACCCTCCCCTAGAAACAACAACAACAAACAAGAGTGTCGGCATCTTCATACTTAGAGAGATCCAGTGATTCTCTCAGCTCTGGTGGCATTCGTGGGGCCTTATTCTGCCCCAAACACCTACTCCAGTCATTTCACTGGAGGGGAGGTGCCAAGGTGGGTTCAGCACACCCTCTCCATTGCAATGCTTGGAGGATGCAGCCGTGCCTGCCAGGCACCTGGGGAGTGTTTCGGCACAGCTGTAAATCGAACACTTTTTTCATTTCCCAATTATATTACGTACCGCCTGTATGGGTTATCAGTCATCTTAAAAAGACTTTTAAAGGGAACAAAGGACCCACAAAAATGCACATACATGGTTTTCATCAACTTCTGGGGAAAACTTGACAGTTGACAGCAGATTACAGCAGATCAGGCTAGGGGTGCAGGTCAGTCTGCAAGTTGAGGACCATCTGAGAAGATCTTGAGTACCACCAGTGGTACTAATAGTTCTGGAGCATAGATGGCCATTGTATGCTTGCACACCCATAGGGACTTTTCCTCCTCATGTAACCCATCCGTGCAGTGACTAGGCACCAGGGAACAGTTAGGGGGTAAGGTGCCTTGCACAATAATTTGGAGTGGGCGTGCAAAGAACACACCAATCTCCCAAAGGAAGCACCACTACAATCAACAGTATATATTAATGATTTTATTAGTACAAAAAAACAAAGAATTAAAATACATACACCACAAGACAAATTTAAAAACAACCAGTATGGCCAAATGTATCTATATCAATGTATATGGCCCCTAAGGGCCGCTTAAATAACTGCCCTATGGGTGAATAATATTGATTATCCTAGAATAGTCATAACCCATCCTTTTTGTGCCGGCACAAAAAATCCTAACCACATGTAAATATATGTGCAAATTCATAAAACCAATACTACAAAAATATTAATAATATATATGGCAAAAATATGTGCAAAAACAGTGAATATACAATAAAAAAATATCAATATATAAAGTGCAAATACATGAAAAACACATAAACCTAAAACACTACCTAATATTGCACAGGGAAACCCATACCAATAAGACTTTAAAGTGCAGACAATAACAATATATGATATAAATGCAAGTGCCAGCAGAGAGAAAATAAATGGTTAAATCTCACGTCATAAGATAACACCCAGGGCAACAGTAAGGCCAACCTCAATGAAAAATGTCTGCGCACGCAGCCCCCATGCTGCTTCAAGGACAAGGGTAAGGTGCCTTGCTTAAGAGCACTTTAGTCACGTCCCTGGGATGAGAACTGAACCCTCCAGTCACAGGGCTACTTCATCTCTAGGCTACGACAGCCCCTTTAGTAGTACCACTGACTGGGAACCCCTTGAGTAAACTTTCTGCTAGATACTATCTTGGAGTCATTTACCAAAATGTTTGAAAGTTAATTACACTAGGTGACGTATGCGACTCTAAATACCTTTTAAACATTTTATCTTTTCTGGTTTCTCAACCTTCTACTAGAAGAAGGTATGGAAGAGTTGATTTTATATTTTTATTTAAAAAAATATAATATTTACTGTACTTATGCAACTCACCTGAGGAATTTCAGACTTTCTCTGTGTGTGTTCTTTTTTACTTTACTGTCATACCCCTCGATTCAAAGAGCAAAAGTTAATTGATTTCGGATCGAGAATCGTAAGTTTGGGTGGGTGTTAGTCATTTTTTCCTGTTTTTTTTGGCCATTTCCGACTCGCACGAGCCTACGTTCGCATGCGTATATGCTCTTACGATCATCGCAAGTTCGTTCCTAAATTTTAGGATCAAAACGTAAAACTTAGGATCAAATCCTAAAACTTAGGATGAAAACGTAAAACTTAGGATAATTGGATGTGTTTCGGTGTGATTCAGAGAACAGTTTTCAAACCTCTAAATACGTTTTAAAAGAAAGCCACTGGCGACACCTTTTAGCAGTCGGATTGCTGTTCTTGAACAGGTTTTTTGGCTATGTGGAGGAGTCTGCGCGTCTTGAGCTCCAATGAACTGCATGTATCAGCATGGCCGAGGCCATAAATTGTATGGCAATGCATACCTGATTCATGTATGCCTTATAAAAGCATTTTAATGTGGACCTTAATTAGTCCTTTGCATGTAAACCTTTATTTGGCAATATATTTGCGTTAATTAAAGAAACTTATGTCCTTTGTTATTTATTTTTAAATTGATGTACTAGAATAATATTTTTAGATTGCATTTATTGGTGTAGTTGTTTACCTTTGCTTTGTTTAATTATTTAAGCACATCTTTGGTCAGATGCATCACACTTACTGAGGAGAGGAGAGCGGGATAAAGTGCAGGATGTGGGTTACTGCTGTATTTTGCACAGACACAGCAGAGCTGGGGGCACGGAAAGGTCAGAAATCAAAGAATCCAGAGCAACACAGTCACAAGGCCCTTTCTGTTTGCAGGCTGCCCGATAATACCTGAGCCGCCATCTTGCCTGTTTCTAGGCTCATAACATGCAGAAATTGCTGGGTGTTTTTTTAATATTTGAGAGCAATCTGTATGTAGAGGGTGTGGGTAACCACACCAAAAATTTAAAGTTGTACCATTTGAAGCCAAAATATAAAAATTAAATCCACAAGTAAAAAATGCAAGTTAAGTAAAAATTAAACAAAGTTAGATTTACTTATGCAAATGCATTCATTAATGGTTGGTTACTGCAAAATGAATGAAATAAAGAAAAATAAAAGACCAAATATTTAGAATGCACTTTAATGAGGTAAGTTTGTAGTGCGGAGCCGCAAGATCAGAAGGATTTACGTCCAGACAAAAAAGGAAAAAGGGCAAAACCAATGTTGCAACCTGAGAAATGAAACGGAAAAATCAGGATGGAAACTGACATAGGTCTGATTCCCGAACTGCCATACGAACGGACGTATATTTTAGGATAGAAACGTATTTGCTTATAGAATCACTCGCAAGTTCATACGAACGCACGAGCGGACGTGAAAAATAGGATCATCGGCAACAAAATCCAAGCTGTTACATGTTTCTTTGAATCAACCCTATAGTCAGGCATAAAGGAATGCTGGGTGTTCATAGAAAGGATAGAGCATGTAATGGTGTCTGGTCTAGAACACAAACGGACTGGAACTGGTGAGCAATACTAGGAAGACAATGGCAGGAGCAGAGGCCCAGACTGGGAGCAGGGGGATAAAGACCTTGGCTCTTTAGGCTAGCTTTGGATGGTGTCAGGCTTGAGGAGGGGAAACAGGACATCACACTAACAGGAACGATTAGTGACAAAGCACAAATATACAGGGGCATTCGGGTACCAACTTGGAAAAAAAAGGTCCAATACAGAAGAAAGTGTGGCCTAGGAATCTAGGCAACATGCTAGCTCATGACCAGGACAAGACAAGAGTCTGAATACATGGCCACAGAGAGGACTTGGAGGTGCTCCTAACGGGAACAAACGCTGAATGCACAAACATTCAGAGGACACCACACAGGCAATAGATCCAATGAACCACAAAGAGTAGACTGAGCTATACCAACATGTGACACACAAAAAATACAAGTTTGGACGAAGAAATCCAGAACAGAACATCATTACATTTACTTGAAACAATGAGTGGGCTGTAGATGAACTCCACTCTTTCTGTACCTATGGCGATACATGTCCTTTAGGTTTAGAGCTGGACTCAAATGCATAAAGCTTTTTAGAGGTGAGGGGAACTGGGCCAAATATACATGTCTCTGCAATTCTTGCCAATGGAAAATGTGAGCCTCATGATTGGTACCTTGGCAATATACACAACAAACAGGTTAAGATCTGTAGTAATCTATCTATAGTAAATGGCATAGGATATGAGGACAGCCTGGAGCAAAGTACACATAATGCTTCTGGAAAAACCACAAGTGAATGAGGTTTTACAAAACTCCACATGCACTACGCACATACACAAACATGAGGCAGAGCTTCCCCCTCCTACTTAAATATACTCAGTGTGTTCCAATTATTCTTTCCATATTAAATACTACAGTGAAATTAGAGGGTGACAAGCCGACACATCAATGTGTACTGAGGTTTTGGTTTGAAGTCCTCCTTGTCTATAATTACTACAGCGCTACGGAAGAGGACGCATTATAAATAAATAATAATATGTATGTTTAATGTGCGTTTCTTAAGATTATTAATAGTTGGCTTTAACTCATTTTTTTTCAAAATTAATATAAAGGTTGGATACATGGATCGTTCCTGGAAGACATTTTGGCAGCTTTTTCTGTTAGCTCTTAGAGTACATTGCAGCAAACTACTACTGGTTTTACTGCAGGAGGAAAAGAAAGGTGGACATATGTGTACCGTCAGCCCTTGTTCTGGATAGATCCATCCTCCATAATATGAAGGATTGCAATTATTTGATAGGCAGCGAAGATATATGGGGGGGGGGGGGATGTCCCCTGGTGATTCTGATTTCAACAAGCTCTCTAAGCAAGTTAATGGCTGTTAAACCATTTTTTGTGTGGTCCAGGGGAAATTAAATTAAATGGAAGGGCAAAAATACAATTCTGTGATTACTCACTTGTAGAATTGGTATTATGAGTATTCAGTACGTCCTACTCCAAATCTAATACTTACACTTGGGATATACTCCGCCAGATGGCGCTGGACTGCAGAGACATCGAAAATAGGCTCCTCCTGGCCCCTCAAATACCCAGGGGCCTCCCACAAATCCCCAGCATTAAAAAAACAGTTAACGAGAAGCCGGGAGAATTAAACAACCCAAACTATCAACTACAACAATGATAACAATCACCATACAGGGGATCCAAGATAATGCAAAGCCAAGGGTGGGTTGGAGCAGGTGAGTAATCACAGAATTGTATTATTCTTAGTGTACAGTACGTCCTGCTCCAAATAGATTACTTACACGTGGGACATCCAATAGCAGTGTCCATAAAGTAGGGTAGAAAAAAGTAACAGCAGACAGTTTAAACCACTGCCGCCTGCAAAACCGTGCGGGCAAAAGCAGTGTCAGCTGAGGCCCTAACATCAACCTTGTAAAACTTTGAAAAGGTATGAACAGAAGACCAAGTAGCGGCCTTGCAAACTTGTTCAACAGAAGCCTGGTGCTGAAAATCCCAAGAAGCACCAATAGCACGAGTGGAATGAGCAGTAAGGCGGAAGGGAGGATTCTTCCCCTTAGCAGAATAGGCCTGAATCACAGCCTGACGAATCCACTTACTGATAGTAGACTTGGCAGGAGCCAAACCCTTCCTAGGACCAGAAGGGACCACAAAAAGAGCATCAGTTTTCCTGAAGGGTGCGGTAGCTACCAGATATTACTTCAGACACCTAACCACGTCCAAAGAATGCAAGACCCTTTCCTTATCATTACTAGGATTAGGGCACAAAGAATGAAGAACAATGTCCTGATTCAAATGAAAAGCAGATACTACCTTAGGCAGAAAGTCTGGCTTGAAATGAAACACCACCTTGTCCTGGTGTCTCTCATAGTAGGGGGCTTGAATAGAAAGCGCTGCCAACTCAGACATACGCCTGACAGAAGTGATAGCCCCCAGAAACACAACCTTGAGCAGTGAGGACTTGGGGTGGTTGATCACCCATCCAAATGACTCCAGAGTGGACACCACCAGCTGAGTATCCAACTCCGCCTGATGTAGAGACTGGGAAGTGATGAGAATGTCGTCCAGATAGGGAAGCACGCGGACGCCCTGACATCTGAGCAGAGAGTTCACGCCAGCCAGCCCCTTGGTGAACACCCTGGGAGCTGAAGTGAGACCGAAGGGCAAGGCCACAAACTGGTAGTGTTGATCCATCAGAGCGAACCTGAGGAACCTTTGATGACCTGGGAACACAGGAATATGAAGGTAAGCATCTTTGATGTCCACAGAAGTCATGAAATCCCCTTGGCGCAGGGAACTGATGGCAGAGCGCAGAGTTTCCATGCGAAAGCGCCTGCCCCTGACAAATTTGTTGAGGATCTTTAAGTCCAGGATGGACCTGACTGAACCGTCTTTTTTGGGTATTGTGAATAGGTTGGAATAAAAGCCCTTGCCTTTTTCTCTTAATGGGACCTGGCAGATGACCCCCAGCTCCAGGAGGTCTTGCACTGCTTGCACTAGCCCCTGAGCTGACACAGGGTCCTGAGGAATCCGAGATCTGATGAATCTTGAAGGGGGATCGGCAGCAAACTCTATCTTGTAACCGGAGGACACTACCTCCTGAATCCACCTGTCTGAGACATGAAGCCTCCAGACGTGAGAAAAGTGCTGCAGCCGTCCCCCCACCTGGATGGGTGAGGGCGCCCCATCATGCCTGAGGGGGCTTGGGGGATGATTTTGCTTTGGGACCCCAGGAGGAGCAAGGACGTCCACGTCCTCTGCCCCTACCCCAGAAATCCCCCCGGGTCCCAGGAAAGGAAACCCCCCTCCCCTGTCTGGCTCCACGGTAAGGGGAGGAGATGGAACTCTGACCCCGAAAGGGCAGAGATTGCCGCCTGCCCTGGGGTAACCTGCCTCCCTTAGCAAAAAGGTCCAGGCGGTCCCCAAACAGGCGCAGTCCTTTAAAGGGAAAACCAGTGAGAGCCTTCTTGGCAGCGTTGTCAGCAGCCCACTGGCGCAGCCAAACCGAGCGGCGTATATTGCCACCACAAGGGCAGATGTTCTGGCACACATTCTGATGGTGTCATCCATGGCAGAGAGGACAAAATTTACAAACACATCACAACTGGAAAGTGCATTGAACACCTCACAAGGCAAATCATCAGGGGCACTGTCAAGTATATTTCTGATAAGGGTTCTAGTGGCAGCTGGTCAATGCGCCGGTCCTCAGCATCCCGCAGGGTAGTAGAGTCAGGTGAATGCATGACAGAGGTGTTAGATAGCCCTAGGACCGGGGCATCCACCTCGGGAGGGGATGACCAACACTTTACCACCTCAGCAGGAAAGGGATACTTCCTATCCCAACTTTTAGGAATCCCGGGAAGTTTACTGGGACGCTCCCATTCCTTGAGCACAAGGTTATGGAAATGAGCCTGCTCGGGAAATACCAAACGTGATTTTGCTGTATGGAAAAGCTCCCCCCTTTGCCTGGGAGCCGCAACAGGGGGAGATATGGACAGAAACTCAAAAATCTGGGTCAGTAATCTGTCAGTGTCATCCGGGGCCCATGGGTCAGAGCCAGAATCGTCATGACCCCTTGGCCTCTCATCAGATGAGCCTGAGTCAGAGAAAAGCTCCCCTTCATCAGACGGGGTATAGCGACAAAGATTAAAAAACTCCACAGTTTCCATAGGGAAAAGAGTGACATTAGGCGTTAAGTGCCGCTTTTTAGCAGGGACCTTACGTGCCAGTGTATGAGCAATCAACTTCTCAACAGTAGCCAGTCTAGAAGACACATCAGGCTGAGAATTCCCACTAGTATGCAACTCAGTAGGAGTGAGGTTTAAGCTTGGGGGGGTAGGTGAAGTGAAGCGAGGTGCAGCCACTGGCAGGCCAGATTGCAATGCAAGCACCTGCTCAGCACAGGGTACACAGACCCGCGCCTTGTCAGCTTCAGCATGAGGCTGCCCACACGCTACACACAGCCGGGCTTGTCCCGAAGGAACCCCGGTCGCATTATCCTGGGATGCCTCCATATGGTGATTATAGCGGCACTATAGGCCGATAGGGATTAACGCTATACAGCAACCCCGGATGCCCCAATAACCCGCTAGGGAAGTGGGAGCATTACACAAGGCCTAACAAGTTAATAACTAATAAAGGGCCGGGAGAAGCCATAGGGTTCGCCCAGTCTGAAAGACATAAGAAGAAAAGACCATAAGCACACTGTAATAAAAGGAAGAATATAAAGCCGCCCGCGAGGGCACTTACGGACCGTGGTAGGTAGAGGTCCGTCGCGCATGGGCCAACCAAGCAGGTTAAAGATGGCGTCGGTATACCTCAAGGGGCGGGCCCCGCCCCCCCAAAGAACGCGAAGCCAGGACGTGCCAAACAGCCAATGACAGCGCACCAGCGGCTGAGGTAATGCCGCCGCCAAGCGCGGAACATAGTGTGACATAAAGGGTGCGCTGCAAATTTGAAAGACAGTAAAAAGGAAAGCAAGCCAGCGTGGTGGCTGACGCAAGGCAGAAACAATAAAAGATAAAGTGTAAAACACAGAATGCATAGCATACACAGTTACACCCCCCCCCCTCTTTTCCCCCGAAGGCTACAAGGAAAATGAGGGAGGACAACGGCCACTTAATATAGGGCCCACCGGTAGACAGGGGCAAGGGGCAATCGTGCGGGAGGGGCATCCCATAGAGGCTCACCATAAGCCTGAACTGCCTACCCTTTGGTGGGGGATTGCGGTGGACCAGCGCTCCTAAGCACCTAACAGCGGTGCTGCCTACCATCACCCAACCAGCGCATCCAAGGCTGGGAGGCATATTACTAAGGGAACAGGTGGGAATAGTCCTACAGGGCCGCAGGCTAATAGCCCCGCTCACCTGCGAGTAGAGAGCCATTTCTCGTCCTTCGCAGTCCAGACTGCAGAGAAATTTGGGGGATTTGTGGGAGGTCCCCGGGTATTTGAGGGGCCGGGAGGAGCCTATTTTTTGATGTCTCTGCAGTCCAGCGCCATCTGGCGGAGTCATACCCACGTGTAAGTAATCTATTTGGATCAGGACATACTGTATACTAAGAATATACTTAGTCCTGCTATGGCTTCTACCCATCACTGCAGGAAATAGAGGAGAAGCACATGAGACATGCATCAGGTGAACTTCTTGCTGCCTTATTATTGCTGCTGTGCGATCAGAAATGCAGAGTACCCAACTGTGTAAGCGGAGCTGAAGGGTGATGTAAAAGAGGCCTGACCCTTCCCCTGTGTAGTGCACCGGATGGGAGCTGGCAGCTCCCGGTAAGTAGTTCTGTATTTTACTAGCTGCAATGCATGTCCCAACTACAGGACTTGTACACATTAGAGTAGGGACCACACTAACACAGAATGCCTTGTGGGGCAGTGTGGCTTCTAAATGTTTCTGCAGATATATGCAACTATACCTCTATATTTCTACCTGTTAGACGGGAATGATGGGTGGTTCTATCAGATGCCTCCCACACCAGTTACACATTTCCCAGAGCAATATGCCACTTTCTTTCTAATATCAATGTCACCTCCATGAAAAATGTCTGTACACCACCATCAGTCTCAGTGATGCCTCACCCCGCTCCCGTTATCAGTCACAGTGATGCCCTGCCATTCCCCCCCGTTATGAATGCCCATTATGAATGCCAATAATGGCATTCCTACATGTATCTTTAAGTGTGTTGTGTTGGGCGAACCCCTATAAGTTCAAGTTCGGATGAACTTTGAACAAAAGTTTGGTTCGTGTACCGAACTTGATGCAAACCCAGTCCTCATTGAAATCAATAAGCACCCAAACTTTGGGACTCAAAAATGGCCCCATGCAGAGTGTGCAGCAGCACAAAGTGGCTGCACAACTTACCTGAGCCCTGCAATCCGGTTGGCTTTCTTTCCTCTGTCAAAATGTCCATGGTCGGGTCTTCAAAAAGATTGCCGTCCCCATGGCCCTGGTAGGGACATTTTGACAGGAAAGTATGCCAACTGCAGCCCAGATTGTGGGGTTCAGGTAAATTGTAAATCCGCTGCTGCACACTCTGCATGAGGTTAAGCTGCCCATCAACCAGCTTTTCTAGGTTCAGCCCAAAGCAAAAAGCCGACCTTTGTGGTTTGGGTTCGTCCAGCACTACCTCTAAATATTTGGTGTAGAAAAATGCTACAGACAAAAAATGCTACAGGCTAGAAACACACATCCCCAGATGAAGTAATGAAGTTTGTTGCACTTTGATAAACGTCTTAGATGCTATTTGTAATTCAAACAGACCTCCAGTCAAAAAAATAATGCTCCCCTAACCCCCCTTTCCTCTCTGATGATCAGTGGTAAAAACGGTTTGCTTGACCCCATTCAGATGTGGAATAGCTGCGCTCTTAGAATTACCAAGGAGTGGCCATCTCACTGCACACCTGACAGTTCTGCTTACACATGAGCATGAGCTGTGCCAGCAGCAAGTCACACCAAAAAGAGATAAATGCCTCAGAAACACCAGGAAGCCTGTCTACCATTCCACACAATCCTACAGCAGCCAAAGAACATTCATGTATCTAAAATGTATATAAGAGTTTTCAGCTGTGACTAGAGCAATGATGAGGCATTACAGATGATGGCTTTCTACTTCTGGCTACAAATAAGAGATGATGCACAGAGATTCAAAGCAATTTTGAATGTTCTTCAGAATCAGGTCTCTCAGGTGTAAATCAAGATGGCAGCTTCCATGTAGTCCAAGAAACAGCTTCTGCATGGCGTTAAAGAGTACCAAAACCCACATTTTTTTTTAACTAGCATCCCCTGAATTGCTCCCCCCCCCCATGAAGAGCACATTTTGCTCATTTTCACTGCTCTGCTTCACTTTAATCCCAGATAATGACGCCTGTTTTAGCTGTAAAGCTCAGTCTCCTCCATTCATTTCCATGGTTGTGTGTGGCAATGATGTCATTCAAAGAGCACCGGCTCTTAGAAAGCAAGGTAGTGACAAACTACAGGTGCCAAAGTGATGTCATCCCCACTGAAGCGCCAGTGAGTAGAGCAGCAGCGGGAGTGAGCGAGACACACAGTGACTGTGAGCATAAGCATTTATAAGCCTCCCCGCAGCGCGGACTCCCATGGCAATGAGAATTCAAGCTTACCCGTACTGCAAGGGCATGTGAGTAGTGATGAGCGAGCCAGAGCTGCAAAGGTTCAGACACATACCAAACGTTGTAAGCTCAGGCCCTGCAACCCGAGCACAGACTTCAGCGAGTAGTCCATGCTTAAGTTCGGTGTTTGGCTGAACCTGGAAAGTTGGTTGATTGGCTGCTCAGCAGATTGGCACAGGTGAGTTGTATTATATACCCAGTATATGCAGTATAGGTGGGCACAGATGAGTGATATTATACACCCAGTAAATGCAATATAGATGCAATGCAATACCCAGTAAATAATCTGTGCCCATCTGTATTGCATTTACTGGGTATATAATAACACTCATCTGTGCCAATCTGTATTGCATTTACTGTATTGCATTTACTGGGTATATAATAACACTCATCTGTGTTCCATATGATTGTCTTACACCCACTCTGATGAAAGTGCAGAGCCCTCCCCCTCTACCCCCTTAAATTAGCAAGGCCGTCACAGCCACAGGTCACAGAGTCACTAATGCTCTATGATGACACTCCTAGTTGGCATACCATGGGCCATCCGCCTGCCTTTGCCCCAGTTGCAGACCTAGGGTTTCCAGGTGCCCAACAACTTTTGCTGGAGGATGAAGATGTGGGTAGTGGACTATCGAAGAAACCCTAGTGACAAAGTCCTAAACCCAACATGGACTGAAGTCCATTAGAATTCAGAAGAAAAGGTGGTCACACAGCCCCAGGCAGCCAGCAGAGGAGGGAGAAGGGTGCAAACACTAAGTAATCCGCCTATTGCTATTACTGCCGACCATGGGCAGGGACTAAGCATGCTAAAGTTGGTGCAAAGTATGTACCCTTAATAATATCTGCACCATGTTCATGACCAGGCACCTGCAATCCAAACACGAGCTGCAGTGGCAGAAACACCTAAAAACACCTGAGGCTCCCTCTACTGCTTCGGTTGACTCAGCCTCTACCACAGCCACCCCAACAACAATGCCACATGTCTCCCCTCAAAGGGTGCATATGAGACCAACACCAGCAGCAGCAGCACCACCATCACCAAGCCTGTCCACACCATCCCAGGAAAGTGTTCAGCTTTCCATCCCTCAAACTTTGGAGAGAAAGCAGAAGTTGTGCCTATCGCACCCACAAGCCCTGGCCCTGAATGCGAGCATTTAAAAATGTCTGGCCTTTAAAATGCTCCCATTTTGCCCAGCACGATCAGCCCAGGAATCTATAGGATTCCCAGAACGATCGATTCCCTCCCCAGGGGGCATTCAAAATTGGGATGCCCCGCTGTGTGAAACCCCCCAGGTCGCCCTGTTCATTTACCTTGCTTCCCGATCCAACGACGCATGCGCGAGCCGCGGCCACATCCCCGCTATCCCTCTAGCAGGGCGCGTGCCCGCGCCAGGCATTTGGGCACGGACTGAGTATGGTTCTGCCCCTTTACTCGGTGTTCCCCAACCCTCTCCTCAAGAGCCACCAGCAGGCTTAATAGTGCAGCAGCAGCTGGCAATGTGGAGATCCCCAGAGATGACCTGTTGGTGGCTCTCGAAGCGAGGATTGGGGAACACTGCCTGAAACACAGACCTTCTGCCAGCTAGCTGAACACATCATCTGTTTAGAAGCGTTTTGGACTGACCGCCTGTTGAAGACCTTCTCAGACCATTGTTGTGCAACCCCAGCCTCAGGTTTGGTTCCACCTTTGAAAGTCTCCTGGCAAACAGGGGCTAGGCAAAAGGTGAATATCAGTGGAGACTGGGGGTTGTCAAAGACTGACGAGTAACATGATAGGTTTCTGAGAGCCACATGTTGGGAACCAGAAGTATCGTTATTGTAACCACAGAAACATTCAACTTTCATTGCTGTAGCTGCTGCATATGGACTATTTATCAATTTATGGTTATGCTTCTAGCTGTTTGAGAAGCTTCAGGCTATATATCTGACCCACAAACTTAATCCACTAATTGCATCCTGTTAAAAACTGCTTTAACTCTTTAAGCGTCAGCCTACCTTGAGATTTTGTCACCCTCTGTTGCCAGAAAATATTTCAATATTTTGCGCTATACATGTTCAACTGTGATTTTGGGGGTTTAACATGAAATGTTAGTAATTTTTTAGTGCATTTTAAATATTTGTGGGGAATTTAGGGGCACCCCCCACTTGTACATATATAGATTCCAATAGACACTCAGAGCAGTGCACCACCGGTTATTTGGTTAAGGTACCATAGGTCAGTGCCACCCTTATTATCTTTATCTGTGGGTGAAATATGTGCAAAAAAATGAAAAAATCAATTGTTTACAATGTGCAGTGTTTTTTGTAATAAAAAAATGTAAGTTGTAAGTCAGAGTCCCCTGCCCCTCCACCCCTCTCCACCGATCACAGCATCTGAAGATTGTTGGCTGGAAGCGGGATGACATGATCCACCCCACCCCTAAAAAGGAGGAGCTAGAGTCAGCAGGGGCAACAATGGCAAAAGCAGGGGGGGCCTCTCCTAAAGAGCCTGGGGGAGATCAGAGGCCCCCCAGGTTGATGAGGTGACCCGGCCAGAGGGATTGTGCATGGACGTTATTAAATGTAATTTTTATTTCAGTGACTGTCGGCGGAAGAGGGGGGGGGGGGGCTATTCCAAGCCCTCTCCTGAAGCCAGAAAAGCCTGGGGGAGGGGGGGGGGATCGCTGAAGAGGAGACCCAGTCAGATCGATTGAGGGATCAGGTGAAACGTGGATTGCTTTTAATGGTAGGCGGGGCCACCATGACACCAAGAAGTACCAATCCAACATGAACCATTTCTTACCCCCATCCTATTATTGTAATTGCAGTTATTGCATCTGCTTATTTATTACCACCAGCACAGAAGAACACAAGGAGCTGTTTCAGTAGAGCACAGTAGTGTCAAACTCAAAGCCAGGAGCCGGATGTGGCCTTCTAAGCCTTTTTATGTGGCCCTCTTGACAAGTGATTACAGCTGGTCAGCAGCCCCTTTATCCAGCTTTGTAATTCCAAGGCTGCTGACAACATTAGCACGTGTGCTGCAGCAGTGATGTGCCGGCAGTACGCTGTGGAGGGAAGCACTGCCATAAATCCTACCCCCAGACTGGTGCCTATAAAAAACGGTTGGCATGTGCTTTTTTTTTAAGCGAAAGTCCAGTCAAAGACAAACCCCTTCCACCACCCTCCCCTGGCACCAGGCAGGATGGAGTTGCAAGGGAAAAAAACCCTTACGTTTGGCAGCCGCACAGAAAGACACAAAGCAGCATCCCCCAGGGTCTGTGCACATGCCCGCCACCAGTAATGTGAATTCATTCATCTGTCCTGGCAAAATATTTCAGTGCTTGTCTGCATCTGTCCTGGGCAAAATAATTATGTGCCTGTAAACATACATTTGAATGGTCGGGTTTGCATCGTGTTTGGCACTTGTTACTAATTGGCCCATTGAACATGACCAGAAGGTGGCCCTCTGTGAAAATGATTTTGACGCCCCTGCACTAGGGTATGTGCATGAACATTTGTAAGACTATTCATCATACCATGTTGATAATTTCATTTGATAAATTAACTTGTCTGTAGCCTTTCTCAGTATTAGTTCTATTTTATCTAGTTTGTTAGTTCTGGAAAACACAGCCACCATGTGGAGAGACTTTGAAGCTTAAAATAGGGGCTAAATCGACCAAAAGACCCTCTACTCAAAGGTAAATAGGCGTTTTCCTAGAAAAGAAACCATTTACACATCACATGGATACATGCAAATCCTCTCTTTATGCCTCGGGCCATCCAGAGCACTCAGAAACCTGCTAAATGTGATTTATAGCTTACAACTATAAATCTTTGGAATAGCCACCCACAGAAGCTTGCTACAGCATCAACAGCTGCCAGCTTCAAATGAGGAATTAGATGCTTATTTAGAAGAAAATAACATTAACAGTTACTATTAGTTAATCAGTTATCAGTATGAAAACTTGACATTTGTCTTTTTTCAACTGTATTAACCATATAACTATGTATTCCGGCGCCAGGTTCTTGGGCTCACAAAACCACACGGGGATAGGTTACTGCGGGCTCAACAATAAAGGAAAACCAGGTAAACGGAGATCTAAGGTTCTGGCCCACTTAGGGACCCCATTTCTGGACTCATCGGATGCCCCGCGTCCAGCCCAATCGTTTGGTACCACTTCCAAAGCCATACGACCCCCCTGCTCAAAGTTATAACCCCTAAAGGGTTTTAGGGGCTGAAGCAAGCCCCAGAACAGTGGGAGGTGACAACCCGTCCCACAGAGGGGAGGGGGTGGAGGGGTCTCGCCGCATAAATAGGGTAACCCTGAGCCAGGCATTTGTCACTTATCTGGAGAGGTCACGATTCACACGTGCTGGAGGTGTCCACCCACACAGCTCTTCACCTACCTCTTGTGAGAGCCCCATCACCACTACTCTGCAATGCAAACTGCATACTAAGGTAACTGAATATTGTTTCTCTGTGTAACTCACTCTATCCTGTAACCGTCTCAGAACAGCATTTGTATCATCTGTATCATTTCATATTCCATCATAGCCAAATGTTTGTTATCACTGCCTAGTGTGCTTATAGCATTAAAACTTACATTTTAACTTGAGCGATCTGTTTGCCTTAAACCAAGAATCTGTGTGTCCGCAGGCTTTGGGCCTGGTATTCCTGATAGGAGGGAGTCGGACAAGGGTTTTGGGGATCGCGGTCTGTGTGTCAGGAGGTCCCTGGTTAATAGTTGGATCCCGTGACCTGCGGTTCCCTGACAACCTTGATTCAGTAAGTGTTGAAAAAATTCTTATAGTAGTATGTAATATTGACGTTAGGTGAAACAAGCATGAGAACTGTCACTGTTGCTGAATGTCAATGGCACTTTCTACTGCAGTGTAAAAAGGAGTAAAAAGTTTAAAAGTTCACTTCTTTTTAAGGGTAAAAAAGTGACATTGCCTTTCATTGCCTTCCTAGCTGGTGATTCAGCAACAGTGACATTCTCAGACTTTTTTCACCAAAAGTGATTTATTTTACTACCATGAGAATTTTTACTGAATCGAGGTGTCTGAAACGATGTAACTTGCTTTATTCTAAATCTACTAAAAGAAGAAGTGAGAAAGGCTGACCTGTCTATTTTTACAATGTGCTGCAATGTATGGATGTGAAATGCTACCCCGGATCCGGATCCTTTTTATTTTGCTGGCAGCCCACATTCAGTCAACAGATGACATCTAAAATGTATGTAAAGTTACACACAAGAAAACATAAAAATGCTTAAAGGGGCAGCAAACCCAACTGCAATAATAAGTCAGTCAGCACCTCACCTGATGCCTGTTCCATTTGCCCCTCCCCCATTTTCTGCAGTGCTGGGTAGAAGCCATAGCAGGGCTCCAAAGTTTTCCCATCTTTCAATTTCATTTCTCCAGGACCAAGCAAAAAAGTGGTATAACAGCAACTCTGTCTCTATGGTGCTCTTAGTGTGATCAAGCCCGGCAAGCCACAGTCACCCGCAGCTGTCTCTGACCACAGCACAGCATGCTCATAGATGCGTTATGACAAGCGCTTCCCAGCTCAGCCATAACCCAGAAAATGGAGTGAAGAAAGCAGCTCTGCTTAGAATATGTGAGTTATTTTGATATAAACTGAGATTTTAAGATGCTTTGAGATGACTCATTATACACTGTTCCCACAGTGGGGACCAGGTGGGAAGAAGTTAGCGTGTGCCTGGAAAGAAACTTTAAAAGCATAGTCCAAGCAAAAAGAAAAAACGTGATAATTATTTTCTCCCCTACACGTTTCCATCCTTTTCTGATAAAAACAGGTTCCGAGTCACACCCACGTCACTCAGAGCAACTGGCCACATCCCCCATTCAAATGCCCCCTCCATTGTAGTAAATGGAGTGGTCAGGGACAGTAAAAGTGTGTCTGCCAAAGCATAGGATGCTGTTTATTATAGTATTCGCCAGTGAGTGGGTATACCCTGGGATAGCGGAAATCAAAAGTTTTATTCAACCAGACTAGGAGGGTAAGACTATGGGGGAGAAAAAGATAAAACATTTTGAATTAAGATAAGGATCCATTTACAGGTCATTGTGTTTCTGCAAACACTGAGATTCATCGAGGACTTTTTTTTTTACATTAATCATTTCCGCACTATAAGATGCACCTGACCATAAGACGCATCTAGGATTTGAAGGAGCAAAATTAGGAAAAAAATGTTCTGAACCCAATGTGCTAAAATACCGCCTCCCCAAGAACTTAATAATTTGACATGGCAGGATCTCCCCATTCACCCCATAACACGCAGTGTGCACAATCTCTGCCAGCCACCTATAATACGCAGTGTGCAGAATAGCCCCAACCCCCTACAACACGCATCCTATAACTGGCCCTAAACCCCCCTATAACAGGCAGTGTGGCATTTAACGTGGGCGGGGCGAGTGGAGTGAAGTCGCCCCTCTGTGCTCTGTTAGTGCAGCCCCCTGTGATCTGATGGTTCTGGATCCCCCTCCACCCTGTTCATTCGCCTTCCCAGCATTCAGGAGATCCCAATCAGATGCAGGACAATCAGTAGCTCAGTAGTGCCAGTAAGGTGAGTGGGCTACATAAGACACATTTCCGCCCATCTCTACATGAGATTTCATGGTTTCTGAATGTCAGAGGTTTAAAGCTTATTCTTTTGCTTACTATGATAGCAGGTGGTGCGATCATGCCAATACTGTATATACAGTACTAGCATGATCACACCACGTGGCATCATAGGAATCAAAAAATTAAGCTTTAACCCTCTGCCATCCAAAGCAGAGTTTGTGGGAAAAGTAACTCTCAGTTTTGGACATGCAGGCGTTTGTTCAGACATGAAGGAAGCTACTTATTCGTAGCAGCTGTGTCTCACTGCACATTCTCCTGTCAGTTCCACTGCTATAAATGATGCGGCCCTTCAAAATGATGAGTCCCTTCAAAAACAGCGTGATCTATTCCTCTTATATTGCGAAGGTGTTCCAGTCTGTCTCCAGACTAGCTTTTGTACAAATATGTATTAAACCCTTAACCTGATATTTCATCCCTTTATTGTACAGACTATGCGCCTCCCGGAAGAGGATGCGTAAAGAGCAGAATTTCGGTTTGCAAGCAATTAGTGGGGGGCACGGGCAATTGCAGGGTGGAATTTAGATGCCAGCGCATTGTTAACCTCCCAGCTGACGTTGTGGCAACACTGCATACTGGGATAACACCTTGGAAACAACCAGACCTCATTGGGCCCAACTATCGATGACCCAGGCCCACACTACATCAACACTGCCTAGAACTGCAATAAGACCACAGACCTGATTTGATATGCCTATAAACGTGTGACCCTCCAAGATCATCCAAAATCTGCCACGCTCACAGGCTCTCCTTTAATCAGCATATTAATTAATGGAAAACAATGCTGAATTATTTGTTGGGCGCCTTCCCTGGCCACTGCTTCAGGTTGCGCACACAATGTCTGTGTAGGCAGCACACAATGGATGGAGTAGTGCCGGGGAGGACCACAAATGGACATGAGATCTAGGAACGAGGTAAGGTTATGGGCAATACATGAGTTTCACACATTGGGAAACCCCTGAGAAGGGCTTTCACTAGTCCCAAAAGTCTTTTTGAATCTCAGGCATTATGGGTTATGGTCGACTTTAATGTTGGGGGGCTTTGCTATGGGGCCCTGTGAAACCTATGTAGGACCTAGTAATATAATAATAAAAAGACATTATTATCATTTTAATAAAATAATGCCTGCTATTATTAGACCAGCATTCTTTAAAGGGCACTGCAAGGGAAATAATCCAGATGGCAGACTGTTATGCTTCCTTATTAGCTTCAAGTATTTTTAAAGCAATATCAAAGAGATCCTCACCGTGGTTATCTGGCAAAGCGTTCGCCAAGTTATGATGATAAGGGAGAAATAAGATTTCTTTTCATCTGGGAGTAATATGAGAACCGTCCATGCACATGCTGATCCTTGTCTACACAGGGAATAATATGGAAAATTACAGCTGTCAAATATTTCTGGAAAGCTGAAGTTTGCGGTTACACGGGTCATTCAACAAATACCTCGCTGCCTGATGGTTTTATTTTAATTGCTGGTTGAATTATTAATCTTCCCCATTCTATTCCCTTAATTAGATTTAAGTCCACAAAGAAAAAAAAATCCTTAAAATACCATAAGAGAGATGTTACCCTCTACTCTTCTCTGGTATTGTGGTCTTAAGTTTTCTTAAGTCATTGATTTTTAGTTAATAAATGTTCAGTTTTCAGAATAAGAGATCACTTTGAGGAGCCATTATGTAAATGCCTCGAACATTCTAATTAGAGTAAATGGAGGAGTTTGTCTAAGAATTTTTCTTGGTGTGTAGAACAAAGAGGGCTGCCAGAAAATATTGTTCGCACTATAAGATGAATTGACCATAAGACACAACTAGGGTTTAGAGGAGAAAATGAAGGAAAAAAACATATAGTGTGCTAAAATACCCCCCCCCCCATCACCAAGAACCTAATAACAGGAAGTGTGGAAGAATCCCACAATCACCCCATAAGAGGCAGTGTTAAGAATCCCCCCAATCACCCCATAACAGGCAATGTTTAGAATCCCCCCAATCACCCCATAACAGACAGTGTGCCTAATTCCCCCCAATCACCCCATAACAGGCAATGTGTAGAATCTCACCCAATCATCCCATAACAGGCAGTGTGCAGAATCCCCCCCAATCACCACATAACAGGCAGTGCAGCAGAATCCCTGCTCCAAACCTTCTATAACAGACAGTGTGCCATGTCCACCCGATCACCCCATAACAGGCAGTCCGCAGAATCTCCCCAATCCCCCCATAACAGGCAGTGTGCAGAACCTCCCCAATCACCCCCTAACAGGCAGCATGCAAAATCCCCCCAGTCACCCTATAACAGGCAGCGTGCAGCATCCCCCCAATCACCCGATAACAAGCTGTGTGCAGAATCCCCTTATCACCCCAAAAAAGGAAGCGTGAAGAATCCCTCCAATCACCCCATAGCAGGCAGAGCAGCAAAACCTCCCCAATTTCCCTATAACAGGCAGCATGCAGTGTCCCTGCAATCACCCTATAACGGGCAGCGTGCAGAATACCCCCAATCCCCCTATAACAGACTGTGTCAGAATTTCCTCAATCACCTCATAACAGGCAGTGTGCAAATACCCCCATTCCCCCTATAATAGGCAGCGTGCGGAGTCCCCCACAAACTCTCACATAACAGTAAGCAGTGTAGCACAATCCCTCCAATCACCAAGCAGTGAGGGTTTGCAATAAAAAAAATACAATTCTGTGATTACTCACCTGTAGAATTGTTTTTACGGTGTACAGCACGGCTTCCTTCATTTCAATTCTTTACATGAGGGTATTCCGCCACAGGTGGCGCAATCGACTGCAGGAAGACTTGTGGCCCCTCCCGGCCCATAAAAGGGCCAGAATTACCCAGAAGACCCCAGTGTTTGAAAGCAGTAATTCAAGAAGCCGGGAGGCAAGGACCATGTTAGTAAAACACAGCCCACTAAAAGGAAACTCTCTCAACAAAAATCACCATAACAAGGCAAAAGAGAACAACGAAAACAAGGGCAGGATGAAGCAAGCCGTGCTGTACATCATAAAAACAATTCTACAGGTGAGTAATCACAGAATTGTATTTTTCCAGGTGTACAGCACGGCTTGCTTCATTTCAATTATTTACATGTGGGACATCCAACAGCAGTGTCCAAAAAAGAAGGGTGGGATCCCCAGAGAGCAATGGCAGGCAGTTCAAGCCACTACCGCCTGAAGCACCTTGCGGACAAAAACAGCGTCAGCTGAGGCCTTAACATCAACTTTGTAAAACTTGGAAAAAGTATGAACCGAAGACCAAGTAGCGGCCTTACAAACCTGTTCAACTGAAGCCTGGTGCTGGAAGGCCCAAGAGGCACCAATAGCCCTAGTGTAGTGAGCTGTAACACAGAAAGGGGGTTCCTTCCCCTTAGCAGAGTATGCTTGCACCACCGCCTGTCTAATCCACTTACTGGATTTGGCTGGAGACAAGCCCTTCCTAGGTCCGGAAGGAAGGACAAAAAGAGAATCAGAATCAGTGGCGACCAAATAATACTTGAGTGCCCTGACCACATCCAGAGAATGAAGGTTCCGTTCCTTGGAATTAGCGAGGGCAGGATAATAGGAAGGTAAGACAATGTCCTCATTGAGATGAAAGGCAGAAACACAACGTGACGCACCGAAGTGATAGCAACCAGAAAAACGCCACCTTAATTGTCAGAATAGAAAGAGCAGCATCGCACAGGGGCTCGAAGGGGGGACCCTGAAGAGCAGAAAGCACCAAGTCCAAATCCCACACCGGTAACAGAGGTGGACGTACATGAGTGACTCCCTGGAAAAAGGTTTTGACAAGCCTATGATTAGCGAAAAATCTTTGGAAAAAATTGCCAAGGCAGAAACTTGTCCCTTGAGGGTAGTTGTAGACCCGATTCTAGACCGTGTTGAAGAAACTCCAGAATCCTGGAAAGGGAGAAGGTGCGGCAAGGGAAGGCCTTAGACTCACTCCAGGCAATGTAAGCGTGCCAGACACTGTAATAAATCATAGAAGAGGATTTTTTCCGAGCCTGAATCATAGTACCGACGACCGAAGCCGGCAAACCCTTATTCATCAGGATGGAGGTTTCAGCAGCCAAGCCGTCAAAGCCAGCGTTTGTAAATTGGGGTGGCGCAGCTGTCCCTGAGTGAGGAGCTCTGGAACGTCGGGCAGGAGGTACTGATCCACCGCCATCTGGACGACGTCTGCAAACCATACCCGCCTCGGCCAGCGGGGGGCCACTAGGATGGTCGGTACCCCCTCCTGAGCTATCTTGCGCAGCACACGACCCAACAGAGGGAAGGGATGAAAGACATAAAGGAGTCGAAACTCCTTACAAGGAAATGCCAGCGCGTTCGTGGCGAATGCCAGAGGAATCTCGGAAGCTTGTGACTGTGACGGGACGCAAACAGGTCAACGTCCGGCTGACCCCAGCGGCAACACAGGGCATGAAAGATCTTGTTGTTGAGAGACCATTCCCCTAGACGAAACGTCCCTCTGCTCAGGGCATCTGCCTCCTGGTTCTCCACCCTGGGGATGTAAACCGTCGAGATGGAGGGAACCGTCTCCTCCACCAAAGACAATATCAGGGACACTTCCTTGAGGGCTCGTTTTGCTCCGAGTCCCTCCCTGATGATTGATGTAGGCAACCGCCGTCTCATTGTCCGAGCGGAACTGGACCGCACAACCCCGAAAGTGGGAGTCAACTGGAAGAGAACCAACCTGAGCTCTCTCAACTCCAAGAAATTGATAGGCGCATGAGCCTCTTGAGGGCCCCACTGGCCCTGGAACTTCAGCGATTGCCAAACCCCCCCAACTGGTTTGACTGGCGTCTGTGGTGACAATCTCCCAGCACGGAGGCAAAAAGGACCTGCCCACTAGAAGATTCCTCGAGTCCAGCCACCATGAGAGGGACTGTCTGGCCAGAGGGGATAGAGCGAATTCCTGCTCCAAGGACTCCTGACTCCGATCCCAAACGGTCAAGAGATTCAACTGAAGGGGTCTCATGTGGAACTGAGCGAAAGGCACAGCCTCGAAGCAAGACACCATGAGACCAACCAACTGCATCCCCAGACGGATGGAGGGATGAGGGCAAGCCAACAAGGCCCGCGCCTGCATCTGAAGGACCTCCACCTTCTGCTGAGGAAGAAACACCTTGACCTGTGAAGTATCCAGCGTCATTCCCAGGAAGGATCTTACCGATGAAGGAGAGAGAGAAGACTTGGGATAATTGATCACCCAACCGAAGGACTCGAGGGTGGACACTACCATCCGAGTATCCCTCTCTTCCTGATGCAAAGATGGAGCTGCAATCAAAAGGTCATCCAAGTAAGGAAGAACGCGAATGCCCTGGCTCCTCAGAAGGGCCATGACACCCTCCAGCACCTTGGTGGCTTCCCCCATTGATAAGTATGAAAATGATGCTTGCTGCATGAAGAAGCTGCAAGGAACACTGGACCAGAGGAGGAGGATTTTTCTGAGTCTTCATGGACAATCTCTTTACATTTCTGTAAGTGTCAGACATTGTAACTAAGGGCTTTGGGGCAACATGAATTTGCTATGAAAGTTACATAAATTATAAAATACTGTTAGGAGAGTTTTATGCTGGAGTCGGTACATTTCTTCTGACTGCAGCCAAAACTGGCTCTGACACGGCCCTGGTTGTAGCTATTGGAAAATATTTCTGTGTACAGAAAGCCCAGATGTTATTTCATCTCACAGATATTTCTCCAAAGGTCTGCAAGTATCATGGAAAGTTTAGGAAACCCCTTTTGACTTGTTGCACTGTGAGTGGGACAGCTGGAGTTAGGGATCGACACATTTTTAGTGCAGGGAACTACCTACCGTATTTGCCAGCGTATAAGATTACTTTTTACCCCTGTAAAACATGCCTTCCAGTGGGGGGGGTCGTCTTATACGCCGGGTGCCGCCGCTCTCATACATACTAACACACACATTCATGCTTACTTTCATGCCACCGCCGCCGCTCTCATACGCTCTCATACACACAAACACACACACACACACATTCATTGTTACCGGCACTTCCTGGCTGTTGCGCGCTGGTCGTCGGTGGGCATGCCCCAGATGGCCGGCGTCCATTGTTTTCATTGGATGGCGGCCATCTGGGACACGCCCACCGACGACCAGCACGCAACAGCCAGGAAGTGCCGGTAAGAATGAATGTGTGTGTTTGTGTGTATGAGAGCGTATGAGAGCGGCGGCGGTGGCGGCGACAGGAACAGCAGGGACGGGCAGACCGGCCCTCCGACCATCGGTAAGTGTGTGAGCGGCGGGGCGGGGGGGGGGGGCACTCGCTGGCTGTACTGAGGGATGCCCCCATGCCTGTACTGAGGGATGCCCCCATGCCTGTACTGAGGGATGCCCCCATGACTGTATTGAGGGATGCCCCCATGCCTGTACTGAGGGATGCCCCCATGCCTGTACTGAGGGATGCCCCCATGACTGTATTGAGGGGTGCCCCCATGCCTGTACTGAGGGATGCCCCATGCCTGTACTGAGGGATGCCCCCATGACTGTATTGAGGGATGCCCCCATGACTGTACTGAGGGATGCCCCCATGACTGTATTGAGGGATGCCCCCATGACTGTACTGAGGGATGCCCCCATGCCTGTACTAAGGGATGCCCCCATGACTGTATTGAGGGATGCCCCCATGCCTGTACTGAGGGATGCCCCCATGCCTGTACTGAGGGATGCCCCCATGACTGTATTGAGGGATGCCCCCATGACTGTAAGAAGCCAGAAAGTATGACTGTAAGAAGCCACCCAGGGACTCTGGGGAAGGGAATTAACATGTTGAAATAAAATCTGATGTTCTTTTACGTTTTATTTGGTGTGCGGAAGAGGGAGTAGTCTTATACGGTGAGTATATAACAAACTCTATATTTTCAGTGGAAATGTTGGGGGGTCGTCTTATACGCCCAGTCGTCTTATACGCCGGCAAATACGGTAGATCACAGCAGTGGCACACTGCAGTTATAATAATGGTCAGCTTTAAAGTGTAATCCACGGAAATATGTCACGGTCAAACACACAGTTCTGTAATTCAATAGACACATGTATGGTCAGGTAATATCCAGTTAACCTTTTGTTCTTAGTTTACAGTAAATCACAGTAGTCTTGGGGCCTACTCCACCCCACTTTGATGGTACCACTAACTCTTGGTAATGTAAGGCAGGGAATCACACACACTAAGGGAGAACCTCTCCACCTTAGGGCTATGATCACTTAGTTAAGTTCCAGTTTTTTTCACAGCAGCTAGTGAATGTCTAGGGACAACGCTCTCAACCAGGTTCTACACTTTTCCGGGGCTTAAGGCTGGTTCTACACCAGGCCAATTGTGGAGCGCTCGTGCTTTCTGCTGAGCGCACCTTAATCGCTGGTGTCAGCGTGTTCAGCGCCCGCTCTCTTCACTCACACGGAGGGGGGGCGCTAGGATTGCACCTTCAGGGTGCTGCTGGCAGGGCTTTTGCAGAGCGCTGCAAACCCCCATTTCACATGTGAAAGCGCCCATAGATTACTGTGGGTAGCTTTTAACAGGCGGACCGAAAGTGCGAGCACTCCGCATCTGCGTTGTTGTGAAACCAGCCTGAAGAGTTTCCAACAGGAGCAGCCGCACTATATCGGAGTTTAGGCTCATCCCTAGGTCTCTTCCACCCCTGATACGAGGTGGCTCCTCGTCTGCTAGATCCACACTTCAGGCACCCCCATGGGTTTGCTCTCTCCCAAAAGGGTCCTCTCCAGGCATCCCGAAACACTTGTTCGCCGAAGCAGTCTATCCTCCTGCATTGTGCTTGCTGTTCCTGCCACTCATCTGATTCCCACCCCAGCCTTCTTACATGGCGTGTGGGCTACGGAGGATCTGTCTGTCTGTCCCTCTGGATTCCTCTGACTCATCCTAAAGGGGAACTCTGAGCTATTGATCTAAGCTTGAATATTGAAAATTCTGCTTCTCTCATTTGTGGTCCTAAACCCCTCATCTAGTGACCAAAGCGGGAATAGCACATTTTATATTTTACTGGACAATTCCCACATAAATCCCTTTTTCAAGCACACAGTTTTTTTTCGATACTACCACATAAGCAATGCCAGAGAAGCATAAAAAAACACCAACTCTCCAGGTGCAGGCCCGGTCCTTCCATGTAATAAACAGAGATAAAGCCACAAACATGCACAACTTTTTTTTATCTCATGTAGTTATAAACACTCTGATAAAATCCTTTTAATGTAAAGCATTAACCTGTTAATAATTCTTGTTTTGTCTGAAATGATTCCACATTTATCTGGTGCAATAAACCTGCCTGAATGAAAATATTATAAAAGAACAAAGATCACAACTGCAATGATTGTCTTGGCTTAGAATCAAACAGCGACAGTGACCCGTTTCATTTATAAAGCAAAGGTAACACTAGTTGAGGTAAGTGGAAAATTCCATGAACTTGAGTTTTTACCTACTGTACTAATATGCAAGTTCAATCTTTCCCTGCTGCAACAAAATACAATGACTATAGATGAGCGAACCCGAACTGTAAATTTCTGGGTTCATCCTGAATGGTTGGTGGCCATGTCCCTGAACACAGACTTGTTCCGGAGGTCCTGTTCGGATGCCAAACAGTGCAATCCCTGGAGTCCCATAGACTCCAGGGCTGCTTTTGGTCCCTTTTAAAGAGGAACAAAATCCCACATGGTCTCTGGCCTAAATTGGCGTGCCCTGCTTTGTAACCCCCTGGGGTGCCGCAAAACTCACCTTCGTCCTGGCTCCCTTGCCGATGTAAACACTGGTGGCGACATCCCCAGCATCTTTGGGATTCAGATAGAATGGAAGTGTGACCCCTGCTGGGAATGTGGCTGCTTGCCACATAGAGAGACGTTTGCCAAATATTACATATGCACGGCACTGATTGGACAAGAGCCCACACATGCATCGTAGGACAGGGGAAAGGCAAGTTATTATGGGTGATCTGGGGTTATTTTTGCACAGGGGAAAAGGAACAAAAGTCAAAGTGATAGTCAAAATCACGGGTTTTGTTTCACTTTAAAAAAAATTTGAAATGTATTGTGACAAAAGTTTTAGCAGTTTATCCAATACTAGTTAACTATCTGACGTTCACACTAAAATTATCGGTGAAAGATGCAAAAATAACCTAAAGAGAAAATTTCACCTAAAATACCATTGATTATTATCGGTTCCCTGCCTAAAATTGGAGAACTGAAAAGGTGTTTGCCAGCATTCACCATGCTACAAGGAATTCTAAGAGGCCGATTCATTAATAGCGGCTGGTAGCGACAGTTGAGCGACTGTAGCAGTATTTTCACAGCGCCCGCTAGTAGTTGCTGTGCTTGGCCATTGTTCGGTTGTTGATAGCGACTGAGTCGGTGTGCAGTAATGTTGAATACGGGGTGACGAGTCGCTATTTGACAGGTTCCGCGATGTATGGGTGCGCATGATAGCGACTGGTCAGAGCGACCGGCTCCCACCACATTCATCAAAAAATCACGCTCAAAAAATTCCTGCGCTGTGAAATGCATGTTTAAACCCCAGAGCGCTGGCGGCGATGTGTTAAAAGTCGTTTTTTAACCCCCAAACCACCATATTTTTGGAAACCCCAAAAAAAAATTTTGAAAGAATTTAGTAATATGAATTCAATAATATCAGACCTGTAATATCAATTCTGCACAAATGTATTTTTTATTTTTTTACCTTAAAAAAATTATCTAACATGGCAGAAGTGGTCACAGAATTTTTCACATTAAAAAAAAAAACATTAATAACAATTAATTATGAATATTTAAAGATTGTTCCATTGAAATGCATTGGAGAGCGCCAGGTAGCGAGAGGTCATACCTGTCGCTGTTCAAGGTCGGACGCTGGCGCTGTGGGCTGAGGCTGGAATAATGATGAATGAGTGGCTATCTGGCGCTATCTCAGTCGCTAAGCAGGATCGGCTTGATAAATGTGTGATTGTGGTGGGGAGCCGGCGTTCTCGTGGCGGTGCCCGTCATTACCGGTCGCTCACCAGTCGCTACCTATCGCTATTCCTTCATAAATAAGGGCCTAAGTAAATACTGAAAACAAAGACATTGCCTGGCGAATGTGCCACATTTTACTCAGTAAATGCAAATTCGCTTCAAAGCATGAATACCCGCGAATAATGCGCACAGCAGCTTGTACACAAGTGCAATTTCCTTTCAATTTCTACCTAGAGGTGAATTGTTTAAACTAGGGCATACCACCCTAAATCCTACCGGTTACACCAGTCCTAGAGAGAACTTACAAGTAACTAAATAATTTCTATTTCATTTTGTTCTTATCCATATAAATGAAGGATTGGTCAAAAATTTTCCATCCTGTACAGTGAACACTTTTGGACTTGTTTGGGTTTGTTTGCTATTTTTTTTTTTGCTTTGCTTCTGTATTTTGTTTGTTGCTAATTTTAAAAAAAAAGCTTTTTTTCTGCGTGGCTGTCAGCACTTTTCAGAAATGGTTCAAACTATGTTTACAGATTACAGGCAGAAGTAGAGCTGCCAAGCAAACGGTGGTGGCCTGGTGACCTTTATCTAGCCTTTCACTGTCTGCATGCATTCCATTAGCGTCGGTGACAATGACAGAATAACCCTTGCCTGTTCCCACCACTTTGAATGTCTTGCCATTTCTGGAAACAATAAGCCTGGATATTAAGCCTATCAATCCTGATCATTTTTATTCAGAAAATGTTAATCATCCTTGATTTGTTATGTATTTGGATGTCATTCTACACAATGCTCTCGACAGGATCACTCCATACCAATAATTCAGGTTCACTTTAATTGTGACAGGGTGTAAGCATCCATAGTACAGCACTTAATATGTTAATTACTTTCTATCATCTACTAACCATGTCATGTAATGAAGAACATAACAAAACTCTATGAAAAGTAACACGTCTCTTCTGCAGCCAAACTAGACAAATGGGTGAGCCATAAAAAGCCCTCATAAGATCAGTTAAGCCTTATTTATGAATTTTAGATGTTTAGGTTTTTCAACAAATCAGATCCTTTGAAGTTGTTGTACCATATTAGCCACTTATATAAGAAGATAAAAATCATTGTTAGAGTAACGCCTAAATTGAACAGATGTTTCACTTTGTTCCACTGTTCCCTCAAAAACTCTAGGAACACCTAAATGTCCAACTTTGCTGACATTAGTGGAAAGATGGTACCACTAAATCCAGGACGTCTAGTCAATTTACAACTGGGACCCTGCTATGGCTCATAAGCTAAAAAGCGGTAGTGGAATGTATGGATTGGCTGAGTATTAGGTCAACCAACAACATTGTTTACCCAGAGATAGCCAAGTTGTGCTTTAAAGTGGACCAACACCCAGGGGTGATCGGCCCGGGAATCTATAAGATTCCCGGGCCGATCACCTCCCTCACCGCGGGACATCCGAGATCGGGATGTCCCGCGGGGAGGGACCCCCCCCAAAAGCCCCAAAAAACTCACCTGATCACCGCCCCCGCGCGCCCCTCTAGGCGGCTGCGCGCACTGTCAAAGGGGCGCGCGGGAGGCGGCGGCGCCGCTGTCTTGTCCGCAGCTGTCACCCGCTTGTCCGTGGCTATGTGGGAGCGTGGTGAGGTGAGTTTTGGGGGGTTTCTGGGGGGTTTTACACAGCGGGGCACCCCTAATCGGGGTGCCCCCCTGAAGTGGACCAAAACCCAGGATAGTCAAAATCCTGGGTGTTGGTCCACTTTAAGTGTATTCCAGGGGAAGGGCTATACCTACTTACAGACAGAAGAGTAGCATAGAATGTTCCTCAAAAGCCTGTGGCTAGGCCACACCCTGAAACAACACCAATGGTCCTGAAAAATGGTCAGTTTAACTAAGTGTCTGTTGGCAGTGGATTGTACATGACACTCTTACAGAGTGCATGAACAATGGCTGTTTATTCAGTAACAATCAGGGACATAAGCGTGAGCATGATATATCAGCAACACATCTCAACATGGAGCAATGGAAACAGTTCCTTTCTGTTAGTGGGTTAAATACACTAAGCATGCAGTCACTTGGTCTGCCTAAGACTTCCTGGCTTTATCAATAGCATAATAAGCAACTGTTTACTGTAAACACAGGCACAGCTTTGTTGAACTTTCTGCTTCTGAAGAGGACTCATTCTAGCCTTCTAAATGCTGCAGTTTTTCTTTAGGTGCCCTGGCTTTTTATACACATAACATTCACAAGTTTCCTTTAGATAAGTCTTATTTTTAGAGACATTCTGTGTCTGTAATGCAGCCTCTGCTCTGGATTGATTACTTTTGCTTAGAGATTCTGCTTTTCTCTTGTAATAATCAACAACTCATACTCTAGTGTGACCTGATTATCTGGCCGGGGATCTAGTGCAGTGACAAATGTGTCATAACTTTCTGGAAGATCAGTTAGTAGAAGTGCAGCAACATGAAAATCTTTAAAGTTATACTAAAGGCAAGCCCGATTGTTGTCTCATTGTCTCGGGATACAAGTTGCACGTGTTCAATCTGCTTTCCAAACAAAAGACCCTGTAGTTCCTAAGTTATCTTTAAATGTAATAGAGCATTGGATATTCATAGAAAAAATGAAGAGAAACAGTGGGCGTGGCAACCACGATGTGATGTAAGCACACTATGATGAGTGTGAGAGGAGGGCAGGCTTTCAGAGCTGCAGAGAGAGAGGCAGCCAATTAGGATGCCTGGCCAGGGAGTGGGGGGTGTTTCCGTTCTTGGTCCCCGGAAGGTTGATTGATGGACCAGGTCAGCGGGGTCGGGACTGAAAGTTGAACGAGGAAGTGATTTTCCTGACTAAGAAGACAGACATAGGAGGCAGCAGAGTGTCAGCGCCACTCAATAAAAGGTAAGCTACTGATATTTTTTTACCTTTGGACTTGTCAATCACTTTACTTTCTTCCCCAATATCTCTGAGGTGCCCCCCAAGCTGTCTCTTATATAGTCCTGCATATTCTGGCTGTCTCTTAGCTTAGCCTAATACAGACAGAGCTTATTGCTAAAGGTTTGATCTTTCATGCACTTTCCCACTTGCATATATATACAACCTGATTATCATCTCTGCTGAGGGAGATCGTGCTTATGATCCTTTTCTATCCAATCATCTGGTAATGGATTAGGCATAGGAACCTGATAATTGTCCACATACCTTCTCTTATCAGTAGCATCTTTCTTGACCTTAAATTTCCAGGACTGATAGCTCTGTGAATTAGACAGGATTGCTGTTAGTGGACATTTTCTGTGTTTCTCTGATTCACTGGTGATCTGGAAAAGTCCTTCTCTGGGCTATTCCTCCTCTGGGCCCATAACTTGTTGGTGTGCAGAAACATCAGCTGTTTGTTCAGCAACAATCAGGAATATAAATGTGAGCATGATATATCAGCAACACATCTCTGTTATGCAGCAAAGGAACAGATGCGTGGGTGGGCAGTGACTTCCCTGAATCCCTCTAGCTGCGCCTGGCATATCTGATGAGATGGCATGGGTATGCACAGCTGTATGAGAGAAGCCACAAGGGATTCCTGATGCATGAATTCATTCAGCATTCGTAGCTGTTTGCTAACATTAACAGCAAAGTATGGTGACTAGAGTAGAGCCCAGGAAAGCGTTCTGGGATCATGGAAGAGGTAAGAAATCCCAGCAAACTTGGCTTATCAAACTGCAGGGCATTCAAAATTGGGATGCCCCGGGGACCAAAACCCTGCATAGTAAAATCCCTTTTTAACTTCAGATTTTCTTACAAACTTCCAACAAACTAGGGCATGATACATTGTAGGAATGAAATAGGCGATCACCATGTAGCTTTTTTACATATGGTCGAAATCCTAGAAGAAGAGCGTTGCAGGCACCGTTTTTGCTTAGGGAGCTCACTGCAGGTAAGCC
This sequence comes from Gastrophryne carolinensis, assembly GCA_027917425.1. NCBI lineage: Eukaryota > Metazoa > Chordata > Amphibia > Anura > Microhylidae > Gastrophryne > Gastrophryne carolinensis. The sequence continues at coordinate 33,180,356 of CM051241.1, forward strand.
AAATGGGGTATGGAATGGGGGGGGGGCAATCAGGATCCCTAAAATGTGTGTTGGTTTGTGTTATTGTGCCACATCTCTGTTTCAGATTAACCTTTCATTTATCCTTTGTTATTTAATGCTTTTATGACTTGGATTGCCTTCTAATAGCTCCATAGAGTTATATAGTAGATATTGCCATCTAGTGACGTCTTACTGTATTGCAGTCTCTGTATTTAATCTTTTCCTTTTGTCACCAAATGATTGTTTATGTATCGACACTACTGAAAACTCCAACTCTGGCCTGGATCAATATCTCTGGCCTGTAATTACCCAGCTTCTCCAGGACTTGTAGGCCAGTTCTTCTTATCTTCAGGAGCCATCTTTTCAGTGTTTCTTGATACCATCTATGACCATTCTGTTAATTAGCCCTTCACACAGATTGGTTAATCTGTCCCCTCACGCTGCACTAGTTCACTTATTGTGTTTCCCATCCCCCATTACTGTTCCTTATTTCTGATATGTGCAGCTTCACTGCTATTGTATTGATGGGTTTTACACTATCCTATGAATAAACAACAAAAGTACCCAGAGTTGAATCACTACATTCAGGGAAGGATTTATCTGGCCACTACTCTCCTCTACCATGAATGAAGGGTGCCAGAACAGTCTGCTGTAGTTTTGCCTTGATCATCTTTGAGATTTAACACCATTCCTTTGTGGCTTAGATCTCAAGCTCTCAACAGGGTTAAAAAACCTACAGAAGAATCATTTTCAGCCCCACTCTGCTAGTAGAACCTCTTGTTGGCAGGGCCAACCATTGCTTCCAAGCTCTACAAGTTCAAGATCCATAAGTAGATCCACCAATGACCAATAGGAAGCAAGTCTACTGCTGAGTTCAAGATCTGTAAGTTCTACAAATTCAAGATCTATAGGTAGATCCACCAATGACCAATAGGAAGCAAGTCTACTGCTGAGTTCAAGATCTGTAAGTTCTACAAATTCAAGATCTATAGGTAGATCCACCAATGACCAATAGGAAGCAAGACTACTGCTGAGTTCAATATCTATAAGTTCAACAAGTTCAATATCTATAAGTAGATCCACCAATGACCAATAGGAAGCAAGTCTACTGCTGAGTTCAAGATCTGTAAGTTCTACAAATTCAAGATCTATAGGTAGATCCACCAATGACCAATAGGAAGCAAGACTACTGCTGAGTTCAATATCTATAAGTTCAACAAGTTCAATATCTATAAGTAGATCCACCAATGACCAATAGGAAGCAAGACTACTGCTGAGTTCAAGATCTGTAAGTTCTACAAATTCAAGATCTATAGGTAGATCCCCCAATGACCAATGGGAAGCAAGACTACTGCTGAGTTCAAGATCTGTAAGTTCTACAAATTCAAGATCTATAAGTAGATCCACCAATGACCAATAGGATGCAAAAAATTCCAGAGCTTGGCAGGATAGTGAACGGGGGCCACTGTCACTCCTATTACTACACATTAATACCAGTGGGAACCTGGAGAGTGTTGGGTTAATTAACACACTCATGTGTCAGCATGTCTGAGTTTTCTTAATGGCATTCTTCTTTATGCCTCTTGTCTTCATCTACAAGGCCAATAACCAGACCCTCAAAGAAAAGAGCTATGTCAGGTTTCCGCTTCTTCTAGGTTTTCAAATCATCCATCTAATTTCCAGTTGTGTCTCCTAGAGGTTCTAATGCCTCGAATCACTCTGCCTAATTAATGAGAGCAGAAAGAGATGAGTTTGGATGGAAGCCAAGGAGGAATTGCAAACACGAGTTTTATTTGCTTTTTGATGAAGTGTATTCTCTGACTAGTCACTCCACCACCGGTAATTGCTGATTCAACACAATATTCTTCATCCAGTGAGAGCTGGATCAATTCCTGCTTACCACTCGTCTAATGCGCTGATGTATTTCTCATTTAAAAAAAAGGGTGACGAAAATAACTGTAAGAGAATTGGCCATATTTATAAAGCTACTATTGAGATTTCTCTGCACTATTATTTACAAAACTTTTGCCAGCTTTTGCGCCATCTAGTCCACATATAAAGCCCTGGGAGCCAATTTGTTAAGAATGTATAGGTGGCAGCTTATTAGGTTGGGTATCACTCTGCACCCCTGTCAAGTACTGCCAGTATTACTAGTACTACTGGTTGGGAACCCATGGTCTAGACAATTTAGGCAGTGTACCTAAAGTCTGGATAGTCTACCTGATGATAAGGTTATGAGGAGTTACAGGATATCTTGTCCTGCCATTCAGGAACTCTTTAGTCTTGTCAGGGGGAACCCAGAGCAGAGTGAGAATCATGCTTTGCCTGGAATATGTGTAATGATTCCCATGAGCCTGCTCTAAAGCAGGTTGTGATAATAATTCAGAAGCCCTCCAGACAGAAAGGTTCCGCTTACTTTATTGGAGGGATGGTCTTGGGGATATTGGCAACAGCTGTATACCAGCAGGCTCATCATAAAACTGGGATCTGTATACTGGAGGAGCATCTCTGTTGTATCTTTCCACTAGAAGAAGGTTGTTCTGTATTACAAGGCCTAGCATCCCACCAGTGCATCTACGGAGCTTTCGGGCGAAAGCCCCCTAGTCACCTGTGAAAAACGGCCAACTAGGCCTATCTATGGGCACTTTCGCATGTGAACCAGGTGTTTATGAAGTGCTCTGAGCGCTCCACAAAAGCCCTGCCAAGAGCGTCTTGAGAGTGCAATGCTAGCGATCTCCCTGGAGAGTGCTAGCACAGAACGTCCTCCACACGCTGCACACAATGATTGCAGGATGTGTGTCCGAAAGCACAAGCCATTCACAATCGCACAGTTTGAAACCAGCCTGAGTCCCAATGGGGATTTGGATCTGGTCGTGGTCTGTGCTGATCTCCATAACCATGGAGTTTGGGAAGCGATTACTTAGAATCTAGAGGGAGAGGCATAGTCCCAGGCTTGTCCACAAGCTTCTTACCAGCAGAAAGCAGAGCTCACTGCATCCTTCTTCAGTAGTATATTTACAGACCGTTATACTATAAATAGGATATGAATACCAATACTTTTATAGATAACTAATGCATCCTTTTGCAGAGATGTTACCATTATTTCCACAATCCTATGCAGTAGACGGAACCATGAAAATAAATCTCTTTTTACCTCTTGGCTATGTCCAAAGCCCCTGGAAAAGCCGGTCCAATTGTACAATGCGTTGATATAGCAAAATTTTACTTAGCATATCCACTTCACTTGTGGACATGTGTTTCTGACCTGAACATAGATAGATAATCACTCACTGTGTCTTTTGGGGGGATATCTGCATCACCACTTCAAAGCTGGTGTTAAGCGCCTCCAAGTTAACATTCAGACACTGCTGCTCCACCACTCCTGCCATGTGTCAAACTGGCGATCCAGTGCACCACTTTAAAATAACATGCTGAACTGCGACAAAAAAGTGGGTCTATTGACCCACCAGTTAGCCTCCATGAGTTGGCAACCTAAAAACAATCAAAAATGGGTGAGGTACAGAATGGTGCAATGTGTGACCTTCAAGTATCCCCTCTGGTCCCTCACCACTTACCTCGCAGCCTGTGGTTTGCAGGATGCTCGCTGGGGAACGAGCAGCCCCAGCTGTGGCTCCGCTGCTCCGTCTTGTGCTCTGCCTTGTGCTCCGCGGTGGGTTCCGCTGTGGACTTTGCAGTGGGGCCCGCATTGGGGTCTTCACTGAGCTCCGATGGCCTGACGGGTTGGTGGGCTGTCCTGGGAGCTCCGAGAGCCCTGGGTGTGGCTCTTCCGCTGCTCCCGGGCCACACTGCTGCGGTTGACTCGCTCATGGTGGGTAGTGTGGATGACAGCAGGGGAGTGCCTGAGGGCTGAGCGGTGGGGCCCTGGGCTGGGGCTGCAGTGCCTTGGCCAGTTGCTGCATTCCCCTCAGCCATGCCTGTATTCCGTGCTTGGGTTTATGGTGGCATCTGTGTTTTGGCATCTTCAAAAGCCAACTAAGTACTGCCGTCAAAGTCCAGGGGTCAGATGTATGCTTTTATACACAAGTGGGTGGTAAATTGGCCAACAATAGAGTTTATTTAACAGGCCAGCACAGGTGTTTGCAACCTGTAGACTACAACATAATGGGTGTCTGCATGTCAGACAGCACATTTCTGTGATCCGCTGGGCCACGTCGTCGCAGGCGTGTGTCATGCAGATTCCCGACAGAAGAGACAAGAACATAACCCACACTGATGGATGCTTGTTGAAGGGTCAGACGTGAAACAGGAAAACACCATTAGTGTGCCACCCCACATGTGCCAAAGTGAAGATGCCGTCAGGCATATTCTCCGGCCACTGTGTACCACCCTTGCTTGTTTGTAAGTCATGCTGGGGGGGCTCAGATGTGTGTAGGTAGAGGGGTATGTGAAACTGTTTCAGGATCAGACAGGAGCGAGTCCCGAGATCTTACAATCCCCAAGTAATGGCAGACAGGAGAGCTGGGTGTGCCTGGTTGCAGTACTAGTGTAGGGGAGAGCCTGGTTGCAGTACTAGTGGAGGGGAGAGCTGAGTCTGCCACTTTGCCTAGGTGCGTCAGTGACTCCATTCCGCCACGAATGACAGCCAGGAGAGCTGTATGCAATTGGGGGATTCCTAAGCACATGCTGGTTGGAAGTATCTTTTGTATTTGCAGACTTTTTTTACTAACAAGTACAACTTCAAGCTCAACACCCGTGCCAAGAGGACGTTGGTATAGGAGGTGGCAGAGCATCTCAAAGGTTAGAGACACCCACACCCAAATACTGCAGCACTGTTCGGACCTAAAAAGAAGAAAGGTAAGTGGATGCTCCATAGAGAAGTTGACCACTCATGCAGCGACTGGATTGTGCTTTTCTTCTAGCTGGGGAGTTCTGGCTAAGAATTAAGCCCATCCGGAGAAGAGGGGTCCGACCAGTGAAGTAAGCAGGACAGAGTGTGCATGTAAGGCGGTGGCCCCAAAACCTGCCAACATCCTCATCCTCCTCTTCAGCCTCACCACAACCATCCTCGGAACAAGCAGAAGAGGAGGAGGCCCAGGTGTTGCGCTTGAAGTCCCACTTAGCAGGTAGGTCAATAGACACAAAAATACAATTCTGTGAAACTCACCTGTAGAATTGTTTTTGAGTATATCCAGTCCAGGTCGTCCCAGAAGTAATGACAGTTGGATAATCCACCGCTAGGTGGCGCCTGACTACAGGATGTCGCTCCTCCCGGCCTCCTATAAAACAGGTGTCTCTCTCTGATTCCCCAGTGGTTAAACAGCAGTAAGAAAAGAGACAGGCCGGAAGGCCAAGAAACCATGTTACTTCACATAGCTTCAGCATGTACTCTCTCCATCAAACTAAGGACAACGGTCCAATATAAAAATGGTAATCACTTTAACAGGCAATCCAGATATAATTTATAAGGGCGGGGTGGGATGACCTGGACTGGATATACTCAAAAACAATTCTACAGGTGAGTTTCACAGAATTGTATTTTTCACTATATCCAGTCCAGGTCGTCCCAGAAGTAATGACAGTTGGGACATCCAAAAGCAGTGTCCATTAGGGTGGGATCCCCAGTGCAAAACAGCATGTAGTTCTTTTCACTACCGCCTGAAGCACTTTTCGGCCAACTACAGCATCAGCTGAGGCCCTAACATCAACATTGTGAAAACTTTTTAAAGGTATGAACTGAAGACCAAGTAGCGGCCTTACAAAAGAGACCTGGTGCTGAAAAGCCCAGGAAGCACCAATAGCTCTAGTAGAATGAGCTGTAACACGAAAAAGGGGGTTCCTTCCCCTTGGCAGAATATGCTTGCACCACCGCCTGTCTGATCCACTTAATGAGAGTGGACTTGGCTGGAGCCCTTCCTAGAACCCTCGGAGAGGACAAAAAAACAATCCGACTTCCTGAAGGACTCAGTCGCAAACAGGAGTACTTAATGGCTCTGACCACATCCAGGGAATGGAGGGTCCTTTCCTTAGAGTTAGTCGGAGCTGGACACAAGGAAGGCAAGACAATTTCCTCATTAAGGTGAAAAGGAGACACGACCTTAAGCAAAAAATCAGGTTTAAGCGAAACACCACCTTATCCCTATGCCGTCCAAAGTAAGGAGGCTTCCCACCAATCGCGGCCAGCTCTGACACGCGACGCACCGAGGTGATAGGTACCAAAAATACCACCTTTAGGCCAAAATAGACAATGCAGCATCACAAGGGCTCAAAGGGGGGCCCCTGGAGAGCAGAAAGCACCAGATTCAAGTCCCACACTGGTAATACAGGCTTACGCGGTGGGCGTACATGGGTAACCCCTTGGATGAAGGTTTTGATCAGTCTATGATTGGCAATGGATCTCTGGAAGAATATGGCTAAAGGCCGAGACCTGGCCCTTGAGGGTGCTCAGCTGGAGACCCAAGCCTAAGCTGTGTTGTAAAAAACTCCAAAATCCTAGAGATAGGGAAAGTGCGACAAGGAAGGCTCTTGGATTCACACCAAGCAATGTAGGCATGCCAAACTCTGTAATGTATCATGGAAGAAACTTCTTCCGCGTCTGAATCATGGTCTGAACAACCATAGCTGACAGCCCCTTGTCCGTTAGGATTGAGGTTTCAATAGGCAGGCCGTCAAGCCAGTGTCTGTAAATCGGGGTGCCGCAGCGACCCCTGCGTGAGAAGCCCTGGATCGGCGGGCAAGACGTAGCGAACGACTGACATCTGAATTATGTCCGCGAACCAACTCTGCCTCGGCCAGCGAGGAGCCACCAGGATGGTTCGTACCCCCTCCTGGGCTATCTTGCGCAGCACTCGGCACAGGAGTGGAAACAGAGGGAACGCATAAAGGAGCCTGAACTCCGTCCAGGGAATTGCCAGAGCGTCTGTGGCAAAGGCCAGAGGATCTCTCGACAGGGAGACAAAGCTCGGGAGCTTGTGATTGTGTCTGGATGAAAATTGGTCCATGCCCGGCTGACCCCAGCGGAGACAAGAGCATGAAAAATCTTGTTGCTGAGAGACCATTCCCCCAGGCGCGAGGCGCTCCTGCTCAGGGAGTCTGCCTCCTGGGTCTCTATCCCAGGAATATAAACTGCCGAGATGCAGGGAACATTCTCCTCTGCCCAAGTCAGAATCTGGGTCACCTCCTTGAGGGCTCGCTTGCTCCGAGTCCCGCCTTGGTGATTTATGTAGGCGACCGCCGTCTGATTGTCCGAGCGAACCTGAATCGCACGACCTCTTAGATGGGGAGTCAAGTGAAGAAGCACCACTGGATCGCTCTCAACTCCAAGATATTTATAGGTAAGTGGGCCTTCTGTGGCCCCCACTGACCCTGGATCTTCTGAATCAGCCAAAAGCCTCCCCAGCCGGTCAGGCTGGCGTCCGTGGTGACAATCTCCCACCGTGGAGGCAGAAATGACTTGCCTACCAGCAGATTTCTGGAGTCCAGCCACCACAAAAGGGACTGCCTGGCCGGGGGAGACAGTGAAAACTCCCGTTCCAGTGACTCTTGCGTCCGATCCCAACTGGTCAACAGATTCAACTGAAGAGGTCTCAAGTGGAACTGAGCAAAGGGCACTGCCTTGAAGCATGACACCATCAGGCCCACAGTTTCATCCCCAGACGGACAGATGGTTGCTGACAAGACAGCAAGGCCTGCATCTGAAGACCCACCACCTTCTGCTGTGGCAGGAATATCCTGGCCAGAGAGGTGTCCAACGTCATGCCCAGAAAAGACCCCACCATCGAGGGAGTGATTGAAGACTTGGGATAATTGACTACCCAACCGAAATCCTCGAGAGTGGACAACGCGGTTCGGGTGTCGCTCTCGGCCTGAAGAAGAGACTGAGCCGCAATTAGTAAATCGTCCAGATAAGGCAGCACGCGAATGCCCTGGATACTCAGGATAGCCTGACGCTCGCCAGCACCTTGGTGAACACATGGGGGCTGAGGATATTCCGAATGGCAACGCCACAAACTGGTAGTGCTGATCCTCCAGCGCAAACCTCAGGAACTTCTGATGCCCCTGGAATAAAGGGATGTGCAGATAAGCATCCTTGATGTCCACCGTGGTCATGAAGTCGCCAGGTCGAAGCGAGCTCACTGCGGACCGCAACGTTTCCATGTGGAAATGTCTGACTCTAACAAACCTGTTGAGACCCTTCAGGTCCAGGATGGGTCTCAGCATTCCGTCCTTCCTGGGCACAGTGAACAGATTGGAGTAAAAGCCCTGACCCCGTTCCTGCCGAGGCACGGGACAAATCACACCTGACAGCAGAAGGTTGGACGGCCAACCGCAGGCCTTGTGCCGTCAATGGGTTCTGGGAAAAATACGTGACTGAAGAAATCTTGAGGGCGGCCAGACTGCCAGCTCTATTTTGTAACCGGAGGAAACCACCTCCTGAATCCACCGATCCGAGATGCGCTGTCTCCAGACGTGATCAAATAGCAGAAGCCGTCCCCCCACCTGGATGGGTGAGGGCGCCCCCTCATGCCAGAGGGCCTTGGTAGGGGGCTTGGGCCTGGATCCCCAGGAGGGATTGGGTCAGCTGCGGGACCTACCTCCAGGAATCTCTGCGAGCACCTGAAAATGAAGAGCCTCTTCCTCCTCGAAGGAGCGATAGGCAGATGAACCCCGAAAGGGCCGCGCAGACTTTCGTAGCTGAGGGAGTCTTCCGTTCTTGACCAGGAGGTCCAGACGCTCCCCAAACCACCTGTGGCCAACAAAAGGGATACTAGTGAGTGCCTTCGTGGCCGGCAAGGTGAAGGCATGACAGACCAACTGATCCATGCGCTTGTCAGCTCGATCACGTAGGGAAGCAGTTTCGGGTGAAGGCATGACCGTAGTGTTGGACAGACCCGACATGGGGACATCCACCTCGGGAGGACGGGACCATAGCCGGACCAGCTCCTCGGGAAAGGAATACCGCCTGTCCAGGCCCCTAGGCACCGACGGTAACTTGTTAGGCCTTTCCCATTCCTTGAAAATCATGTTAGAAAAAAAGGGCCTGCTCAGGAAAGACTCGTCTCTGTCTCTCAGGCCGAAACAATCCACCCTGCTTCCTCTTAGCCACTCTAGGAGGGACAAAGTGCAGCGTCTCAAAGATCGCAGTCAGCAACTGCTTCGTATCATCAGGGAGCCATGTATCCTGATCCGAGGAAGAACCGGCCCCACTATCAAGGCCAACACCTCCAAAGAGATCATCATCATCATCTCCATCATTATCAGAATAGACCGGCTCAATATGCCGCCTCTTAAATGTGGCCTTCTTAGGAGCCGAGCGAGAGATCTGTCTCTCAAGGCTGGCCACTCGATACGCCAGATCAGATTGGGACCCCCTACTGGTTTCCCCCTCGGTGGGGGCTGGGGGCTGGGAGCAAGCGCGTGGGTTCTGGAGAGGCCGCAGGCAATAACGGGCTAGGGGCAGATACGCCCGCCCGATCATGCTCTGAGATAACACTTCTGGCGTAAGTGACACAGAACGTGCTGAGTCCGCCCAGAGGGCTAGCACCGCACATGGGGCAGAGCTTCACCCGCCCAGATGGGGTCCCAAGCTCACTATCACCAGAAGCCTCCATTATGGTGATTTGAGTTATATTAACAGGTACAAGGCACTAACGACCCAACCTGGCCAGCCCGCAAGAAATGATCCCTCTTTACAGGGAGAGGGCTTGGAGAGAGAGGGGGGCAGAAGCGGGGGGGGTAGCCGGAGGCTGAGAGGAACCACAACCCTTAATATCAAGGGGCCCACCTGGAAGACACAAGGTGAACAACATATAAGCATTCCACAGCACATGCCCAGTGCATAAAACACAATATGTCAAGAGGGACTCACGACTCAAAGGGCCGACAGAGACCACAGCAGCATGCAGGAGGAGAAGATGGTGCGGATCATCCAGCAGCACACGTTCCTCGAGGGGCAGGCCGTACGACCGTGACGCGGCATCATGCGGCCCCGCTCCCCCCCCCGACGGTGCGAAAATCGAGGCCGCCCCCAAGATGGCGGAGGGCCCCGCAACATCAGGCGGCCCACGGAGGAGCCCAGCAGAATCGCCAGCCCGGCGCCCTCGCGCAGCCCGGGCCGGCCGGCAGCACGCACGCACCCGGCGGCGGGGCCCACAGCCCCAGACATACTCCACCCGTACAGCACCGGGGCCCCCCCTCGCAGCGCGGCAGCATGAAGGAGAGGGGAGAGAGCGGAGCGACGAGGGAGCAAGGAGGGTGAGCATGTGAGGTAAAAAATCTGTAAAAAACACAAGAGGGTAAATATGTGAGGTAAAAAGTCAGTAAAAAACACCCGAGGGTAAATATGTGAAGTAAAAAGTCAGTAAAAAACACACCAGCACGTAAGGGACAGCAAGTCCAATCAATAAACACTATCACAATACAACAATAAAGCTTGTGGGGCAGGGAGGGCATGAACCCCGTGGGCATATAGTGGTTCCTCTCCCCCCTAGATAGGTTCATCATCAGCCTATGGATGGCTACTCTTTGGGCAGGGTCTGCGGCCCAGAGCCTAGCTCTGCCAACGCCTGACCCCAGAGTTCAGCCTACCTACACCGTCCCCGGTCAGCCGAAGCTGGGAGGCAGTAGTGGGTCCACGGGAACGGTGGCAATAAGGATGCAGCGGCCGACGGGCTAGGAGGCCCCGCTCTGCTGCAGTATCCAGGAGAGAGCATCCATACGATCCTTATGCAGCAGACTGCAGGAAGAACACTGGGGAATCATAGAGAGACACCTGTTTTATAGGAGGCTGAGAGGAGCGACAGCTTTTGATCCTGCAGTCAGGCGCCACCTAGTGGGGGATTACCCAACTGTCATTACTTCTGGGATGACCTGGACTGGATATAGTGAAAACACAGATCACACATGTGCCGAGTTATAACATTTGTTTGCATGTCATTACAGGCCCAGATGCCAGGATGGCGCCGGCCAACAGCCAGTGCTGTGGTAAGTAGTGAGCATTTGGAGGGCCCTACCCAGGGAGACCTGGCACACGTGTTAAAGCAGATGTTGACATGCATTTCTTTTGTCTTTACAGCTGGAGATGAGACAGGGGCCCACACCCCAAGGAGCCCTTAACTTGCCCCAAAAGTTGTAAAATACTATCATTTTATGCTTTTAGCACCAAAAAGTTTTCTGGTTCAATCTCTTTAAAAAGAGAATATATAACCAAAATATCTAAATATATAACCAAATATGCTGTGTGGTGTGCCAGATAGGCTTAATACAGGGTGCAGCAGGTCAAGCTGGGGTTGGGTGAAGGTGTCTGAAAAGAGTAGGTTGAATAAGTTAAGAACACAGAAGAAGGTTAGTGATAGAGCAGGCTGATGACGACATGGGAGGAACCAACAGGAGACAGTAGGTCACAATACAGTCAAGCACTCTACGTGGCATGCCCCTCCAGGAACCAGGAAAACCTGGAAGAAGAAGGTAAGTGTTACTGCAGTCATCCACACTACATGGGATGCCCCTCAAGGAACCAACACAAAGCAGGTAAGTCATACTGCAGGGAGGTACACAAACATGGGATGCCCCCCAGAAGGCAGCGAGGTTTAAAAAAACAAACACCTTATGCTTATGCCAGAATGGCCTCAGAACACCGAGATTGAAGGACTCCGCAGCAACAAAAAGCTGAAAGAAGGTACAAACTTGGCTAAGGAGACGAGTTCGCAGGCCAAAACTGTAATTGCTCTTACGACCGTGTAAAATCTCAGGGAGCGCGCCCGCGTCGGCCATTCACAAACAGCCGGCGCAGGTGCGCGCCCTGCTAGAGGGATGCGCGGGAGGCGGCAGCGGCCCGTGCATGCGCCGCTGGAACGAGGATCAGGTGAGATTTTCGGGGATCTGGGGGGGTGCCCCGCAGTCAGGGAGCTGATCGGTCCGGGAATCTTATAGATTCCTGGGCCGATCAGGGGAGGGTGTTGGTCCACTTTAAAAATTTTTAAACATTTCCAAAGCTTTGTAGTATAGGAGTATTGTAGAGTTATTGTAGAGTTGTAGCTAGTGCTCAGATATAAAGAATGTTTGATAAGATTGTACAGAGGTTATACAATCAGACTGTAAAGTGCGCACCCAGCATAAGGCTGCGTATTATACTGACATATTTAGCATTTTTTATGTGTGAAGGACTCCGCAGCAACAAAAAGCTGAAAGAAGGTACAAACTTGGCTAAGGAGACGAGTTCGCAGGCCAAAACTGTAATTGCTCTTACGACCGTGTAAAATCTCAGGGAGCGCGCCCGCGTCGGCCATTCACAAACAGCCGGCGCAGGTGCGCGCCCTGCTAGAGGGATGCGCGGGAGGCGGCAGCGGCCCGTGCATGCGCCGCTGGAACGAGGATCAGGTGAGATTTTCGGGGATCTGGGGGGGTGCCCCGCAGTCAGGGAGCTGATCGGTCCGGGAATCTTATAGATTCCTGGGCCGATCAGGGGAGGGTGTTGGTCCACTTTAAAAATTTTTAAACATTTCCAAAGCTTTGTAGTATAGGAGTATTGTAGAGTTATTGTAGAGTTGTAGCTAGTGCTCAGATATAAAGAATGTTTGATAAGATTGTACAGAGGTTATACAATCAGACTGTAAAGTGCGCACCCAGCATAAGGCTGCGTATTATACTGACATATTTAGCATTTTTTATGTGCATACATTTTACAATAAATTCTGCTTACGTGTGTAATACAGAAGAAATTTAATTCACGCATGTGTGGCCCAGTAATATTTTTTCCCCAGGCTAACAGATATAAATTCATTGTCAAACAAAAATGTTTCCTGTAATAAAGAAATAACAGTGCTACCACATGACCGCAACACAATACACCAACACTGCAGTTATGTAAAAAAAGAACCGCACAGATGATAATCTAAGAAAATAGGGGGTGCTAATCCATATATGCACCGTACCCAACATTGTATGTACAGTGTACAGCTGGTGCCTTTTCCCAAGATGTGGGGAAAAAGGGCATTTCACTTAAAATATTCATTATTTTGTTAATAGAACTCACGGTTATTATTTACCTGTGTTTAAAGAAGTTACATTTAGGAGGAGTAATTTAAAATAAAATTTTACCTACCGTATTTGCCGGCGTATAAGACGACCCCCCAACATTTCCACTCAAAATATAGAGTTTGTTATATACTCGCCGTATAAGACTACTCCCTCTTCCGCACACCAACCCAGATAGGATTTTAAAAAGGAGCCACCCTTAGTTATTTCACTATCCTGTTGATGGTTCCTCTCCAGTGTGGTATCCTGATTTCGGATTTCTGTGTGAAACCCCCAGATCGTTGCAGCCAACTCACCTCTTCCCAGTCTCACGGCGCATGAGCGGTCGCTTGTCCAATCAGCGCGCTCAGAGCCAATGTGGTATGCGCGTCAATGAGACGTGCGGAGCGGTGGGCGGAGTGGGCGGAGCCTAATGGCCTCTCTCTAGTCCCGCACCGGCATTGCTTCCTGGAGGGGGCAGGCACTAAAGCAGATGACAGCTGATTGGAGCGGAGGCGGTAGGGGCGGGCGTCTTCCGAAAGTAGAGTGGAGATCTGCACTGTGGCGACCCCAGGCATGCACGCGAGAGCCCCGGGACCATGACAGGTGATCAGTGGGGAGGGGGGGGCTATGGTGGTGTATTCGATCTGCGCGCGGGGGTGGGTTGGCGCCCGCTACCTAGTGGATGGGCGCGGAGCCCGCGTCCGTAAGCTGCTACAAAAAAGTGACAGCTGATCAGCGGGGGGTGTCGGCGCATCGGCGAACGGGCGGGCATGCGCGGTGGAGCCCCACCGCGTCGACGGAGGTTTAAAAAAAATTTTTTTTTCTTATCTGCAGGCGGGGCGGGAGGGTAATGCACATCCCGGGACAATTATTAATCATCCGGGACCGCGGGACAGTCCCGGGAGAATCGGGACAGTTGGGAGGCATGTGACGGTTCCCGGCTACCTTCTGCAGCTTCGGACCAGGCTGCAGGGGAACGCCACTGCTTCCAGCCCAGCAGAACGGGCTGCTGATGCTCGCCACTGTATGTCACCCAGGTGCACCCGGCGTATAAGACGACCCCCCCACTTGGAGGCATGTTTTTCAGGGGGAAAAAGTCGTCTTATATGCCGGCAAATACGGTAATTGTAGTCATGTCCTCTGTGATGGGAGTGGCAGGGTTGAGACATTGGGCATTACATTAGATTGATCTGAGCTGTGTGGAGAATTATTATGATTATTAACTTTTATTTATAAAGTGTCATCATTTTCCATGGCGCTGTACAATGTGACATTACAAACAGAGTAAAAGAAATAACTTACAATATAAGAAAAGCACAAATATATAGTCATGCTGAAATACACTAGGAGAAATGGCCCTGCCTTTGTGGGCTTACAATCTAAAAGATACAGGTGGAGACAAAAGGTAGGTCACAAGTAGTATATATTTAGTATGATGGCAAGTGACACTCCCTCTGTTAGTGATAGGCTAAAATAGAACTCCCCCCCTCGGTCAGTTGGTGTACCACAAGGTACTGTTCTTGGACTGCTTCTCTTCTCAGTCTACACCTATGGTCTTGGACAACTCAGAAACTCCTTCCAATACCACTTCTATGCAGACGACACTCAAATCTATATATCTGGCCCAGATCTCTCTTTTCTCCTATCCCGTGTTCCTAACTGTCTGACAGTTGCCATCATACTAAATATATACTACTTGTGACCTACCTTTTATCTCCACCCGTATCTTTTAGACTGTCTTTTATTTAGGCCAAGGGATATGCCCGTCTGAATAGTTGAGTTTTGAGGGCACCTTTAAAGGATTGAAGGCTTGTGGAGTAGTGGATTGTATAGATAATAGATAAGCAGCACTAGAGAATACAGATATAGATAAGCAGCACTAGAGAAGCGTGAGGAGAGATGAATGAGTCGAGCAGCAGAGTTGAGAGTAGGTGTGGGAGGTGCCAGTCTGTTTGTGGATCACAAAGGAGAGTGTTGCGGTAATCTAATTGGGAGATAATCATGGCATGCACTAGGATTTTGGTGGTCTAAGGTGAGAGGAAGGGGCGGATGCGGGAGATGTTTTTGAGTTGGAGACGGCAGAAGGTGGCAAGTGATTGAATGTGAAGTGGGAATGAGAGAGAGAAGTCCAGTATAACCCTAAGACATTGTGCTTGGGAAGTTGCAGTAATTGTGAGGTCAGTGACAGATATAGTTCGTGTGGAGACAGTAGAAGAGTTTGATGGTGGGAAAACAATAAACTCAGTCTTGTACATGTTTAGTTTGAGGAAGCGAGATGACATGGATGATAAAAGAGCTGTCAGACAGTTAGGAACACGGGATAGGAGAAAAGAGAGATCTGGGCTAGAGATATAGATATAGATTTGAGTGTCGTCTGCATAGAAGTGGTATTGGAAGGAGTTTATGAGTTGTCCAAGACCATAGGTGTAGACTGAGAAGAGAAGCAGTCCAAGAACAGTACCTTGTGGTACACCAACTGACCGAGGGGGAGAGTTCTATTTTAGCCTATCACTAACAGAGGGGGTGTCAACCTGACACAAGCCTAAAGATTGGATTGGTAGTCAGGATCAGGGGGGAGGCATTGGAGGCAGAGGAAGAAGAAATTCCTTCTCCAGAGCAAAGGAAAATTATATATTGTTTATTTTTCAACATATTTTGGGCTTTCTCAATATTTTTTAAATAAAATAGTATTTAAATTAAATAGTATTTCAAGGAGAACCATATTGCGTGTAAAAGCCTCATTCCTCTTGGTTACAATGGTACCGCATATGTATAGATAGACACCCTTTCCTGCCTGGGAGAATCTGATACAGCGCTTTAGGAGATTTTCAAATAAAATACAACTACTATGCACACCTTGCAGTTTTTCCTATTTAAATTTGAAATACCAAACACAAAATATATACACTCCCACGTACACACCTCAGACTTACTAGGTGTACCAGACTTGTTGTCCTGGGCACAGTTTTCTGGATTCAAACCCTCGACAAATTCACTGGTTGCACAGTGCTTTACATAAAAAAATTAAATAAAAAATCCACCCAAGACCATTTTGCACCATGTATAACTGTGATTTTTTCCGGAATTTCCAGAAAAATTACAGATTGTTTTCTTTTGAAGTTT
Organism: Gastrophryne carolinensis; assembly: GCA_027917425.1. Classification (NCBI taxonomy): domain Eukaryota; kingdom Metazoa; phylum Chordata; class Amphibia; order Anura; family Microhylidae; genus Gastrophryne; species Gastrophryne carolinensis. The sequence continues at coordinate 33,196,454 of CM051241.1, forward strand.
GGTTTAGACTCTAACATGAAAATGAGTGTTTGTAATTTTTTAAGTGCATTTATATTTTTGTGTAAAAAATGTTAAAAAAATTAGAAATATTATATTTTTGACAAGTTGTCGCATTTTATTTTAATAAAAAACATAATATTTTTAGGAAAATCAAATTGGGTGTAAAAGCCCTCATTTCCCCAAATTACAACGGTACCTTATATGTATAGGTAGCCTCCCCCATTCCTGCCCTGCAGACCCCCCCAAACTGAAAAGACAGCCTTATGACATTTTTAAAAAAAACACAACTGCTATGTGTGGCATTTTTTTTTCAAATGTCGTGGGGTCCCCTCTTCCAAGTAAAACCAGCTCGGGCACCAGCTATGGGATGCAGCTCTTTTTGATGTGGGTGACATGACGGTGGGGCTACATGCATTGTAGCTGACCTTGAAGTCTCCGCGGCTTCTGTGCGTGGTGCTGCCGAGTGCTGCACTCCACCCCTCTAATCCTGTCCTGAGGTGTAGTGCCTATAAAATCAGCAGGTGCATGCCTTTTCAACATTCTGTGGGAGAAGTGAGTAATATCTGCAACTGTTTTGAATCTCAGTTTAACCAGCTCTGGTAGCAAAAGGGGGGTCTGCTTAACCCACCAATTCACTTCCATGGCGGAGGGTTGAACAATTTCTGCAAGGGTTTTGGTAGCTATTGCCTGGTTGGTGGAAAAAAATGATTGTCGGGCTGCCCTGGGCAGACTGCCCTAGACAAAATAATTCTGTGTCTCGCCTATGCAAAAAAAAAAAAAATCTACGGCTGTCCTTTGGAAAATAATTATGTACCTGCAACTTTCCGGGCAAAATAAGTCGGGCATCTGCATCTGTCCTGGGAAAAATATTTCTGTGTCTGAAACCATACTTTTTAATGGTCATGTTTCCATTTTGTTTTGTGTTTGGTATTAAACTGGCTCTTTAAGGGATACCATAATGCCGATGTGGCCCTCTGTAAAAATAAGTTTGACATCTCTGGCCTAGACAATACTAAATAAGAAAAGGAAAGGGACACACAATAGCACAGTATTATAGTCAGAAATTAGTGTGAGCATCAACATCAGATAAAGGAGAATAAAAGCCATTGTTGCATCTGGTAATTTTTATGGCGGCATTAGCTCTGCTCTCCAGTACAGTATATCAACTAAAGTAATCGCTTGCATTAAGCATTGATTGGCTGACAAACAAGGTTTACAATTCAAGACCATGGACTTCACAGTTATTTCAGGGAATGTTTAAGCTTCAGCCTTTAAAGCACATTCTCTTATCTGGAATAAAGGACAAGATGAGGTGTGTCTCCTTCGCATAGGTGAGTGCTGCTAGAAAGGAGCGCCACACAATGGACTAAAGGTTGCCTTTCAGCTTCAGTTTGGCACAGTACTGCAAGGCCCAATAACTTTGGCAGCTTTGTTTAGCAGTGTAAACTCTATGCCAGGGGTGCTTAACCCTTTCAGCGCCAGCCTATCTAGAGATCTTATCACCCTCTATTGCCAGGCCGTTTTCACTATTTTGCTCTATATATGTTTAACTGTAATTTTAGATGGCGTTTCCAGGAATATATATTGATATTTTCAGCAGAGATTGGGTTTCACCTGAAAAGTCTTGTTTGTATTTTTTTCAGTCCTTTTTTTCAAGAAAATCATTTTGCATGTAAAATCCCCATTCCTTCCAATTACAACAGCATCACATATGTGTTGGTAGACACCCGTTCCTGCCCAGAAGACGCCCCTGTGGAGAAATGGCCCTGCTTCAGTTAGGAAACCTCACATATTCCCAGTCTGGAGCTCTTCTTTAAGCCCCTTGTTCTAAAGGCAAATGCACAAGTCCCTTAGCTATGCAGGAAGGGATAATTCGCATGTATATGTGAACAGCTCAGCTCACAGACCGCCTGCTGGTCGTGTCACACCTTGGGCTGTGAAGCTGCCGGGCGGTCTGGAAGCTTGGTGGACCTCCTGCTGTGAATTTGTCATAACCAGGATAAAACCGCAGACTCGCAGCACCGATAGAATTTGGATCATATCTCCGCATCCAGGCATCCTAGAGCCAAAGCGGTTACAGAATCAGAACCGGCTCCCAAAACCGCACATGGGGATAGGTTATGAGGGAACAGGAAATGAAGGAAAAGCCCGTAAACAGAGATCTAAGGTTCTGAACCACTCATAAACCTCGGTTTTGGACTCATTGGGAGCGCGGCGTCCAGCCCGATAGTTTGGTACCGCTTACAAGGCCATGTGACCCCCCCTGCTCCAAGTTATAGCTTCTAAAAGGTTCTAGGGCAAAAGCTCATTCCAAAACGGTAGGAGGTGCCGGCCCATCCCACAGAGGGGAGGGGGGTGGAGAGACCTGGCAGCATAAATAGGATGGTCGAAAACCAGGTAATTGCCACTCAACTGGAGGGAGATATGTAGCCAGCATACCGGGGGTGTCCATCATCATAAGCTCTTGACACACCCCCTTGTGGGAGCTCCCCAGCACCGCTACCCTGCAAACTGCATACTAAAGGTAACTGCTTATTGTTTTTCTGTGTGATGCACTCAATCCTGTAACCATCTCAAGAATAGCATATTTGTATCATCTGCAACATTTCATATTACATCATAGTTAAATGTTTGTTATTACTGCCTAGTGTGCTTATTAGCATTAAAACTTATATTTAATTTGAGCGGTCTGCTTTGCCTTAAACCAAGAATCGGTGTGTCTGAAGGCTGTGAGCCTGGTACCCCTGATAGGAGAGGGTCAGACAAAGGGTTTTTGGGAACGCGATCCCGATATACAGCGACCCCTAGTAGACGCTGTAAGCGAGTATCGGGCGCTGTAACCTAGCGTTGTGGTTGCTGTAGTAACCTGGCCGGCATTGATGAATATGATGTGTGTTGGGCGCTCTAACACCAGTACAGCGCTGCAGTGAGTGAAAGGTAGCGCCAGCTTAGTGGGTCCGACACTCGGCACACAAACAAAGGATTTGAGAGCCAAGTTTATATAAAAACCCAATTCCACAGCCAAAATTGCCTCATATATCAGTGCAATCCTCCTGTCATGCCTGGAGTTCCTCCTTAGCCTTCGCCTGTTTCTCTGTAGTATGCAGCCTGTCCTGCAGAGCTCCTGGAGATCAGCCAGCACCTGTGTAAATTAGCTGCTGGCCTTTATATGCTGAGGCTGGCATGTAGTCAGTGCTTAGCATTTTACTCTGTCATCTGGACCCTACACGCTGTAGCAGAGCTCCTGAATCTGATTTCTGAACCCTGAATCCTTAACTTCCTTGTGAACCATTGGGTTCACTTCTGTTTGCTTTTTGGACTACTTTGGACTGGACTTTGTGTATGTATGTTTTTCCTCACTGCACTGTATGTATAGCAATCAGAGTGTTTGTTTGCTTGTTTCTCACAATAAACACATTGTGTTTGCTGCACAATCCCAGTCCTACTCTAATTATTGGTCACTCTATATTAATGGATATCTCCCTTGAGATATCCGTGACAGAATGCTGAGCCTATATAAAAGACCATAAGAGACTGTAAGGCTGAGCTGGTTTGGTGTGCTGAGGATATGCAGGGTCCTAGTGCCAGCCTTAGATTTTTTTCTACATTTACCTCCTAGCTTTAGTTTGCCATAGTCTGTATTGGGGCCCAACCTTGTTTAGTAGTTTGGGACCCAGTTCTTGTCTGTCTAGTATTTGTCTCTCCTGTGTTCCCCCTTTCCCAAGTCTGCGACCACCACGGGATTACCCAGGGACTGTCTTCACCTTCAGAAGCTCTGCTGAAGAAGTAGGTGGATTACGGGCTCCTCGAGTTCCAGGTCCCCTACGCTTCTGGGTAATCGGCAGTTTGCCTCCCTGGTGGCACAGGCGGGTTGTCTGTCTGTTTGCGTGTGTAGTCAGCTTTAGCCCCAAGATGTCCATAAAGGCATCCGTTGCTATGGACTCTGACCGTCCCACGTTTCCCACAGATGGATATATATTTGTGCCTCCACCTTGCTTTAAAGAGCTCACCCTGGCCACTTACCCCCAGTTCCTCCAGGCTGTCACAAAGTTACTGCTGGAGCCTTATATTCGGCAGTCTCCCACGACAACCTTGAGGAGTCAGGTGGCTTACTTCCTGTTTGAGGATGACCTGTTTTTCTGGGCTGAAGCCTGGTTAAATTATAGCAAACATCTCAGTGAAAATGTGGTTGAATTCCTGCTATTCATAGCTACTTCCTACTTAAATATTCCTGATACAGTGTTTACTGGCCATGACCTGACTACAGTTTTTGCAGCCCAGAAATCAAAAATTCCAGCCTCCTGTTGGTGCAGTCTGTTCAATCTGACCTGTTGGTGCAGTCTGTTCAATCTGACCTGTTGGTGCAGTCTGTCCAATCTGACCTGTTGGTGCAGTCTGTCCAATCTGACCTGTTGGTGCAGTCTGTCCAATCTGACCTGTTTGTGCAGTCTGTCCAATCTGACCAGTCTGTCCAATCTGACCGTCCTGCCAGGTTTGATCGCCCGCCTGCCGGGTTTGATCGCCCTATACAAAATGACCCGTCTGCCGAGTTTGACCGCCCTGCCGGGTTTGATCGCCCTGTTGAAAGTGACCTCTGTGTCGGGTTTGATCGCCCTATCCAAAATGACCCGTCTGCCGAGCTTGATCGCCCTGCTGAAAGCGACCTCTGTGCCGAGTTTGATCGCCCGCCTGTCGAGTTTGATCGCCCGCCTGTCGAGTTTGATCGCCCGCCTGTCGAGTTTGATCGCCCGCCTGTCGAGTTTGATCGCCCGCCTGTCGAGTTTGATCGCCCGCCTGTCGAGTTTGATCGCCCGCCTGTCGAGTTTGATCGCCCGCCTGTCGAGTTTGATCGCCCTGTCCAAAGTGACCTCGCTGCCGAGTTTGATCGTCCTGCCGGGCCGGCCGAGTTGGATCACCCTGCCCAAAGTGCTCCGCCGGCCGAGTTTGATCACCCGCCGGCTGAGTTTGATCGCCCGCGCCATTATTTCATGGACTTTGATCCTGGGGAGACTTCGATGTCCACCAAGTCTTCGCCTGCTTCGGATTTTATCCCCATCCTGCGGAGCAGTTATTTAAAGGCGTTCGGTGCCCGCCTGGTCGGGGGAGGATACTGTCATGCCTGGAGTTCCTCCTTAGCCTTCGCCTGTTTCTCTGTAGTATGCAGCCTGACCACCAGGTGGTGCTGTCCTGCAGAGCTCCTGGAGATCAGCCAGCACCTGGGCTAATTAGCTGCTGGCCTTTATATGCTGAGTCTGGCATGTAGTCAGTGCTCAGCATTTTACTCTGTCATCCTGAATCTGATTTCTGAACCCTGAATCCTGAACTTCTTGCGAACCATTGGGTTCACTTCTGTTTGCTTTTTGGACTACTTTGGACTGGACTTCGTGTCTGTATGTTTTTCCTCACTGCACTGTATGTATAGCAATCAGAGTGTTTGTTTGCTTGTTTCTCACAATAAACACATTGTGTTTGCTGCACAATCCCAGTCTCTCTGCCTTGCAGTACTCTAATTATTGGTCACTCTTTATTAATGGATATCTCCCTTGAGATACCTCCTTTATTTCTAGTAGAAACCATCAGCTGTGATGACTCATTGCTCTGCTGCACAGCTGAAAGAAATATATAATTTTAGAGGTTAAACTGTCTGAATGGTCTGTGGTAAATCCAGAGTCCACAGTGAACAGTAATAAAGAAACAATGTTGCAGGTTTCCCTTCTCACACACAATCTCTCTAGCAGCTGGTTATTCAGTCTGTGTGTTTATATAACATATTATACAAGCTGTCTGTGTTTCTGAGGCATTTATCTCTCTGGTGTGGGCTGCTGCTGGCACAACTCTACCCTCATACTTATGTGTGTGACAAGATGGCCGCTCCCATGCAGTTCTGCAGCAAAAAAACTGCCTGTTATTCCAGAACATCTGCATGGAGTTAAGCCCTTTCAAATAGATTTTGCCAGAGGGGGAGCTTTCTTTTTTGACCTTTGGTCCTCTTTAAATGGGCCGTGGGTGTGTGAGCTGGTCTTGCTTGAACTATACTGCATAGGAACAAGACTGGACTATTAGCCTTGATGCTAAGGCATAGCTACACACCACACATAAAGGGTTATATTTTTTCCTTTACTGTTATTAAAATATTATTTTGTCACCACTACCAAGTCCATGTATAACATGCTTCTGTACATGTAAGTGAGCGCTTCCTTTTCTATCTTTTCTCTTCTTTCTTTCCTGTATACTTTTCTTGGTGTTATTGTTTTAAAGCTCTGAAATGTGTCAATGAAGCAATTAGCAATGAACCAGAAGGGAGCTTTCTCCTTATGTCAGATTGTAGCACAACTCTGTAGGCGTCTGGGCAAAATGTTATAATGCTACAAGGTATACATGAAGATATATTAATTGGGTTTAGCCGTAAAGTGCTATTGAATAACAACTTACTGAAGGATCCGGTCATATTGAACAAGTTAAAGCGGACCTTCACCCTGAACAAGAGCATATTTTATATGTTTCCCACACCCTGTACATACAGATTGCTCACATTAAAAATCATCCTACCTGCATCTACTGCATGTTATGAGCCATTAAACATCCAAGATGGCGGCTCATAGACCATCAGGCAGCCTGCAAACAGGAAGTGTCTTCTGACTGTGTCGCTCTGCATTCTGGGCTTGCTGTCCTTACCCTGACCCCAGCTCTGCTCTGTCTGTGCAAAGCACAGCTATAACCTCATCCCCTGAGTCAAGATGGCGGCGCCCGTATCCTAGAGTCCTGTTGCAACCCTCTGGTGGAAATAAAAATAAGTGACAAAAAACGTAAAATATATTAATTTTAGATGCTGGGGAATAGTTTTTAAGGGGTTGGGCTTTTTGACTATCCTGGGTTTTGGTCCACTTCGGCGGGGCACCCCGATCGGTAGTGCCCCGCTGTGTGAAACCCCCCAGAAACCCCGAAAAACTCACCTCTCCTCGCTCCCACGTGACCGCCGCTGCCAATCCCCACCGACGGACAAGTGGGAGGCGACGGACAAGAGAGCGCGCCCGCCGCCGCCTCCCGCGCGTCACTCGTACAGGGTGCATGCCCGCGCCGGCCATTCACAAACGGCCGGCGCGGGTGCGAGTCCTGCTAGAGGGACACGCGGGGGCGCCGCTGGATCGTGGATAAGGTAGGGATTTAGGGGTTTATGGGGGGTTTCACCGATCGGGGTGCCCCGCAGTCAGGGGTCTGATCGGTCCGGGAATCTTATAGATTCCCGGGCCAATCATGGGAGGGTGTTGGTCCACTTTAAGAGAGGTTGAGTGACTTATATACATTGTGAGGATCAGCTCTGGTAGACAGCAGGATGTTAGCAGTATAGAGGCTCAGAGGCGAAAAGTTCAACTTAAAGTCCGTGTTTATTTACACAAAAAGTCCATAACACAAAATATCCTTTTTGGGTTACATCACCTTTTCAGGAAAAATGCCACAGAATTGCATCAGACAGGCAACGGCCCTTTTTAGTGTTTGTCCAAGCTTGCACACTTGTAGCCGAATCCACCTCGGGTCCACATGAAATAGCCTGTATAAGAGCTTCCAGCCAGGCACACAGAGTCTCACTCCACAAGTCAGCTCTAGACACAGCCAGTGCACAGCTGACTCCCCAGGCTATTTATGCGGCCCGCAAAACCCGGACCTGGGTAGGGGATGGAGTCCCACCCTGCTCTACTCCATCCCAGTAAAGCCGTCCCGGGTTAGCCTTTCGGCTATACTAACATTTTAGCAGCAGACTGCCATTAGCAGCTGATGCTGGAGAAAACTATACAGCTTTACTGCACCAAGGCAAGGTACCTTGGTGCCACATATGACGGCACCTTGCACCTTACAACATGTACCCACAACATTTTGGTTCACATTCTGATGTGAGTACCCAGATATAGACAGAGACGCTGAAACCTGTGGATCTTATAAAGGTAAACGTTTTTATTTTGTCTAAAACAATAGATGGCTACCTTTCGCAAAAAGTACAAGCTCCAACAAGGGGGAAAGCCATATAGGACCTAATACTAAGCAATGTACCAGACTAGGTAACAAGGTTACTTTCCACTTAGCAGTCACTAGGGTGCCCTATCATGGAGCCTCCAAAAAGTGGAAACTCAGAAAGGCAAAGTTTGACCAACTTAGAGATGCCGTAAACTGCATTGACTGGGAAACGTCCTCAAAAACTAAAGCATGGACAGTAGATGGGATACTTTCAAAGAAATCCTTGTTTTTTGTTGTGATAGATATATACCTTACAGGAATAAAAAGGTTAAAGGGGCAATAAACAACAAAAAAAAGGCATTTAAACGTTTAAAGCAGGAAGGGACTGCAGAAGCATTACAAAACTATAAAGCAGAAAATAAACTATGTAAACAAGAGATAAGGGCAGCAAAGCTGGAGACGGAAGGGCCTTTTTTGTGTTTCTCGCCAGCCCAGCAAATAACCTTGTCTGTGCATGTATGTTTTTTGAGATAGGTTTATACAGCCCGAATAGATCCATGAAGCGTATATTACGCCAGCCCGGCTGCACAGGATGGCACTGCTGGATAGTGATCTGTGCCCGTGATGTGGGAATGGCAGCACCGTGTGGGTGCACATGGTATGCTCGTGCGCAGTCCTGGATCGCTATTGGGGTTCAGTAATGAGGGTGGTAAGCAAAGTAGTGGGGTTCCGGGTGCAGAGCTCGTGGCACTGTGCCTCCTGGGATTGACGGATCCACTCACAGAAGTGGGATCAATGAAGGTATTACTGAAAATTGTATTATTTTACACCAGGAAGTGTATACTGCTGAATTGGAAGCATCCGGCGGTCCAACCCTGCAGGCCTGGAAAAAGCTAATAAACCAGAAGCTGCCCTATACAAATTAACCTATGCTGTCCATGGGGTTCCTCAAAAGTTTGATAGGGTCTGGGAGCCTTGGCTGCAATGCACAGAGACGGCGGCAGGTGATACTTGAAAGGATGTGAGTGATACTCTGTGGGGCCCACATCCAATCCGGGGTGGAGGTCGGAAGAGAGCCTACAGATGATTGGGGTGGACTGGGTCTCCTCAGGATTGCTGTTGATGGCCGGGGTGGCCCCCCTGCCTTTAGGATTCATGGTTCACGGGGTCATGTGGTTGAGTTTCCCCCCTTGGCCTGTCACTACCCATTGGTGGCTGTTGGGACGGGTGGTCTCTCTCCTCCATCGGGTCTCGTGTATGAATAGTGTATGAATGTGTGTCCTGCGTGGTTACGTTTTTTATTCAAATTGTATTGTAGTGTATTGTAGTGTATTGTTTTTTGTTCAAAAGCAAAATAAAAACTTAAAAAAATATATATATATCCACTGTCCTGATGATGCCATCACAAACACAATGGTCACATAACTGTGTCATGTGTCATCTCCAATTGACTCTTAAAGCGGACCAACACCCAGGGGGCATCCGAAATCGGGATGTCCCGCGGGGTGAAACCCCCTAGGAAGACCACAATCCTACCTTCTCCACGTTCCAGCGGCGCATGCGTATCCGCCGCCGCCTCCTGCGCGTCCCTCTAGCAGGGTGCGCTCCCTGTAATAGGGACGCGCGGGAGGCGGCGGCGGACGCGCTCTGCTTGTCCGGCGCTGCCTCTCGCTTGCCCGCCGGTGGGGATTGGCTGCAGCGGTCACGTGGGAGCGGGGTGAGGTGAGTTTTCGGGGCTTTCTGGGGGGGTTTCACACAGCGGGGCACCCCCGATCGGGGTGCCCCGCCGAAGTGGACCAAAACCCAGGATAGTCAAAATCCTGGATGTTGGTCCACTTTAACTCCTACAGAGACAAGTCATGACCAGTTTGGCAGATACATCTTCTTTTGAACGTATTCAGTTATTTCTTTAAAGGTAAACTCCCTTCTTGTCAGGTTTTTGGTGTTTTGCCTTATTGCTTTCTTCTTCTGGGATGTAAAATAAACATTTCTGTTAGGATTGTGCCTCCACACCTGTGATTTAATTATCAGCATGCTGTTTCCAAGTTTCCTGTATTCCTGTGACTCTATCTTTGTGAAGTAGAAGTGGCTTTCCTGCTCCTTTCTGACTACAAGTCCCAGAATCCTTCCACTGTAAAAGGTGAGCTCATCAGCAGCTTTGGCTAAACAAAGCAGCAGTAATTATCTCCCCAAATGAGAACGCTGCCAGTAACGCATAAGCTACTGGAGCACATGACTGTGATCCCCCCCCCCTCTTATCTGAAGAGGTTGAATTAATGCAGATGGGGGTTAAACCTGTCTACTAAACCTATGATTAGCAAGCCAGAGTCAGAACACCACTTTGGTGTACATTTCTAAGGTAAACACATTGTTGCTACACATTGTTGTTTCTTTCATAACATGGAGCTGCAAACAAATACAAAAGAAAAACATACAACAGATGATCAACACTGTCACGCTCAGGTAACTCCAGCCCTCCGGGTAAGCCCTCAACCCCCAATCTCCGCAGCCAGCTTCACCTGTAGGAGCCCCCGCTTGCAGCGACGCAGAAAACGCCTGCCCGGGATCGGTTGCCCCCAGGACTTCAATGGCTCAAAGGATGAGAGCTTACTGGTTGGAGGTCTGAAGAACCAATGACAAGAGCGAGTTAGCGGAAGTCCAAAAACAGGCCAGAGGTTGACACCGGGGAGATCGCAGCGGTACAGAGGGATGAGGCAGCTCGAGGTCAGAGTACAAGGCAGAGGTCGGCAACAGGGATCAGGCAGAGAGTAGTCGATTCAGGCAGGGGTCGGCAACAGGGATCAGGCAGAGAGTGGTCGATTCAGGCAGGGGTCGGCAACAGGGATCAGGCAGAGAGTAGTCGATTCAGGCAGGGGTCGGCAACAGGGATCAGGCAGAGAGTAGTCGATTCAGGCAGGGGTCGGCAACAGGGATCAGGCAGAGAGTGGTCGATTCAGGCAGGGGTCGGCAACAGGGATCAGGCAGAGAGTGGTCGATTCAGGCAGGGGTCGGCAACAGGGATCAGGCAGAGAGTGGTCGATTCAGGCAGGGGTCGGCAACAGGGATCAGGCAGAGAGTGGTCGATTCAGGCAGGGGTCGGCAACAGGGATCAGGCAGAGAGTGGTCGATTCAGGCAGGGGTCGGCAACAGGGTTCAGACGAGAGATTGGTCAATTCAGGCAGAGGTCGGCAACGGAGATCAGACAAGGATGGTCGGTTCAGGCAGGGGTCTGCAACGAAGATCAATCACGGAATATAGCTCAAGACAAACAAGGTACAAGGCGCTATCACAGGCCCAGAGCAACTGACAGAAGAAAACCTTTATAGGGACAGACAGATTGGGGATGGGAGCGTGATTGGTGCACATGGGATGCAGCGTGTGATTGGCCCTCGGACTCATAGGCCCTTTAATCATACATACTTAGGGCTCATTGGCCCACCCCTGAACTCTGGGCTCATTGGCCCTTAAACTGTGAGGGGGGAGTTCCACCCTAGCTGAGTCCGTAGGCTCTACTGAATCTTCCTCCGGCGACCGCGCTGACAGCAGCGCCGCCGGAGGGCATATGCAGGACGTGCTCGCGCGAGCACGAGCAGAGAAGGAGACGCGGGGGCGAGGAAGACGGGACGGCCGTGCTCGAGGCCGCACGAGCCTGCGCGCTGGAACTGGGCCCAGGTAAGCTGTTTCTGACAAACACATTGACCACATCGTATTGACATACGATTTAAAAATGGCATTAAAAGTGTAAATACCCTTTATATTGTCCAGACCTAAAGTAACTAAACAGTTAACCACACGCTGATATAAGCCTAAACCTTAAATCAAAGTTCCACTTGCCCAAAGTAATTTCCCAGCATGTTAGATAGCGGGCGGTGGGGTGAAGCGCTTTCTCATAACATAGATATGGAAGCAGAGCCAATTTGTCATTTTTTAATTGCTTTGTGCCACCACTGAAGAAACTTGCAGAGAGAACAAGAATTTCAAATTACAGATAAATATTAACTAAAGTGGTTATGCTCCAATCTGAGCTAATGTAGCCACCACTGGTGTATTGGCTGAGCATTTAAGTGCAATGCATTATACAGCAGCGAGATATTAAATAAACGAGGTAATGCCTGGCATTTTTATTTAATGCAGCTCTTTCATATCAAGAGGTCGTAATGTATTGATTAGTATGAGATATGCAGGGCAGGCCTCTGTGCAGGCACTTTGGTAATTCATTTGTTTCCAACCAAGGCCTTCAAACCCGTCACGAGGCAAGTGGAGAATAAAATATTTGTGAACCAAAAATAAGGATGCACTTAGATACATTTCATTTTCTTCTTGTACGTATCAATCATATACACTCACTGCAATAAGAGACATTTCAGCCGATTGTATTTGGCCAGATCCCAAGCAGCCGTATTTATTGTATTTTCCCTCCAGGCACCTTGAAAAAGTGGTTCGCCACGTAACGCGTGGGGGATAAGAGGTCTGGTTGGTGCAGCGGCGCGGTCTCCTTATAAAGGGTGATATTGTTTTTTATTATTAGTTTCACACTGTGCACGCCTATTGGCCTTAATTGGTTGTTCGATTGCTCTTTTTTCTTGGATTATGAATCATTGATTATCTTATGTAAAAGCACTTTAGCACTAGGTTCACTTTATACTTATTTGCACAAAGAGTTTAGAGATGAACATGTATGTTTTAGAGTTACTTCAAATGGATTGTTTGTAGGGTTTGCACATTTAAAGGGGACAGGACCACTGTATAGTTTTTAAATATGGTCTGTTTGTATGTCATGTATTGAATGGTGTATTGTGAATATATATGTTTTTTTTTAATTCATTAAATGAATCAAGATAATGATTTGATTATGCAGATTGATTGATTGATTTTTTGTGCTGAATCAAATTTAATTTTGCGGGTACTGGAACCACTTCTTGTATTAGTATTATCTACAGCTTATGCATTGTGTCAGGTCCCGTGGGACACCCACCTTCCAATAAATCAGCAACCCCCAATCTCCGCTGCTTTCTTCGCCTATAGTAAGCCCCCGTTTGCCGGGACGCTAGGCACGCCTCACCGGACACGGTTGCCCCCAGGTCTTGTTAGCACAAAGGATGCTGACTTATGCAGGGGAAGGCAGATGAACCAGGAACTAGACTGAGTAGCAATAAACGGACAGGGGTCGTACACGGGTGGTCAATCCGAGGAGGCACGGTACAGTAGGGTTAGACGGAAGAGTAGTCAGAGCAAGCCAAGGGTCACAACGGGAGGTCAGAAGTTCGCGGTACGTGGAAGGAGCGACGCCGGCCCGCCGCCGGCTGCAACAGACGCCCAGCCCGCGGAGAGGAGTCGGCGGGGGAGCGCAGGACAGGTGAGGTGGCCGTGGCCGTGACACTACCCCCCCTTTGCGAGGGGCCTCTGGACCCTTACCAGGCTTATCCGGATTCTCACGATGAAACCTATTAATAAGGGTTTTGGCATGGACATCCTTGGCCGGTACCCAACACCTTTCTTCAGGACCAAAACCCTTCCAATCTATTAAATATTGTAAAGAGTTTTGAAGCACCCGAGCGTCGAGTATTCTATTAATTTCATATTCAGGCTCGTCTCCCACTATGATCGGAGGAGGAGATGACACCTGAATATTTTTGGCAGATTTTAACAAAGAAACATGAAAGGTTGACGGAATTTTCATGGATAAAGGTAACTTGACTTTAAAGGTAACATCGCTTAGTTTATCAATAATAGGAAAAGGACCGATAAATTTAGGCCCTAGCTTAGACGAGGGTTGCCGAAGGGCAATATTTCTTGTAGAAACCCAGACCCAATCACCCACCCGAAATGGTGGTTCTAGTGACCTATGTCGGTCCGCAAAGACTTTATAAGTTCTAGAGGCTTTCTTTAAGTTAGTCTGTATCTCAGACCACACTTTAGTCCTTTCTCGTAGCCATTCCTCCAAGGCCGGCAAGTTGGAGGAAGGACCAGAGAAGGATGATGCCTTAGGATTTCTACCGTAATTACAAAAGAAAGGCGAAAACCTAGTAGATTCACTAGGCGCATTGTTAAAGGCGAATTCCGCAAATTCGATGAATTCCGCCCATTGTTCTTGGCGGTCGGACACGAAACAGCGTAGATATTGTTCTAAACATTGGTTTACCCGTTCAGTCTGTCCGTTAGACTGAGGGTGATAGGCGGTAGAAAGCGACACTTTAATACCTAAACGATTGCAGAAAGCTTTCCAAAAACGGGACACAAACTGAACTCCTCGATCCGAAACAATATTCCGCGGTAGACCATGGAGGCGAAAAACATGTTTAATGAATAATTGTACTAAATCTGGTGCCGACGGAAGTTTTATCAATGGAATAAAGTGTGCCATTTTACTGAAGCGGTCCACCACCACCCAAATTACAGAATTCCCCTGCGACGGAGGCAGATAGACAATAAAGTCCATGGATATGTGCGACCATGGTTCAGTGGGGATTTCTAAAGGAACTAATAATCCTGCAGGAGACCCATGAGTAGTCTTACTCCGTGCACATACTGGACATGCTTCGACAAAGGCGGAAGTATCGTGTCGGATGGTGGGCCACCAGACATGACGTTTGGCGATAGCCAAGGTCTTCCGAACACCTAAGTGACCGGCAGACTTGGCATCATGAAGTTCCTGTAAAACGGCAAGACGTAAGTGAGGTGGAACAAATAAACATTCAGAGGGTTTACCAGGAGGGGAATTAACCTGAAATGGCATTAACGAGCTAGACAAGTCAGGGAGAAGAGCGGCCACAACACAACCTAAAGGCAAAATCGATTCAGGAGGACCGCCCTGGTCCTTACAATCCCCGAAATTACGGGATAGAGCATCTGCTTTGGCATTCTTCTTCCCCGGCTTATAGGTAATAATGAAATTAAATCGAGAAAAGAAGAGTGCCCAGCGAGCCTGACGGGAGTTGAGTCTCTTGGCGGACTCTAAATATTCTAGATTCTTGTGATCAGTATATACAGTGATAGGGTGTAGGGAACCCTCTAGCCAGTGACGCCATTCTTCAAAGGCCAGTTTAATACCCAATAGTTCCCTATTCCCAACATCGTAATTGCGTTCGGCGGGCGAAAATTTACGAGAGAAGAATGCACAAGGATGTAGTTTCTCAGGACTGCCCGCATACTGAGAGAGGACAGCTCCTACTCCCAGTTCCGAGGCGTCAACCTCCAACAGGAATGGAAGCCGGGTATCGGGATGTATCAAAATGGGAGCGGAGGTGAAAGTTTCTTTTAATACTTGAAAGGCGTTTTTAGCTGAGGGAGGCCACTCCTCAACAAAAGCGCCCTTACGAGTGAGATATGTTAAAGGACTCACTATGGACGAGAAACCCCTTATAAATTGTCTGTAAAAATTCGCAAATCCTAAAAATCTCTGAAGCGCCTTAAGGGTTCTAGGTTGTTCCCACTCCATTATAGCAGACACTTTGGAGGGATCCATCACCAACCCACGCTTGGAGATAATAAATCCTAGGAATGGAATTTCAGACACTTCAAATACACATTTGGAGATTTTAGCATACAGACGATTTTCCCGCAATCTCTGCAACACCGCTTTGACATGTTGATGGTGCTCCACCAGGGAGCGGGAAAAAATCAGTATGTCATCCAAATAGACCACGAGAAATTGACCTAGAAAATCACGAAATATGTCATTGACAAAATCTTGGAACACTGCTGGAGCATTACATAATCCGAATGGCATCACTAAATATTCATAATGCCCATCCTTTACATTGAAGGCTGTCTTCCATTCATCCCCCTGACGTATGCGAATAAGGTTATATGCCCCTCGAAGATCTAACTTGGAGAAGACCTGAGCTCCAGAGACCTGATTAAAAAGGTCATTGATTAATGGTAGTGGATATCTATTCTGTACAGTAACCTTATTCAACCCTCGATAGTCTATACAGGGGCGTAAGCCGCCGTCCTTCTTCTCGACGAAGAAGAACCCAGCACCGGCAGGAGAGGTAGATGGACGGATAAATCCCTTCTGGAGGTTCTCGGTAATATAATCTTTCATAGCCTGCTCTTCAGACCGTGTGAGATTATATAGTTTCCCTCTAGGGGGCATAGTACCTGGGAGTAACTCAATAGGACAGTCGTAGGCCCTATGGGGTGGAAGAATATCAGCGGACTTTTCCGAAAATACGTCTGCCCAATCAGCGTAGACTGGAGGTAAACCATCTAGGATGATAGGTGTGGATCTAAGGGATATGGAGAAACAATGATTTTGACATGAAGGACTCAATTTCACCAGGTCCCCAGACCTCCAATCTATCACTGGGTTATGGGCCTTTAACCAGGGAAATCCCAAAACAATAGGGGATATGGGACTTTCAATAACAAGAAACTCTATTTCTTCCGAGTGGGCAGATCCTACGATTAAATTTACCCAAGGAGTCTTGTAGGAGACCAACCCTCCCTCAATGGGCTTATTATTGACCGCCAGGACCCGAAGGGAATTTTCTAAAGGAATTAACGGAATTCCAAGAGTGATGGCTAGTGATCTATCCAGGAAATTGCCAGCCGCTCCACTATCAACGAAGGCGGAGGCAATAGTCCTGGAAGGACCCCAAGAGAGTGTAACGGGTAGGAGTACTCGATTATCAAGAGGGAACGATACCTGACCGCCTAGATGAAGTCCCTCAGCAGGATCTAGGCGCTGAAGTTTCCCGCCACCGGAGCCTTGTTTGGGCAGGTCTTGGCAAAATGACCTGGATTTCCACAATAGAGGCAGAGGCCTTGGGATCTGCGCCGAACCTTCTCTGCCTGAGAGAGATGGGTTACTCCAAGTTGCATTGGTTCCTCAGGTGACAAGGAAGGAGAGGAAACGGCTGCCCCCTTAAAGCTTGGCTCTTGGCGTGAGGATCCCCAAGGTTGGTCCTTGCCTCTTTCCTGGCGTCTCTCTCGGAGACGTCGGTCCACCCTAATGGCCAGCTGCATGTATTCGTCCAGGCTCTTAGGCAAAGGATAATTCACAAGGATGTCTTTGATGTTCTCAGAGAGTCCAATCCTAAATTGGCTACATAAAGCTGGATCGTTCCATTTGGAATCTATAGCCCATCGCCGGAATTCTGCGCTGTACTCCTCCGCAGAGCGTTTGGCCTGTCTCAGGTTCCGTAATTTAGAATCCGCCGTTGCAGCCCGATCTGGATCAGCATATAGGAGTTCCATAGCCGAGAAAAATGAAGAGACCGACTGTAAAGCTTCATCAGTCGGAGCTAAACCAAACGCCCAGGTCTGTGGGTCGCCCTGGAGAAGTGAAATGACCAAGCCAACACGTTGCGATTCTGATCCAGACGCGTGGGGTCGAAGGCGGAAGTAGAGCTCGCAAGAGTTCTTGAAGTTAGAAAACTTCGCCCGATCCCCGAGAAATTTTTCCGGGAGAGGAATCTTGGGCTCGATGGCAGGGCTAGGGTCCACTGGCGCAGGAATCTGACGACTCTCCTGAGTTGCCACTCGCTGAGCCAGCTGGTTAATGGCAGTGGCCATAGCTTGAACCTGTTGTATCAGTTCTTCCATCTAGAAAGGTATGTGGGGCCCGTTATAATGTCAGGTCCCGTGGGACACCCACCTTCCAATAAATCAGCAACCCCCAATCTCCGCTGCTTTCTTCGCCTATAGTAAGTCCCCGTTTGCCGGGACGCTAGACACGCCTCACCGGACACGGTTGCCCCCAGGTCTTGTTAGCACAAAGGATGCTGACTTATGCAGGGGAAGGCAGATGAACCAGGAACTAGACTGAGTAGCAATAAACGGACAGGGGTCGTACACGGGTGGTCAATCCGAGGAGGCACGGTACAGTAGGGTTAGACGGAAGAGTAGTCAGAGCAAGCCAAGGGTCACAACGGGAGGTCAGAAGTTCGCGGTACAGTGGAGCAGGCAGAAACGTGGTCAAAGAACAAGCAAGGTCGGTCCAGGCGGCAATCAGGGATGGTCAAAAACACGGCAAGAATCACAGGGAGAAGGCTATCAAAAATCGCACCCAGTAGCACGCTATAACGGGCAAGGACTAACTGCAGGGTGAATGCTTTTATACAATGAGGGCTAACTGGATTGGCTGAGGGGGAGTGTGATGATAGGTGTCACATAGGATCCCTGGGCTGATTGCCCAGTTTGAACAGGAGGGAGGACCTAATAATTTGGGCTCATACTGATCACCTCCGGCGGGCGCGCTGTGTGCAGCGCCGCCGGAGGGCATATCTGGAGGCCAGGCGCGCGCGCGCGCGTGTACGATGTAGCGCGCCGGGAGAGCGCCGCACAGAGAGCGGCGCGGCCGCTCCCGACGCTGCCGACGAGGAAGCCGCCCGAGCGGCTGCTCGCGACAGCCGAGCGGCGGGCGGGAAGGAGCGACGCCGGCCCGCCGCCGGCTGCAACAGACGCCCAGCCCGCGGAGAGGAGTCGGCGGGGGAGCGCAGGACAGGTGAGGTGGCCGTGGCCGTGACACATTGCTTTAAGATTCTTTTGGGTCGGGCAAAACAATTTCATTCAGATTGAAGGTGGTGCCAGATTATATGGTTTTTTTATAGATATACACTCACTGCAATAAGAGACATTTCAGCCGATTGTATTTGGCCAGATCCCAAGCAGCCGTATTTATTGTATTTTCCCTCAGTGGATTGACGATACACAAAGAAAAAAAATGGACAGGCACCTTGAAAAAGTGGTTCGACACGTAACGCGTGGGGGATAAGAGGTCTGGTTGGTGTAGCGGCGCGGTCTCCTGATAAAGGGTGATATTGTTTTTTATTATTAGTTTCACACTGTGCACGGCCTATTAATTGGTCATTGTTTGATTTCTCTTTTTTCATGGATTATGAATCATTGATTATCTTATGTAAAAGCACTTTAGCACTAGGTTCACTTTATACTTATTTGCACAAAGAGTTTACAGATGAACATGTATGTTTTAGAGTTACTTCAAATGGATTGTTTGTAGGGTTTGCACATTTAAAGGGGACAGGACCACTGTATAGTTTTTAAATATGGTCTGTTTGTATGTCATGTATTGAATGGTGTATTGTGAATATATATGTTTTTTTTTTAATTCATTAAATGAATCAGGATAATGATTTGATTATGCAGATTGATTGATTTTTTGTGCTGACTCAAATTGAATGTTGTGGGTACTGGAACCACTTCTTGTATTAGTATTATCTGCAGCTTATGCATTGCTTTAAGATTCTTTTGGGTCGGGCACAACAATTTCATTCAGATTGAAGGTGGTGCGGGATTATATGTTTTTTTTTATAGATATACACTCACTGCAATAAGAGACATTTCAGCCGATTGTATTTGGCCAGATCCCAAGCAGCCGTAGTTATTGTATTTTCCCTAAGTGGATTGACGATACACAAAGAAAAAAAAATGTAATACACTCATTCACAGTGGCAATTAAAGCCTACCCCCAGGCAAAAGCTTTACTAAGACGTTTGGGGCGTAAACCACCAGTATCTGCCAGTTTCCTGCCGTTTTGAAGCATGTTTTACACTACCTGCAGAAAACATTAAAGTGGCTCAAAACCCAACGTGGCTGGCCCTGGAATCTAAAAGACACTGGGGTCAGCCGTTAGCCCACCCCAGGGTATCCTAAATCAGGATGCCCCGCTGTGTGAAACCCCCAGGGTCATCAGTAAACTCGCCTTAACCTGCGGCTCCTGTGACACTACGTCAGAGACGCCACCTTTGGAGACTAGCTTACATGGTGATGGGAGTGGCAAGGGCGTGGTTTAGGGGCGGGGCTTACTCATTGGCTTTTGTGGAACAAATATTTCTTAGAAAACCTCCAAAATAATTAAAACAAAAGTCCCGGCTATGGAAGAATGTCACTGCCAGCAAGATTATGAGACCGATTCATTAACAGCGGCAGGTAGTGACAGTTGAGCGACAGTAGCGGCATTTTCAGAGCGCCCGCTAGTAGTCGCTGTGCTTGGCCGTTGTTCTGTAGTTGATAGCGACTCAGTCGGTTTGCCGTAATGTTGAATATTGGGTGAGGAGTCGCTATTTGACAGGTTCCGCGCTGTATGGGAGCGCATGATAGCGACTGGCCCTAGCGACCATCTCCCACCATATTCATTAAAAAATCACGCTCAAAAAATTATTGCGCTGTAAAATGCATGTTTAAACCCCAGAGCGCTGGCGGCGAGGGGTTAAAAGTAGTTTTTTAACCCCCAAACAACCATATTTTTTGAAAGCAAAAAAAACAAGTTTTTTAAATAATTTGGTAATATGAATACATTAATATCAGACCTGTAATATCAATTCTGTAAAATTTTTTTTTTTCTTTTACCTTAAAAAAATTATCTAAAATGGCAGAAATGGTCACAGAAATTTTCACATTTAAAGAAAAAAAAACAATTAATAACAATTATTAATATTTAAAGATTGTTCCATTGAAATGCATTGGAGAGCGCCAGGTAGCGAGAGGTCATACCTGTCGCTGTTCAAGGTCGGACGCTGGCGCTGTGGGCTGAGGCTGGAATAATGATGAATGAGTGGCTATATGGCGCTATCTCAGTCGCTAAGCAGGATTGGCTTGATAAATGTGTGATTGTGGTGGGGAGCCAGCGTTCTCGTGGCGGGGCCCGTCATTACCGGCCGCTCACCAGTCGCTACCTGGCGCTATTCCTTCATAAATAAGGGCCTATATATAGCTGGACAGTAAGCTCGCTGGCCATCAAGCAGACGGCTGCTCACAGAGATACTGAATAGTAAGTGGGGCTCAAAGTGAAGGTCCCCATATTAGAGCAGTCCCTGAGCCTGTGTAAGCCCTTCATTCTGCCAGAACAGCGGTTGTGATTGCATGACTACAGTGACATGTTTCTCCTGTAGCATCGGGACTAGGCGGCAGCTAGTCCTGCCACAGGGTGATTTGAGCTGCTGACAGGGTGACCTGGTGAGGGGGGGGGTCAAAACAGGGTGTCTCCCTGGTAAACCGGGTAACTTTTCATGTCTGTTGTGTTCGCCTGTGTTCACCGGTGGCCACATCCCCCGTATCCCTGTAAATGCGTGCACTCCTGCGCCCAGTGCGCGGCCCTGACCGTGGGAGCATGAGCACTCAGGAAGAAAGCTGGGGATGCAGCCAGCCGGCTAGCGAGCATCGCCCAGCACTTTTGAGATTGCCCGATTGGCTGAGTGCTCTCAAAAGTGCCCAGCGTCGTGGCTTTGGCAGTAGAAAAAACAATTTTTTTCTTTTTCTAAACCCGGCCGCCCCCGAGCCAGCAGCATAGCCCCTCGGGCGGGTGGGGTGCCGAGGGAGGGTTTTGTGCTGCTTTAACAATCATTTTTCCCAGTTTCACACAGTAGGGAATACCAAATCGTGATGCCCCAAGTACGAGTAAGCCGGGGTAAATGAAAGTCCCAGGTTTTGTTCCTCTTTAATGGATCAGCAAACTATCTCTTTTTCTCAGATGCCTTTTTCTAAGTAGTCCCAATGGCATTGTTATTTTTTTTCATTTCTATTTGCAACTCCATGTTTTAAAATAAAAAAATGTTCCCTAGCAACAATGTGTTTACCTTAGCAATGTACACCAAAGTGCTGTTCTGATGTACATTTCCGAAACTTCCTGACTCTGGCTTTGCTAATCATCTGAGGGATGACAGGTTTAACCCCATGTGCATTAATTAAATCGCTTCCGATAGAGGCAGTTCACAGTAGCTAAGGGTTACTGGCAGTATTCTCACATGGGGAGGTCATAACTGCCGCTTTGTTTAGCCAAAGATGCTACTGAGCTCACATGTTACAGTGGAAGCATCCTGGGACTTGTTGTCAGAAAGAACCACAGGAATATAAAAACCACGGGAATATAAGAAACTTGGACACAGCATAATGATAAGTAAATCACAGGTCTGGGGGCACAATCCTAACACAAATGGTTATTTTACATTCCAGAAGAGGAAAACAATAAAGCAGAACACCAAAAACCAGACAAAAAGGATGTTTTTGGGTGGTGGGTGAATCTTTGCCAGCCTTCATCCTTACAAAAACTGGTGAGTCCAACTTCCCCTTAGCTCATCTATTAATGGTTAGTGCCTATATTAGAGTCGATTCAGCACACGCAACTGGCATTTGCACATTGTTGTTCATGAATAAAATGTTTACTCACATTTTACGGTTACTCAGTTACTGCAGTTTTTGAGATGCCCCCTGTACTAAGGGGGGCTTTAAGGAAATGTGTGTGAAGTGGGCCCTGGACCAGGCCATGCTGTAAAAGAGGTCTTTCCAGAGTCTGTGAGCGGGTGTAGAATACGGGTCCCTGAGGGGTTTAGCTCCTCAGGGTGTATGGGGAGTGGGTTCTTTGTTAACAGGCTTGGGGGACCTCCTGATGTGGGCTTACTTCCAAAAACTCCAATGAGACCGACTTTATGAAAAGGGCACTTACTTTATTAGCAGGACTTCAGGTACACTTTAAGCTTCACAGCAGGTCATACAGTCTTTTCACAACAGTTTCCTTAACAGCTTCCATAGCACAACATTACATCCAAATGTACTCCAACAGGTGGTGGTCACTCATTCTGATCCCATGGCAGAATACTGCGGCCTTGAGCTTCCTCCTCAGCATCTTGGGTAGAAAGGTTCCCCTTCTCCTGTGAATACTCCATAGGCATGCATGTGGATCCTCTGCTCTCTCCTTCTCTCTGTGACTGCTACCAGTTGACCCTGCTGGTACCTCCTTCACTCCCGGTTACTACAATAGAGAACTACATCTTGCATGTTCTGTTCTAACTCATTCCTGAGGTAACTCTCCTTTATATAGACTCCCTCTAGTGGCCTCTAGAACCTTCTCTAACTTTCTACTCACCTTAGCCAATAGCAGTTCAGCTGTACTCCTATGTAGTTAGGCTTCACGTTTGGTAGACCTGTAATGTCACAATTAATTTCTTATCCAACAGTGCCATCTTGTGGTGAAGTAGTGCAACTGCAGGACAGATATGAACCATTACATTAAAAGACCAACAAAGATAATGGCTGGATACCTTCCGCCTGCTACACAGGGGATGTGAAGTTACACTCTCAAGCCTTTGTGTGTCCACTAGCAGGTTCGCTGAAGAATCCGAGTCTGCTTGAAGGTGTCAAAAATGGCAGCCAGAGTCCATAAACATTGCAAACAGGTTCTCTTTTTAATATACAAAAAATACAGAGCTAATAAAAGATTAAACACAATTTTTTTTAGAATAACCGACCAAAGCATAAAGCATCTGATCACAACTGGTAAAAGAACAGTTCATTCAATCAGAGCAGGCAATATATATAACCGCAGTATCCCGCAGTGCATGTGTCCAATTATAAGGCACGTGAATCCACCACCGTTTTAGTTATACTCTTACCAGATAATAAAACTCAAATGGCATGTAATGAAAATGCAGCTCCGTCTCCCCCGGCAACCGGGTAGAAGATGATATCCAATAAAAGGGTCAGTAATTCCACCTCAATTCTTCTTTCAAAATAAATTCTCAACATTCAATAACCCATAAGCAAGGGGTATTTCACATGCAAGGGAAAAAAAGCGCAACAATAGTGAAGTAATGCTAAAAAGTGGAATTTAATAATAAAAGAATGCACTCACAAGGATAAAAACATAAAAGGCATATAAACTCCAATACAGCCAAGGAATAGTGGATCTCACCACACGGCGCCCCAGAGTTCGTCCTATGATATAAGTAGCATCTCACTCTCCAAAAGGTATAAGTGAATTGAAATCCCAACGCGTTTCACCGCTCACTTGCGGCTTTAACCAGGGTAGTGGGAATCAAAGCCCATAAGGATTTTAAATAGAGGAGGTTCTCTTTTTAATTGAGGCAGGCAAAGTAGATTTTCCAGGACCTCTGGCACATGGGGCTCTACACAACACGACTCCTACGGTTGTCTCGCTCTTCAGGATTCCGTCCTGGTTTCCCTTCTCTCACATCCACAGGAGGCGCATCAACGTCGGCCATTCTCTGCCATGCCTTCCCAAGGGGGTACCCCTCCGTTTCGACATCCAGGGTTTCTCCCACAGTGAGCTGGCTGGTATGCTCCCTCTAGCCCACCCTAAAGACAATCTCTGGCTCATGGCTCTCTCCCTCTGTCAGATCGCCCTGTCCCATAGCCCCAGCCAGCCTGGGACTATTTCTAGGTCCAGGTAAACAACTTCAGTGCTATTTCCCTCACCAGAAAGCCCTATGACTCACATTAATGTTGTAATCCTATATCCTGTTATTTCTGGGACTAACTGTTCATTTGTTATCCTATGCTGCCGTCATGTGGCCAAACCATGTAACTATAATCACATCTAAAATTCTAAGTTGGGGGTGCCTATTGCGGCTCCCCCAAGTGAGGAATGTGTGACCCTATTTATAAATCCTAATTTTTACTGTTACCTAAATAGGGCGTTGGTACATAATCATGCTCCTTAACATCATTGCTGATTCCGGGTTAAGGCCTGCCCCGGCCTGGTCGGCGAAGATTTGATTATGACCACACTCTTTTTGAATTAAAAGAAGTTTCACATTTATTTAATAATTTCATATAAAATGCAATTTCATTACATCAGATATACTACAATGATCCATGATCAATGATGCTATATGCAATTCTAAAATTACTCTTCACTCACACACGCTCACATTTTTTGGTACATAAAGTTCCTCCTCGGACTATCTTAATGGTGGGCAGACATGTTTCGCCACTCTTTTTGGCTTTCTCAATGCCCTTATAAAGAGAGAGAAGAAATCAGAATATGCATATGTAACTTCCATTTATTAACATCACCATAATCATTTTTTGTACATTTGATATTATAAGTATGTGATTTTATGCAATACCTGTACAAAACTTGTATTCATATGCAATGAATCTTCACCGTTTACAATCCAGTGTCTACTGTATACATTTAGCCAGGGGCGCACAATAATGTTGCTTTCTGAAGACATCAAATGGACTCCAACAAAATGGAGTCATGGCGCCGACCAGCAGTAATACATAAATATACTAACTCATTTGTATCTCCATAACAGATTGTAATATTATGAATTCCTTTTTTCTCTTTTAGACCCTAATATATAGCGGTATGTGCCATGCTAAAAACCGCTGTGGATCCCCACGTAGGCCGGAGTGGAGTGAAATCAGCATTTGTGTCACTCAAGGCTCTTCTAAACATATAGAAATAGAAGAACTCCAGAGAAGATCTAATCAATATCACTCCGCGGGATAAAAATACAGTTCTCCATATATTAATAAAACCTACGATCTCACATATGCATTTACTCAAAAAGAGCAAAAAGTCTTGATTCGCAGAGTGTTTTGCTGCGGGAAATTGTGCGCAAACAAATTTTTATGGGCTGTCATTTTTGCTAAAAGGAAGAGTAAAAAGCTGCAATTTGAACTTTTTCTTTTTTTTCCACTATATTCCTGAAATTACAATAAAATTAAAAATTAAAATACAATTCTGTGAAACTCACCTGTAGAATTGTTTTTGAATATATCCAGTCCAGGTCGTTCCAGAAGTGATGACATGTGGGTATTCCGCCCCCAGGGGGTGTTCGACTGCAAGATCAAAAACTGTCGCTCCTTCCGGCCCCCTATAAAAACAGGTGTCTCACTATGATTTCCCAGTGGTTAAAAAGCAGTAAGAAAAAGAGAGAACCATGTTACTTCACATAGCTTCAGAATGAACTCTCTCCAACAAAAAACTTAAGGACAACGGTCCAATATAAAAATGGTAATCACCATAACAGGCAAACCAGAGATAATGAAACAAGGGCGGGGTGGGACGACCTGGACTGGATATATTCAAAAACAATTCTACAGGTGAGTTTCACAGAATTGTATTTTTCCCTATATCCAGTCCAGGTCGTCCCAGAAGTAATGACAGTTGGGACATCCAAAAGCAGTGTCCATTAGGGCGGGATCCCCAGTGCGGAACAGCATGTAGTTCATTTCCCTACCGCCTGAAGCACCTTTCGGCCAAAGACCGCATCAGCTGAGGCCCTAACATCAACCTTGTAAAACTTGGTAAAGGTATGAACTGAAGACCAAGTGGCGGCCTTACAAACTTGTTCAACAGATGCCTGGTGCTGAAAAAGCCCAAGAGGCACCAATAGCTCTGGCAGAATGAACTGTGATCTGAAAAGGGGGTTCTTTCCCCTTGGCAGAATATGCTTGCACCACCGCCTGTCTGATCCACTTACTAAGAGTAGACTTGGCTGATGGCAAGCCCTTCCTAGAACCTTCTGTTAGGACAAAGAGCAAGTCCGATTTCCTGAAGGATTCAGTCGCAACCATTACCCAACCTATACCAGTTCAAAGGGAAGCTGGACTGAAAGGCCACCTGCCTGACATACCGGCAGATGGGTTTTTGCCTCCCCCACCACATTATCCACACATCCAATAGGCAGGGGGATGCAGATGAGCCCCGGGGGCCCAAAGCATGGGCTGAGCACCGGACCTGTGCTGAAGGGGATAAGGACTGGTAATAGCTAGGCAAATGCAACCGGGAATATGCTCCCCAATATGAATCACTTTAAGCTTTAGGGAGGAGGGGAGAAAACAATGCTAGGAAGTAGTTCCTGGTACAACCTGGAATAAGCTCCCCAATATGAACCACTAATTCCATGAAGAAGTGGTAAATACTGGGCCTTGATGTTTCAATTACTAACCTCTCAACAAAGCTTTACTGTCCCTAGTGATGACATGGTGAACTGCTACACATCACACAAGCTAAAAATAAAAATTGCCATCTTTTTTCTCATAGGAATCGTCGAATAACTAAACAGATGCTTAATTTGTTATCCTGCTGAAATCCGAGCACATCATTATTTAGTATTAATTACTTTAACATATTCAAGCTCCACAATGTTTGATGCGCTAAGATGAGTACATTGAATCACTTTATTTAAAAGCTACATTTTTTTTCAACTCTTGAAAAAATAACATGTAGAACGGCAATTAGTGGGAAAGAAAAGTTATACACAGCTCAACCTTTCAGAAGTTTGTTTATCAATTAAAGACTGCTGTAAACTCAAGTCAGTTTTTTTTTTAAAATGCATTTAGACAGACTCTCTCCCCAAATAGCTGAAGCTTAAAGCTGACATGTGGAGAACTATAGAATTTGTTAATAGAGGTTTATCTTTTATGATTTTAGGACCACTTTCAGTCCACGATATTGGGGGAATTAACCCAACATCTTGGACTGAAAGTGGTCCTAAAATCATAAAAGATAAAAAGTCAGTTGACACAATTTGACATATTGGGGCTTCACTGTGAGGAATATGATGTAAAATATCATATGGCCCCTCTGACCTACTCATATTGAAAACAAAGACCTCATCTACATTGCCATTTACTAACCCAGCTGTAAGGAAGGTGTCACCTATCTCACAGAGGGTCTGCTCATAAGCAAGTCAATAAACACAGCGACCCAGAGAGCGTCTCTGCTTCGGAGGCCTTTGCTAGTCTGGTCAGCTGCGTCTGGCATGGCAGAAAGCTTTCAAAGCATAAAGCCAGACACATGGGTGCCAGTAAATTTGAAAGAATGATGAGGTTGCAGAGCACATTAACCACAAGACAATCACATGTTTGGAATGCCTGCATCCATGGGTCTCTCATCAGTCCCAGATGCACAGTGACCGAGTTCTGCATAATTCTAGGAACCACATAAACCGGTGGTGTTTGGACATGTTAGTTTGCCAGAGCATTGTTGAGAGGAGGGGGCTGCAGTCCCTCCCTGGGGGTAGAGTGGAGTGATCGGTAAGAAATTTAAATGTTTAAATGTAGAAGGGAGGCAGGTCTGAGCTGTCTCTGTCCTTGGGAGGTCACAATTAGAGATGAGTGAACTTCTCAAAAATTTGATTCGGGCGATTCGCCGAATTTCTCAAATAAATTCGGGTTCGTCCGAATCGAACTTTTACGAATCGCTCATCTCTGGTGGGAGCGGGGAGGCCGGCTGCGCTGTCAGCGGGCGGCGGAAGCCGTCTTCCGCCGCCCGCTGACAGCGCAGCCGGCCTCCCCGCTCCCACCAAGCCCTGAAATGGAAAAAAAAAATGCTGGCATGGTGGGAGCGGGGAGGCGGTTTCCTCTGATGACGCGTCCTCTGATGTCAGCTGACAGTGCAGCCGGCCTCCTCGCTCCCACCATGCCGGCGTTTGCTGAAAAAAAAAATGCCGGCATGGTGGGAGTGGGGAGGCGACTTCCTCTGATGACACGTCCTCTGATGACAGCTGACAGCGCAGCCGGCCTCCCCCTCCCACCATGCCAGCATTTTTTTTTTTTTATTTCAGGGAAAATTCGGTCAGCACGAACCACTAAAAATTCGGTTTGTGCTAAATCGAGTTTTCCCTGAAATTCGGAGCGAATTCAGGTTCCTTAGAACCGATTCGCTCATCCCTAGTCACAATGTACTGGAAGAACCAGGATCCTCACACCTCCCTGTGGTTGTCCTGCATCACTGCCTATCATCTGTGTGCACTAAGGTATGACATTGTATCTGCTCATTCCGATTGCAAATTAATTGTATTTGCCTTCTGACCTGCATTGCATCTACTCATTGTATGTAGAAAGTTTGCCTGCTGTGCTCGTAAATCAGTTAAATATATAACTTAATCTTGTTATTATCTTGATCCATGCATCCTTTTGTCTGTGGTTTCTCGATTATATTACATACTACCGGACTGGTTCCTGGCCCAATATAATCCCACTAACGGACCTGGTGTACCAAACTGAGATGGTGGCAATAATACGGGCTGGCAGGGTTCTATTCACTTGTGTTAGTAAAAGGGACCAGACAGGTCCCTGATCAAGGTCTTCAAGGCCTGTATTATTGAAAGTATATCCCTGCCTCTCCCTGCTTTGCAGCACCTGATCCTTTGGTGGGCCCCTGAAAGTGCAGAAAGAGCCAGCTGTGACAGGGCCTGACCTTATCCGTCCTTATCCGTAAAGATATCTGATTTTTTGGGGGGTGGGGGTCCACTAAGACTTGTGCTATAGGGCCCTTAGAAACCTGTGTATGCCCTTGCACCTAGAAATGCCAAAATCAGGATTTGGGGACTGATAGGCGGCCCAAATAAGGGTGCCGGGGGAGTGGTAGAGGATGTAGCTGCAGTCGCTGTGGTTTTTTTTTGTTAGACAAATCCTGCTTTAATCCTTTTTGTATAACTACTCCATTGTTGAGAGGCAGGTTTGGGCAAGGCCTTGGCTAGCTTGGGAGCGTGCAGGTGGACAGAAAGGTGGCCTCCTTGGGGTGGAACAAAAATGTTGGTAACTTGTCCCCTCCCCTGTGCTCCATGGAAAAGGCACTGGAAACAAGCCACTAGCATCTCTTCAGCCAGAGGGAGGAGGCCAAGAGCAGTGGTGTCCATCAGAGAAGGGTCAGTGGGTAGGTACGCATTACCCAGATCAACACAGACTGAGTGAGTGGCAGACAGCAGGTGGCCCCATGACAGCCATGTTCACTGGAGGGCAGCAATTGGTGGTTTGCACAGTAGTAATACTTTAGCCCCTTGACTGTCACATAAAAATGTTTTTTCATTGCAGACCTGGAAACTATGTCTCATGCAAATACATTTGGTGTATAACTGGGCCTTCTGAATAGATTTTTAACCCCTTAAAGTGGACCAACACCCAGGATTTTGATTAACCTGGGTTTTGGTCCACTTATCCGGGGGAAACCCCGATCAGGGGTGCCCCTCTATGTGAAACCCCTCAGATCGCAGGATTCAACTCACCTCACCCCACTCCTATGGCGCATGCGCGACCGCTCGTCCAATCAGCGCGCTCGGAGCCGCTGAGGTATGCGGCACAGAACCTCAGCGTCTCCCAGCACGCTGGCGGCCGCATCTCGCACTTTCACAAATGGCCATTTACAAATGGCCGACGTGGGCACGTACCCTGCTAGATAGAAGCGTTGGACCAGGAATCAGGTAAAGTTTGTGGGCGTCCTGGGGGGTTTCATATAGCGGGGCATCCAGATTTTGGATGCTCCGCGGGGGCCGATCAGGCTGGGTGTTGGTCCACTTTAATAAACCATCTAATTTTACATTTAAGGATCAGTACATTTTTGTCCCTCTTTGTGTTCCAGCAGTCATAACTTTTTGATATTTCATGCAGTGGATCTGCAGTGGATCGCATATTTTATGGGAGAGGATGAATGTTTTTTTAGTCCTCGTGTCAGCATTTCATTTCTATTGTCTACAAAATACAGAAGGGGTAAAGGGTCTGCACTGTAAGATTTATTACATCATCGGCACATATGTATTTCTATTTAAAGCAGAATTCCAGTCAGAAAACCACCACACCGGCCTGCCAACCTTACACAATGAAAAATAATACAATTCTGTGATTACTCACCTGTAGAATTGGTATTATGAGTATACAGCACGTCCTGCTCCAGAAGATTCCTTACACTTGGGTTATACATCCACAAGATGGCGCTGGATTGCAGAGACAGCAAAAAAGTGGCTCCTCCCGGCCCCATATATACCAGGGACCTCCCACAAATTCCCCAGTATTGAAAATCAGTTAAAATGAAGCCGGGAGAACTATAACAATCAAAATTCAATGAACATCTGACCAATCACCATAAAGAGGTAACTGAGAATAATGATAACAAGGGTGGGGTGGAGCAGGACGTGCTGTATACTCATAATACCAATTCTACAGGTGAGTAATCACAGAATTGTATTATTCTAAGTATACAGCACGTCCTGCTCCAGAAGATTCCTTACACTTGGGACATCCAATAGCAGTGTCTGTAAGGTAGGGTGGGATCCCAAAAAGCAACAGCGGGCAGCCACTGCCGCCTGCAGAACTTTGCGGCCAAAAGCAGCATCAGCTGAGGCCCTAACATCAACTTTGTAAAACTTGGAAAAAGTATGAACCAAGTAGCGGCCTTGCAAACTTGTTCAACAGAAGCCTGGTGCTGAAAGGCCCAAGAAGCACCAATAGCACGAATAGAATGAGCAGTAAGGCGAAAGGGAGGATACTTCCCCTTAGCAGAATAGGCCTGAATCACAGCCTGACAAATCCACTTGCTGATAGTAGATTTAGCTGGAGCCAGACCCTTCTTAGGTCCAGAAGGAAGAACAAAAAGAGCATCAGTCCTCCTGAAGGAATCAGTAGCCACCAAATAGAACTTCCAGTTCCTGACCACATCCAGAGAATGTAAGAGCCTCCCCTTAGAGTTACTAGGATTAGGACATAGAGAAGGCAAAACAATGTCCTGATTGAGATGAAAGGCAGACACAACCTTAGGTAGAAAGTCTGGCTTAAATCGAAACACCACCTTGTGTAACCACCACCACCACATGAGTAACCCCCTGGAAAAAGGTCTTGACCAGGGGATGCTGAGCAAAGGAATTTTGGAAGAAAATGGCCAAGGCAGAAACATGACCTTTAAGAGTACTGAGTTGAAGACCCAGATCCAAACCATGTTGCAGAAATTCCAGAATCCTAGGAATAGAAAACACACGACAGGCAGGACGTACTGATCTACTGCCAGCTGCACGATGTCTGCGAACCACACTCTTTTTGGCCAACAGGGGGCCACCAGAATGGCTGGCACCCCTTCCTGAGCTATCGTGCGCAGCACCCTGCCCAGCAGAGGAAAAGGGGGAAACACATACAGGAGCTGAAAGCTCTTCCAAGACATTGCCAAGGCATCCATGGCTAAGGCCAGAGGGTCCTGGGACAGAGAGACAAATACTGGAAGCTTGTGATTGTGACGGGACGCAAACAGATCCACATCTGGCTGACCCCAACGGTGACACAGGGAGCAAAACACCCTGTTGCTGAGGGACCATTCTCCCAGACGAGAGGTCCCCCTGCTCAGAGTGTCCGCCTTCAGATTCTCCACCCCGGAATGTACATTGCTGAGATGCAAGGAACATTGTCCTCCACCCAAGACAGAATCAGAGACACTTCCCTGGGGGCCCTTCTGCTCCGGGTCCCTCCCTGATGATTGATGTAGGCAACCGCTGACTGGTTGTCTGAGCGGACCTGAACAGCCCGACCCCGAAGGTGTGGGGTTAGGTGGGCGAGGACCAACCTGATCGCCCTCAACTCCAGAATGTTGATAGGGGTGTGGGCCCCACTGACCCTGGAATTGCAGGGACTTCCAGAAGCCCCCCCAACCGGTCAGATTGGCATCCGTGGTGACAGTCTCCCAGCAAGGGACCAGAAAGGATCTGCCCCCCAGGTTCCTTGAGTCATTGAGGGGACAGAACAAATACCTGATCCAGGGACGCAGGGTCCCGATCCCAAACTGACAAGAGATGAAGCTGAAGAGGCCTCATGTGAAACTGAGCATATGGAACCGCCTTGAAGCAGGCCACCATCAGGCCCACCAGCTGCATTCCCTGCCTGATGGACGGATGAGGACAAGACAGAAGGAGCTGAGCCTGCGCTTGAAGACTCTCCACCTTCTGCAGAGGATGAAAAATCTTGACCTGAGATGTATCCAGAGTCATGCCCAGAAAGGACTTCACCATGGAAGGAGACAGGGAAGACTTGGGGTGGTTGATCACCCAGCCGAATGACTCCAGTGTGGACACCACCAACTGGGTATCCCGCTCTGCCTGCTGGAAGGACTGAGAAGTGATGAGAATGTCGTCCAAGTAGGGAAGAATGTGAATGCCCTGAGATCTCAGCAGAGCCATCACCCCTGCCAACACCTTGGTGAATACCCTGGGAGCTGAGGTGAGACCAAAGGGTAAGGCAACAAATTGGTAGTGCTGATCCTCCAGAGCGAACCTGAGGAATCTCTGATGACCTGGAAAGATAGGTACGTGAAGGTAAGCATCCTTGATGTCTACAGAGGTCAAGAAGTCCCCTGGACGCAGAGAAGTCACAGCTGAGCGCAGAGTCTCCATGCGAAAGTGTCTGAATCTGACAAATTTGTTGAGGCGTTTTAAATCCAGGATGGGTCTGAAGGACCCGTCTTTTTTGGGAACAGTGAAAAGATTGGAATAATAGCCCTTGCCCCTTTCCCTTAAGGGCACTTGGCAGATGACCTTCAACTCCAGAAGGTTCTGGACAGTAAAGGACAGACCCTGAGCTGACAACGGGTTTTGAGCTACCCGGGATCTGATGAATCTTGGGGGCAGTCAGGCTGCAAAGGAAGCTCCCCGTCCAACTCTGGAACCACGGAAGGAAGGAAGACCTGCACCCCGAAAGGGCCGGGGCTGCCTTCTACGTTGCGGTAACTTGCCTCCCTTAGCAAACAAATCCAGACGTTCACCAAAGAGGCACAGCCCCTTGAAGGGGAAACCAGTGAGAGCCTTCTTAGCAGCATTGTCAGCTGCCCACTGGCACAGCCAGACCGAGCGGCGTATATCCACCAATAAGGCAGATGCCCTGCCACACATCCTAATGGTATCATCCAGGGCAGAAAGAACATAAGCAACAAATTCCTCACAACGCAGAAGAACTCTATACTCTTCACTACCTGCATCATCAGGGGCCCCATCTAAGACACTCCTGAGCAGGCTCTTGATAGCAACAACTGTAATAGCAGAGGCACAGACCGGACGCAGCACGGTCCCCACACAGGCAAAAGCATGGCAAGACAGCTGATCTATGCGCCTGTCCTCCCCATCCTGCAGAGTAGTAGAGTCAGGGGAATGCATGACAGATGTGTTGGACAACCCCAAAACCGGTGCATCCACTTCGGGAGGACATGACCAACGTTTAACCATCTCAGCGGGAAAGGAATACCTCTTATCCCAATTCTTTGGCACCCCGGGAAGCCGGCTAGGCCGTTCCCACTCTTTGAGCACCATATTATTAAAATGAGTTTGTTCAGGAAACTCCAAGCGTGGTTTAACAGTATGAAACAGCTCCCCCTGCTGCCGCGGAGCCATGGCAGGAGGAGAGATACAGAGTACTTCAAAAATGTGAGCCAGAAGTCTGTCAGTATCATCTGAAGCCCCTGGGTCAGACCCAGACTCAGCATAACCCCTAGGCTGATCCTCAGATGATTCTGAATCAGAAAATAATTCCCCCTCTTCCAGGGGGGTATATCCAGTAATATCAAAAAGCTCCTCAGCTTCCATAGGAAAGAGAGTAACACCGGGTGCCAGATGCCGTCGCTTAGCAGGAGCCTTACACGGACCAGACCCAGCAATATGCCTTTCAATGCTGGCCACCCGGGCAGCCAAATCAGGTTGAGACTCCCCACTGGTATGCACCTCACTGGGAGTCAGGTGTAAGCGTGGGGGGGTTGGCGAAGCCAGAGGGGGAGCAGCACTAGGCCCTGCCGCAGGTAACCCAGACTGCAGCGCAATACACAGCCAGGCTTGTCCCGAAGGAACCCAGAGCACATTATCCTGAGAAGCTTCCATATGGTAATTATCATGGCACAACAGGCCAATAGGGATTGACGCTAATAATAGCAACCCGGGATGCCCCAATAACCCGCTAGGGAAGTGGGAGGTAAGGGAATACAATAGCCCTCCAAAAGAAGTTAACACTAAATAGAGGGTATAGGACCGGGAGAAACCACAAAAGTTTGACCCGCCTGCAAGACATAAGCAAAATGCAATACAGAGAAATACAAAATAAATCAGCCCGCAGGGGCACTTACGGACGCGATAGGGAGACGCCAGACACACGCAGCAGAGAACTAAAATGGCACCCGCATATACCTCGAGGGGCGAGCCGCGGAGACAGTGATGCAGAACACGTCAGCCGCAAGGCCCGCCCCCCCGAAGAGCCGAAAACGCGCCCACGTGACAAGGCCAGCCAATGATGGCGCAGCAGCGCCTGAGGCGATGTCGCCACCGACCGCGGAGCGGAGTACAAGCGTGCGGCGGCGGCAAAATAAACCAGTGCAACCAATTCAAAAGGGATCATCACATAAATCATATAGTCCTAAAGGGAGCCAACTGCGGGGACAGGAGGCGAGGGGCACAAGACACGGGAGGGGCATCCCATAAGGCTCTTTGGTGGGGGACTGCGGTAGGAGCAGCGCTCCTTAGCACCTGACAGCGGTGCTGCCTACCTTCACCCGAACCAGTGCAGCCTAAGCTGGGAGGCAGTAAAAGGAAACGGGTGGGAATAGTCCTACAGGGCGGCAGTCTAATAGCCCCGCTCACCTGCGAGTAGAGAGAGCCATCTTCTAGTCATCGCAGCCCAGATTGCAGAGAAGAACTGGGGAATTTGTGGGAGGTCCCTGGTATATATGGGGCCGGGAAGAGCCACTTTTTTGCTGTCTCTGCAGTCCAGCGCCATCTTTTGGATGTATAACCCAAGTGTAAGGAATCTTCTGGAGCAGGACGTGCTGTATACTTAGAATAAAACAGTACCTCAGCCTCAGTCCAGCGCCACTCTCCTGGTTCTGTGCGGCCCACAGCACAAAAAGTCACAAGGTGGCATCTTTCGGCTCTGTGCACGCCGGGGGATGCTGCTTTGCATCTGTGTGGTAAGGGCTTTTTTTGCTAAATTTCTCTGGACTTCTTCTTTAATAATTACATAGTATGGCTTTCTATGTTGATCAGATTACATCCCCCATTACATACATTGAGTGGATAAGCCTCTCATATAGAACCACCTAACATTGTCACTCTGCACTTCACTGTGCTTCATCTAACAGTCCCTGCACACAACTCGGGATGGTGAAAATCACAGGTTTTGTTCCAGATTAAATCTGCTGAGTGAAATGACAAGCCCGTTCGCGGCATTCCCCAGCTTCCCTATAGTCTGAAGCCCCCAGCCAGCCTATCTGCTTAAAGTGGACCAACACCCAGGGGTGATCGGCCCGGGAATCTATAAGATTCCCGGGCCGATCACCTCCCTCACCGCGGGGCATCCGAGATCGGGATGTCCCACGGGGTGAAACCCCCCCAAAAGCCCCAGAAAACCTTAGCTTATCAGCCGCCGCCCCCTCCCGCGCTCCTCTAGCAGTGCGCGCGCCCGCGCCGGCCGTTCGCGAATGGCTGGCGCTGGCGCGCGCCCTGTGGGAGGGTCGCCGGGAGGCGGCGGCGGCTTGTCCGTCGCTTGTCCGTCGCCGAAAAGGTAAGTTTTTTGGGGCTTTTGGGGGGTTTCACACAGCGGTGGACCAACACCCAGGATAGTGAAAATCCTGGGTGTTGGTCCACTTTAAGGGAAGCTGGAGATACAGTTACACGGAAATGGCTAGATGGCACAAACAAAAGCTGCACACCAGGATTAATTCTCTGCAAGGCATGTAAACAAAGATTTTCTTTTACACTTAGCCTGGACAGTCCCTTTAAATCGCAATCCCCTTCTGATCAGACAACAATGCAGCAATCACAACTGTCAGAAAACACTTGAGAATCTCCTCTACACACACAAGCTGAGCCACTGGGAGAGTCTGATCGATTCTGCTGCCAAACGATTAGATACAATCTACTCTGCTGGCTCACTACATACCATGAAGCACTTAGGAACTATGTTATTTAAGAGCTGTTCACTTCTTACACTCCCGAGCTAGTCCAGGGATTCCTGGACTATGCTTTATCAGAATCAATGAGCAGTCATACAGTCTCCAGAAGTTAGAATTGGCGATTTTTAATTGCCAATAAAGATACACAATAAAATAAAAAGACAACAGACCTAATGCACAATCAGCAGAACACAGTTATGAAACAAAGGAAATAAAAGAATAAAAAAATGCCTGTAATGGGGTGATGCCGCACACCACCTTTAAGGGTGGTATATGCCCGGCGCTCCGACTGGGTGATCCTCAGCAATGGATTGCAGAACAGGTAGGATTTTTTTAGGTAACCACCCGCCCAGCTTCAGCACTAGGAAAGGGTGGCAGGGCAGACTTTGAAAATGGCCATGCTGGGTGGAATGACCCTTTAACACCTTGAGAACATTTTTGCACAAAAAAAAGGAACACTTTGAAAAATGCCATAAAAAAATGTAAATTTCAAAACACAACCAAAGCAGTGTTCTGAGTCCCCCAGCATTGCTTAATCAAATTTCCTAAGGTTTTTTTGGGGGGGTCAGCCTGAGCAGCAGTATCGATAAGGACCTTCCATAATATGTACATGGATTATAAGAAATATTAAAGAGATACCATATCCAGGACTGTTTCTTTTTACTAATGTCTTTGCATAATATTCATAAAAACACTAACAGGATGCAGTGTGATGTTCTAATGGTAGTCAAATAGCTCCCTGGCTGTGCATCAGTGCCCCCTGGTGTTCTCCAGGCATGCAAGAACTACAAGAGGAATATGGTCTAAAGCAAGCCCCCAGTGCATGAAATATGAAAATAAATGAAGTGCTTACACATGAGTATATTTGGAGGAGTAAAGCAGACCCCAGCTTATATACAAAGAAATTGACAGACAGCTGGATCTATGTGCGCATTTATGTGGATGATATCCTGGTTTGTTTTGAGCATGAAGGGGAAGAAGCAGAAATACTACAAACCCCAAAACAGCACTTTGAGGCCGAGGTGCTTTAAAGTGGACCAACACCCAGGATTTTCACTATCCTGGGTTTTGGTCCACTTCCGCGGGGCACCCCGATCGGGGGTGCCCCACTGCGTGAAACCCCCCAGATCACCCTAAAAAACTCACCTCACCCCGCTCCTACGCGAGCGCTCATCCAATCAGAGCGCTCAGAGCCGCTGTGGTATGTACAGACAAGCGACGGACAACCACAGCGGCTCTGAGCACACTGGAGGCTGCATCTCGCGCTTCCCTCTAACAGGGAGCGCGCTCGCGCCGGCCACTCACAAACGGGCTCGCGCATGCGCCGTTGGAACAGGGATAAGGTAAGGTTTCTGGGCGTCACACAGCGATTTCGGATGCCCCGCGGGGAGGGATCTGATCGTCCCAGGAATCTTATAGATTCCAGGGCTGATCACCTCTGGGTGTTGGTCCACTTTAAGAGCAGGAACTTCTTGAGTTACTTTATTGCTCTACTGAGGATATGACAGCAGATATCCTTACCAAACCCCTGAATGCTGAAAGGCACTCGAGGCATACAAAGAAGATGGGCTAACAGACTAAGCCTCAGCTGTTGAGAATGGGTGGAGACTTGATCTGCATCTATATCGTTGAGTTAATGCAGTTTAAATTTATGACAGTAGATGGCGCTGTTATATATATCTATGTGTAGTCTCTCTTTGCATTTTTTTGCTGTGTTGTGTTTCCTGTACACTGAGGTGATCTCTATGACTTCTTTTTCCTGTCTATGCTATCCACCCTGTAAGGCGACCTTCTCTTACTGCACTCATATTCCAATAAAACCAGTTCCTGTTACACCACAGATGACTATCTGTATTTGACTCCGCTGCATCCATTACTCACACTCTGCAACACTACTTACCTTTGAAAGTGGACCAATCACTATGTTTGCTGGCCCTGGAGTCTAAAAGACTCCAGGCCGACTAAGTGCCCCTGGGGCATCCCAATTTTGGATGTCCCACTGTGTGAGCCTCTGCATTAACTTACCTTTCCACCAGTCCCTTGCTGCGATCGCAGACAGCATTCCCATCATCCCAACAGCAAGGCGGGATATGCTGCACACCAGAGCATGCATACTCCGCAGGGAAGCACAGTATAGTGTGCACAGCATAAATCATGATTTGGGGGGTTTCACACAGCCTGGAATCCCGCATTGATAGTATAGTTAAAAGCCTGGTGACAAATTCACTTTACGACAAGAGCCCTACTTTGAAAACATTGAAACCAAAAAACTCTGACCTGTATGGCGCTAAGGACTGTCAGGGAACCGCGGGTCACGTGATCCAACTAACAATCGGGGTCCTCCGAACACACACCCCGCTTTCCCAAAGCCCTGTCCATTCGCCCACCTAGCAGGACTACCGGGCCCAAAGCCTACGGACACAGATTCTAGGCTAAGGCAAAAAGATCGCTCAAGTTAAATATAGGTTTTAAACGCAATGAGCAAACTAGGCAGTGATAACAAACATTTGATTATGGTGGAATAAATACAAATGTTGTTCTGAGAAGTAGGTTACAGTGAGTTACGCACAAAGTTACAACAGTCAAAAGTTACTTTAAAAATGCAGATGTAGAGTAGTAATGATGATGAGCTCCCACAGGAAGGTGAGTAGAGAGCTGATAGATGATTTGGGCATCTCTAGCATGCATGCATGCAACGTGACCTCCCCAGGAGTGACAAAAGCCTGGCCCAGGGTCACCCCCCTTTATGCCTTGGGACCCTTCCCCCCCTTCCTTGTAGAACCTGCTTTAGAACCTAAAACCCTTTAGGGGTTATAACTTTGGAAAGGGGATCATATGGCTCTGTATATGGCACCAAACGATCGGGCTGGGTGCCGGGCATTCGATGAGTCCCTAGATGGGCCAGAACCAGAGATCTCCATTTCTTTAGGTTCCCGTGGTCGCATGGCCCTGAGAATCGTACCTCTACGTGCGGTTTTGTGGAACCGTTCTGGTTCTATATCTGGCTTGGTGCTGAGACACACAGTGGCCCAGCTACGGTCCGATTTGTGTTGGTGCCGGTTGTCGGAGGTGCTTGTGTTTGATGCGAGGAAGCTCACAGGCTGTGAGTCACAGCCATGGATCACCTCTGCTTCAGACTCATCTGGGCCTTCCCGGCCCATAGGTGTGAGAGAATCAGCAGGGAGTCTGATCTGCGCTTGGCTCAACTCAGCCATCATATAAAGGTTATGGGGGTCTGCAAGCCATCATCAATTTATAGTTCCTAGCTGGGTCCCTCCAAGATCTATGCACAATCGCTAGGTACCTTGCTTT
Organism: Gastrophryne carolinensis; assembly: GCA_027917425.1. NCBI lineage: Eukaryota > Metazoa > Chordata > Amphibia > Anura > Microhylidae > Gastrophryne > Gastrophryne carolinensis. The sequence goes on from CM051241.1 coordinate 33,236,115, forward strand.
GCGCAGGCGGGGGATGGCAGCGCAGCCTTATGTTATGCCCCCCCAGCACAAGCCACAGGGGTACAGGGTTGATTGACCCAGCAATGCAGCATGCCATGCCCACTGGGCCCCCAACGCTACAGGCTCAAGCACAGGCACATTGTGGCCGTAGGCTTGTGGGGCTCAGTCATTAGATTCTAGGGGGTTCAGCTAGGTGCTATAGACTGGTTTGCCCCACCCCAAAAAAAATATATATACACAGGGCCGGATTAAGTGTGGTGGAGGCCCCTGGGCACAAAATCTGGTGGAGGCCCCAGATACAGTATTTACTCCTTTAAAATAGTCCAGCCAAGTAACTGATTGGTGGTTGTCTGGCACCTGTCCACTTACTGGAACATCAAATCAAGTCCCTTGTGCCACCCTTGTGCGGGTGCGTGCTGCTCAGTAACCCCTGCTTTGCCATTCTGGGTGGGGGGTGTGGTCACCCAGCTGGTCCAGCAGAAAACAGTTCCCTGCATTGAGCTGCCAGCGGCTGTGCTTGGTGGCTTATGTGCAGTGAGCAGCCACTGATTGAACGCACCCATCCCTGTAGCTTTGCCACTCTAGACTCTCCCTCCTGCCTGTGGTGGTTTTGGCTGCAGATTTTCAAGAACAAACAAAAAAAGGCTTGCCCAGGCGCGGGAGGGGGGGCGCCGATAGCTTACCAAGAAAAGCCTCCTGGACCAGGAGAAACCCAAAAGGTTGATGGAGGCCCCCTTTGCAGGGCAAGTGGTGGAGGCCCCGGGGCTAGAGCCCCTTGCGCCCCCCTCATAATCCGGCCCTGTATATACATAAATATTAGTAAAGACAAAAAAGTGTGGAGGGGGCTGACATTGTGGCTGTATAGGGCCCCATAATTCCTAGCGGCAGCCCTGTGGACAGCACAGTTTTACCCTTCATACCTTTTGGAGATGTGCGCCCCCCACTCTGGGATTTTCTTATACCGAGGTGGACCAGCCCCAGCCTGTACCTGTAACAGAACACTGAGCCCCACAGGCGGCATTACCGGCAGGGCCATATTTAGTATTTGTGCTGCCCTAGGCACTTCAGGTGCTGGCGCCCCCAACAAAATGGGGTGCCAGCACCTAGAGAAAAAAAGGGGGAGCAGCTAAAGAAAGAAAAAAGATAGAAGGACTGACAGAAAAGAGAAAGAGAAGGAAAGAAAGAATAGAAGGAAAGAAGAAAAAAAGGAATAGCTCGACAGATGAAAAAAAAAAATAGATGGAAAGCAAGAAAAAGACTATAAGGAAAACGTTGAATGAAAGAAACTAAGAATACAAGTACTGAAACAATAGAAGAATAGAAGGAAAGAACAAAAAAAGGAATGGCACGACAGATGAAAAAAAAATAGATGGAAAGCAAGAAAAAGACTATAAGGAAAACGTTGAATTGAATGAAAGAAACAAAGAATACAAGTACTGAAACAATAGAAGTAAAGATGAAAGGAAGAAAGGGAATGGCAGAAAGAACAGATGAAAGAAACAAACAATACATGGAAAGAAAAAAGAAAAGAACAAAAGGAAAGAAACAAAGGTGTGTCCTGCCTGGGTACTCCCTATAGCAGTAGCATCTGTGCCCCCCCCCCCCCCCCCCCCCCGTGCAGGTGGGCACCCTTGGCACAGACCTTGGTTTGCCTAATGGTAAATACAGCCCTGATTACCGGCAGGTAAGCACCTGCTCCGCACCCTTGGGCGCGCGCGTTCCCGCGTCACAGGGTCTCTCGGGGACCTGCGTGGGCGGGGTTTGCATATATAAAGGCGGTTCAACTCATTCCGGCCAGTCAGCAGCCGGGCAGCGCTACTGCAGGGGGCGTGTCGTGGGCGGGTCCGGGAGCTGGTGGGACGGTCTGCTCTCCCCCGCCCGGTGTCAGACATGTGTGAGCAGGCAGCCCGGTACTGCAGGAGCGGCGTCCACAAGCTCCTCCAGCAGCAGTCACCGAGCCGACCGCTGGACGGGCTGCTCCGCTGGATCGTCACCAAGATGAGCGACAAGAGCCAAAGAGAGCTGCGGGCACAAGAGGAGCTGCCCAACCCGGGCACCAGGAGGGGCATCTCTGTCATACTGGATGTGAGTAGCGCCCGCTATACTCCCCTCCATAGAGATCACACAGTGTACTGATCGCATAGCATCCAGCGCTGTGATACAGGGAGCCCATCACTCTGACCGGGGGGGGGGGGGGGGGGGGGGGGGGATACAGGATTCTATGGACCAGCAGGAGGGATGCTGACATGCCGTGATCAGCTTTTTGTTCCGTCCCTACAGTTACTAAATCTCACTTAAATTATTTTGCGCAAACTGATAAGAGTAGACGAGAAACTCTAGAAAATAAATCAATAGAGAACTGAAAATAGTTTGTTCCCTCTCTACACTTACTAAACCCCACTTTAATTATTCTCGCAAACTGATACAATGGACAAGAAACTTTCAGAAATAAATCAATAGAGAACTATAACAAAATAGTTTGATGAACTAAATGTGTATGACCAGTGTTGAGGGCAATTTGTATATGGGGCTTAGGGGTCTCTTCACATTCCACATATTACCTTTTGAAGGGCGACAGCTCGCTCTCTTGCATGTACTCTGCATTTTATTTTTGGGCAATTATTTACTGAATATTGCATTTTTGGGGGTCTAGAGGGCATAAGCTTGCTCTCTTTATATTCCTGCAGGGAGCCCATCACTCAGACCGGAGATATAGGACTCTATGGAGCAGCAGGAGGGATGCTAGCCACACAAGCTTTATTCCATCCTTCTGCTTAATAAATCTGACTTCAATTATTCTGGCAAACTGATAGTCGACCATAAACTTTAACCAAAAGTAAACTAAAATAACGTCCGATTTCATCGATATGTAAAGCTGTTTGATGGCTTCACACTACAATGACTGACCGACTTCCCTCACCCGAGAGCCACAGTCAGCATGAAGAGATCAGTGTCTATTATGTCTTTTTACAGTGAATCATATCCTGACACTGTAATATCAATGTATCCCCCCCCCCCCAAATAAATTATATGCAGAGTGTGAACTGATGCCCCTAGCCCCAAAATGTAAAATCAAGAATGTGCACAGCCAGCTGCGGGCACAAGAGGAGCTGCCCAACCCGGGCACCAGGAGGGGCATCTCTGTCATACTGGATGTGAGTAGCGCCCTCTATACTCCCCTCCATAGAGATCACACAGTGTGTGTACTGATCGCATAGGATCCAGCGCTGTGATACAGGGAGCCCATCACTCTGACCGGGGGGGGGGGGGGGATACAGGATTCTATGGACCAGCAGGAGGGATGCTGACATGCCGTGATCAGCTTTTTGTTCCGTCCCTACAGTTACTAAATCTCACTTAAATTATTTTGCGCAAACTGATCAGAGTAGACGAGAAACTCTAGAAAATAAATCAATACAGAACTGAAAATAGTTTGTTCCCTCTCTACACTTACTAAACCCCACTTTAATTATTCTCGAAAACTGATAGAATGGACAAGAAACTTTTTAAAAATAAATCAATAGAGAACTACAAAATAGTTTGATGAACTAAATGTGTATGACCAGTGGTGAGGGCAATTTGTATATGGGGCTTAGGGGTCTCTTCACATTCCACATATTACCTTTTGAAGGGCGACAGCTCGCTCTGTACTCTGCATTTTATTTTTGGGCAATTATATAATCAGGCTATGCACACTGAATATTGCATTTTTGGGGTCTAGAGGGCATAAGCTTGCTCGCTTTATATTCCTGCAGGGAGCCCATCACTCAGACCGGGGATATAGGACTCTATGGAGCAGCAGGAGGGATGCTAGCCACACAGGCTTTATTCCATCCTTCTGCTTAATAAATCTGACTTCAATTATTCTCGCAAACTGATAGAGTCGACGATAAACTTTAACCAAAAGTAAACTAAAATAACGTCCGATTTAATCGATATGTAAAGCTGTTTGATGGCTTCACACTACAATGACTGACCAACTTCCCTCACCCGAGAGCCACAGTCAGCATGAAGAGATCAGTGTCTATTATGTCTGTAATATCAATGTATCCCCCCCCCCCAAATAAATGATATGCAGAGTGTGAACTGATGCCCCTAGCCCCAAAATGTAAAATCAAGAATGTGCACAGCCAGCTGCGGGCACAAGAGGAGCTGCCCAACCCGGACACCAGGAGGGGCATCTCTGTCATACTGGATGTGAGTAGCGCCCTCTATACTCCCCTCCATAGAGATCACACAGTGTGTGTACTGATCGCATAGCATCCAGCGCTGTATGGGGTGTGATACGGGGAGCCCATCACTCTGACCAGGGGGGATACAGGATTCTATGGACCAGCAGGAGGGATGCTGACATGCCGTGATCAGCTTTTTGTTCCGTCCCTACAGTTACTAAATCTCGCTTAAATTATTTTGCGCAAACTGATAGAGTAGACGAGAAACTCTAGAAAATAAATCAATAGAGAACTGAAAATAGTTTGTTCCCTCTCTACACTTACTAAACCCCACTTTAATTATTCTCGCAAACTGATAGAATGGACAAGAAACTTTCAGAAATAAATCAATAGAGAACTATAACAAAATAGTTTGATGAACTAAATGTGTATGACCAGTGTTGAGGGCAATTTGTATATGGGGCTTAGGGGTCTCTTCACATTCCACATATTACCTTTTGAAGGGCGACAGCTCGCTCTCTTGCATGTACTCTGCATTTTATTTTTGGGCAATTATTTAATGAGGCTATGCACACTGAATATTGCATTTTTGGGGGTCTAGAGGGCATAAGCTTGCTCTCTTTATATTCCTGCAGGGAGCCCATCACTCAGACCGGGGATATAGGACTCTATGGAGCAGCAGGAGGGATGCTAGCCACACAGGCTTTATTCCATCCTTCTGCTTAATAAATCTGACTTCAATTATTCTCGCAAACTGATAGAGTCGACGATAAACTTTAACCAAAAGTAAACTAAAATAACGTCCGATTTAATCGATATGTAAAGCTGTTTGATTGCTTCACACTACAATGACTGACCACCTTCCCTCACCCGAGAGCCACAGTCAGCATGAAGAGATCAGTGTCTATAATGTCTTTTTACAGTGAATCATATCCTGACACTGTAATATCAATGTATCCCCCCCCCCCCAAATAAATTATATGCTGAGTGTGAACTGATGCCCCTAGCCCCAAAATGTAAAATCAAGAATGTGCACAGCCAGCTGCGGGCACAAGAGGAGCTGCCCAACCCGGGCACCAGGAGGGGCATCTCTGTCATACTGGATGTGAGTAGCGCCCTCTATACTCCCCTCCATAGAAATCATAGAGTGTGAACTGATGCCCCTAGCCCCAAAATGCAAAATCAAGAATGTGCACAGCATTCCAATCCCTATATATAAATTGCCCTCACACAGGGTGAATCAACCTCAGTTGCCCAAAAATTATTATGCAGCCCCACAGCTAGCATGAATATGCCGACAGTGAGCTGATGACCCAGCCACAAAATATACTATTCAGAATTGCCCTCTCCACTGGTGGAGTTCCCTTAGTCCCCAATATAATAGCCCCCAGTAATATGCAGAGTGCATGCATTTGCCTTCCAGCCAGCAAGAAATGAATATACGGAGGGCAAACGGGCAGGCTGATTCATCATTAGTGGCAGGTAGCGACAGATGAGCGTCTGTAGCGGCATTTTCAGAGCGCCCGCTAGTAGTCGCAGTGCTCAGCTGTGAGTCGCTAGTTTATAGCGACTCAGTCGCTGTTCAGTAATGTTGAATACATTGTTAGGAGTCGCTATTTGACCAGTACAGCGCTGTATGGGAGCGCATGGTAGCGACTGCTCATAGCGACCGACTCACACCATATTCAGCAAAAAAACAGCCTCACAAATCCCTGGCGCTGAAAAATGCTTGTTTGAAGCCCACAGTGCTGGAGGCTGTGTGTTTAAAGTCTGTTTTGAAGCATCTATCCACTAGTAACAAAGCGAAAACATGGAATTACATTGTAACAACATTGTAACATGAACACTTTAATGGCAGACCTGTAATCTCATTTCTGAAGATTTTTAAAAAAAATCATAAAAATGTGAAAAAACATCTTTTTCTATGTCAGAAGAGGTCACAGAATTATTTGTGGTTTTTTGGCAAAAAAAACACAAAAAAAAACCCGGTTTAAAGAGAAGAAAAGGTTCGACCATTGAAATGTATTGGAGAGCGTCAGGTAGCGAGAGGTCATACCTGGCGCTGTCTAAGGCTGAACGCTGGCGCTGTTCACTGAGGCTGTGAAAATGATGAATCAGACGCTACATGGCACGATCCCAGTCACTAAACTGGGAGGCCGATTCATCAATAGCGCCAGGTAGCGACAGACAACAAATCACGCTCCGAATGTGCTGTCGCTGTCCATTCCTTGTTTAAACCCCAGAGCGCTGGCGCCGATCTGTATTAACTAGTTTTTAACCCCTAAACAACCATATTTTTTTAATGTAACATTATACATGTTTTTAGAATCATTTTGTTATATGAATACATTAATCTCAGACCTGTTAGATCAATTCTGCACATATTTTTTTTTTTTTTTTTTTTACTTAAAAATAAATCCTAACATTGCAGAAGTGTTCTCCGATTTTTTGACATTAAAAAAAAAAATTTAAAAAAATAATACCAATTAATTATGAGTAATTATAGCTTGCTCCATTGAAATGCATTGGACATCGCCAGGGAGCGACAGCTCATACCTGGCGCTGTGAGGGAATTTGCAGCGGCGCTGTTCGGTCCAGGCGGCTTCATGATGAATGCCGCGCTAGCCGTCGCTCTCGCCGGCGCTAGCCTCATTTTGCTTGATAAATGCGTCATTGTGACCGCCGCGGGCGTACTTGAGTCGGTAGTCGCCGTTAGCTGCCGCTACCTGGCGCTCGTCAGACACTACCTGGCGCTATCGCTTGATGAATAAGGGCAAAATTCTGCTTGATAAATGTGGAATTGCGTGCTGTGTCCGGCGTTCTCCAGTTGCTATCTGTTGCTACCTCACATTAACCAGGCGCTACCTGACGCTATCCTTTCATAAATAAGGGCCTGATGCTCCTCAACCCCCAAAACATAACATGCAGAATGTGCCCAGACCCATATAAAATGACCCTCGTCAGAGAGAGATCTGCCAGAGCCCCCCAAAAATAACATGCAGAGTGCATGCAGTCACAGAGGCAACCAAAAATAAATATGCAGTTAGTATGTCCCCCCCTTTCCCAGATTTAAGTGTTTGCAGAAGGTGCTCAAACCTATAAAATTCACCCTCACCTTTGGTGGATCCCCCTCAGTTAAATAGTTGTACTGAAGGTGAAGATGCTTGCCTGCTTATCTGTCTCTGCAGCTTCCAGTGTTTCCCAGTTTTTGCCCTTTGTCTAGGTATGTGCCACAATTGGGAATGCTGGGAAGTGGGGCATGGAGCTGGAAGCTGTAGACAGGTAAGCCAACACACTTCACTCCTGCCCAAAAGTCCTTAAAGTGGACCAACACCCAGGGGGGGATCAGCCCGGGAATCTATAAGATTCCCGGACCGATCAGATCCCTCCCCGCGGGGCATCCGAAATGGGGATTGTGAAACCCCGCAGGACGCCCAGAAACCTTACTTTATCCCCATTCCAACGGCGCATGCGCGAGCCGCGGCCGCATCTCGCGCTTCTCTCTAGCAGGGCGCGCACCCGCGCCAGCCGTTTATGAATGGCCGGCGCGCTCCCTGTAAGAGGGAAACGCGAGATGCGGCCTCCAGCGTGCTCAGAACCGCTGTGGTTGTCCGTCGCTTGTCCGTACATACCACAGCAGCTCTGAGCGCTCTGATTGGACGAGTGCTCGCGTAGGAGCGGGGTGAGGTGAGTTTTTTAGGACGATCTGGGGGGTTTCACGCGGAAGTGGACCAAGACCCAGGATAGTGAAAATCCTGGGTGTTGGTCCACTTTAAGCTACACAGCAGGGGTCTGTGAGCCATAGGTTGTGGACCCTTGATCTAAAGCGTAGGGAACAGTCAATTGCTCTAGATTCAGTCATAAAATAAAGTGGACAAAGGGGGTGGGAGAAGCTCAATCACTATTATTTATACAAAATTATTATTATTATTCAGGGCCTGGGAACTAATTTACCGCCCAGTTTAACCCTCTCATCAACTAAATATCAAGCAACAAACATGTCTAGCTATGTGGAAAGACAGAGATTTGGTTGCATATATCTGCAGATACATGTGGAAGCCACACTGCCCCGGCAAGGCACTCTGTGTTTAGTGTGGTCCCTACTCTTAATTCTGAGTCCCCAAAGTTGGGACATGCAATGCAGACAAATATCTGAGAGCTACTCACCTGGGAAGCTGCCAGCCTCCCTTTAGAACACTTCACAGGCATAGAGCGCCAGACGCTGTGTCCTTTTTTGATGTATTTTGAAGTATGGTGTGGAGGTCATTACAGCGACTAAGAGGCCGATTCATTAATAGCGGCAGGTAGCGAGAGTTGAGCGACTGTAGCGGTATTTTCACAGCGCCCGCTAGTAGTCGCTGTGCTTGGCCGTTGTTCGGTTGTTGACAGAGACTCAGTCGGTGTGCAGTAATGTTGAATACAAGGTTACGAGTCGCTATTTGACAGGTTCCGCGCTGTATGGGAGCGCATGATAGCGACTGGCCCTAGCGACCGGCTCCCACCATATTCATCAAAAAATCACGCTCAAAAAATTCTCGCGCTGTAAAGCGCATGTTTAAACCCCAGAGCGCTGGAGGCGATGTGTTAAAAGTAGTTTTTTAACCCCCAAACAACTATATTTTTGGAAACAAAAAAAAAAAGTATTTTAAACAATTTAGTAATATGAATACATTAATATCAGACCTGTAATATCAATTCTGTACAATTTTTTTTTTTATTTTTTTCCCTTAAGAAAATTATCTAAAATGGCAGAATTGGTCACAGAATTTTTCACATTTAAAAAAAAAAAAAAAAAAAAAAACATTAATAATTCATTTTCAATATTTAAAGATTGTTCCATTGAAATGCATTGGAGAGCGCCAGGTAGCGAGAGGTCATACCTGTCGCTGTTCAAGATCGGACGCTGGCGCTGTGGGCTGAGGCTGGAATAATGATGAATGAGTCGCTATATGGCGCTATCTCAGTCGCTAAGCAGGATTGGCTTGATAAATGTGTGATTGTGGTGGGGAGCCGGCGTTCTCGTGGCGGAGCCCGTCATTACCGGCCGCTCACCAGTCGCTACCTGTCGCTATTCCTTCATAAATAAGGGCCTAAGGCTCAGAAAGCAGCCATACTTAGAATACATAAGGTATTTACATGTGTTTGGAGATTTTGAAATGCTTTGATATGTCCCTGGATAGGGACTTTAAAGTGGACCGAAACCCACAGAGATTGATTCCCTCCCCCAACCAAAATCATGATGCCCCACTGTGTGAACCCCCCCCCCTTCCCCCCCCCCAGGTCGCCTATAAACTCAAGTTCTTTCCCGGTCCAATGGCGCATCCGCAACCAACAGCCACATCCCCGCTATCCCTCTAGCAGAGCGCACTTTAATCTTTGGGAGGTGGCACAGTGGGTTCTACGCTACTTGCCCCTCCCCCACCCCAAAAATCATATGGGCCACTGGGAAAAAACTGGAGCTTTTTTTGTCCCTACAGAAACCTACAGTTCTGGCCCATTGCACACTGCTTGCGTTCAGGGGTGGACTAGGGCACAAAATGTTAATGGCAATAAGGTCTGGGAACAAGATGGATAGATAGGGCTCGGTGAGAGGGATGAATAAGTGAGAAGCTGTAAGGAAGAGGGATGAATAAACAGAACAGAAGGGAGGGGGGTATGGGGCAATGAGGTATGAGCTGGGGTGGGGGGAAATGATTGGATGGAGCAAAGAGACAGAGAAACAAAGGCCCTTATTTAAGAAGGGATAGCGTCAGGTAGTGGCTGGTTAATGAGAGGTAGCGACAGATAGCGACAGGTGAACGCCGGACACAGCACGCAATTACACACTTATCAAGCAGAATCTGTTTAGCGACTGGGATAGCGCCATGTAGCGTCTGATTCATCATTTTCACAGCCTCAGCGAACAGTGCCAGCGCTCAGCCTTGCACAGCGCCAGGTATGACCTCTCGCTACCTGTCGCTCTCCCATACATTTCAATGGACGAACCTTTTCTTCTCTTTAAACTGTGTTTTTGTTTTTTTTTTGTTTTTTTTTAATCTCAAATAATTCTGTGATCTCTTCTGGCATTGAAATTTTTTTTATTTTTTATATATTTCCTCAGAAATGACATTACAGGTCTGCCATTAAAGTGTTCATGTTACAATGTTGTTACAATGTAATTCCATATGTTTTCGCTTTGTTACTAGTGGATAGATGCTGGAAAACAGACTTTAAACACACCGCCTCCTGCGCTCTGGGCTTCAGAGAAGCATTTTTCAGCGCCAGAGATTTGTGAGGCAGTTTTTTTGCTGAATATGGTGTGAGTCGGTCGCTATGAGCAGTCGCTAACATGCGTTCCCATACAACGCTGTACTTGTCAAATAGCGACTTCTCACAATGTATTCAACATTACTGAACAGCCACTGAGTCGCTATAAAGTAGCGACCCACGGCTGAGCACTGCGACTACTAGCGGGCGCTCTGAAAATGCCTGCTACAGACGCTCATCTGTCGCTACCTGGCGTTAGTGATGAATCAGCCTGAAAGTTTGTGTTTGCCACTTCCCACCCGTGCACTACTTTATATTGCAATGCTGGGTGCCAGGGAGCCATGACACTGGAAAAGAGACTAAGCACACATCGCCGATCAAGGGGGCAGCTCTGAGCACGGCAACACAGAAGCAATTGAGTGCAGGGCTGTCAGGGCAGGGGTCCAGAAATCTGGCGCCGAGGTCCACATTCAGACCCTGGTCCGCTAGTTGAGTAGGGCTGGTATAGAGGATAGAAGTGTCATGATTAAAATAATGTATGTATAGGCTCCTTCAAATAAAAAAAATATATATTATAAATATTTAACCTATATTATAACAATAAATATAATATACATATATTATATTTAATATAACATAAGAAGAATTTGAAAAATCAATGGTAGCATTGGATTTAAAAATCCCCTGTGTAGTTCCACACTGTTTAGATTAGTGTTTTAAAATGTTACAGCAACGAAGCAAACGTATTACAGTGGACCAACACCCAGGGGGGATCGGCCCGGGAATCTATAAGATTCCCGGACCGATCAGATCCCTCCCCGCGGGGCATCCGAAATCGGGATGTCCCGCGGGGAGGAACCCCCCAGGAGGCCCACAATCCTTACCTTACCGGCGATCCAACGGCGCATGCGCGAGACGCGGCCGCGTCTCTCGCTTCCCTCTAGCAGGGCGCGTTCCCGCGCCGGCCGTTTTGTGAATGGCCGGCGCAGGCGCGCTCCCTGTTAGAGGGAAGCGAGAGACGCAGCCAATGACAGCGCTCTGGTATGCGCGTCCAAGCGGCTTTGGACGCGCGTACCAGAGCGGCTCTGAGCGCTGTCATTGGCCGGACGAGGTCACGTGGGAGCGGGGAGAGGTGAGTTTTTGTGGCGATCGGGGGGTTTCACACAGCGGGGCGCCCCCGATCGGGGTGCCCCACCTAAGTGGACCAACACCCAGGATAGTCAAAATCCTGGGTGTTGGTCCACTTTAAGCTTGGCACAAGTTAAAGTCGAGCAGGTTGGGAACTCTCATTCGATGATCCCTTTTTTCGCTCAGCTCTGCTTTAGCTTTTCTTGCAGCAACCATTAGCCAGGAGACCCCCACTATGTGAACCTTTGCCACCGAAGCATGTTCTGGAACTCACACCATAGACATCCATTGTCCCAGTGCTTTTGAGAATAACCAGCTAAACTTATTTGCAGAAAAGCATTACTACCAGCAGTGGGTTATTAAAGCAGATATAAACCCTTCCTAGCAGAAAGCTCCATTTCTGCAGCACCCTAAATGAGCCCGATCCCACTGTGGGTAAGCCTAGCAGTTTTTAACTTGAACTAATTCAATTAATTTTAAAGTGGACCAACACCCAGCACGATCGACCTGGGAATCTTTAAGATTCCTGGGACGATCAATTCCCTTCCCCCCTGGGGCATCTGAAATTGGGATGCCCCACTGTGTGAAACCCCCCAGGTCACCCTGTTCACTTACCTTGCTTCCCGGTCCAACGTCACATGCGCGAGCCACGGCGCATCCCTGCTATCCCGAGTGCCCGAGCCAGGCATTTATGAACGGCCGGCGTGGGCACGCTCCCTATTAGAGGGAAGCGGGGGATGCGGCTGTCAGCACGCTCGGAGCCGTTGGCCTTAGACACTGGCTTAGACGGCTTGACGGCTCCGAACACGCTTATTGGAGAATGGGCGTGCATGCGCCGCAGGATCGGGAATAGGCGAATTGCGATTGGTGATCTGGGGGGTTACAGAAAGCGGGGCACCCCCCCGATCAGGGTGCCTGGGGAAAAGGACCAAAAACCAGCATAGTCAAAATCCTGGGTATTGGTTCACTTTAATGGTACCAACACATCTATCATTTGTCTTTCCCTGAGACCTGTGTTATAGTTAAGTGTTGAAACCCGGGTGCAGCGGGTAATGAGGGGCAAAGGGGGGCCTGAGCACAGGTGGCAGTGCAGGGGTGAGCCCTCAGAGAGATCAAGCAGGGGCAGCTGGTGTAAAATAAATAGCGGTATGCAGCCTTATCTATATCCCTTCCTCAGTGGGGGGAGAGGGGGCTAAACTCCCTCTGGAAGCAACCAGTGTACTCACATGAGGGGGCATGGCTGGTTGGCAGGAGAGATTCATGATGGCTATACTGTGTGTGAACATATAGCAGAACCCCCCCCCCCCCCCCCCCCCCGTGTGGAGCATCAGCAGTTCTGGCTGTCTGAGAGGAATCCCCAAGACAGAGGTCCTCCTCCTGAACCTTCCAGGAAATGGAAGCTCAGACCCAACCAGAAACATCAGTGTATGAGCAGCTACTCCTATCTGATCTGAATGTGCACTGACCAGCATCCATACGTCTCAGGTTTTAATAGTATGTTTTGTCTTGTCTGTGTGTACAGTGAGTAGTGTGTGTATGTTTGGTAAAGAGGAACACCACCAGAATTTTCACAATCCCAGGTTTTGTTCCCTTCATGGAGAGAGTTCACGGAGTAAAAATGTATGTACAGTATTTATTTATTGCCAGACTTACCAGCAGCGGGAGGAGGTAAGTTAGCTTTGCTCAGGGTCCCTGCAGACTCTCATTAGCACTAGGTTGGGTTTAAAGTGGACCAACACCCACCGGTGATCGGCCCGGGAATCTATAAGATTCCCGGGCCGATCACCTCCCTCCCCGCGGGACATCCCGATCTCGAAACCCCCCCAAACACCCCAAACTCCTTACCTTAGTTTAGCGTCCGTGAATGGCCGGCGCGGGCACGCGCGCGTCAACAGGGACGCGCGGGAGGCGGCGGTGGAGGAGCCGCTTGTCCGCGGCTTGTCCGTCGCCGCGGACAGAGGTGAGTTCGGGGGGTTCGGGGGGGTTTCACACAGCGGGGCACCCCGATCGGGGGTGCCCCACCGAAGTAGACCAAGACCCAGGATAGTCAAAATCCTGGGTGTTGGTCCACTTTAAGGTGGAGGGTTAAAGTAGACCAAAACATGGGATTTGGACCATTTCTCCAGGGCATCCCTATTTGATATGCCCCTCTGGGCGAAACCCCATAGATCGCTGTATAATCACCTTGCCGGCGATCCAGCAGCATATGTTCCGTCTCTTGTCCAATCAGCGTTCTATGCTGCGTATATTAATGCACAGCATCGAGCTCTGTATGATAACAGAGCCAGGCATAGAGAGTGTTAGGGCGAGCGCTGCACGCCCGTCTCACAGCAAGTCACTTACCTCCAGGGCTGCATGCAGCCGTCATCCATCTTGCAGCACTTCCCTCATGGCTGCATCCAGCTGCCGCCCTTCCCCCCCATGCTTCCTCCTCACATGCTCAGGTGCGCGCACGTCTCCGTCCACTAGAGGGCCAGCGCACTGGATTCCTGAGCTTTAAAGGGCCTGTACAGCACTGATTGGTGCCTGGTCATCCAATCCTGCATCCACTTCTCCTATTTAAAGGGGCACTTCCTTCCTTCTGTGCCGGATCTTGGTCTCTCCATGCTTGTTGAAAGTCAGACATTCTTGGATTGCTCACCCGTGTACCGACCTCTGCCTGTCCCTGACTCTGAACCTTTGCTGCCTGCCCCGACCTCGGCTACTCACCTTTACTGCGAACCTGTGCTGCCAGCCCCCGATCTCTGCCTGTACAGAGCCTTTTGCCTGCCACTTGTGTACCTCGCTGAACCTCGGCTGACTCTGGGACTGGGCCGCTGTTGGGGGGTAGCGACCTGGGGGTCACTTGCCGCACAAGACCAACCTGCTTTGCGGTGGGCTCTGGTGAATACCGTTGGCCCCTTAGACTCCGCTCCCCTGACACGGTAACCGTCATCGGTCCCACGGTTAAAGCGGATCCACACCTGAGTCCGCTTCACCCGGTCCGTGACAGAGAGCAAGCTGCATTCCCAGTTTTCCTCAGGTCTGATGCACACTCCAACACACAACTGTTGAGACTGGACAGGCGCACGTCAGAGTTAGCATGTGGACCGCACATTCTTTATGGGATTGTCACTTCTGTAAGAAAACCAGGCAAATCAGCATGCCCTGAGGATAGGGAATAGGCTAGCTCTGGAGTCTTGTAGAATAGGGTTTTGGTCCACCCAAGTCTGGATCGAATGGACATGCTTTTTGATTTAATCAGCTTTTTGATCAAATATTCTATTAAAAATGCATATAGGTACAGGTTTGTCTGTGGCGCATAAAGTGGACCAAAACCTGGGGTTTTGAGCATTCCAATTTGTGTGAACCAACCCCCCCGATTTGCCAGAAAAATATACATTCCCGTCTTCCCATTGCACATGTGCAAGCTCTCGTCCAATCGGCAATTATGGACGGCATACAAGGTCTGTTCACACCTCTGCGCTTTCTCTGCATTTCTGCGCTGTGTTGCACTGCACATAATTCTAAATAAAGAAATCTTTGTATCAGAGCTCTGGCATCCCCGGTACCTTGGGTGAACTTAATCGGCTAGCCCTAGAGTCTTTTAGACTCCAGACTTTTAAAATCCTTTAGGACGATCTTACCTGTTCCGCCTTGGTTTTCTTTATGATGGGAGAAAAGATGCTGCGGCACGTTGAGGATAAAAAAAGACTTATGGTCCCCTGTTGCAGAGACCTGTCAGGGAAAACCTGTCCCACGACTTTATTCACAGCGTGGTTCCACTTTAAATGTCAAGCTACACAGGCAATCTATTTTTCATGCTGCTGTTTTAAGCCTCTTATAAAAATCACTTGTTTCCACCGTCCATAGATTTTCAGTAGGTTACAATATATGGTTAACCACATTAGGGTTGATTCAGAGCCTTTTTCTCACCTTTTTTTGGCATGAATATTTCCATTCACGTTCATTTTTTCCCCTCGTCTGATTCAGCAAAGCCTTTTTTCTGCGGGAACTTTAGTGTGAAATGTTTTCATTTTTGCGTGATTTTTCGTTTGATAGTAAGACCTCCATAAAAATGATGAGAAAGGGGCTCTGAATCAACCCTATTGTCCTGGTAGTAAAGTGTCAGGGGGTGTTCGCCAATGAGTCTCAGAAATGACTGGACAATGGCGCTGTGTGTTACGGCTACAGGAACATTAGCAGCACTGAGATCGATAGCTGAAACAATCTACTCCGGAGGCTCCTCAATAGGAAGTCATTGTTCAACACTTCTCAGATTAATTGCATAAACCAAAGATTCGTTTCCCTATGTTGTTAGCATATGAATGGCTCGGGACTCCCGACTACCGCCATGCAATGCAGCATGTCCATTATGCACTATAGCTCATGTTAAGTGAGTGCAGAGATGTCAGCCAGGCCCGTTCATTAGTCTGGTTTTTCTGTGGTCCGGCACTTAGCATGGACATTTCCCCCATATAAAAGCTCTCTTTCAAATGAGATCATTGCATGAGCCCGGTGGCAGTGAATGATTAACCCTGCAGTCCTGCTCGGATGCACAACCTGTGGACAGCACTGCTTATTGTACCCTACGGCCTATTGTACCTCTACCCACCTCTGCAGTGGAGGACTGGGGTCAAAAACCAGCACGGGATTTTACCTGCTCCTTGCCAGCCCATGACCATAGATGCTTTAGTTGGGGTCGAGGGGGTAGATAATCTTGCTGAGGCTATGGAACTAGGGCAGAACATGAGCTGGGGTTTGTTGGGGGGGGGGGGCGAGTACAAGGGGCTGGGGGGCACTAGAGATGTAAGTGTTAGAAGCAGCAGTCCAGACATTCTCAAAGCAGTGTGGCTCACTGGGATTCTCCCGGGTCTCCTTATGGCCAGTCAGTCCCTGCACCTCTGCGTCGGCCACATCCCCATTCAGAAAGGCCTGCCGTGGGTATGCACCCCAGATAGAGGTCAGCTGGGAATGCGGGAGACGCAAGGATTCTGGAAGTAGTAAGGATATCAGGCGACTTTGGGTTTTTACGATTCAGGATGCACCAGGGAGTGGAACTCCGGTGGCCCTGTAATCTAAAAGACCTCTGATGTTCCTCTTTAAGGAGTGGAGCTGCATGTCCCAGGGGGCGCCATTCTATAGTTCGCCTCAGGCAGCAGAGAGGCTAGTTTCACTTCACGTCTTGTCTCACCTCAGCATTTCCCACTTACCCCTGCCAGCTTCTTTCCACCTCACCTCTTCCTGCCTACCCCAACTTTTCCTGCATCACCCTTTCCCACTTCTTTCCCATCTCCTCACCATGTCTGCTCACTATGCCTCATCAGATTTTCCTTCCTCACCTCTGCTCACTTCACCTCTACTAACTTCCTCTCTGCCTTACCACTTCTCCTAACTTCGCCTTTTCCTTTCTTACCTCATCTTTTTCTGCCTCACCCCTGCCCATTTGTTTCTACCTCACCCATGCCCATTTGTTTCTGCCTCACCCTTGCTCATGTCACCTCTATCTATCTCCTCTCTGCCTATCTCTTACCAATTCTTCTATCTTCGCCTTTTCCTTCCTTACCTCATCTTTTTCCGCCTCACCCCTGCCCATTTGTTTCTGCCTCACCCCTGCCCATTTGTTTCTGCCTCACCCCTGCCCATTTGTTTCTGCCTCACCCCTGCCCATTTGTTTCTGCCTCACCCCTGCCCATTTGTTTCCGCCTCACCCCTGCTCATGTCACCTCTACCTATCTCCTCCCTGCCTATCTCTTACCACTTCTCCTAACTTCACCTTTTCTCGTCTCACCTCATCTTTTTCCGCCTCACCTCTGCTCATGTCACCTCTACTTATCTCCTCTCTGCCCATCTCTGACCACTTCTCCTCACCTTGTCTCTTCCCTCCTCACCTCTGCTCGCTTCACCTCTACATATCTCCTCTCTGCCTAACTCTTACCACTTCTGCTCACCTTGCCCTTTCCTGCTTTACCCCTGCCAGGCAATAGCAATAATTAGACAGCAAGAGGCAGTCTCCTAAATCTCCTACAGTGTGCTGCAGATGCTGTAACAGGTCCCCAAAGTTTGCCCCTCCTTTTTTTCCATTTTTCCATGACCAAGCCTTAAATAGTGTCGCACAGCCTCCCCTATCCCTTGACCATTGTGGCAGTGTTAATGAACAGAGGAAGGAGCCATGTGACCACATTGGTGCGTGGGCGTAAAGAAATGGAACTGGATGGAGGGGCAAACTTTATAGACCTGCTACAACACGTGCCTGCGCTGGCCATTCACAAATGCCTGGCACAGGCACAGGCACGTGCCCTGTTAGAAGGATAGGGACGCAGCTCGCACATGCTCCATTGGCCCGGAAAAGAAAGTAAGTGTATGAGCAACCTGGGGGGGGGGGGGGGGGGGGTTCACACAGCAGGGCGTCACGATTTTGGTTGCCCGGGGGAAGGGAATCGATTGGTCCAGTAATCTTATAGATTCCTGTGTCGAGCATCGTGGGTGCATGCACAGAGCAGAGGATACAGCTCTGCACACCCTCTGTGTGGCCGATGGCCGTTTGCCAGTGACAGCACTGCATCTAGAGTTAGGGAAGGTGTATTTTTGATATAAAGGGGAGGGAGACAGGGTGATGACTGGACATCCACTTTATAGTATGGGGGCCCCCACCAGACTTTTTGCCCAGGGGCCTCCACCCCAACTTAATTGGTCCCTGCTCATCTGGCAGTACTGGTCTCCACAGTGGAATACAGCGTACTGGCTCATAACCTGTCGCCATAACACACAAGCACCCCGGCACCGCCATCTGGAACCTGTCAGCACGCCACACATCCGGCCTCCGGGCCATGTGCTCTAGGGGGTTGGTAGCTCTGTAGAGAGCCTCTGGCTCAGGCCATGATCAGATTCCTACATAATAAGTGCAGGACCATAGAAAAATCATCCTGATCGAATGGGACAGGTTGACATCTCTGCATTCCCTTTGCACAAACAAAAATCTTTCCGACCTGTAGTGACAGACCCAACTAACGATCGGGTTTATTTATCACAGTGAGAGATCGCTGCGCAATACCTGCCATTGTTGGGATGTTAGTTACAGCCAGCAGTAAGATTTACTATTCTAATGATGTTGCGTTAAATATATATTGCGCTGAAAGAACACACAGCCATTCGCATTAGCTATCGCAAACCCCTTTTAGCATCAGGATTTTAATGTTAGATTTAGTGCGGCCATTAAACTTTCTATGATTTGCAATTATAATCGGGTAGCGCCGAGCCGTGGAACAACATGCCACCATTACTCCTTATTTATATTGTGCGTTGCAAATGAGGCGATTGTCAACAAGCGAGCTGCTGGAAGGCTGTGGGGAAAGTCTCCCTCAGCTTTGTCACATCCTTTAATTTACCTCCACACCATGCTGCTGTGAACAAAACCCAGGATTTTGACCATCCAGGCTTTTATTCCCTTCCCCATAAGGGAATTTCACCCATCCCTCGGGGGCATTCACAGAGGCATCCCAATGTGAAACCCCTGGTTGGCCCTTACTCTTAATTTAAACAGTTGATCCTATAGCGTTTGCTAATGTACAGCAGTGAATGATCATTTCTCCATTCCCACTGAGATGTGTTTGGAGCGGGTGTACACAGGGGATTCCAGAGGAAGCATTCGCCATGGGCTTGCCGATTCCAGGTAACAGTGGAACTGGAGTGGTTCACACACAGGGGCATCCCATCCTGGATGTCTTTGCGGAGAATTCTCACCCGCTGCAGTGGGTAGGTAATTTACTTACTGGCTAGTGGCGGCTGCACACAGCAGAGGGAAGCAGCCAGTGGGAAACTTCTGTTCAGAACTCTTTATCGGGCAAAATAAAGCACAGTGGTGAGTTCTGATTGGACAAGAGCTTGACCATGTGTCGTGGGAGCATGGATCAAGGTGAGTAAACAGCTGATCAAATTGGGATGCCTCTATAATGCAGACCGAAACCCGGATAAGTGGAAAAACCTGGGTTTTGCTACACTTTTAGGCTCTGTTCATACCTCTCCATTGCTTTAAAGTGAACCAACACCCAGGATTTTCACTATCCTGGGTTTTGGTCCACTTCTTCACGCTGTGTGAAACCCCCCAGAATGCCCCAAAAAACTCACCTCACCCTGCTCCTACGCAAGCGCTCCTACGCAAGCGCTTAGAGGCGCTGTGGTATGGATGGACAAGCGACGGACAACCACAGTGGCTCTGAGCGCGCTGGGGGCTGCCGCTCGCGCTTCCTTCCAAACGAGCGGCCGGCGCATGCGCTGTTGGAACGGGGAGAAGGTAAGGTTTGTGGGCGTCCTGGGGGGTTTCACCCCGCGGGGCATCCGAAATCGGGTGGGAGGGAGCTGATCGGCCCGGGAATCTTATAGATTCCCGGGCCGATCAGCCATGGATGTTAGTCCACTTTAAGAGCAAGCTTTTTGTAAATATGCCAGAGCATTGTATAAAAGCAAACACTGCGCTTTTGATGCGTTAGAATACATTTTTGGATAAGTAAATGGTAAAGTCTATGGCAACACAATGCAGGTACACTGCGTGATATGTGTGTTGCGTTTGCATTGCCATAGACCTCTATTGACCTGCGCTGTTACAACATTGCAAAGAAAATGGTGTCTGCATCGATTTTGATACATTGTGTAACGCAGTGCAGATGTGAGAACTATTCCATCTAGAAAAATGTACAGTGTTTCCTCTGCGTTGTAACTGCATAGCAATGCAGTGCAACAATGCAGAGAAAGCGCCGAGGTGGGAACAGAGCCTTAAAGTGGACCGAAACCCAGGATTTTGACTATCCTGGGTTTTGGTCCACTTCGGTGGGGCACCCCGATCGGGGGTGCCCCGCTGTCTGAAAAAAAACCCCCCTGAAAGCCCAGAAACTGCCACGTGACCGCTCCAGCCAATCACAGCGCTCAGAGCCGCTGTGGTATGCGCGTCCAAGGCCGCTTGGACGTGCATAGCAGCTCAGCGGCTCTGAGCGCTGGAGGCCGCGTCTCGCGCTTTCCTCTAACAGGGAGCGCGCCTGCGCCGGCCATTCACAAACGGCCGGCGCGGGTGCGCACCCTGCTAGAGGGAAGCGCGAGACGAGGCCGCGGCTCGCGCATGCGCCGATGGAACGGGGTTGAGGTAAGGTTTGTGGGCGTCCTGGTGAGTTCCTCCCCGCGGGACATCCCGATTTCGGATGCCCCGCGGGGAGGGATCTGATCGGTCCGGTAATCTTATAGATTCCCGGGCCGATCCCCCCTGGGTTTCAAGCCACTTTAAAGTAACTGTCTACTCAAGTAAAAGAACAAAAGGGATACTCACCTTTTTGTCCCCTGCAGCTGGTCCAGGTCTTGACACTCCCCCTCCATTGCAGTGAATGAAAAAGGATGCAGCAGCATCACTGTGACTGATGGCAGAGGTGACTGCTTGTTACGGAGGTTTAGGTTGGGACAGCGCAAGTATTGATTTCAATCAGACCAATTATCTGCAGGGGAAAAATGTAAGTATCCCTTTTTTTTTTTTTTTTTTTTTTTTTATTTGGCTGGACATTGTGTGTTAAATTCAGTTATTACTAAATGCTTCAAATAAAACCTACAGGGACAGGCTGTCATTGCTGTGCAGGTCCCCTTTAACTGAGCCATTCTTAATCAGGATGATATACTGTGAATATACTCTTGAATAATCACCCCCATACCTGAGCTTTAGATCTGCACAACAAAGCATGGCATTCGATTCTCCTTCCACTTGCTGCCTTTATATTATATTGGAACGGGTAGAGACATTTCTTTTCTCTATTTTTATCAGCAAAGAACAAACCAGCTGAAACATCAATACAACTTTATTGCTTATGTCAGCTGCTCCGGGCGGATGGGCCTTCTATGGAGCTATTTCTGAAACCGCCCAGAATTGTTGGCTCTGTAGATGACATCTTTTAGTGTGCCATTATCCAACAACAGCAATGGAAATGACAGTAGGTAGGATTTGTCAAGTACTTACCATTAGGCAACCCTAGGCCTATCCCCAGGGCTGCCAACTGCAGGGGGCGCTGCAGAGGTTGCTGCTATATACTACTTATCTAAGCCGACTTTAAAGTGGACTAACACCCAGGGGTGATCGGCCCGGGAATCTATAAGATTCCCGGGCCGATCACCTCCCTCACCGCGGGACATCCGAGATCGGGATGTCCCGCGGGGTGAAACCCCCCCAAAACCCCCAAAAAACCTTACCTTATGCTGCCGCCGCCTCCCGCGCGCCCCTCTAGACGCGCGTGCGCCCGCGCCGGGCGTTTGTGAATGGCCAGCGCGGGCGCGCGCCCTGTAAGAGTGACGTGCGGGAGGCGGCGGCGGACGCGCTGTCTTGGACGTCGCTGTCACCCGCTTGGACGTCGGCAGGGATTGGACGGCGCGGTCACGTGGGAGCGTGGTGAGGTGAGTTTTTGGGGCTTTCTGGGGGGTTTCACACAGCTCCCCCCCCCCCCCCCCGATGTGGACCAAAGCCCAGGATAGTCAAAATTTGGGGGTCCCAATTTTACATTTTTCCCAGGACCACATTTTGTCTAAAATCATCCCTGTCCACACATATGCTACATATTCAAAATGTTGAGGGCTACAGCTTGTCCCAGGGAGAGTGTAGGTCCCCTGTGATCCTAACATATGCTAGCCCTGCAGTAAGACCATACTGACCATTCATAGGCAAACATCAGCAGATTACCTCCAGTCTGATCTTACTCAGCAGTCTTTGACCCCCTTACCCAGGATGCAAAACTGGGATGCCCATCAGCTGGAGGTATCCAAAAAAAGGAGGTGAAAACCTACTGTGTCCACACCCCACCCCATTCAACCCCCTCCCCCCCCGACACAAGAAGTAGTCCCACATCCCAATGCATGGTGTGGTACAGCTTTAACCTGCACACAAGTGTGTATTATTATATTATTATAGTTCATCCACCTTTGCCAGTAAAAGATAAGCAGTCATAATTTGTGCATATTGCGACAATGGTCTTGATTCATTAAACAATATTGTATGCCGCCGCACGCCTGCCAAGTGTAGAGGGGGAATGTTCGCCGCCTCTGCGGCCAGCCTACAGCACTGCAGGTTGACGGTTTTTCTCGGGGGGGCCCCTGCTGGTGAGTAATACACTTATAAGTTTGTTTCTTCTTATTCTTTATACTCTTTCTGCCAGCCTTGACAGCGCAACCGTTGTGACGTCATTGTGACGTCACCCGACCTGTCATTGGCTAGGTGCCTGTATATATTGGTTTTCTGTTATATACCACTTGTTGTTTGTTATCCCTGATGAAGGGGGCTCGCTGTAACCCCCGAAACGTTGGATTATGGATTATTTGTTCCTGTTTGTACAATTGTACGAATACAGTTCTACTCATCTTCCCACATATATGGAGTGCTGGTTTTCTTTGCTACCTGTTGATTCATTAAACCTCCCTTAAAGGGGGTCAATCACCAGGATTTTGCCCCTGGGGCATCCAGAACTGGAATGCCCTGCTTTGTGAAACTCCCCAGATTAGCCCGGGTATACACAGGATTTTATGAATCAGATGGGACAGAAAAGCATCAAATACACACTGATACTGGAGCAAATTAGGAATGAGCCTGTCGAAGTGGGGCTATGTCCTATGGACCGCATGGCAGGACATGGAGAGGTGTTGGTGAGGGGTGTGTTGTGGGACTTTTTGATCAAATGTTGCTTGATGTTTTATATCTGCGCTAATATGCCAGTCTCATTGTAACATGCATCCACCATGTGATATGCATATATATATTCTTAAAATGTACCTGTCCTGGGTTTCGTTCTGTTCCCCAGGGGCATCCCGGGGGCATAGGATGCCTCGCTGTGTGAAACCCCCCAGTTCACCTCTAACAGCTTACCTTTCCCCAGAGCGCTGGCTCTTGTACAATCAAAAAGTATTTACAAATTCCGCACCACAATATGAAGTTAAATTTAAATGTAATACCTGTGGCCCTGCAGTGATGGGAGACTATCTCAATCCTAAATTGGAATCCTAATATTGTAATGGTGAATCCAGCAATTCACCCAGAATAGCTCCAAACCACCGCACCCCCTCCACGGTAATCAATACATCAACTAAGAGGCCGATTCATTAATAGCGGCAGGTAGCGACAGTTGAGCGACTGTAGCGGTATTTTCACAGCGCCCGCTAGTAGTCGCTGTGCTTGGCCGTTGTTCGGTTGTTGATAGCGACTGAGTCGGTGTGCAGTAATGTTGAATACGGGGTGACGAGTCGCTATTTGACAGGTTCTGCGCTGTATGGGTGCGCATGATAGCGACTGGTCAGAGCGACCGGCTCCCACCGTATTCATCAAAAAATCACGCTCAAAAAAATTCAAGCGCTGTGAAATGCATGTTTAAACCCCAGAGCGCTGGCGGCGATGTGTTAAAAGTAGTTTTTTAACCCCCAAACCACCATATTTTTGGAAACCAAAAAAAAAAAATTTTTTAAAGAATTTAGTAATATGAATACATTAATATCAGACCTGTAATATCAATTCTGTACCATTTTTTTTTTTTACCTTAAAAAATGATCTAACATGGCAGAAGTGGTCACAGAATTTTTCACATAAAAAAAAAAAAAAAATTAATAACAATTAATTATGAATATTTAAAGATTGTTCCATTGAAATGCATTGGAGAGCGAGAGGTCATACCTGTCGCTGTTCAAGGTCGGACGCTGGCGCTGTGGGCTGAGGCTGGAATAATGATGAATGAGTCGCTATATGGCGCTATCTCAGTCGCTAAGCAGGATTGGCTTGATAAATGTGTGATTGTGGTGGGGAGCCGGCGTTCTCGTGGCGGTGCCCGTCATTACCGGTCGCTTACCAGTCGCTACCTGTCGCTATTCCTTCATAAATAAGGGCCTAAGTATATATCTAAGTATGTCTAAGTATATGTCTTGTACAATCAGAGCCATTTCCTGGCCTGTCATTCAGCAAATGGCTTTGGTGTTCTGCAATGGGGAGCGCAAGTGGGTGCATCCCCATAAGCACGCGCACTCCCGTCCAAGTCTATCTGATTGGCTGGGGCGGGAGCGTGCGCAGAGCCCAAAGATGCCGGGGATACGGCTGCTCTCTCTCCCTGTTGCAAAACATCAGAGCTGTTTGCCGAATGACATAGGCATGACAAACGGCTCTGACTAGACGAGAACCCGTGCATGCACCAATGGACCAGGGAAAGGTAAGCTATTACTGGCAAGCCAGGGGGTTTCACACAGTGGCCAGCTCTGGAATCCTTTGGAGTTTTGTTCCGCCTTGGGTATGCGTTTACATTGTGCACTATATATATATATATATATATATATATATATATATTTATATATACCGGTATATATATATATATATATATATATATATATATTTATATATACCGGTATATATATATATATATATATATATATATATATATTGATTCATACCAGTAAATAGACTGGTGTGTATATATATTTGTATGATATGAATCTTTCTATTGATAGATTTGCTAGATATGTATTAGGTGATTTTTCGGATTAGTATTTATAGTGATCCAGATCATAGGTAGGGTTTATATTTGAAGGTTGTCAGATTTTTTGGTTGGCGAGTGCCATGCATTGTATATACACACTGCCTGGCCCACCTTTAGCTTTGATTCCGGCATGCATTGGCTGTGGCATGGCTTCCATAAGCTCCCAGCATTTAGCTCCATCCAGAGTTACATTTGTTTTTAGTTCACCAACACATCCCAAACATTTTCAGTGGGGTTCAGATCTGGACTCTGTGGTGGCCAATCCATGTGCGACAACCACTCTAACCTGAGCCTGAGGAATCATGGAATTGTCATCTTGGGATATATCCAATGTGCCATCAGGGAAGAGAAAAAACATTTGATGGAATAAACTGGTCGCTCAGTATAATCAGGTAGTCAGCTGACCTAATTCTTTAAGCACATAACATTGCAAAAGCTAGACCTGACCACCTGCAGCAACCCCAGATCATAGCACAGTGCCCCCTACAGGCAGGGGCAGACTGGCCAAAGGGAGACCCAGGAGAAATCCTGGTGGGCCGCACTGCTTTATGGCAGTTGGGATGCTGCTTCTTACACTCTCAATCAATGCCTGTCTCTCTAGCCCAGTGGTCCCCAACCCCCGGGCCGCGGACCGCTACCGGTCTGTGGCTCAAATGGTACCGGGCCCTGAGGCTATCGCGCCCCGCGCTCCAAACCCCCGGCCCTATTTAACCCGCGGACCGCGGACGCTAGGATTCCGGAAACCCATGGCCAGGAGGGTGGGTGCAGAGATGGGTGTTGGGGGATATCGGGGCCGGAGACGGGGAAGGAAGGCAGTGGGCGGGGCCAGAGAGCGTGAGGGAAGGCAGCAGGCGGGGCCGTCGGACGGAATGGAAGGCAGCGGGCGGGGCCGGAGACTGAGGGAAGGCAGGGGGCGGGGCCGGAAACCGTGAGGGAAAGCAGTGGGCGGGGTCGGACGGACAGGAGGAAAGGCGGCATGTGCGACGGGTAGGAAAGACAGGTGGGTGATTTATGGAGGAGCGGCCGGCTCAGCTGTTTGCTTCGATGGCAGGAGGCTGAGCGGCGCTCAGTTAAAAGAAGTTCTGCGGTGCACTTTCCAATATCCTCCGGGCTGCAACAAGCAGGACTATGCATTAGTTTCGCCCTGCATAGTTCTGTTTGCAGCTGCCCAGCGGAAATAAAACAGTGCATGAAGTAGGACGTTTATAATTGTGCATTGCTCAGCCTCCTGGGATAGTTGCAGATGGCTGAGCGTGCCTTTCATCTCCAGCCAGCTTTTCCCTGGGGCATCCTGAATCGGGATGCCCCCACTGTGTGAAACCCCCCCCCACCCGGGCACCTGTAAAAACTCACCTTTCCCTGCTTCAACTCTCTTTTCCCAGCTCTGTCCCAACCCATGTCTCTTTTCCCAGCTCTGTCCCATCCCATCTCTCTTTTCCCAGCTCTGTCCCATCCCATCTCTCTTTTCCCAGCTCTGTCCCAACCCATCTCTCTATTCCCAGCTCTGTCCCATCCCATCTCTCTTTTCCCAGCTCTGTCCCAACCCATCTCTCTATTCCCAGCTCTGTCCCATCCCATCTCTCTTCTCCCAGCTCTGTCCCATCCCATCTCTCTTTTCCCAGCTCTGTCCCATCCCATCTCTCTTTTCCCAGCTGTGTCCCATCCCATCTTTCTTTTCCAAGCTCTGTCCCATCCCATCTCTCTATTCCCAGCTCTGTCCCATCCCATCTCTCTTTTCCCAGCTCTGTCCCATCCCATCTCTCTTCTCCCAGCTCTGTCCCATCCCATCTCTCTTTTCCCAGCTCTGTCCCATCCCATCTCTCTATTCCCAGCTCTGTCCCATCCCATCTCTCTATTCCCAGCTCTGTCCCATCCCATCTCTCTATTCCCAGCTCTGTCCCATCCCATCTCTCTTTTCCCAGCTGTGTCCCATCCCATCTTTCTTTTCCAAGCTCTGTCCAATCCCATCTCTCTTTTCCTAGCTCTGTCCCATCCCATCTCTCTATTCCCAGCTCTGTCCCATCCCATCTCTCTATTCCCAGCTCTGTCCCATCTCATCTCTCTTTTCCCAGCTGTGTCCCATCCCATCTTTCTTTTCCAAGCTCTGTCCCATCCCATCTCTCTATTCCCAGCTCTGTCCCATTCCATCTCTCTATTCCCAGCTCTGTCCCATCCCATCTCTCTTTTCCCAGCTGTGTCCCATCCCATCTTTCTTTTCCAAGCTCTGTCCCATCCCATCTCTCTATTCCCAGCTCTGTCCCATCCCACCTCTCTATTCCCAGCTCTGTCCCATCCCATCTCTTGCTTTTCCCAGCTCTGCCCTATCCCACCTCTCTATTCCCAGCTCTGTCCCATCCCATCTCTCTTCTCCCAGCTCTGTCTCATCCCATCTCTCTTCTCCCAGCTCTGTCCCATCCCATCTCTCTATTCCAAGCTCTGTCCCATCCCATCTCTCTTCTCCCAGCTCTGTCTCATCCCATCTCTCTTCTCCCAGCTCTGTCCCATCCCATCTCTCTATTCCCAGCTCTGTCCCATCCCATCTCTCTTCTCCCAGCTCTGTCTCATCCCATCTCTCTTCTCCCAGCTCTGTCCCATCCCATCTCTCTATTCCCAGCTCTGTCCCATCCCATCTCTCTTCTCCCAGCTCTGTCTCATCCCATCTCTCTTCTCCCAGCTCTGTCCCATCCCACCTCTCTATTCCCAGCTCTGTCCCATCCCATCTCTCTTCTCCCAGCTCGGTCTCATCCCATCTCTCTTCTCCCAGCTCTGTCCCATCCCATCTTTCTATTCCCAGCTCTGTCCCATCCCATCTCTCTTTTCCCAGCTCTGTCCCATCCCATCTCTCTTCTCCCAGCTCTGTCTCATCCCATCTCTCTTCTCCCAGCTCTGTCCCATCCCATCTTTCTATTCCCAGCTCTGTCCCATCCCATCTTTCTATTCCCAGCTCTGTCCCATCCCACCTCTCTATTCCCAGCTCTGTCCCATCCCATCTCTCTTCTCCCAGCTCTGTCTCATCCCATCTCTCTTCTCCCAGCTCTGTCCCATCCCATCTTTCTATTCCCAGCTCTGTCCCATCCCATCTTTCTATTCCCAGCTCTGTCCCATCCCACCTCTCTATTTCCAGCTCTGTCCCATCCCATCTCTCGCTTTTCCCAGCTCTGTCCCATCCCATCTCTCTATTCCCAGCTCTGTCCCATCCCATCTCTCTTCTCCCAGCTCTGTCTCATCCCATCTCTCTTCTCCCAGCTCTGTCCCATCCCACCTCTCTATTCCCAGCTCTGTCCCATCCCATCTCTCTTCTCCCAGCTCGGTCTCATCCCATCTCTCTTCTCCCAGCTCTGTCCCATCCCATCTTTCTATTCCCAGCTCTGTCCCATCCCATCTCTCTTTTCCCAGCTCTGTCCCATCCCATCTCTCTTCTCCCAGCTCTGTCTCATCCCATCTCTCTTCTCCCAGCTCTGTCCCATCCCATCTTTCTATTCCCAGCTCTGTCCCATCCCATCTTTCTATTCCCAGCTCTGTCCCATCCCACCTCTCTATTCCCAGCTCTGTCCCATCCCATCTCTCGCTTTTCCCAGCTCTGTCCCATCCCACCTCTCTATTCCCAGCTCTGTCCCATCCCATCTCTCTTCTCCCAGCTCTGTCTCATCCCATCTCTCTTCTCCCAGCTCTGTCCCATCCCATCTCTCTATTCCCAGCTCTGTCCCATCCCATCTCTCTTCTCCCAGCTCTGTCTCATCCCATCTCTCTTCTCCCAGCTCAGTCCCATCCCACCTCTCTATTCCCAGCTCTGTCCCATCCCATCTCTCTTCTCCCAGCTCTGTCTCATCCCATCTCTCTTCTCCCAGCTCTGTCCCATCCCATCTTTCTATTCCCAGCTCTGTCCCATCCCATCTCTCTTTTCGAAGCTCTGTCCCATCCCATCTCTCTTCTCCCAGCTCTGTCTCATCCCATCTCTCTTCTCCCAGCTCTGTCCCATCCCATCTTTCTATTCCCAGCTCTGTCCCATCCCATCTTTCTATTCCCAGCTCTGTCCCATCCCACCTCTCTATTCCCAGCTCTGTCCCATCCCATCTCTCGCTTTTCCCAGCTCTGTCCCATCCCACCTCTCTATTCCCAGCTCTGTCCCATCCCATCTCTCTTCTCCCAGCTCTGTCTCATCCCATCTCTCTTCTCCCAGCTCTGTCCCATCCCATCTCTCTATTCCCAGCTCTGTCCCATCCCATCTCTCTTTTCCCAGCTCTGTCCCAACCCATCTCTCTATTCCCAGCTCTGTCCCATCCCATCTCTCTTTTCCCAGCTCTGTCTCATCCCATCTCTCTTCTCCCAGCTCTGTCCCATCCCATCTCTCTTTTCCCAGCTCTGTCCTATCCCATCCCATCTCTTTTTCCAGCTCTGTCCCATACTTATTTTTTTCAGTAACTGTATTTTATTTCGAAGGCATGTTTAAATACGTTAACATTAAAATGATTGAATCAAAACAATATTAACAATCAATGCCGCTGCTCCACCCCCAGCCACACCCCCAGTCAGCCCCTCCCCCCCAGTGCCCCACCGGGCCGCTGTAAAATTACCAACACCTGAACCGGTCCACGGTGAAAAAAAGGTTGGGGACCACTGCTCTAGCCTCCCCCCTAGCACCCCTCAAACTGATCTCACTCTACCCTCTGAGCCCAGAAACCCAGCCCATTTTCTGCCTGTAATGCTTTAGCCTCACATGGCTGACCCACCCACATTATCTGCCTCTACAATATTAAAGCTTCAATAACTTAGGAGTGGCCATATCTATTCCTGCTCCCTGCAATGCTATAGTCTCAGCCTTGGAGGGAACTCAGACTTGGGCTCAGTGGGGATGCCGACGGCTGGTCATGTGCTGACGGGGACGGTAAAATTAAATTTTCCTTAATGAATCCACACCCTCTGGCAGTTTTGAGATCGCCAATTGCCTTATTTCAAGGCTGCCATATGACATGTGGCAGACACAGCTACCGGTAAAGGTGAGTTTACTGGCAACCCCAGGTTTCGCATAGTGGGGCATCGGGGTGCCCCGGGTGCAGGCTAGCGGCCGGCCCTGAAGTATTTTAGACAGGATGTGTCATCCCACATGGTTGTTTAACAAATGAAAAACTACTGAATCAGCTCGGTTAAAGGAGCAGTATCGCGAAATTTGCATTAAAAAAGCTAAATAATTAAATAGCCACACAATAGCTTCTAACATGTGTATAAATAATCTGGCGATAGAAAAAGGAAAAAAATATATGCCTCTCTTTTAAATTGTATAATGAAAATGGCTCAGTCCATTTGCTGAATAGGGGGATCTGCTGGGTTGTATTTAGTGAACTGCTTCATTTAGCCCACTGGTCTCCTAGCAACACTTTACCTCAGAGGCTGACACTGGAATCAGTGGTAACGGCTGTGTGTGTGTGAGGTGCTGCTTTTGTTATGAGACCAGATGACTCAAATGTGTAAAATCTGTATAAAATAAACTAAACTGACTGAAAATAACTGAAATTCTTCTTTGAATAACTGTGCAGGAAAATCTAAAGGTATTAAAGTGGAACAAAACCCTGAGTGGCCGACCTTGAAGTCTATAAGACCCGGCCATTGACCTTGCCCCTTGGGCATTCTAAATCAGGATGTCCCACTGTGTGAAACGACCCCTGGATAACCACAGATCCCCCCATTTTTCTGGCGCGCTCACGCAGATAGTCATTTAGACAGGCCGGGCGGCCAGGAAGGTTACTGCTCAGGCTCCCCATCTGCGTGCAAACAGAGCTGATTGGATGAGAGCCCGCGCATGCGCTGTGGGACAGGGAAAGGTACGTTTTCACAGGCGAACTTGGGGATTTCACATATCAGGGCATCCCAAGTCAGGATGCCCCTAGGGGCACAAAACAAAACTCCAAATAGTGAAAATCCTGGGTTGGGCTTTGCTCAAAACACACAAAGCTGAAAGAAAGATCATATGGAAAAATGAAAAAAAATAGGAATATGAAAGAGAAAATGGTGAACTGAAAGATTCTGAAGCAGAGCCAACATGAAGGGAAAACTGTCAAAATCAGCTAAATGACTTCTAGAGCTTTTCTCTCTGTTTTAGATATATAAGTTCTGGCCAGGCAATGTTGCAATGTTGTTATCTTATGCTGGACGGCTGCCAGCACTGAACAGCTGAGACTTTAATACATTGTTTCACCCCTCTCCTCAGCATGGAACAGGCCAGAGTGTCGGGTCCCGACACTCAGAAGACATAAACATGAGCTATTAGTCTCCAGCTGCACAACACACACATCATTTTTTTCTACATTTGTAATTCTTACTCCAACACTTACCTACATTCAAAGTACCATTTAAATATAAGTCACCAAGAAAAATTTGCGATGCTGCTCCTTTAAGTAATCACCCATGCCGTAATCATACAATAGTGACTTCTTCTTTTTTGGCTACTACATATTTTGTATTTGTCCCCCTGCACAACCCCCCCCCCCCTAATGAAGAATTGTGGGGTGATTTCTTTCTTTTCTATCTACTTATATGGTGCTCCCCATTGTGTCTTTAGTCAGTCCAAGTATTGCTCCAAATCCCAAATTAGGAATGCGGTCCCAACCCTTGTGAACTTGCAATATAAAGGTAAAACTATGAGGCTATATATTCCTATATTCTATTGATAGATTTGCTAGATATGTATTAGGTGATTTTTCGGATTAGTATTTATAGTGATCCAGATCATAGGTAGGGTTTATATTTGAAGGTTGTCAGATTTTTTGGTTGGTGAGTGTCATGCATTGTATATACACACTGCCTGGCCCACCTTTAGCTTTGATTCCTTGCAATATAAAGGTAAAACTATAGGGCTATATATTCCTATATTCCATGAGCCACTCTTATGCACACACTGCTAAGAAACATAAATGAAAATACAGCCGCACAAATTGGTGGAGAGCCAGGGCATGTGCCATAGGATCACCTATCAGGTAAGAGACAACAGGGCAATCGATTGAGTGAGGCAAAGAAAGTGCAGTAAGAAAAGTAAGTGCAAGGAGAAAGAGATAGAGAGGCCAAGGTAAGCCTATTTACTTATGTGGTGCTCCCCGTTGTGTCTTTAGTCAGTCCAAGTAAATTAGGAATAAGGCCCAAACCCTTGCCAACTTGCAATCTAAAGGTAAAACTGTAGGTCTATATATTCCGATATTCCATGAGCAGGGCAGCTTGCCCCCCCCCCCCCCGGGAATTATCTATATTGGGCATTGAGGGATAATATATGGCTGGGACATAGCAGAGAATAAGATAGATGGATGGGGCAGAGCTTGGAATATGAGTGGTCAATGAGGGCAGAGCTGGGAATAAGAGGGGTGGATAGGGCCAGAGCTGGGAATAAGAGGGGTGAATGGGGAGCGGAGCTGGGAATAAGATGGATGAATGGGGGCACAGCTAGAAATAATAAGGATGAATGGGGGCACAGCTAGAAATAATAAGGATGGATGGGGGCAGAGCTGGAAATAAGAGAGTTGAATGGGTGGCAGAGCTAGGAATGAGGGCGATGGATGGGGGCAGAGCTGGAAATAAGAGAGTTGAATGGGTGGCAGAGCTAGCAATAAGAGATTAGAATGGAAGAATGGGGGCAGTGCTGGGAATTAGGGGGGTGAATGAGGGCAGGGCTGGGTACAAAGAGGATGAATGAGGGCAGAGCTGGGAATAAGGGGATGGATGAGGGCAGTGCTAGAATTGAGGGGGATGGATGGGGCAATGGGGAGTGGATAGGGGCAGAGCTGGGAAAATGGGGGGGTGGAATGGGGCAGAGCTGGGGAAATGAAGGGATTGATCGAGCAGAGCTTGGTTGCATCTAAAATATGCTAGGGATGGCTATTCCACTTTTGGGATGCCCTGTCTTGTGAAACCACTGTATTTGCCAATATAACAGCCTCTCTGCCAATCAGCACAGCTATATATTTATCTTTCTAAGCAGCTGCACAAATTGGCGGAGAGCCAGTGCATTTACCATTTGATCACCTGTCAGGTAAGGAACAACAGGGCAATTGATTGAGTGAGGCAAATAAAGTGCAGTAAGGAAAGTCAGTGCAATGAGAGAAAGCTAGAGAGGCTAAGGTAAGCCAGGATAGGGAGAAGAACAAGAGAGAGAACAGGGAGAAAGAGAGGAGCGCATGGGGATAAGAAAAGTTAATGCATATAGATACAGAAAGAGAGGGAAAGACAGAGAGAGTATGTAACCAGATGGAGAAAAAAAAAGACAGAAACAGAGAGGGGAAAGGGAAAAAGAAAAAACAGACAAATAAATAAGTGTAGAAAGAACGGTAGAAAAAGAGAGCAAGATGAAAGATAGACAAAGCTTACCAGGAAACACAAATGGGGTCACATAGCAGAGCCAGAGAGAGTTGCATCCATGCAGGCATTCAATGGGTGTCAGCAGTCATTCCAGCAAACTTCTGACAGAACGGGGTTGTGGAGAGGGTGGTAGGAGTGCACCGTGTTACCCACAGTGGAGGCAGAGGGGGGGGGGCAGTGGGCGGAAGACTTGCACGTTGGGGAGCAGTGGGGTGGGCACTCAGAAAGAAACTCAGAGGTCAGGTCACGGCGGGGCTGATCCCTGTTCAGCACATGTAAGACGTGTCTCCCCCAGCTCCGGGCCCCCCCTTGCATGCCCCAATGTAATGCACTGCCTGTCAACAAGGCTGTATAGAGCGTCGGACAGCTCAACGTCACCAGCAGGGACCTGAAGGGTGAACCGCGATGCAGCTGCGGCATCACCTTTGCGATCTGGACAACTGAGGTTGTCAGTCCGCATTTGGACTGAGGCCCACAAGTTGACTACCCCTGCTATAGGGTTTAATTTTCTATTAAAGTGGACCAACACCCAGGATTTTGACTATCCTGGGTTTTGGTCCACTTCGGTGGGGCACCCCGATCATTGTGTGAAACCCCCCGAAAACTCACCTCCCCCCCGCTCCCACGTGACCGCTGCAGCCAAACCCCGCCGGCGGACAAGCGAGAGGCAGCGCCGGACAAGCAGTGCGCGTCCGCCGCCGCCTCCCGTGCATCCCTCTTACAGGGAGCGCACCCTGCTAGAGGGACGCGCGGGAGGCGGCGGCGGCGGACGCGCATGCGCCGCTGGAACGTGGAAAAGGTAGGATTGTGGGCTTCCTGCGGGGTTTCACACAGCAGGGCATCCCGATTTCGGATGCCCCGCAGGGAGGGATCTGATCGACCCGGGAATCTTATAGATTCCCGGGCCGATCCCCCCTGGGTGTTGGTCCACTTTAAAAAGTGTGAATTGTATCTTTTGTATAGTAAGTAATAAAGCAAACTGTTGAATATGTAACTCTTCCTAGTGCACCATGAAAGCTTTATTCCTGCAGCCCTTTATCTGTGTAAATAACTAGTACCAGAGGAGCTTTGTATAGCCCAGCTTGTTTGGATTGACTTGGATTTACCACTCCCAGGAGGGAGATTACAGTAGATGCCGGTAAATTGGGGAGGGAGTCTATTCCTGTTCATTAGAAGAGATCTCAGCCATGGCTGGCAATTAAAATGTCACACCATTCATGTGAGTTATTTTGGAAGTCAGCAGTTAATTTGCCTAAATGTTTTAAAAATGGATTCCGAAGTGGAGTTTTATTCCTCTGCTCATTAATGTTATATACCCTCTTTTCTTAACAGTCCCCAAACCACTAAATGTATGTGTTGAGTTTGGTGACTCTGCATTATATGTGTCATTTATCTTGATAATAGAGTCACCATAGAAATCAGGCGATGACTCTATGGATTTAGTCTGTGGAAGGTTATAGCGGTTTCATCACCAACCTGGAAAACACGTTTTCTTTTCTAGTGCTGCTTTTTATTTAGACCTAATACACAAGGGGTTACATATTATACACTAGAGCTGGAGTCACTGTTCATTTCTCTGCTTCTTTATGAGCTGTAACAAAGCAGATGCCATTTTCTAGATGTAGCAGGTTTTTGCGTAAAGCTGACCTAAACCCTGTAAAAACCCCAAGTCCTAAATACGTAAGGACACTGGGAAAACAGACTTGCTGGGGTTCTGTGTGTGTGTGTGGGGGGGGGGGGGCATTATTAACCTCTCAAGGTAGGCTGGCGGTTAAAGGGTTAATCACATGCCCCTCAAGTCACTCACAAATTCAGTAACATGACACTACCTAATAATAAATAGTAACAAGCATATTAGCATAATAAAATACAGTGAAACTGCATATAGCAGTAATAATAGACTGCAATGTGGGATGGGAAACACAGCATGAACGAATGGAGCATGGTGGACAGGTTCTATCACATATCTGAGCTGCTGTACAGCTATGTGAAGCAACAAATATACTATAACCAGTGGGGAAAGTGTGAGACTGTAGAGGCTTCAGCAAGCATTGGGTGGCAACTTCAGGTAAGCCTGCTTCCAATTTATCTATTGCATTGTATGTCCCAAATGGGGCTCTCAGAGATTAGAGTTAGGACTGCACCCCACAGAGGTGCAGATGTGTGTGACCGAGTCCCACAGGGTTGAGTGCTGTGGCTCCTTTAAAGACTTTTGTATCCTAATTGCCCTGCTAACGTGCACCTCCCAGGTTAGTTATAAAATGTTCTGAGCGGCTGCCACCCCTCCTTAGTTTCTTTTGAATTTGTGCAAGCACATGGGGTGTGGGATCTAGGCTGTATTGCAAGGTCTCCGACCCCTTGGGCTGCACACAAGGTTTTAGGGCAACCTCAGGTAAGCCTGCTCTCAATTTATCTATTGCATTGTATGTCCCAAATGGGGCTCTCAGAGATTAGAGTTAGGACTGCACCTCACAGAGGCACCTTGGCGCTTGGTTGTGCAGCTTAAGCATACTTCTGCAGATGTGTGTGACCGAGCCTATGTTTTTAACCAGATTTAGAGACAGATTTTAGGTTGGTCTGCAAGCTCAACAGAGTTGAGTGCTGTGGCTCCTTTAAGACTTTTGTACACAAATTGATCAGCTTTCCTGATGACATTGCCCTTAGGTGCCACCTTTTGGCTCTGAAAAGGCTCAGAAGTCTGTCCATAAACATTTTCATGAACACACTGCGCAATGACCTCCGTATTCTGCATAAGCTCATCTACTGTGTAAGCCTTGTGACAGTAGCACAAACTCTGTAAACTTTGTAAATGCTGTAAAAATGTTGGTGTGGTTCTAAAGAGACTAGCTGTGTAGACTAAGCTAGTTTGGCTTTGGAACACTAAGTTCTGAGTGAATAATCTGAGGATAATTTGGCATAAGTCAGGTGTTCCCAACTATATATATATATATATATATATATATATATATATATATATATATATGTGTGTGTGTGTGTTGTAGCCTCTGTTGTACATTCTCTACTGCATGTTGTGTTTCCTGTACATTGTACTTTAAGCAGAGTGACCAGACACGGCCCTGGCAGAGCAAACCCCCGAAAGGGAGACAGTGCGGTTGATGCGGATTGACATAATGAAGCTTCCACATAGACATCTCCAGTATACAAGGAAGACTGTTCTTATATATAAATGAGGGAGAATGGACAGCAGCTCAAAGCTTAAACTCTCAGTGGCCAAGCTATGGAAATGGAAATGCTATTATCCAGAGATGACTTGTGGAGGTTACCATTTCAGAGAGGCCACAGGACATTAATCAGGACTGGGACAGGAAAAACAGAGAGGCATGGGCCACCATAAGCTTACTAGTAGAAGATGATCAGCTTATTCATATACGCATAGTGAGAATACAGCGAAAGGCTATTGGATGGGATGTACTGTGGGATGTACTGAAAAGAGTGCATGAGGGATTCCGTTTAAACAGCAAGTTGTTTCTGTTGAGGAAACTTTACAAAATTAGGCTTAGCAGGAAGTGGGACATGCAAGCGCATATAAATGCCTTGCTTTAAGTGATTGCATGACTCAGATCAGTTGGTAAGGATATAACAATCCAACCACACCCATGTTGTTGGGCTGTTTACACACACTGCACTGATCAATGCCCTGGGGTCATGGCCTGATACAGATCTGTCACTAGCATTTGTGATGACCAGGCTCATAGATGAGTATTAGAAAAGAAAGAAGCTTGCGCATGACTCCACAAAACCAACACTAGAACAGCTCTTAAAGCTACAGACACAAGGAAGGAAACCAGGGCGTGCTTTTGATGCCACAAACAGAGACACATAAAGAGAGATTGTACTATATGAAAAGCCGAGCAAATGAGACAGTATCTATCTTATACTAAACAGAAAGTCAAAGCCACAGTTTATGATCTATGTGAATTGGAACTGGAATGCCACATTTAAATTGACAAACCATACATTTCAAGGCTGGTGCCTTGACTCAGGCGCAACCAGTCACATGACAAGTGACAGAAGCTTTTTTCACAGAACTTGATCTAAATAGGAATCTTGCAGATAGAAGTAAAATACGTGCAGAGGGATAAGGGCATGGAACCCTTGTATGCCCCATTGATGTGGGACACAATTTAGCAATAATGGTAAAAGATGTGCTGTATGTTCCTGATCTAGAAGGAGGACTCTTATCTGGGGAGCGTGTTACAGTCAAAGGACTCACTGTAAAATTTCAAGGTGACAAGTGTTCTATCCTGGACAGGCACACGATAG
Organism: Gastrophryne carolinensis; assembly: GCA_027917425.1. Lineage (NCBI taxonomy): Eukaryota > Metazoa > Chordata > Amphibia > Anura > Microhylidae > Gastrophryne > Gastrophryne carolinensis. Next base: position 33,273,793 of record CM051241.1, read on the forward strand.
CAAGTGCCACGCTTTATCACCTCAACACAGTGAAGGAAAAGGTGAGACTAGAGAATACGCACCCATAAACACAATGACTGTATACACATGCGGCACATCCAAAATGCATGCAAGAACTACAAAAGAGGAATCTGACAAAGTTACTGTTGAGTGTGAATGTTGCATCAAATCCAAAAATACAAGAGCAACACACAGTTAGAATAGAGATTGGTCTAGTTCACAGTCATGTTATAGGTCCCCTAAACCCACCTACACCTACAGGTACATAGTGACTTTCATAGATGACTATTCAAGATATACAGTCACTTACCTAATGCAAAACAAGAGTAAAGTTTTTGACAAATTACAGGACTATGTAGTAATGACAAGTAACACGTTTCAGAGAAATTCAGAGGACACAAAGGACAAGAGTACTTTCATTCATCTACATTCCAGAGGAGAAACGCACCAAACTCCAAAACAGAGCATTTGAAGGTATCTTTGTTAGATACAGTGACAATGTTAAAGGTTACAGAATCCTAAATCCCAATACAGACAAGGTTATCATTAGCAACAGCATTACTTTTGTTGAGAGACAATGTGATGACAACAGAGGAAGTAAAAAGAGAAAACTGACACTGGTCATCTGTAACTTCTGAACAAACAGTTGAAGTGTTAAATGAGCCACAGCACTCAACCCTGTTAGCTTGCAGACCAACCTAAGATCTGTCTCTAAACTTCCAAGGTGCCTCTGTGTGGTGCAGTCCTAACTTTAATCTCTGAGATCCCCATTTGGGACATACAATGCAATAAATAAATTGGGAGCAGGCTTACCTGAGGTTGCCCTAAACCTCAAGTGCAGCCCATGGGGTGGAAGGGTCAAAGACCTTGCAATACAGCCTAGACCCCACACCCCATGTGCTTGCACAAATTCAAAAGAAACAAAGGAGGGATGGCAGCCGCTCAGACCATTTTATAACTAACCTGGGAGGTGCACATTAGCAGGCCAATTAGGATACAAAAGTCTTAAAGGAGCCACAGCACTCAACCCTGTGCTCTTGCAGACCAACCTAAAATCTATCTCTAAACTTGGTTAAAAACAAAAGGCTCAGTCACCCACATATGCAGAAGTATGCTTAAGCTGCAACAGTTGAAGTGAGCACAGAACCTACCAGTACTGAAGAGCCGACACAACTATGTGCTCATTTATGTGGACGATATCATGATTTGTTTTCAGCAAGAAGGAGATGAAGCATAAATATTGCAAACCCTGAATCAGCATTTTGAGACCAAAGATCCTGGAAACATGAAGCATTCAGATTAAGGGAGAGGAAGATGGCGGTTTTCTTCTGAACTAACAGCACAAAATACAAGAAATAATTGAAACTTTTGGAATGGAAGATACCAAACCAGTAAAATATCCCATGAAACTAACTACCTGAAGGAGATAAACAGCAAAGAAACTGCACTACCATTTAACATTCAGTACAGTAAAGCAATAGGAAATTTGCTGAACATTACCACCGCTACAAAGTCTTGCATTGCAGCTGCTACTGGAATCCTGTGCAGAAAGGTTTCTATGCCAAGTCAGATGGACTAGAATGCTGTAAAGCGAGTCATTCATTATCTTAAAGGGACTTTACAAGGTTACTGACACGTGATGAAAGCATCCTGACAGGATATGTGGATGCCAACTGGGCTGGAGACACCAGTGATAGAAAATCTACCAGTGACTACTTGTTTCTTATATTGGAAGGTTCTATCAGTTGGACTAGCTGAAAGCAGCTCTCTGTTACATAATCATCTACTGAAGCAGAGTATGTTGCAACAGCACAGGCAAGTCAAGATGTTATATGGCTAAGACAACTGTTAACAGACTTAGACCAACCACAATTGCAACAACGAGAATATTTGAGGACAATCAAGGATGCCTTACACTTGTACAGATGGAGATGGTTAGCTCGAGAACCAAGAAGTTCCACTTTCTGAGGGATCTTCTTGAGTTACTTTATTGCCCTACTGAGGATATGACAGCAGATATCCTTACCAAGCCCCGAACCGCTGAAAGTACTTAAGGCTTACAAAGAAGATGTGTTTAACAGACTAAGCCTCAGCTGTTGAGAAGGGGTGTTACTGTGCAACAGCTTACAGATTGAGTTAGTATGTGATCTGCATTACATTGCTAGGTTAATGCAGTTTACATTTATGACACGTTATGTTACATATAACTGTGTGTCTCTGTTGTACATTCTCTACTGCATGTTGTATTTCCTGTACATTGAGGTGATTTCTATGACTTCTTTTTCCTGGCTATGTTATCCGCCATGTAAGGTGGCGTTATTTTACTGCACTTGTGTTCCAGTAAAGCCAGTTCCTGTTTCACCACAAATGTATATCTGGATTTGACACCGCTACACTCAGCACTCACACTCAGCTTCTAAGAGTGCTCTCTGGAGTTCAATTTTGGCTTCCTGGCGGGTCCTTTTAGCTTCTTGTTCTGCAGCCTTGCGGGCCCTTACTTCACTCCACTTTCCAGGCAAAAATACAAAAGAATAGATACTAACCAATAGCCCCATGCAGCTGATAGGTCTTATACTGAGAGTTTTAAACTTACCTCCACCAGAGATCCAGAACGTGTCATCTTCACTCACAACCATGGCCTTTGGTCGTCTGTCTGCCTTCTTGCATCACTTATGGCGACTGGCCACACTACGCCATTTATTTCAAAGGAGAGGGCTCCGGGAGGCAGGGACAAGATTGAGGATGTCAGTAAGTTTAAAAGAGGACCAACACCCCCCTCAAATCTATGGACTCTTGGGGGGAGTTTGGCCCATCTCTTTTTAGGGCATCCTGAATTAGGATGCTTCACTGTGTGAAACCCCCCAAATCATCTGATCCACTAGCCTCTTGCACGAGCAGGGAACCCATGGCACATGTGTGGCCAGTGGCGGCATCTCTCGCATCCTTCTGGTACTGTGCGCAGCCGTGCCCACCGTAGAGGGATGTAGGGGGTGGTGCCAGGGATTGCAAGAGCGGATAAGCTTCCATTCCTCTTTAACGAGGCCAAAAAAGCTGATTGGAGCAGAGCTGTGTCTGCACTGTGGGAACACATATGAGGTATTTGTATGGGGGAGCAGGCATCCCGAATCAGGATGCCCCAGGGGGTGGAGACAAAACAGTGGCTTGGTGAAACCCATGCTTGATAACAAGAGAATTGGCCACTTGAATAGTGCACTGTCTGTGAAAGGGATAAACAAGTTTTTCCATTTGGTTAATGAAGAGGAAATCCCCTCCAGTTTCCCGGGGTGGATCATCTGAGAAAACTAGTTGAGTGCTTCTGTAGCACTACAGATCTGCCTTCCTGGCTGTTTATTGGGAGCTGAAGGACCCTCATCAGCATGATGCATTTAAATAAAGTGTTTTCTGGCACATGTTGTATTGCAGAGACACAGTGCAAGCCTTATAAAAAGGATTAGAATAAAAAAAATCTATATAACATATTTTAATATATAAGCAAAACTGATGAAAAATAAATTTATAGAGCTAAGTTATAGATGTACCAAAGAAGCAACTGATATGCCTCTCTCTGGAAAACAGCTTTGGCGATACAAATACAGTATGTAGGTCTGAAGGATCTTATTTATCCAGGTTGTACAAATGATCCTGAAATGAAAAAAATATTTAAAGTGAGTCTAAACCTGATAAAGGGTCCCCTGCGCGCCTCCCCACACTAGTACCTTGGGCGATGATGCCAGCTCGGCGATGGCCTGGTTCCCCCAGTGGCCATGTCTCACCCTGAATTTTTGAGATTGCCAATTGGCTGATCTCAATAATGCCAGATTATGTTACCTACCCGCCGGCCACATCCCAAGCTTCCCTCTAGTCAGGGTAGCACTCCCACCCTCAGCCAATCTGAATGGCTGGGATGGGAATGGGCCTCAACTAGAGGGAAGCTGGGGAGCACCCCAGGGCTGCCACGTGCTCCTGCACCCTGCCTCTCTCTTTGCCATTGCTCTGTCTCCAGAGCTGGATGCCCTGCAATAAAATTGCCAGGAAAGTAAAAGTCCTGGTGATAGGTCCACTTTAAAAAGGGTACTTCAGTCAATATAAACTGGTTGTCCTGTAACCATGGCAGTGCAGGGGCATTCTGACTTCTATGCATTGCAGCGTGATTTGGTGCATTTGGTGAACCTAACTGGTTTCCGGTAGTCACGTGGATTGCAGCCATGGGTGGATGATGTAAGTAGTGGCTGTCCAGACTCTGGCTTCTTGGGGAGGCGGGGGGGGAATTCAGTTGTCCTTCTGAATCGGGTTGTTTCAGTGCTGCCATAGTTAGATGACCTCGAGTCTATTTTGACTGGAGGTCCTTTTTAAAGGGATAGTCCAATCTAAGTGTAAAAAATTCATCCTGTTGGGCTGCTGAATAAAGCTGTTGTTTCAGAGATCCAGACTCCGTAGCCCAGCCCTTGATTTTATTTATTTATGACCACCCTATTTCCTTTATAGCAGTGAGAGGTTGACCTATACAAAGAAGTAGAGAAAAGACAAGCAGAATAGAGAGTAGCTATCATCCCCTGCACACACACAAGCATTTGAGTCATGGATAAAAATAATCCAGAGGCTAAGGGGGAAAGGGCTTAAAGGCTAAATTGCAACAACCACCGCTTTATTCAGCAGCACACAGGATGAGTCTTTTACATGTCAGGTCTGATCAATCTCCAAATTATGAATCCATAGGAATAAAGGGGGGTGGGAGCAGCTCAATCACTATTATTTATACAAAATTATTATTATTCAGGGCCTGGGAACTAATTTACCGTCCAGTTTAACCCTCTCATCAACTAAATATCAAGCAACTTCCCTGTGAATTGTTCTAAAGGGAGGCTGGCAGCTTCCCAGGTGAGTAGCTCTCAAATATTTGTCTGCATTGCATGTCCCAATGTTGGGGACTCAAAATTAAGAGTAGGGACCACACTAAACACAGAGTCCCATGTCGGGGCAGTGTGGCTTCCACATGTATCTGCAGATATGTGCAACCAAATCTCTGTCTTTCTACATAGCTAGACATGTTTGTTGCTTGATATTTAGTTGATGAGAGGGTTAAACTGGGCGGTAAATTAGTTCCCAGGCCCTGAATAATAATAATAATTTTGTATAAATAATAGTGATTGAGCTGCTCCCACCCCCCTTTATTAATCCATAGGAAGCTTGGGCGTAAATACTTACCATTCTGCGATCCCCCAGTGCAGCAACCATAGAAACATAGAAAGTTGAGGGCAGAAGGAGAGCATGTGGTCCATCTAGTCTGCCCTTATGTGTATACTATATGTACTCTCAGGATAGATGGATGCTTATCCCTGGCATGTTCATTTAATTTAGATTTTTCAACTACCTCTGCCGGAGGTTTCTTCGAAGCATCTACTACTCTTTCTGTAAAATAATATTTTCTAATGTTACTCCTGATCTTTTCTCCAAAAAGGCTTCAGGTTATGCCCCCTTGTTCTGTCATTAAGTTACCACAGTCCCCACCTCCTCTCTCCTGGTTGCCAATAGGATTTGCCAGGCAGGTGTGCAAGACATGAACCCATTGGCCACGACTGGTAATGTGGGGCTTAAGAATGGCATGGTAGCAGGGTCATGTGAGGATTCAACTAGTTTATAGCCCTCATTAACTGGAGGATATGCACCTCGGGGGGGGGGGGGGGGGCATTAAAAAACATTTTCTTACTTAACATGGAGGAGCCACCGTAAATTTTGGCCCTAGAGTAGAGACTCCATGGCCGACCATTTCAGTTACTCTGGGGCATCCCGATTCAGGTTGCCCCTGAACACCTGAAAAACCACTCACCTTTCCAAGACTGCCACTGTAGCTGAGGTACTTGCCTGTGCACAGCAATTCAGATAGGCTGGTGCGCGTCTCAGTCTGCAGAGACACTAGGGATACTGCCACTCCTGCGCCCTATACCAATGCTTTGGTCTAAATGGCGTTGATTGAACTAAGAAACACAGGAGGGGTGGCAGCCGCTCAGACCATTTTATAACTAACCTGGGAGGTGCACGATAGCAGGGCAATTAGGATACAAAAGTCTTAAAGGAGCCACAGCACTCAAACCAGTTAGCTTGCTGACCAACCTACAATCTGTCTCTAAACTTGGTTAAAAACAGAGGACTCGGTCACACACATCTGCAGAAGTATGCTTAAGCTGAGCGGCTGCCACCCCTCCTTTGTTTCTTTTGAATTTGTGCAAGCACATGGGGTGTGGGGTCTAGGCTGTATTGCAAGGTCTTTGACCCTTCCACCCCATGGGCTGCACTTGGGGTTTAGGGCAACCTCAGGTAAGCCTGCTCCCAATTTATCTATTGCATTGTATGTCCCAAATGGGGCTCTCAGAGATTAGAGTTAGGACTGCACCCATAGAGGCACCTTGGCGTGGTGGTGCACCTTAAGCATACTTCTGCAGATGTGTGTGACCGAGCCTCTGTTTTTAACCAAGTTTAGAGACAGATTGTAGGTTGGTCAGCAAGCTTGCTGGTTTGAGTGCTGTGGCTCCTTTAAGAAAACATCAGGAGGCAAGGTATTAGGGGGGGTTCACACCGCGGGGCAACCCGATTGGAGGGAAAGACCAAAATCCGGGCTAGTAAAAAATCTGGGTGTTGGTCCACTTTAAAGTATTAAAATGAAGCTAAATAGATATCTATCTTGTCTCGGCTTACACACTAGCAGAACAGTTGTCATGCATCTATCACAAGTACATATGCTGATGTATAGGAATGTTGTACCTGTTATTGTACTATATGGGTTGTACTCTGTAATTGGTTAAGACAGATGAACGTCCATAAATGTATTTAAGTAACACCTATTTGTTTTACTATAAGAAACTTGAGGAGAGACAGACAGAAAGACGGATGCTCCTTCAGAATTATGGTATCATACGCTGTGTCTGTGTGATGTTTGATCAGAGGGTGTCCCGAATCCAACAACCAATGACATAATCAAGGAAAAATGGCCAATTTTTCCGACACCTGCGAGCTATTTGACTGTCCCCCGGGTATTCCAATTCGAGATGCTCTGCTGTGTGAAACTCCCGGGGCCGCCCGCATAACTCAACTCTACCAGGGCTCCCACCCCGACATCCTTCACTTCCTTTTAGAAGAGTGCCGTGTCCCTGGTCATGTGAGACTTTTTATTGCTGTATTTGCACTTGTACTGTTTGTACCCGGCGGGTCCTCTTATTGGGTCTAATTTTAGTATTTGGTATATAGAATATGCGCTAAAGCAGCGTCACTTGGGTTGTTATACACTTTTGATTTTTGGTTATTGTTGTCAGTAGTTATATATATGTCTTTGGTGACTAATGTCCCAGTTGTTATAAGTTTATTTGTTATTTATGGAGTGAGCACTTTGCACTTTATAATTATCAGGCCGGGTCTATTATGTGTTGATAATTTATTGTATTATGCTTGCATGATCATACAGAGAGTGGGGACTAGTTATTCTCACCCCCTCCCTCCTCCCTCCTTTCTGTCATTGATTATTGTGTGTGTTTAATGTTTTTTAATATGTCTATTTTAGTGTAGAGTCAATTTGTATAATAAATTTGTATAATAAAAATTGGATTTTTATGAAATTTTCAAACAGATGTGGGGCTCCCATTCCAAGTATTCTAGACTAGAGGGAAGGCGCAGATGCAATCACCAGGCTTATTTATATCTGCTTTGTGATCAGCCTATCAGCAATCTCAAATATCCAAAGTGTCAAAAAAAACAAGCCACTGCCCAGCCAACATCATCACCACGGTAGGGGGAATGGGGGTGGTTTAAAGAGTTTTGGTCTGCTTTAAAGCTGCCGTAAAATAGTCCTGAACTATATTAAAAACCATGTGATTGCCTTAAATCAGCCTCCCTGTCTTCCTCTGCCAATGGGGTTCACTAGTGACTGGCTGCCAGCGAGCATTGTAGGCTTACCACTGCCAAACACACAGGATGCTACTGATGCTTAGAGGGGTGAGTTTGATATCCATTTTCAGGGCATATTGGGGTGATTTAGGCACACGGACATTTCCAAATTTCCAGGTAAGCATTGATGATCAGGACCAGCATCTGCTGTGGGGGATCAAAGGCCAGTATATGATTTATTTGATTTAATCATTTTAATGTATTGTTTTATTAATGTGTTTACATCATTGTAAGATACCCATCAGACTACTAACCCATTATTTTCCTGGGTGCCCAGCATAATTGGACAGGCCCTTTTCAGTAAATACTATAAGGTCATTTGTTATCCCTACGGGGAGCCGCATTCTGGCGTTGGAGTGTCCAGTTTGTCTCCTGGGATGACGCTGTCACTTTCAGATTTGAAGCGAGGCTTGTTATCTGTTGGAGAAAATATTAATGATCTGCTTACCTGTCACTCCCATACAATTGTGAATGTCGCTGTCACATTACATAGTAAAAAATGGGTTTTGGCATTTGAACATTTTCTCCCCATTGGGTAATTATAGGAGATGCATCAACACGAGACAAAATACAACTTCTTCAAAGACTGAGCAATTTATTTTATAAGAGTTCATTTTAATTTATGTAACTCTGGTTTTACCAGTGCAGACTACACCAGATACATAACATGATCCACTTTATTTTATATTAAAGTGATTGTACTGTGAGGAAATTAAAAAACAACTTTCTGACACCCGATCCATCTTTAAAATTTCCTGTTCTTAGCAAATGTACCTTAATCACCCAGAGACGCCCTCTGACAAAAGATATATGTGCAGAGGGGGAAATGAGGGGGGAAATGACACTGCTTTGTGAAAGGAACCAGCCCAGGCAGATCACAGAACCTCAACACCGAGTTATTCGCACCTCTGTCCTTGCTGTGAAGGCTCCAGCGCCAGAGCCCTGCATACAAACCGCCTAGGTTTTTCAGTGCCAATACAAAACTGACAATAACTACACCGCTCTTTGTCCCAACACCAAACCAGATAAAGAATCAGAACCGGCTCACAACCACATCCATGCATTGTTTATTCATTCTGGTACTGGTCTCTGGTTCTGATCTATTCTAATACACCATTCTTCATGGACTCCCCAGATGCCCTGAATCAAGCCCATTAGTTAAACACCAGAACCAGGGTCATGCAACCTTCCTATCAAAATCTACAACTTTACGGTATGTCAAAGCTTTGGTTTGCCTGCAGGAAGTTCTCTCAGCTGTCCTGTAAATTTAAAATGGCGACATGATCTGGGGGGGCGGGGGGGTCGAGGGGTGCACACTAGGCAATGTACTAGAACGGATAAAAAATTGTAAAATGGTAATTACAAATAATTACAAGGCCAATTATCCAACTTATTTTGGTATGATAATTGGTCTCCTTTTTGGGGGTACTTGATTGTAATAGCTTGCTTGTCGCTAGGGGGTACTTGGCTTAAAAAGATTGAGAACCACTGTTCTAGGGCATAGCGACAAGAAGTTCCCTGGGATGGTGTGGACAGGCTTGGAGATGGCAGTAATGTTACTGCAGGTGGTTTGGGAGGCAGCAGGAGGAGCCCCGGAGCTTTGTATGTTTTTTAGGTTAGGGGTTTCTGCAATTGCAGCTTGTGTTTGGATTGCAGGTGCCTTGTCATGGACATGGTGCAGAGATTATCAAGACTTTTCCGTCGCTTCGGGGACTGGTGACACAGTGTGCAAATTACCTGTGTCTTTTCGTCTCTGCACTGTTTGGCGTGCTCAGTCCCTGGGCGTGGTGAGCAGTGGCACCAATGAGATGACCACTGGAACCCTTCTCCCGTTCTGCTGGCTGCCTGGGGTGGTGTGACCACCACCTCTCCCTCCAAACTCTAATGGCCTTCAGGCCATGTTGCGTCCAGGACCTCGTCTTCACCCCTGGGATCGTCTTCCACCCCCTCCGCCATGCTACACTTCCTCGCAGCCTCAACATTGCAAAAAGCTGCAGCAGTTGGCACTAAGGTTTCATCATCATCGAGAGTGTCCTATGATGGTCCGTTGGCCACGTCCTCATCCTCCAACATAAGCTGCTGGGCATCTGGGAACGCATGTCTTGAACTGGGGGAGAGGCAGGTGGATGGCCCACGGTATGCCAGCCAGGAGTGTCATCATAGAGCATTAGTGACTCCATGACCTGTGGCTGGGATGGTCTTGCTAATTTCAAAGGGGGTGGGGAGGAGGGCTCAGCACTCTTGGCAAAAGTGTGGGTGTAAGACAATCCCATGGAACTGGTAGAACTGCGTGTCATATATTCTGACTGCCACAACTTGTTCTGGCCTTGCCACTCTGTCAGCGGTACTGGGGCCAACAAAAAGATGGTGCAAATGCAGGTGCTTGCTTGCACCAGAAGAAGGTGTAGCAGGCACAGGTGAGACACATCCTCTTCCTGCAGCACCAGCTCCCATCACCCGCAACTGCAGAAGCAGCAGCACCACAGCTACATCCCTGGCCAATATTTGCTGCTTTCTGCTTTGTTGGACACAGTGTATATGCTGCCTGTCCCAGTACGTTCAATGCAGGTGGGCAGAAGCGAGTAGTTCTATCAAACCCCCAGTAAGTGTAATGCAAGGGGTGCCAAGAAGTAAGTTGGTTTATCAAAGCCCAAAATGGTCTAATGCAAGGTGTGCCAACAAGTAACTAGTTTTAGCAAAGCCCCAAATAGGTATAATGCAAAGGATGACAAAAAGTAATTTGTTTTATCAAAGCCCAAAAGGGTGTCATGCAAACCTGTCCCTATCTACTGCAGTGCAGAGCGCTCTGAGATGGCATGACACGTGACCCCGCCTTTTATACAGCGGGGTCAAGTGTCCCATCTTGCCAATCACCGCCATGCCTACCACGGGCATGGCTGTGATTTCTACCAATCAGCTGGTTGATTGGCTGCTCATCTCGGGTTCGGGGGCCCAAGATCGCAAGTTTTGCTTGGGCTCGCTCTTCCCTTATCTTCTGCTCTCTATACTTACCCAAGCCTGATTTGCTCCATAAGTGCCAGTCTTTTACATGACTGACAACCCATACATACTACCTTGGTGGTGCTTGACCTAATTACAAAGTGAAAAGTCTTACTTGATTGAAAAAGTTTGACAACCCCTGTAGTACCGTAGTTTTCATTTTTTCCTCTTGGGTTCCTTTCATCATTCTAGAAGTTTGGTTATCAAAGTTTTTCAGAGAGAAGATGCCTATGCTTATGGCTTTGTAACCATTGTCCATCAAAAATGTCATTATTACAAACTCCTGTACGCGGTACATTTCGCAAATGTGTTTTTAATGCCCTAAACTAAGAGACGATAGATGGGTCAACGTGCAGGACACTCTAAAATTATGCTAAAAAGTGGTTTTAGCATATTTCTTACAGGAACGGACCTTATAAGGTGGTCCTGTTTGTGTAAGCCTCATCTCTTGAATAACCTTACAAATTGATGTTGGACTTGCCTAATTATCCATGTATTCCCCTAAGTGTCTCTTGTAGAAAGCATCCATCACCTTCATATACTTTAATTTATTATCTGTCAAAAGAAAGACATTTCCCTCAAACAGAATCACTGCGGGCTTTCACATACATTCAGGTAATAAATTAGTCCTGTAACGTCAGTCAACAGAGGAGATATTCATATGTCTTTGATAAAGAGTTTAAAAGGGCCCTGAAAACCTTTCTTTGGTGTAACAACATTATGAACCATGTCTGCTTGAAGTAGAAGAAGTAGATGTTTGAGCAACAGATTTTTTTTTGATTGATGCATTTTTTCAGAAAAAGACCAATACATTTGGAAAATTGGCTTGGTCTCATGGATTTTTGCCTTTCTCTGGACCAATATTGCAGGTGTCAGGGATTTCTCAACAGAGAAACCCCAATTGTAGTAAATGACCAGAAATTGAGACTGAGTGACAGAGATGCATATGCAAAAAACAGAGTTTAATGTTAACAACCAGTGAACAAAACACACATCAAGCAGGCTGCTGTATATACACACACACACACACACACACACACACACACACACACACACGTGGAGTCAGAGTGCATACATACAAGATTCAGGTTCAGATTCAGAAGTCCAGAGACAGGGTCCGGGTAGACAGTTCAGAAGACAGATTCAATGCTGATCCACTGAGGCCATGTGTGGATCAGCTTACATAGGCCAGGCAATGTCACAGGTGCAAGCCGATTTCCAGTAACTCTGCAGATCAGCGCCATCTGCTGGTCAAACTGTATACAACAGAGAAAAGTCCCAGAAAGGAGCAGCTGAAAGCTAAGGGGGAACTCCAGGCATGACATTACCTCCCCTCTCACTAGGCGGGCAACAAACGCCTTTAAACAACTGCTCCGCTGGATGGGTAAGACTGGTAGAAATCCAGGCAGGGGCAAAGCAGGCAGAAATCCAGGCAGGGACAACACAGGACACACACCTGGGGAGCTGGGAGATGGGGATATGGCCCGTAGCAGACGAAGACTTGGCAGACATGGGATTCCCTCCAGAGAAAAGTCCCAGAAAGGAGTAGCTGAAAGCTAAGGAGGAACTCCAGGCATGACAGCAGGGAAATTGGCTGTACTAGATGTACTAAAGTCTTTTTCACTTTAGTTCGGTGTACTATGAATAAGACAAAATCGAAAGTCATGATAGACTTTTGTATTGCTGTTATGGTAAGGGGGCATTCTGATTTGGATGTTCAATGCTCTTAAACATAAAAGATCAGGGTAAACCTTTGCCTTTTTTTTCCTTTTTAATAGGGGATGCGAAGACCGAGCCGAGTGCGGCATTCCCAACTTCCCACTGCTGTGTGCACCAAGTGAACCTGATGCTTTGCTAGCACATTTTCCGGTCTGCCAGATGCACATAGAGAAAAGAACTGCCTCTATGTGCACTTCTGTTGCCAAATTTGACCGATTCCAGAGGGGTGGGCATGCATGCTTAGGCATTAGGGAGTTTAAAATATGGGCTCAGACTTCAGGGCATCTCAAATTGTTATACCCTCTAGGTCTGTTTTGACTTTTGGTCTGGTTTAAGTGTCGTCACTGAACTCTATCAGTAGTTGTGTTATTCCCCCAATGATTATACCTCTTAAAGTGAAAATGAATGAATTCTGTCCGATTTATGAATGGAACATTTTTTGTCCACCAAGGCTGGGCAGGACCTTATTTGAAACATCTGCGACACTTAGAGAGAATGTGTGTGGCACACAATGACCAATTTACCATTGCCCGCTCTAAAAAGGAGCAAATGTTGCTTATAGTCTGATGATCGTGGGGTCAGGAGCAAAGGGTTTTTGACTGGCATTGTCACAAGCAAACTCCATAGCCATGCAGACCTTCAGACCTTTATTTTTAGGGAGGATATGCAGGTGGCCTCGAAGTCACACCCATTCATAGGCATTAACGCGTTTTTCCCCTTAAAGAGGAACTTTACAGGCCCTTTGAGTTCCACTCTTTGGGGCATCCCAAATTGGTGTACTGAACTGCTGTGTAACCCCCCCGGAAGCCCAAATAAATTCACCTTCTCCCAAAGGCCTCGCCGCGTCTCGACCACATTCCCTGTCGCTGAGGCCAGAGGGGTCCAAGTGAAAGCAAGCGCACTGATTGGCTGAGCGAGCCACTCAGCCAGTCAGCACACTTGTTCTCGCCCGGGTCTGTGCCGTGTGGTTGACAGGAAGATACACACAGTGGCATCCCAATTCAGAATGTCACCGCATTGAGGAACAACACCCCAAAACGTCGTAATTGGGTGTGTAGTCCCTCTTCAAAGCTAAACTAAAGCCTATTTTAGGTCATCCCCAGAGCATCTTATTTTAGGTTATCCCCCATCTCAAAGAACTAATCTGGACACTGGACAGTTTACATCTTTGTTCTATTGCAGAATTGGGGTACTGTAATACTGCTTTTAACTTCCAGCCAGTCCAGTGCGGTCCATTGCCAATTTACAGACCTTTCAGAGAGCACGAGTGGCTTGTTAATAACCCAGTTAGGTTCAGTCTGCCAACCCCAATTCTTGGTGGAATCCAGTGTACAATTTCAATCTGCCAACCCAGTTACCCTCAGACCCATTGGTTTTCCAGATAATGGATAAAATGGCACATTTCCTTAGCACCCAAGGTTCTTTACTCATATTAAGTTGACCCGGGTCAAAAACGACCTGCAGCCAAAAATGTCCTCATGAGGAGGCCCTGATTTGGGCAGAACGTGGAAGGAAGAAAAGTAAATACCTGTTAAAGTCCCTGTCCAGTCATAGCCAAGTGTTACTTGCAATACAACAATGACAACAGTGCATATAATACACAGTATTATGAGTATTATTTAGATGTAACAAAAGAGTAACTAAACACACAGATGCAGAAATATACTACAATTTCACCCACAACTAATATTTGTATTTATGATTGCTTTTAAACTTGTTCTTTCCATGGAGAAAGGGGGAAGGGTGTAAACATCACAATGATCTGTGCAAGACTGTCCATTGCAGATTGCAATATGGGAGATACGCATACTGACATTATTCATGAGGTGAGGGAATGTCCGTAGGTAAACTTCAGTCATGTCCAGGAATTGAACCTACCACCATCCTGTTACAAGGCTGGAACCTTACCACTGACGGCCAAGTTTTCCAGCTGCAGTGCTACCAGCTGACATTTTCCAAACCCAGGTCTTCCAAATGGTGTGTTAGAGGTGGTGGTGGTGACTGTAGATCCAGATGTGTCTAGAGTTAGAAGATCTGCAGGCTATAGTTCCGAGATGTGGCATTTCCGAGCAGGGGCGGACTGGGACTAAAAAACGGCCCGGGACTTTTTGGGGCACACCGGCCCTACTTTTCCTGGCCCGGTATAGTATATTCATATATATATTGTAGACATGTCACTGGAGAAGTGGTCGAGGGGGTGTACATTTCACCTAGGTTACTACGCTGGGTGAGATGGTAAGTCCAGGATTGATTTGTTTCCCAGCAGTGGTATGCTGCTGAGGTGTTGTTCAATTTTGCCGGGCCTGGATTTATATGGAATGGCAGGTAGGTTTGGTAGAGGGACCTGTCATTCCACACCCCTCCGATCCGGTTTGGGTTTTGAATCAGGTGAGCTCTGATCCTAATTAGCCTGGGAGGTAAAAGCTCTGCAGAGACTGCAGGCTATTGCTCTCAGCCAGAAATGAACAGCCTGTGTGTGTGTGAAGGAAGCTGCGAACGCAGCCACTGCTGGAGCTAAAAACTCACCCTGCGATATCCAGGCGAACGCTGTGTTTTAAAAGTGTCAGCTAGGTGAGAAGAACCTGCTAGTAAGCGCCCAGACGGGCTAGGTCTTTATTTTGTTTTGTACACTAAAGAAGCACGCTGCTGCTGTATGTTTTGTTTACTGGACTGTTTATGCCATGAATAAATGCCAAGACCTGCTTTTATAACACCTAAGTCTGTCGTGAACTGTGTCCAAACACACCATCCCCCGGGAAGATCCCTACAATTGGTGCTGCGGAGCGGGCAAAACGGTTGCTAGGGGCAACGGTGTGAACAGACTTGGCTACAGCTGCTTATGTCTTGGGTGAAAGCTGCAACTACACTTCAAGAACAGTCGGGCAACATGGAGGAGATGCTGAAGCAGTTTATGCAAGTGAGTTTGCAACAGCAACAGGCTCAGATAGAGGCCAATAGACAACTTATTGAACACCTGATTGCAAAACAAGAGGCGCCTGTGGTTGCTAACCCCCACACAGTGGTGCGAGCCGCTCCAGAGACTTTTGATGTGAAAAGGGCTGTGCAGCGAGCGCTGCAAAAGATGACTGCTGAGGACGATGTTGAGGCCTTCCTAACTGGGTTTGAGCGTGCGGCTGAGCGAGAGAAGTTACCAGTCGCTGAGTGGGCAGAGGTAATTGCGCCCTATTTAACAGGGGAACCTCAAAAGGCCTACTATGACCTCAGTGAGCAAGAGGTTAAGGACTATACTCGGCTAAAAGCGGAGATACTTGCCCGACTAGGCGTTACTACTGCGGTCCGTGCCAGGAGGGTACGCAACTGGAGCTACAGTTTGGACAAATCGGCGAGGTCCCAGATGTATGACCTGATCCATTTGGCGAGAAAGTGGTTGGAGCCAGACACTTCTACTCCTGCACAGATCCTAGAGAGGGTTGTGATGGATCGCTACCACCGAGCACTTCCTGCTGACCTGCAACGCTGGGTGGGACAAGGTGACCCTAAGAATGCAAACGAACTTGTCAACCTTGTGGAGAGGTTCCAGGCGACTGAGGACTACCTCCGTGATGTTTCTGCAGCCCCCTCACCTCCCCGGAGTGCCAGATCTGTGCCATCAGCTGGTAAGAGACTTCCATCTATTGGGGGAGTGTGGAGGGGTGCTGAGGGAGGAAAAAGGGCTCAAGTAGTGTCTCAGGGGCAAAAGACTGGGGATGGTCCCGGGTGGCTAAGTGGCCCTAAAAAGGACTCCTTGCCAAGGAGACCAGGCTCTATCCAGTGCTGGAGATGCCATGAGATGGGACACGTGTCTGCCCATTGCCCTCTTACCACTGAGCCCATGGAATGTGAGGCTAATCGGCGTCAGTCGCTATTTGCGGAACCATCTTGTGTTGCAGTTCCTGGACTAGAGACTGAACCGCAAATCTGCAACGTTACAATTAATGATTTTCCTGTTAAGGCGTTGCTGGACTCAGGAAGCCTCGTAACCTTGGTGCATGCCAGCCTGGTGGCTGGCGACTTTGAGTGTAAAAAGCATATGAGTGTTGTTTGTATACATGGGGATACAAAAGTGTACCCTATAGTGCTGGCTGAAGTCGGGACTGAACAAGGCACCGTACAATATGAAGTGGGTGTGGTTAAAAACCTCATGCATAACGTAATATTGGGGCGCGATTTTCCATTATTCTGGGCTCTCTGGGGAAAAAGAAAATCCCCCGAAAGGAGTGAGGATACTCCTAAGGTTGTTGCATTGCCCCCTGTAAATGATAAAAGTGTGCAGGATGAAAATGATTGTTTTCCTTTGCAGGTCCTGGCTGGAGAGGAGGAGGCTCCTCCCACTGAGCAAAATATACCAGACTTAGAGGTGTCTAGGGATAATTTTGGGACTGCACAGTTACAGGACCCCACTCTCAAAAATGCGAGAGAGCAGGTTTCTGTCATGAATGGGGTACCTCAGGAACCAGATGCTGAGAAAAGATTTCCACATTTTTCTGTGACTAATGATCTTTTCTATAGAGTCACTAAGATTAAGGATGAGATTGTGGAACAGCTTCTGGTGCCTAAGCCGTACCGGCGTCAGGTGCTGGACATGGCACATAACCATGTTCTTGGGGGACACTTGGGGACTGACAAAACGCAGGAGAGGGTTCTCCAGAGGTTCTACTGGCCGGCGATATATAATGATATTAAAAAGCACTGCGAGTCGTGCCCCACATGTCAGCTTAGTGCCCCAGTGTCACATTTTCGCAGTCCTTTGATTTCGCTCCCTATTATAGAGGTGCCTTTTGAGCGTATAGCCATGGATTTAGTGGGTCCCATTGTAAAATCCGCTAGGGGACACCAGTATATTCTGGTGGTCATGGATTATGCGACCCGCTATCCTGAAGCTGTGCCCTTAAGAAACACCGCATCTAAAACAATTGCACGTGAGTTGTTTTATATGTTCTCTAGGACTGGAATCCCCAAAGAAATCCTGACTGACCAAGGTACACCCTTTATGTCAAAGGTGATGAAGGAGTTATGCAAACTATTTAAAATCTCACCCATCCGTACCTCTGTATACCACCCCCAGACGGACGGATTGGTGGAGAGATTTAACAAAACTTTGAAACATATGTTGAAAAAAGTGGTGGAAAAAGATGGCCGTGACTGGGATCATTTGTTACCCTACCTCATGTTTGCTATTAGGGAAGTGCCCCAAGCGTCCACAGGGTTCTCACCATTCGAGTTGGTCTATGGCCGTCACCCTAGGGGTCTACTGGACATTGCAAAAGAGACATGGGAGAGCGAGTCCACCCCATACAAGAGCGTTATTGAACATGTAGCACAAATGCAGGACCGTATAGCCGCTGTAATGCCCCTAGTAAGGGAACACCTCCAGAGGGCGCAAGAGGCCCAAAGTAGAATTTACAACTGGTCTGCAAGAGTCAGGACATTTAACCCAGGTGATAGGGTCCTTATACTAGTTCCCACTGTTGAGAGTAAATTCCTGGCGAAGTGGCAAGGTCCCTATGAGATTGTGGAAAAGGTCAGTGAGGTGAACTACAAGGTGCACCAACCAGGAAGAAGGAAGCCTTTCCAAGTTTACCATGTAAACTTGATTAAGCCCTGGAAAGACAGGGAATCCTTGGGGGCGACAAATACTGTTAATAATTTGTCACAACCAATCCCTCCAGTCAAGGTTGGTGATACCCTATCAGTGTCACAGAAACAGGAGGTTCAGGAATTTTTACAGAAAAACAAAGACAAGTTTTCTGACCTTCCAGGGCGTACACACCTCATCTGTCATCACATTGAAACTGAGCCTAGAAGCAGAGTAAACCTCAAGCCCTATAGGATCCCAGAAGCCCGTAGGGAAGCCGTATCTGCCGAGGTAAAACGTATGCTTGATCTGGGAGTAATTGAGGTGTCACAGAGTGAATGGTCCAGCCCGATTGTATTAATCCCAAAGCCTAATGGAACTTGGAGGTTCTGTAACGATTTCAGAAAGTTGAATGAGATCTCAAAATTTGATGCCTATCCTATGCCCAGGGTAGATGAGTTGATTGAGAAGTTGGGTAATGCCAGGTACATAACCACCCTCGATCTCACAAAGGGCTACTGGCAGATTCCACTTACTAATGAGGCTAAAGAGAAAACTGCATTCTCCACCCCTGATGGGCTATTCCAGTATGTAGTGATGCCGTTCGGGTTACATGGAGCACCTGCGACTTTCCAGAGGTTGATGGACTTGATTTTGCGACCACATCGTGATTACTCAGCTGCCTACCTCGATGATGTGGTCATTTTTAGCCCTGATTGGGAAAGTCACCTCTGTAAGGTACAGGCCGTATTGGATACCATAAGTGATGCAGGATTGACCATAAATGCAGAGAAGTGTGCAGTAGCCCTAGAAGAGGCCAAGTATCTGGGCTACATTATTGGAAGAGGGTTGATTAAGCCACAGCTAAATAAAGTGGAGGCAATACAGAATTGGCCAAAACCCCTGACAAAGAAACAGGTCAGAGCTTTCCTTGGTATTACGGGCTATTACCGTAGATTTGTGCCGAACTTTGCCTCAGTTGCTGCTCCCCTAACTGACTTGACCAAGGGCGGAAAGAGAGCCATGATCACGTGGACTCCAGAGGCCGAGAAGGCTTTCCAAAGCCTTAAATCTGCCTTGTGCCAACAACCTGTGTTAGTTACCCCCGATTTCAGGCGAGAATTTCTGGTCCAGACAGATGCTTCTAACACAGGCTTAGGTGCAGTACTCTCACAAGTAGTAAATGGTGAGGAGCATCCGGTGATGTACTTGAGTAGAAAGCTAACCCCGGCCGAAAAAAATTATGCCATTGTGGAGCGAGAGTGTTTGGCAGTGAAGTGGGCCCTCGAATCCCTAAAATATTACTTACTAGGCAGGAAATTCAAGTTAGTGACAGACCATGCCCCCCTAACATGGATGAAGTTAAACAAGGAGAGAAACGCAAGAGTGACTAGATGGTTTCTGTCCCTACAAAACTTTAATTTCACTGTGGAACACAGGCCAGGGAAATTACAAGCAAATGCTGACGCATTGTCGAGGGTACATTGTCTGTGGGGACAAAATGCTCAGCCCTCCGGTCTGAAAAAGAGGGGGGGGATATGTAGACATGTCACTGGAGAAGTGGTCGAGGGGGTGTACATTTCACCTAGGTTACTACGCTGGGTGAGATGGTAAGTCCAGGATTGATTTGTTTCCCAGCAGTGGTATGCTGCTGAGGTGTTGTTCAATTTTGCCGGGCCTGGATTTATATGGAATGGCAGGTAGGTTTGGTAGAGGGACCTGTCATTCCACACCCCTCCGATCCGGTTTGGGTTTTGAATCAGGTGAGCTCTGATCCTAATTAGCCTGGGAGGTAAAAGCTCTGCAGAGACTGCAGGCTATTGCTCTCAGCCAGAAATGAACAGCCTGTGTGTGTGTGAAGGAAGCTGCGAACGCAGCCACTGCTGGAGCTAAAAACTCACCCTGCGATATCCAGGCGAACGCTGTGTTTTAAAAGTGTCAGCTAGGTGAGAAGAACCTGCTAGTAAGCGCCCAGACGGGCTAGGTCTTTATTTTGTTTTGTACACTAAAGAAGCACGCTGCTGCTGTATGTTTTGTTTACTGGACTGTTTATGCCATGAATAAATGCCAAGACCTGCTTTTATAACACCTAAGTCTGTCGTGAACTGTGTCCAAACACACCATCCCCCGGGAAGATCCCTACAATATATATATATATATATATATATATATATATATATATATATATATATATATACACACACACACCTTATTTTGTTCCATGGTTTACCAGGGTTTAGAGGACAAAAATTAGAAAGAAAATATTGTGAACAAAATGGTGTGCTAAAATCCCCCCTCCGAATCACCCCATTACAGCCAGTGAGCATCATCCCACATTGGAGGTAGTACTAGTGCAGCATCTCCCATTACAGACAGTGAGGGGCATCCCGCATAACAGGCAGAGAGGAGCGTCCTGCATTACAGGTAGAGAGGGGCATCCTGCTTTAAAGGCAGTGAAGGGCATCCCGCTTTACAGGAAGTGAGCGGTATCCCGTTTTACAGGCAGTGAGGGTCATCCCGCTTTACAGGAAGTGAGCGGTATCCCGTTTTACAGGCAGTGAGGGTCATCCCGCTTTACAGGCAGTGAGGGGCATCCCGCATTACAGGCAGAGAGGAGCGTACCGCATTAAAGGTAGAGAGGGGCATCCCGCTTTACAGGCAGTGAGGGGCATCCCACATTACAGGCAGAGAGGGGCATCCTGCTTTACAGACAGAGAGGGGCATCCCGCGTTTACAGGTAAAGAGAGGCATCCCACATTTACATGCAGAGTGGGGCATCCCGTGTTTACAGGCAGAGAGTGGCATCCCGTGTTTACAGGCAGAGAGGGGCATCCCACATTTACAGGCAGAGAGGGGCATCCCACATTTACAGGCAGAGAGGGGCATCCCACATTTACAGGCAGAGAGGGGCCGCCCCCATTTTTAGGCAGCAAGGGGCATCCCACGTTTACAGTCAGAGAGGGGCATCCCGTGTTTACAGGCAGAGAGGGGCATCCGACATTTACAGGCAGAGAGGGGCATCCCATGTTTACAGGCAGAGAGGGGCATCCCACATTTACAGGAAGAGAGGGCGCTGCTGTCTCTGCAGGGAGGAGAACACACACAGAGGGCTCTTACCTTTCTGCCGCAGATGCTAACAGGGCGTCTCACCGTGGTTCAAACAGCGCGAGCCTGCCTGGGACTGTCCGTGGTCATACGAGAGGCTAAGCACATGGTATCAGGTACCTCGGAGGTGCGGTGTGTCCGGCTCGTGACCTGCAGTCTCTTGCTGCCGTGTGGTACCGGGCTGCCTCCCCCACGCAGCTGCTGCTTCTATTGTGGCAGCGGAACTTCGCCGCTGAAGCATTTAATTCTGAGGCTGCCTCAACCTCTCGGTCGCAGGCTCACGGCCGCGGGCACTTCCTGGTTGTTGCGCGCCGGTTGGTGGGCGTGCCCCATATGGTCGGCGTCCAATAAAAACAATGGACGCCGCCCATTGACGGCCACCAACCTGTGCGCAACAGCCGGGAGCTGCCTGCAAACGTGTGTGAGAGCGGCGGCCGCTACCCCTTCATCCGCGATCGTTGCCTTCGCTCTCTATATCTGCCGCAGATACAGAGAGCGATGGCCGCGATCGCGGATAAAGGGGTAGCGGCCGATGAGCAGAGAAGGTTGCGGCCTTGCCATGTGCCGGCCTACCGGGATTCTGCCCGGTATGCCCTATGGCCAGCCCGCCCCTGTTTCCGAGAGTGCAAGAAAAATGGAGCTGAACTAGAGCAACAATTTAGGTTTTCTTACTTTGATAGGTTGTTGCTGATAGCTGCTCCAGTTTTGCTTCACTTTTCATTGTACTAGTCTAATTAGTTTGACAGCTTTAGGATAACTTTACTCTTTAGTTTGTACACAGCAGCTTAAGTTCTCCTGGAAAAAAAAAACTAATTATCTTCTCTATATATAGCTACAGTCCAAATAAATTAACTAATTAAAACCGAATCTGTTTGCAAAAAAAAACTGTTGAAGATGAAGCCCAAAATGATTGAGCTAAAAATAACCGCGTCATAAACAAGACAATTAAGAACGCTCAACAGAATAATAAGGTAAAAAACAACCGCTAATAACACAAATAATTCTGCTTTCACAATAGCTAATGGAAAAACTTAGGAAAAATCAGTTTCCTGTAAAGCAGTCACAGCTGACCTCTTGGGTTCCTTCAGAAGAACTTCACTAGAGATGCCTCCCTTGATAAGTGTAATGTAAATATGATCCCACATGGCTTCTGTCATTGTGCTACTAAAGAATTGCCCAAACAGATACTGCTTGTGAGGTCTTACAGCGGAACAAAACCCACCATGGACGTCCCTGGAATCTAAAATATTCCAGGGCTGGCCTTTCCACCCAGGGAGAGGTGAGTTTAACTGGGCAAACTAGGGGGGGTTTACACAGTGGGGTATGCCAATTTGAGATGCCCCGGGACCACAAAACAAAGCCCGGGATAGCCAAATTCCTGGGTTTTGTTCGACTTTAAAACATTTTTAGGAGGGAAAATGGATTTATCATGTGTGTTTTGTTCCTACATCTTGGTTGACAATAACAATGTTTTTTTTTTTCTTTTAGATCTTCCGTCGAGCTGATAAAAATGGTGAGTAGACACATTGTTTAATTCTGGAATATTTCTTGGATAGTGCCTTTGGACTCCAGTTATCAGCACAGGTCACCTCTATCTCTAGTCATCTAACTGCTAAATAGTTTCATCCAGAAATAACCTTTAAATAAAATCCTGGAGAGGGGCTTTAAAGTCAATTGTTTTGCCCTGTGTTAATATGGAGGATCTCTCTGCAAAATATTGTACTTGAATTTTTTATAGGCCTCGGGTGGGGCATCCTAATTTGCCCCACTGTGTAACCCCCCCCGTTCCCCATAAAAACTCACCATCCGGGCACTCCCACAGCACAGGTGCAACCAAAGGCCGCTCAGCCAATCAGCATGCTCAATTTCACTCAGCTCCCTTAAACTGACTCTGTAGGCAAAGTGCATAAACTGTCATCCAGTAGCTCACCTATCAAGCTGCTTCTGAAAGTAGAAACAAAGCAAAGAATAGTGGTACACATCCGGACTTCCTTTGCCATAGACCACCAATTATAGGGATAAGCTGATGTTCTAAAGCTCTGCATCATCAGACTGTGGACACTGGGTGAGAAGGAGAATAGCTAGGGTGATGAGAATATATTATAGACTCGCCCATTATGCTGATTATTATGCAGCATCACAGAGCCAAGGGCCACTCCCACATATATCTCAAAAAAATAAATCATAAGGTGAAAATGTAACCTTGAGATCTTGGCCATTTCTTCTTCAATATAAAAATGGAAAACAGTTTAGGACAGTTGCCTTTTGTATCGCTTTAAGCTTACCTCTGTAATCGGTCCAATGTTATATTTATATTTGGAAGTCTGTATTGTAACAATTTGATTATTACTCAGTTATTGGGTGAAAAACTGGCCATTTTCTACTTGTTGATTAATTAAAAGTTAGCTACGTTTAAAGGTGCCTGAATTACCTGAATGCTTGTTACCATATATACGGGAGCTGGGAGGTACGAAAACAGAAGGAGCTTTACCTGTGTCAGGAGACACAAAGTTGTGTACCCTAAGTTCCTGCGGCTGATGACCCAACAGATCATGGCCATTTCATGGTGAGGTGGCTTCCCACTGAGTTTTATGCTGAGTTTTCTACTCTGTGGTGATGTAAGTTGTCTTTGTATATTCATACCTTTGTTAGCTTGTTTAAAAGGTTAATACGTTTATATAGTCTTTATATTTTATTCATAAAATAACATAATTACAATCTTTATTTTCTCTAAAAAAAAGGGGGGGATGCGTGACCCTTTAGTATATGTCCTAATGTGAAAATCCCTACATAGGGTTTTGGTTCATAACCATGCTCCTAAAACCTGCACTTTTGTCCGGGTTGAGGCTACTCCCGGTGTATCTGACGAGCATTTGATTATGACCACACTATTTGTTCTCTTTAAAAAAGTCTTGTTTCACATTTATTATACAAATTCATAAAAAATTACAAAAATCACACTTAGGTTACAATTAGATATTCCATGTTGGATAATGCTTTTTACATAACATGATTCTCTCTTCACTCACGTTTTCCCAAAGGATTGGTGTATTTAAATATGAAGTCTACACAGACTTTCTTAATTTTGGGCAGACATGTTTCGACACACTTTTCTGGCTTTCTCAATGCCCTGTGCATGTGCCTGTTTTCAATACGGTCAATCACCGTCCTATTCAATTTGATACATGCAACCATATACAATCACCAAGAGGGACATGGTAAGGACACCTTCATGGGAGTTTCTAATTGATGTAGCCCTTTAAAGGGCTTGTATACTGTTGGCCTCAGGGATAATGGCAACTGTGCCTCGCTTTGAAAGAGAAATTTTTGCCCCGCTCATGGAACCTTCCTATGAGGTGTCTCACTGCCTCTGCTCCCCGTACGGGTCGTGCCCCTCGTGCCTCTCTGGGGCCCGTCTGTCAGACTGGCAATTGCTCGTCCTTTGGGAATACGTGAGTGAAGAGAGAATCATGTTATGTAAAAAGCATTATCCAACATGGAATATCTAATTGTAACCTAAGTGTGATTTTTGTAATTTTTTATGAATTTGTATAATAAATGTGAAGCAAGACTTTTTTAAAGAGAACAAATAGTGTGGTCATAATCAAACGCTCGTCAGATACATCGGGAGTAGCCTCAACCCAGACAAAAGTGCAGGTTACAGTCTTTATTGTTATGCTGATATCTCTTGTAAACAATATCTGAACCATATATTTATTAATAGGAAAACGGAATCCTGTCTTGGGCACTAGCAAAACACGCAGCATAGGTCATGGCAAAAAGGTTTTTGTGACAAATGATATAACAATTCAACAAATACATTTACTGAAACCGCGCTTATAACTATTGTAACACTATATTTTTAAAATAAAATTATATTCAATTACGAGTATTGTCCAAGCGCTAGGAGAAAAAATAAAGCTGGTCACAATCAGCTTAGATAGATCCAATAAAAACAGTCACAAAAGCATATTGTGTTGTCTCCGGGGACTCAATAGCCAGGTAGCTTTATACCACGTGCATTTAATAGAACGATATTGTGCTTAATCCACCACCAATCACAAAATACACGTACCAGATGACTATTTCTTTATAGCAATATAGCTTCACTATCTCCGCCATCTTTCATGCAGCAAGAGGGTCTTTTCTTTTTTCCTTTCTCCTTTTTTGTAGATCCCTTTGTTTTAATCACAGCCAATTGGTGATTTTTAATATCAGTGATCTACTTTTTACTAGCATTCAACCATTTATACATTTGGTATCTTTAATCCTCGTTTATTGCGATGTATTCATGTAAAAATAAAAGCGATCCCATACATAGCGTAATACTGTAAAAATTCTTCAATGCATAAAATGTGTTTCTGCTTACCAGATAATAAAGATAACGTGCGTATCAATTAATAACAAGTTGGGAAAGGATTCAAATTCAACCTCTTTTGTGCGCCCCTTCCTCGCTGCGCATCAGCTATGCGGCAGGCACTTCGTACTCGAGTCCTTAGGCCTTCGGACTCTGAAGATTTCGGCCCACTTGGGGTCACGTGACTAGCAACAGGCTCCGCTCAACCAGTTTCGTCAGAGAACTTAATCATAGGCATGCAGGGCGCTGCTGCTGGCTGGATTTATAGATTTTATCGGCAATTGTTTAACTCATTCAAGTCCGCTAAAATGCGGTTTTTAAATATCGCTAATATTATAAAAAGCACTATACATATGGGTTGATTCAAAGAAACATGTAACAGCTTGGATTTGGCTCACGATCATCCTATTTTTCCCGAACGCTCGTGCGTTCGTATGAACTTGCGAGTGATTCAATAAGCAAATACGTTTCTATCCTAAAATATACGTCCGTTCGTATGGCAGTTCGGGAATCAGACCTATGTCAGTTTCCATCCTGAATTTTCCGTTTCATTTCTCAGGTTGCAACATTGGTTTTGCCCTTTTTCCTTTTTTGTCTGGACGTAAATCCTTCTGATCTTGCGGCTCCGCACTACAAACTTACCTCATTAAAGTGCATTCTAAATATTTGGTCTTTTATTTTTCTTTATTTCATTCATTTTGTAGTAACCAACCATTAATGAATGCATTTGCATAAGTAAATCTTACTTGGTTTAATTTTTAGTTAACTTGCATTTTTTACTTGTGGATTTAATTTTAATATTTATGCTTCAAATGGTACAACTTTAAATTTTTAGTGTGGTTACCCACACCCTCTACATACAGATTGCTCACAAATCTTAAAAAACACCCAGCAACTTCTGCATGTTATGAGCCTAGAAACAGCCAAGATGGCGGCTCAGGTATTATCGGGCAGCCTGCAAACAGAAAGGGCCTTGTGACTGTGTTGCTCTGGATTCTTTGATTTCTGACCTTTCCATGCCCCCAGCTCTGCTGTGTCTGTGCAAAATACAGCAGTAACCCACATCCTGCACTTTATCCCGCTCTCCTCTCCTCAGTAAGTGTGATGCATCTGACCAAAGATGTGCTTAAATAATTAAACAAAGCAAAGGTAAACAACTACACCAATAAATGCAATCTAAAAATATTATTCTAGTACCTCAATTTTAAAATAAATAACAAAGGACATAAGTTTCTTTAATTAACGCAAATATATTGCAAAATAAAGGTTTACATGCAAAGGACTAATTAAGGTCCACATTAAAATGCTTTTATAAGGCATACATGAATCAGGTATGCATTGCCATACAATTTATGGCCTCGGCCATGCTGATACATGCAGTTCATTGGAGCACAAGACGCGCAGACTCCTCCACATAGCCAAAAAACCTGTTCAAGAACAGCAATCCGACTGCTAAAAGGTGTCGGCTGTGGCTTTCTTTTAAAACGCGTTTAGAGGTTTCTCTGAATCACACCTAAACACATCCAATTAACCTAAGTTTTACGTTTTGATCGTAAGTTTTAGGATTTGATCCTAAGTTTAACGTTTTGATCCTAAAATTTAGGAACGAACTTCCGCTGATCGTAAGAGCATATACGCATTCGTACGTAGGCTCGTGCGAGTCGGAAATGGCCAAAAAAACAGGAAAAAATGACTAACACCCACCCAAACTTACGATTCTCGATACGAAATCAATTAACTTTGGCTCTTTGAATCGAGGGGATAGAGGGGTTGAATCTTATCCACTCAATTCCAATCTTCATTTTCTAATAATACATAAAAGTTTATATATACATCCCTTATTGCAAAAAAGCCCAATTATTCCTTGTAATCCTAACTTCCTTGGTGTTTTGTCATAATATCATAAAAGTCTATAAACAATCTTTTTTGGCATTGAATAGTCAGAATAACATACATATCCATTATTACACATTGTTAGGATTAGGGTTAGGGTTATGAATACAATAACAGTACATTACACCAAATAATAAAATTTATTTAAGAATTCTCTTACCCTATAAAACAATTTATGTCATATTCAACATTTAAACCTTCAGGTTGCATAGTGCCTATTTTAAAAATCCACATTGAGTCCATCTTTGATAATTCTTTAAAGTGGATATAGTCTATAAGATTCCGGGGCCGATCACCTCACACACCGCGGGACATCCGAGATCGAGATGTCCCGCGGGGTGTAACCCCCCCAAAACCCCCGAAAAACCTTACCTCTCCAGCCGCTGCTTCCGCCGCCGCCGCCTCACTCACGCTCCTCTAGACGTGCGTGCGCCCACGCCGGCCGTCTCTGAATGGCCGGCGCGGGCGCGCACACGTCAAGAGTGACGCGCGCTGATGGGCAAGCTGCTTGTATGTCGCTGTCAATCAGCTTGTCCGTCGGCGCCGATTGGACGGCGCGGTCACGTGGGAGCGGGGAGAGGTGAGTTTTGGGGGCTTTCTGGGGGGTTTCACACAGCGGGGCACCCCCGATCGGGGTGCCCCGGGGAAGTGGACCAATACCCAGGATAGTCAAAATCCTGGGTGTTGGTCCACTTTAATAACATCTCCCCCTTTAAAATTAAGCTTCATTTGATCTATAATACAAAATCTTAAAAGGGATGGATCACAGTTGTGAAATAACTTAAAATGTAGGGACACATTATGGTATTTCAAAATCGTTTTCTTTCAATTTGTTTGATATTTGTTTGATATTTTCTATTTTTTTTTGTATGAATGCCGGTTGATAACCTTTACTAATGAATCTATTTCCTATTATTGTGCCTGTTCATTATAGTCTTCTTCTCTTGTACAATTGCTTCTAATTCAATATAACTGTCCCCCAGGGATATTATTTTTCCAATTTGGATGATGACAACTCGTTTTTGGAATATATGAATTCCTATCAGTTTCTTTAAAATGTGTTTTAGTAATTAATTTATCTTCATTTTTTTAAATTACTAAATCTAAAAAAATAATCTTTTCATTGCTGACCTCCTTGGTAAAGCTAATTCCCCAATAATTAATATTCTGGGAATTAAAACAACTCTCAAAGGAAGTTTCATCGCCTTCCCACAATACTATGCAGTCATCTATAAATCTGCCCCATAATTTTAAGTGGATAGGGCGTTGGGTATAAATAAAGGCTTCCTCCTATAACCCCATAAATAGGTTTGCTAAACTTGGAGCGTATTTTGCTCCCATAGCAACTCCCTTTACCTGTACATAGTATTCTTTATTGTACCAAAAATAGTTGTGAGTCATGGCGTAATGAAAACAATCAATTAAAAAATCAATTTGAAAGACAAGCATATTCGTAGAGGTCATTAGGTAATGTCTTATGGGCAAAAGTCCCATTTCGTGAGGTATGTTAGTATATAATGAAACAACATCTATAGTGGCAAGTAGCGTAATATTTGTAACATTAATATCCCCTAATATTTTCAAAATGTGTTGACTGTCTTTTATATAGGAGGGAAGTTTTACTACCATAGGTTGTAAAAAATGGTCTAAATACTTCCCTAAATTATAAGTTATTGACTTAATCCCACTGACAATTGGTCGATGTGGGGGGTTAATCTGTTTTTTATGTATTTTAGGAAGACCATATATTGTTGGTATTTTGGGATATTTAATGTTACAGAATTCGGATTCTTTCTTAGTGAAAATCATGTTAATTCCCATTTTTATTAGTTCTTCTAATTTATATTCTAATGTAGGGTATTTTCCTAATAATTTGTATGTTTCTGTATCATTCAGAAGTTCTAGCATATTCTCGTTGTATTATCTTGAACTACTAGTCCACCTCCTTTATCAGCCCTTTTAACAATTCTTGTATCATCAGTTTTCAATGATTTCAACCCTCTCTTTATAGCTAAATCAGTTCTATTGTATCTTCTATTCTTCTTTGGTTTAAATATTTGTTTAATATCTTTAAATACTAATTTTTTAATACTCTTTATTTAGGATTTTACAATGTTATACAAAGATACAAGAACAAGTAAAGGAAAGAAAAAAAAAAAGGGTGTGCATACAATACTGAACACGACTAGGTGAGGGAGACATAAAGGGGGGGGGAGCGGGTCTAAATTAGGCAAGGGAAGAAACACACAGGATATCGTCAACAACCATAAGCAAGCTCTGTCATTATATCAGATCCTAGAGCAATAAACCTTTCCTCAGCTGCAACTGTCAAAGTACCGACCCGTCAGAAGGGGAAAGTAGAAGGTAGGGGGGGAGTACGGCTGGGGATGGGAGGGGGTGGGGAGGGATAAGGTGTATGGCGTGCAGGGGGTAGGACCAGGCCAGCCCCAACTCTACGCCCCCAGGAGGGGAAGTGCAGTAGAAGTGCCAGCTTCCACCCAAATGGCCGCGGACAGAAGTGGCGGAAGGCGCGGTGATGCTCCCACCACCCCTACCCAGGCAGGCTCTTAAATTCATCAGACTCCTCATACATTAACCACGGCAGCCAGGTAGTTCTGAACTGCTCATCCCTGTCGTGTAATGAAAGTGTCAGGTCTTCCATTTCCATAACGCTAATGACTTCCCTTGCCCAATCCCCCACCGATGGAGCCCTCCTCTGTTTCCAAAACCGGGGAATTGTTTGTTTAGCCGCGTTCAACAGGTGAATCAACAGGGATTTTTTGTATTTCCCTATCGGGGTCTTCGTGGAGTGGAGCAGAATCCAGGCCGGGTCATCCCTCAACTGTGCCCCCGTGAGTTGTGTGATGACAGGGAGGACCGTGTCCCAGTATTCCCGGATCCCGGGGCATGTCCATAAAATGTGAAAAAGTGTCCCCCTCCCATCGCCACACCTCCAACATCGCGAGTCCGCCTGGCTAAACATTTTACCCAATCTGTCAGGGGTGTAGTACCAGCGGGACAGTATTTTGTAATTGACCTCCTGTATTCTAGTGGCAATTGAGGACTTATGTGCTAATATCGCTATCTTGTTCCTTTCTTTGTCACTCAGAGATCTGCCTAGATCAGTTTCCCAGTCCCTCCAGAATGCTGGGGGGGAATCCTGCTCGCTCACCAGAAGGGAATACAGTCTAGAAATCAAATGTGGGTGTGGCTGTCCCTCCAGGCAAATATTTTCGAATTCCGTGTAGCCCCTAAGACCTTCCTTCCGAAGGCCCATCCGGGCCAAGAGCAGCTGAAAGCGGAGGAGCGTCCAAGGGTCTAAGTCGCTGTTCCCCAGTCTATTCCTCAGCTCCCCTATGGGGACCCAACCCGCCTTTGTAATCAGAACACCTCCTCGTAATTGGCTCAGTTTTCCCCAGTCCCTGAGGTCAGGCCTCGGACAGTCCAGAAGGGGGGGGTTGTCTACCAGCGCAATCATGGGAGAGGGCCACGGGGAAATTTCCTGACGCTTCCTGTGTAATCGGAAGGCCTCCAAGGTGGCCAAGATCGTTGGATGGGAGCCCAGCCCTGGCTTGTATATTTCCTTGTTCCAGACCGTAGCATCCAGCGGGGCCTGAGCTAAGGCCTGCTCTAGTTGTACCCACCTCTTCGTGCTCTTACAGGTATGCCATTCACAGATTCTCTGGAGGTGGGAAGCCAGCCAGTAAGAGCGAACATCTGGCAGCGCCATGCCCCCCATGTGTTTAGGCCTACACAGTAACTGCCGTCGGAGCCTGGGTCTCTTTTTTTGCCAGACAAACCCCATCAGGATCTTGTCTAGGGCCTTAAAAAAGTACAAGGGGATGTTAATCGGTAGGGCCTGGAACAGGAACAGGATTTTTGGCAAAATTGACATTTTTATTATGTTTACCCTGCCCATCCAAGAGAAGGTAGGGGAGTCCCACCCACGCAAGTCTGCTTTTATCCTCTGTGACAGGGGCAGGAAGTTCAACTCCAGAATCCTCGACAACCTGGATGGCAACTGCGTGCCTAGGTACGTTATCGAGGTCCTGGCCCATTTAAAAGGAAATGTCTGTTGAAGGTTCCTGGCCACGTCACCCGGAAGCGACACGTTCAGCGCCTCTGATTTGTCGTAGTTGATTTTAAAGAAGGACAGCCCTCCAAAAACTTCAAACTCCTTCATCAAGACTGGTAGCGTGACCAGGGGGTTGGTAACAAAAAACAAGAGATCATCCGCGTAGGCCGCAACCTTGTGTGTAGCCCCCCCTGCCACCAATCCTCCCACATCTACATTACTACGGACTCTGCACAAGAAGGGCTCCAGGGTCAAGGCAAACAGCAAAGGCGACAGGGGGCATCCCTGTCGAGTTCCATTGTGGATAGGCACCGGTGCCGAAAGTAGGCCATTCACCTTGACCCTGGCGGAGGGCACTGTGTACAGGGCCTCAATGAATCTTCTCATGTTGTCCCCAAGGCCTGCATATCTGAGGGTCTCCTTTAGAAACGGCCAGCTCACGCGGTCAAAGGCCTTTTCCGCGTCTGTGGATAAGAGCATCATAGGGACATCGGTATGTTGCGCCACATGGACTGCGCTAAGCGCCCGCACCACATTGTCCCTAGCCTCCCTTCCCAATACGAACCCCGTTTGATCTAAATGAGTCACCTGAGCCACCACCGGCGCCAGTCTATTAGCCAGGATTTTGGCAAAAAGCTTCAGGTCTACATTGAGGAGGGAAATGGGTCGATAACTCTTGCATGACAGGGGGTCCTTTCCCGACTTGTGTAGGACTGATATATGGGCCTCTAGATCTCTGTCTGAAAAGGTGCCCGGTGTCTCTAGGTCTAAAATCGAGTTCCATGCCCCGATCATACGTGGACCCAATATTGGGGCAAAGGTTTTGTAATATTTAGCAGAGTACCCATCTGGGCCCGGGGCTTTCCCTGCAGGGGTCTGTTTGATCGCTTCCATCAATTCCTCCAGCCCAATCGGATCCTCCAGTAGAGCCGCTGTCTCCTCCGTGACCACTGGCATGCCAGAGTCCCCCAAATAGTCCACTATTTTGCTGGAGCACATCTGCGTCCCCTTACTCCCACCCAGGCCGTATAGGTCCGAGTAGTAGGATCTAAACGCCTCTGCGATCCCCTCTGCAGTGTGACGCCTCCGCTGGGAACCATCCAGAATCTCTGCAATAAAATTCTGAGAATGCTGCTTTCTAAGGGCCCTGGCCAGAAGAGCGCTATTCTTGTTACCGTACTCATAATAAGAGCGTTTGCATCTCCTAAGGATGTATTTGGCCTTCTGTCTCAACACCGCATTAAGGGCTTCCCGTGCCTGGGTCAGTTCGCCCAACACCTGCACCGCTTCAGATTGCTTATGGGACAACTCCAGATCCCGGACCCTCTCAGTGAGCTTCTCAATCTGGGCCAATCTCTCTCTTTTGAGCCTCGCCCCGTGGCTAATCAAGGTGCCCCTTATGACACTCTTGTGAGCCTCCCAAAGCGTCAGAGGGGAAACCTCCCCGTTATCGTTGGTCCTGAAGTAGGACTCCAGCCCCTCACGTATATCTTGGGTCACCACTGCATTCTGGAGAAGTGACTCATTCAGTCTCCATGTTGAGGGGGGTGGGGCTCTACTCATGAGGTCCAGATCGAGGAAAACCGGGGCATGATCCGAGAATGAAATCGGATACATCCCGTCTCCCGCAGCCCGGCTCAAAAGGCTATGTGAGATCCAAATATAGTCCAGTCTGGAGTATGTCCCATGAACATTGGAGTAAAAGGAGTAATCCCGAGCCCCTGGGTTCCTAACACGCCAAGCGTCCACTAGTTGCAAGCAGTGCAGTTGTTTCTTCAGGGATCGCAGGGCCATCTGAGAGGTCGCTGACCTGCCCGTTGAGGTATCCAGCAGGGGTTCAATAGCTAGATTAAAGTCGCCCCCCAGGATTACCTCTCCTTCCATAAATTTACCTATCTTCTCGAGAGTGGTCTTCAGAAATTGAATCTGACCTTGATTGGGTACATATATGGAGGCCAGTGTGTACATTCTTTGGTCAATAAGCCCTTTAACTAGCACTACTCTCCCCGCCTCATCACACCACACCTCTTTGGAAATGAAGGGCACGTCCCTAGCCAGCATAATTGCAACTCCCTTTTTCTTAGCGTCAGCCGCGCTACTGGTGAATGCATGTGGGAAATGTTTACTGCAAAGTCTTGGGGCAGCGTCTCTTTTGAAATGGGTCTCTTGGAGAAAGACAATTTTTGCTCTATATCTGTGTAACTCCTGCCCCAGGATGGTTCTCTTTTCGGGGATGTTAAGGCCCTTCACGTTCAGGGAAACTACTTTCAATGGGCCCATGTTAGCGGACAGCCCGAGCAGGTATATAAACGCTACAAGGTCCCGCAACCAAGGGGGGGCAGAGGAACCGCCTACTCCACCGTCGACCCCACACGCCAAAGGGAATGGAGATTGGAAGGGTAAGGGTAGATGGGGGAGGGGGGGAAACAAAAGGAATATCGAGCCTCAAGTAAAGGAGTATGGGGACCTGAGGTAGATAGAACCAGAAAACTGGGAAAGAACAATCAGGACTCTCTCGTAGTCCACCGGTTACTCGCCTACAGGCGTAGCCCGGAAACGGTGCCCTTTAACGCGCTTGGTGAAGGGGTCCCCAGTAGAGAGCCCCAATCCACCGGCCGACGGCCTTGCGCGGAATCTCCTCCCGTCTAGAGGAAGCCGCGGGGTTTCCCTAGAGGGGTGCACCAAAATCTGGGAGCTTGGAAGGTAGGACCAAGGTTCAGAAGGATCGGAGTCGCACCCTGAATATGGCTATCCAGCGAGGCTTGCCCCAAGATGGGACTGCAATAAGCACGATTCCCGCTCCAAGGTGCTCCGGAAGCCCGGGGCCAACTGGCACCTCGCTCGGTAGCCCAACTCAGCCACGAGTCAGGGGAGGGCTGCCCCACAAGTGGGTCGCCCATTAGTACCCCAAATAGAGCAAATACACTTTACGTAGAAAGAAAAAACTTCAACATTCTAACTGGAGGCATCTAGAAGAGAGCATTCAAAGCAAACTAGCATGTAACATGTAAGAAAACATAACAGAGGCAGTTCCGAGTTCGGGCCCAACTAGCAATCTGCGATGCCTCATCTTCTGCGTCCCCTCCCACCGCCTCCAACTCCCCTGGGGCCACCACCCCGGCGTTGCGGCAGCTGCCTGTCATACACTGCCAAGTCTGGGACCGTCCAGTCCGGGACATCCACCCGCTCCGCCTCTAGGAAATGGAACAAGTCGGGGAGCTGGGCGGGTGACTTAAGGACGAAGTGGCTCCCACCTCTTCTCACCAGGAGCTGAAAAGGGTGACCCCATCTGTAGGATGCCCCCTGTCTCTGGATAGCGTCCAGCAGGGGTCTGAGGAGTCTTCGCATCTGCAGTGTCCTTCGTGAGAGATCTTGAAGGATGATGACTTGTGACCCTTGGTGAGTGATTGCACCCTTCTCCCAGGCCCGCCGAAGAATGTCCTCCTTTATTTTGAAGAAATGTATGCGGCATATAACATCCCTGGGTCTGTTCGGATCTTGAGGGCGAGGACCCAATGCCCTATGCACCCGGTCCATTTCTATGTGGTTGGAGCTGGGCCGATCGAGGAGCTCGTTGAAAATAGAGGAGACTGCGTCTACTAGATCTTTCGGTTCCACCGACTCAGGTATTCCCCGAAGACGTAGATTGTTCCTGCGGCTTCTGTTCTCAATATCATCATGGGCTAGAGCCAGGTCAGCCAGAAGTCGCCTGTTTCCGACCTGTTGTTGTTCCAGGGCCATCACTCGCGTCTCCAAGGATCTATGGGAGGCCTCCACTCCCTCCACTCTATCTGTTACCTCTGCCACAGAATTCTGCAGGGCCGCCAGCTCTCTCTTGATGGTGCTTTCCATCCTTGACACATATCCGTCAAAGTCCCCACGTGTTGGGAGCCCTCGCAGGGCCTCCTGGATATTGACCTTGACCGCCTCTGCAATTGAATGCGACAAGAGATTCACTGGAACTGTCGTAGACGAGGTAGGTGAAGAGATATGCTCAGCGCTGTGAGTGGCCAGAGGTGCAGGACCCAGGATGGACATCTGCAGCAAGCCCCCCTCCTGGGGAACCTGCCTAGAGGCTGGAAGTTGGCGTCGTTGTGTCATGCCCGTCTGGGACCCCCGTGATGGTGAGGCCGCGTCGTCTATCCAAAGACTGCCTGGGATAGGGTCGTCTCCCAATATCATTGGGCCCCCCATGGGGCTGCCTGGGTCAGACTGCAATGTAGGCTGCGGGCTCTGGGGAGGGGATGGGGTGCCCAGTAGTGAGCTGGGGTTGGATAGAGGTTCCGCCAGTTGTGGGGAGGAGCAGCCTTGATGCACAGAGGGTCCAGGCGGACCAGGAGGTGGGGAGTCCGGGCTGCGCGCCGCATCAGGCCCCGAGTCACCAAAGAGCGCTGCAGACAGTGTTCCATGGGGCGCCTTAGGACACGGCAGCCTGCCACCCCAAGTGTCAGAACCCTTCAGATCCAGGGCAGTGCGGGCCGAGGCCCCCCCGGATATGATGCCACCGGGGGCCGGCGCGGCGGTCCAGGGCGGCGAGGACTCAGTCAGGTCGCTTGTCCCAGGACCCGGGCTATGGGGGACAGCCATTCCACAGTCTCCAGGGGGCTGCTGTGCTGAAGGCCCGTGAGGTGGCAATGCTGCTTGTGACACCCAGCGTCTCCCTGGTCCAGCTCCCTCCCGACCCAGACTGGCACAAGGGGGAGTCCCCATGACGTAGTTGATGGGCGCTGATATGGGGCGCCGGGGTGATGGACTGACCTGAGGGCCGGCGGGCGCGCTCCTCCGCCCGTCCGCCTCGCAGTGTATCTCCGCCGTTACCGTCACCGCCGAGCCGCGCCGCCCGGCTGTCTCCGCATCACGAGCGGCGGGTGCCGCCTTCTCTGTGTCTTCTTCCCGCCTGACCGGCCTCTCCTCCGCCGGGTTCAATTGCTGAGCCGGCACTCCCGGCTTCTGCGCTGCGGCGTCTCGCACACGTGTGTGCTTCTCCTGTCCTGCGGCCGCCATTTTGTCCGCCGCCGTGTCTTTGTTCTCGGGGTCCCGGGAGCGGAACAAGGTCGGGATGGTAAGCGACCTGCCCCTCCTAGACGGTCCCCTTTGCTTCCCCCGCTTGGGCATCCAAAAAAAACGGGTGATGAACAGCTCTAAAGCCTCCGCTCAGCAGTTAGTAGGCACGGAGCTCCTGCACCTCACTCCTTCACTCGGCCATGCCAAGCCACGCCTCAATACTAATTTTTTAAATGTTTCAATACAGGAACCATTGTTTTGTGTGTGATTAAACGTAGAAGGATTCTTTAAAGACGTTCGCATTATAAGATTAATATTTTCCGTGTCAGTTGGTATTTCAATTTTTTGTTTGAGAAAAATTCTTTTTACATTTAATTTCCTCACAAATAGGTTCATATCAATAAATACACGGAATAGATCCATATCAGTATTAGGTGCAAAATTGAGTCCTTTATTTAGAACTAGTTTTTCATCCTCGCTCAATTCTTTTACACTTAAATTATAAATTCCTTCATTATTTATATTCCCTATTGATACCTCCTGTATTTTTTGTTTTTTTATTATGTTTTCTTCCTCCTCGTTTTCATCGACATCTTTTCTTTTCCTTACTGATGACGGAGTGGATGGATTTCTTTCTAATGATCCTTCTCGATTTCTTTCCCTGTAATTTCTCCACCCTACTTGCTTTTTCTGGGGGTTTTCTCTTATAGAAAAAGGGGGAGGGGTCAATCTTTTGTGAACCAAGTTTTTCTTAAAAGAAGGTTCATCATAATTATCAAATTATCAACCCTAACCCTAATTCAGACCCTAACCCTAACAATGTGTAATAATGGATATGTATGTTATTCTGACTATTCGATGCCAAAAAAGATTGTTTATAGACTTTTATGATATTATGACAAGACACCAAGGAAGTTAGGATTACAAGGAATAATTGGGCTTTTTTGCAATAAGGGATGTATATATAAACTTGTATGTATTATTAGAAAATGATGATTGGAATTGAGTGGATAAGATTCAACCCCTCTATGTATAGCGCTTTTTATAATATTAGCGATATTTAAAAAACGCAATTTAGCGGACTTGAATGAGTTAAACAATTGCCGGTAAAATTTATAAATCCAGCCAGCAGCAGCAGCGCAATGCACGCTGATGATTAAGTCCTCTGACGAAACACGTTGGGCGGAACCTGTTGCTAGTCAGGTGACCCCGAGTGTGGCCGAAATCTTCCGAGTCCGAAGGCCTAAGGATTCGAGTACGAAGTGCCTGCCGCATAGCTGATGCGCAGCGAGGAAGGGGCGCAAAAGGAGAGGTTGAATTTGAATCCTCTCCCAACTTGTTATTAATTGATATGCACGTTATCTTTATTATCTGGTAAGCAGAAACACATTTTATGCATTGAAGAATTTTTACAGTATTACGCTATGTATGGGATCTCTTTTATTTTTACATGAATACATCGCAATAAACGAGGATTAAAGATACCAAATGTATAAATGGTTGAATGTTAGTAAAAAGTAGATCACTGATATTCAAAATCACCAATCGGCTGTGAATAAAACAAAGGGATCTACAAAAAAGGAGAAAGGAAAAAAAAAAGACCCTCTTGCTGCATGAAAGACGGCGGAGATAGTGAAGCTATATTGCTATAAAGAAACAATCATCTG
Source organism: Gastrophryne carolinensis (assembly GCA_027917425.1). Classification (NCBI taxonomy): domain Eukaryota; kingdom Metazoa; phylum Chordata; class Amphibia; order Anura; family Microhylidae; genus Gastrophryne; species Gastrophryne carolinensis. Next base: position 33,312,123 of record CM051241.1, read on the forward strand.
GTACGTGTATTTTGTGATTGGTGGTGGATTAAGCACAATATCGTTATATTAAATGCACGTGGTATAAAGCTACCTGACTATTGAGTCCCGCGGAGACAACACAATATGCTTTTGTGACTGTTTTTATTAAAAAGGTTTTTGTGTTGACTAGCTCTTTAACAATTTTATTTCAGTTGAATGTTCCTTGGCAAATATGATTACTAAAAAACACAAATTTACCTTTTCTACTTCTGACTCTCCCTTCATCAGGGTGACTGTAATTAGGGGATGGAAATGCTATTAAGCCACAGCAGCCTTCTCCTTTTAGAGCAAGGATTTTCAGCCTCTCTCAATATGAGATGTTAGCGGGTTGCACTGATTGCAGGCGACCCCTGAGTGGTTAAATGTGCTGCACACCCAGAAGCACATTGCAGTTTTCAATATTTTCAATTATGCGTCCTAAATAAATGGAGGCAGCTCCTAATAGAGTTGGCTAAAACCCAGAGAACTCTATGGGTGAATGTCCTCCACGCTGAGCTCCCCGTTTACCCCCTAATGATGGATTCCTGGCTCCTATGGCTTGGCCCTTTCTCCAGATTGATTTTTTCCTTTGGCTTCTGATTAGAAAGGATTGTATTTCCTTAAAATGCTATTGACTGCCACCTGGGAAAAGATCCCACAGAAAAGAAAAAGCTTTACCTGTGGTGACACTCTATAAAAACTTTTCTATTTTTGCCGGGTTTATGAAACTTTTATTTTCGTGTGTTTTGTGTTAAGACTTCTGTAGAGAGCCGGGAGAGAATTCATTCCAATAATATAGTTATTAGTCTCAGCAGGAGGCCATGTACAATTTATTTAAAGCTTACAGAACATAAGATGTAACTAATAGTAGCCAGTCAGTTAATTGCATCATTAACTGCATTGCAGGTTGCTGTAGGCACATTATTTTATGCTTCGTGTTATTAAAGCACAACTTCATGCAGATATTTATTTCTGTTCGTTTTATAAAAAGCAAAGAAATATTTTAACCAATTACATTTTTTATATTCTTTGATCCCATTCTGCTAATTAAGCCTCCATTTCTGTATGTGGTAAACTTACTGAAAAGTTATGGGCGTCAGTGGAGTTAGATGGGCGATACTGGCACACATAGTGAATGTTATGTGGCTATAATGTTTAGCTAGAACTATTATTTTTTACAATTTTTCCTTGATATATGCCTTAGTGCCTCGTTACCTTTCTTTGTTCTTTATTGCACAACCTGCACATAGCACTTTCACTGGTGCACCGATATGTATAGAGGGACAATTTAGTCCCCTTGTCAAATTTTCTTTGCAGTCTTTGCACAATCTTGCTCTTTTGCACAAACCACTTATTGCTTCTATCTTTTTATGATATAACCTTCTTTATTTCTTTCATTGCACAAGCACTTTCTGGGAGAGACCCCAAGGCATTACTGGTATTGGTGACATTATTATTATTACTATATATTTATGCAGTTTAAAGTGGACCAACACTCTGAGGTGATCGGCCCGGGAATCTATAAGATTCCCGGGCCGATCACCTCACACACCGCGTGGTGTAAACCCCCCAAAACCCCCGAAAAACCTTACCTCTTCAGCCGCTGCTTCCGCCTCTCTGAATGGCCGGCGCGGGCGCGCACACGTCAAGAGTGACGCGCGGGAGGCGCCGACGGGCAAGCTGCTTGTACGTCGCTGTCAATCAGCTTGTCCGTCGGCGCCGATTGGACGGCGCGGCCACGTGGGAGCGGGGAGAGGTGAGTTTTGGGGGCTTTCTGGGGGGTTTCACACAGCGGGGCACCCCCGATCGGGGTGCCCCGGGGAAGTGGACCAATACCCAGGATAGTCAAGCTGTGAGGGAGGTGATCGGCCCAGGAATCTTATAGATTCCCGGGCCGATCACCCCTGGGTGTTGGTCCACTTTAAAGCAGACCCTCACTCTGAATAAGAGCATATCTTATATGTTTCCCACACCCTGTACATACAGATTGCTCACATTAAAAATCATCCTACCTGCATCTACTGCATGTTATGAGCCTTTAAACATCCAAGATGGCGGCTCATGGAACGTCAGGCAGTTCTGGCTTCTGACTGTGCTGCTCTGCATTCTGGGATTGCTGACCTTTTCCGCCCCTCTGTAGTTTATCCCGTTCTCCTCTCCTCAGTAAGTGTGATGCTTCTGAGTCAAGATGGCTGCACCCGTATCCTAAAGTCCTGAACAGAGTTGCAGCCCAGTGTGGGAAACAATAATAAGTGACTAAAAACTTAAAATATATTAACTTTAGCTGCTGGGGAATCGTTTTTTAAGGGTTTGGGCTTTTCAGTAAATCATGGTGAAGGTCCGGTTTAAGGAAGGAGGAGTGGGGACCTGTGTCCCCCATCACCACAGATGCTGGCAGGGCAGCTGCATTACCTGCTCCCTGTAAGCAGCACACCAGTGCTGCCAGACCAATAGGTAGGGAGCCCTTGACCCGACAGACCTTGCCCGGCAAGGGACCGATAAAGTAAGACACTGCCATGGTGTCTTACTTTTTTTTTTTTTTTTTTTTCTTTTTAATGTGTATTTTGTTTTTTTTACAGTTTGTGAACTGGTAAGCGGTTCAATACTCCTATACCAGTTCACACATTGTGGTGGCCAGAGCTAAGGTTTCCAACAATCTCCATTTCTACTCTAGACTGGGGTCAATTAATGGCCCTGGCCAGTAAAACCCATTGAACTTGTGAAATAAATTTAGCCAAAGCCTCTGCCTATACTCCCTTCTTCAGGTGTAGAACTAGAAATGGATATTTCCGCTTTTCGAATTGTCCTGGAACACTGATTTTTTTGCTTTCCCTTTCTGTAAGATTGCAGGGGATCAGTCATTGCATATGTGTGGCAATTAACACACATAGGGGGTTATTTAAGAAAAGACAGGTAGCGCCTGGTTAATGAGAGGTAGCGACAGATAGCGACTGGTGAACACCGGACACGGCACGCAATTCCACATTTATCAAGCAGAATCTGTTTAGCGACTGGGATAGCGCCATGTAGCGTCTGATTCATCATTTTCACAGCCTCAGCGAACAGCGCCGGCGTTCAGCCTTGCACAGCGCCAGGTATGACCTCTCGCTACCTGTCGCTCTCCCATACATTTCAATGGACGATCCTTTTCTTCTCTTTAAACTGGTTTTTTTTTTTTCCACAAATAATTCTGTGACCTCTTCTGGCATTGAAAAAGCTGGTTTTTCAAATTTTTTACATTTTTTAAATATTTCTTCAGAAATGACATTACAGGTCTGCCATTAAAGTGTTCATGTTACAATGTTGCTACAATGTAATTCCATATGTTTTCGCTTTGTTACTAGTGGATAGATGCTGAAAAACACACAGCCTCTGGGCTTCAAACAAGCATTTTTCTGCGCCAGAGTTGTGTGAGGCTTTTTTTTTCTTGAATATGGTGTGAGTAGGTCGCTATGAGCAGTCGCTACCATGTGCTCCCATACAGCGCTGTACTGGTCAAATAGCGACTCGTCACAATGTATTCAACATTACTGCACAGCGACTGAGTCGCTATAAACTAGCGACTTACGGCCAAGCACTGCGACTACTAGCGGGCGCTCTGAAAATGCCGCTACAGACGCTCATCTGTCGCTACCTGTCGCTAATGATGAATCAGCCTCCCCATTTACAGCTAACACAGGCCCCATTATCTGGGATTAGAGTGAAGCAGGGGCAGTGAAAATTGGCAAATGGTAATTTTCATGGGGGGAGCATTTCAGGGGGTGCTAGTTAAAAATGTGGGTTTTGGTCCACTTTAATTATTTTCTTTTTATTTGTCGACAACTTTGAGGCCGATTCATTAATAGCGCCAGGTAGCGACAGATGAGCGCCAGTAGCGTGATTTTCACAGCGCCAGCTAGTATTCGCTGTGCTTGGCCGGGGTTTGCTTGTTGACAGCGACTCAGTCGGTGTGCGGTAATGTTGAATACGGGCTTAGGGGTCGCTGTTTCACAGGTTCAGCGTTGTATGGGTGCGCCTGACAGCGAATGGCCAGAGCGAACGGCTTGCTGCAGATTCATTAACAAATCACGCTACGAATTTTTTAGCGCTGTGAATTCCTTGTTTAAACCCCAGAGCGCTGGCGGCGATGGATGTAAAACCCCCAAACAACCATATTTTTTGATTGTAAAATTATACAAGTTTTTATAAACATTTTGTAATATCAATACATTAATATCAGACCTGTAATATCAATTCTGCACAAAATCATTTTTTTTTTTTTACCTTAAAAAAAAACCTAACATTGCAGAAGTGGTCACAGAATTTTTGACATTAAAAAAAAAAAAAAAAAACATTAATAGCAATTAATTATGATTATTTAACCCTTTTGGTGCCAAGCACGTAACACCTACGTGCTGGCTTGGCTGGGCCTTAAGTGCCAAGCCCGTAGGTGTTACGTGCTTGACTTTCCTCGCTTCTAGTTTAAAAAATAAAAATCAAAAATACTCACCTGACCCCTTGTTGGATCCGGCCGGGTCTCCTCTTTAATTTGGTGCCATCCGATCCCCCGTGGGGGGTCGGATGGCTCCAGGAGAGCCCCCGGAATAGGCCGCCCCCCCCCCCGCTTCTGCAGCAGCAGCTGCTAACTGTAAAAAAAAAAAAAAAATAAAAATGACATTCACTTACCTGTGTGTGCGCTGGCTCCCGCTGTCCCTCCTCTTCACCTGGGGGGCCTCCGATCCCCCCCCAGGACTTACCGTTCTTCAGGAGAGAGCCTGGGAGGCTCTCTCCTCTCTTCTTCAAGATGGCGGCCGCCATCTTGCCTCTAAGCCCCGCCCCCTTGGGGGCGGGGCTTATGACGTCATCCCGGTCCCGATCACCGGCTTCAGCTTTCTCAGCTTCTCAGATGCCGGTGATCGGTGCCCTGGAAGGAGGTGACAGGAGATCCTCTGATCTCCTGCCTTCTCCTTCTCTGGATGCCGATCACCGGCATCTGTCAGCTGAGCGGCGAGGGACAAGAGCTTGCAATCGAAGGTAAGTACAGTAAAAAAAAATTTTTTTTTTTCTAATAAAATACTTTTTATTATTGTGTGGTGTTTTTTTTTCACATTAACCCTTTGTGAGCTGGTAAGGGGTCCATGAGACCCCTTATACCAGTTCACAAGGCTGGGGGGGTGGCAAGTCACCTGCCCTAGCGGGTGGCTTGCCATTAACCCCCGCACCCCCATTACCTGCCTCCCCAAAGGCCAGGGGGGGGCAGAAGAGCCCGGGCCCACATAGGCTATGTGGGCTCGTAGGCTGCAGGGTGGGGGGGCCACCAAAGCTGGCCCCCCCACTCTGTGCCTACAAGCCCCCATAGCTGGTCCCGGGCTGGTTACTTTGGGTAAGGGGGACCCCACGTCATTTTTTTTTTTGGATTTTTAAGGGTTTTTAACCCTTAAAAATCCAAAAAAAAATGGGGTCTCCCTCCCCGGGAAGGGGGACCCTATGTCATTTTTTTTTTTGAATTAACCATTTGTCATCCAGCAGCTATAAAAGGCTTCTGGGCAGGAAAGGGTGTCTACCTATACATATGTGGTATCGCTGTAACCGGGAGAAATTGGGGTTTCTCACGCAATAAGATTTTATTGACAAACTTACATTTTTTATTACAAAAAACTCGACAAATTGTAAAAAAATATATTTTTTTTAATTTTTTTCACACATTTCACCCAAAAATGTTGAGAATACACCTAAAAAATACAAACAAGACATTTCATGTTAAAGCCCAGACTCTGTTGAAAAAAACAATATATAATTATCCTGGGAAATCCCTGGAAATCCTTTCAAAAATGACAGTTGAACATGTGTAGCGCGAAACAGTCAAACTCAGTCTGGCAACAGGGAGTGGCAAATGCTGCAGGTAGGCTGGCAGCGAAAGGGTTAAAGATTGCTCCATTGAAATGCATTGGACATCGGCAGGAAGCGACAGGTCAGACCTGGCGCTGTGATGGGATTAGCAGCGGCGCTGTTCGTTGCAGTCGGCTACATGATGAATCCCGCGGTAGCTGTCGCTCTCGCCGGCGCTAGCCTCATTTAGCTTGATAAATGCGTCATTGTGGCCGACGCCGGGCGTACTTGAGTCGGTAGCCGCCGTTAGCTGGCGGGACCTGGCGCTCGTCAGACACGACCTGGCGCTATCGCTTGATGAATAAGGGCATTTGTGTTTTAAAAGGATAATGTTTTCTCTAGCAACAATTTGTTTACGTTAGCAAGAGTACACCAAAATGGTATGTTTGATGTACTGAGTGGGAACTTCCTTCCTGGTTTAATTTATCCTCTTCTGATGAGCGGAATGTTGTGTTCCAGTATCTAAATGGCTACTGGCAGCATTTTTCACCTGGGATAATCTCTGCTGCCTGATTCTTCCAAGCTCTTCTACATGGGGGATGGAGAGCTCACCAGCAGCTATACTATTACTATTATACTATAGCATTATGCAAGGCCAGGAAAGCCATGCCCACTTGACCAACACAGCCACGGGAATATAAGACACTTGGAAAAGGCATGCTGATAAGTAAATCACAGGTCTGGGGACACAATCCTAACACAAATGTTTATTTTACACTTCATAAGAGGAAAACAGTAAGGCAGAACACAAAAAAACTGCCAAAAAGGGAGTTCTCCCTTTACGCCTAACATGGACCTCTCCCTAAGGTGCCTTGCTCCTCTGTCTGGATAGTTGTATAGACTTGTTATTTGCTCTATTTGATGAACTTGGTTATCTGTGTTTATCTCATTTTATATTTTGTTTTGATGCCTTTAAGTCGGCTGCCTGACTGAGGAAATGCTTCTGGGAGCTCATTAAATGGACATAGTCACATGTCCCTGTATGCCTTTATGCCTGTGGGGTGAGGCTTCTTGTAGAACGTACGTCCCAAGGCACCTGGTAAATGAATACCTATCACATCAGAGGCTGGAGTTCCATTTTGTGGAATAAACAAGAGCGTGCTTTGTTTTTTATCTGTATGTGTGAACACAAATGACACTGCACCTGTCTCTGATATTATGGGGAATTTCTCTCTAGGACCCAAATGCCTCACATGCCTTTAATTCAGGTCTCATCTGATGGAAAAGTCTGTACGAAAGTATTTTTTGGGGTCCTAATTATGAATTTTGATAAAATCAAAGAAACATTATTAAACAGTGCCATCACTTACATTTCACATCTCAATTGGTGCCGCCCCCGGACATACCTCCTGTTGTAAGTCTAGTATCTGGCAGCCTCATGCTTACCTAGAGGCAGTCGTGGTCTTGTACCAGAAGGTTACCCAACCCCCAGACACTGTAATTGGGGCAGAGCTTCTGGCATTACTGTATGAAGGGGTAATTGAGGAAGAACTCGCATGCCAAAAAAAAAAAAGAATCCAGCTTCTGGTTCTGTTCTCGACCCCATGTGCCCCTTAATGGAAAATCACATTCACCAGTCAGAAGGTTACACAGTGGTCACCAGCAAGAGTAAATGGCTGCAGATGGTCACGTCAGGTTCCGTCAAAAAATGAGAAGCATTAAAGCAGACCGAGACCCACTTCCTTGCTAATGGGTGTGGGACCGGCATAGACCGCATTGTAACAAGCCTGGGGGGTCATACAGATTGCTGGAGCCCCCACTGCGACGCTCACAAATCATTATCTTAATCTCGACTCCTGGGATTGACCGCCAGTGGCCGGAACAGAGAACGTGACCCTGACCCAGGCAAGGTAAGGATTTGAAGGCGTTGCGGGGGTCGACGTGCGGGGAGGGGGGGCTCCAGCAATATGGATGCACCCCTGAGCTTGTGGTTTGGGCTGACCCCACACTCATTAGTGAGGAAATGGGAGCGGGTCCGCTTTAAGTATGGTGGTATGCTCATGGGGTTCTCAGCAAGAAAGGGAGTGCCTGAGAAATTTGGCATGGTATCTCATAGCTACAGCCTGATCATTGCTCACCTCAAAGTGGGGAGAGAGAGAGGTAATTAAAATGATTGCCAGATGACTTCTGTCACCAGCCATTCAGATATAGCTGCCGGGAGCACACACAGCTACAGGGATGCAGCACCCGGGGTCACAGTATCGCGATTACCTCCAGTAAAGGTGGGTTTACTGACCCGCTATAGGATGCCCTTGTCACGGACCGGGTGGAGCGGACTCAGGTGTGGATCCGCTTTAACTGTGGGACCGATGGCGGGTACCGTGTCAGGGGAGCGGAGTCTAAGGGGCCACCGGTATTCACCAGAGCCCACCGCAAGGCAGGTTGGTCTTGTGCGGCGAGGGACCCCCAGGTCGCTACCCCCCAACAGCGGCCCAGTCCCACAGTTAGCCGAGGTTCAGCGAGGTACACAAGTGGCAGGCAAAAGGCGTAGTAAGTACAGGCAGAGATCGGGGCTGGCAGCACAGGTTCGCGGTAAAGGTGAGTAGCAGAGGTCGGGGCAGGCCGCAAAGGTTCAGAGTCGGGGACAGGCTGAGGTCGGTACATGGGTGAGCAATCCAAGAATGTCTGACTTTCAACAAGCATGGAGAGACCAAGATCCGGCACTGAAGGAAGGAAGTGCCTCTTTAAATAGGAGAAGTGGATGCAGGATTGGATGACCAGGCACCAATCAGTGCTGTACAGGCCCTTTAAATCTCAGGAATCTAGTGCTCTCGCCCTCTAGTGGACGGAGACGTGCGCGCACCTGAGCATGTGAGAAGGAAGCATGGGGGGAAGGGAGACAGCTGGGAACAGCCATGAGGGAAGTGCTGCAAAATGGATGACGGCTGGATGGAGGTAAGTGAAGTGCTGCGAGATGGGCGTGCAGCGCTCGCCCTAACAGCCCTGAGGTAGGTTAAAGGTCCTGGGGGGTTTAGACCTGTTTTACAGTCCAGTCTTTGTTACCCTCCCTCATGCCTCCCTCCCCTTGCTTTTAGGCAGAATGGAGGGTTACAAAACAAAATATCTGCCCCCTGACGGAATCAGCGGAGGATTGCAGTGATCAGGTGAGTTTGTTTTATTATTTTAAAGCCCAGATTGGGCTCAGCACAGGGGGAGGGAGGGATGGCTGCAGGGTTACAAAAAGCTTGTAAGTTCCTCTTTAACATAAGGACTTTAAGAATTTCCCTTATGGTTTCCCCAGTCCTTTTACATGCAGCGTTTCGTTTCCTATTATGGTGTTTCTCTTTCATTCTTTTTATGAACAGTTAGGCGAACTGTTAGATACTTTCTGTTGCTGGCTGGGGTTTGAGATCATCTGGTAATTAATCATGTAGAAAGTTTGTCATAAAATGAACACATCTAATTTTTATTGCATTCTATAATTCCCCTTCTAGTATTATTTCCGCTACTGTATTTTCTTATGGACAGTCTGGGATCTATTTCCCCGCAATGTGGATACTGAGTCTCTACTGGTTATGGGCTCTAAATGTAGTTCAAGAGCAGACATTTGAAATTGCTACGTCTTTTTTTTATTCAGTTGTCACAGGCACCAAGGTATCTTACCATTCCTATTCTCTACATCCAACTGCAATAGCACTCATGGACCCTTGTTTTCTCAGATCCCAGTCCTTGGTGGTGTTTAAGAACCTATGACTAGCTTTACATTTTCTGGAACCTTTTTCTGAAATACCTTGAAGATTAGGCATGCTCAACCTGTGGCCCATGGAGCCATCTGATGTGCCCTAACATCAAACCTAGATGAAGGACATCAGCACTTTGTTTTGGGAAAAGTGGGAGAGGTAGCTAGAGCTGGCACATAAAGGGGGATAAATAAATAAGGATGGAAGGTTGCAAGAACAGTGATATAGGAGGGGCACACTGGCAAATGGAGGTGGCAGCGACATTGTTTGGCAGTGGTATCCCTAGGCAAGCCTAGAAAGCAATAATGGAGGGAATCCCTTGTACAACACCAGGACATAAGAGGTGAAAACATGATTTTTAATGGTTTGCGTAGTGTGGGAGTTGTTCTAGTGTGTCTACAGGGGTTGTGGATACCTGGTTCAATGGGCATGTATGATTTTAATGAGTTTGGGATTGGCATGTGTGGGACAATATTGGTGTTATTTTTGTGATTAAAGTGAAATGGCAGCATGACAGGCTTGGGGGTATCCAGATTGCTTGACCCCCCCCCCCCCCCCCACATGCAATGACCCCAGCAACCCCCCGAAATCCTTACCTTAACCTCGATGCTCGGCCAAAATGCGATTAGCTGCTGGCACTCACGTGGGCAGGCCGTGACCAGTGGCCAGGAATGAGAAAGTGACCCTGGAGGCCAATAGCAGGACGCATTTCAGCTGAGGATCGATGTTTTGGAGGGTTGCGGAGGTCATTGCGCAGGGAGGCTTCAGGAACCTGGATGCCCCGCCACCTGGCCTGTAACAGGTGTGGGTATCCAGGTTGTTGTTCAAAATATTATTTCATTGAGGCCCGCTACCTGTCAATATGGGATAATAGTAATAGTGTACTGGCAGAGATTCCAGGTAAAGGCAAACCGGTCTTTACTCTCTATTCAGTCTATTGGGAAAAGGCATTAGACAGGCTTCTCATAGCATGCTGTTCTTGTGCCGTTTAAAGTGCAGTCACGGCCACTTTTTAAAACATCTGAAATCCACATTCTCTAGTATCCAACTTTCTTATTCACTGAAAACATTTAAACAGCTCACAGCAGGTACATCAAATCCTCGCCTTAATTCTTGGTTAGTTTCACTAATTACTGTGAAGCCTCCTGGCAGCTTGCATAGCTTAGGAAAGACTGAGGCCCTTATTTAAGAAGGGATAGCGTCGGGTAGTGGCTGGTTAATGACAGGTAGCGACTGGTGAACGCCGGACACGGCACGCAATTACACATTTATCAAGCAGAATCTGTTTAGCGACTGGGATAGCGCCATGTAGCGTCTGATTCATCATTTTCACAGCCTCAGCGAACAGCGCCGGCGTTCAGCCTTGCACAGCGCCAGGTATGACCTCTCGCTACCTGGCACTCTCCCATACATTTCAATGGACGATCCTTTTCTTCTCTTTAAACGTTTTTTTTTTTTTTCTTCAAAAAAATCACAAATAATTCTGTGACCTCTTCTGGCATTGAAAAAGCACTTTTTTCATAATTTTTAAATGTTTTAAATATTTCAGGTCTGGCATTAAAGTGTTCATGTTACAATGTTGTTACAATGTAATTCCATATGTTTTCGCTTTGTTACTAGTTGATAGAAAAACACACTTTAAACACACAGCCTCCTGCGCTCTGGGCTTCGAACAAATATTTTTCAGCACCAGAGATTTGTGAGCCTGTTTTTTTGCTGAATATGGTGTGAGTCGGTCGCTATGAGCAGTCGCTAACATGCGCTCCCATACAGCGCTGTACTGGTCAAATAGCGACTCCTCACAATGTATTCAACATTACTGAACAGCGACTGAGTCGCTATAAAGTAGCGACCCACGGCCGAGTAGTGCAACTACTAGCGGGCGCTTTGAAAATGCCGCTACAGACGCTCATCTGTCGCTACCTGCCGCTAATGATGAATCAACCTCTTATATTTGCAGCGGAGGAGATATAGAGGGGAGTCGAAGGGGCTTGTGTTGATATAGTTAATGTGCCCTATTCACTTTTATTAGACTAACCTAACAGCAGATCTGTTGCATCAAAGCAAGTCTTGTGCCAGTAGCTAATTGTACCCATGTTTGGACTGCCAGTGCTTTTTGTCCTCTTAAGCCTTCCATATAAATGACTACCCTTGTGATTAGAAGGGTTTACTTCTAACATAGAAGGGTTGGATCACCATTTATGTGATGATGTGCCAATATTTACTAGCAGGGCTAACTCCAGATGTATGTTGTCTCCTAGTAAGCTTGAGCTTTCAGATTCCTATCTAGGCATAGCTGCCCTGCCTGACGAGGAACGAGAGAGTGAAAAAAAGGAATGAAAGTAATAAATAAAAAGCAAAAAGCAAAATGAGTAACAAAAAGAAAGTCAGAAAAAAAGGATCGAGAGAATGACACAGAAAGAATAGAAGGGATGAGAAAGAAAGAATATAAGGAATGACAGAGAAAAAAGAGAGAATAGAAGACATGTCACAGAACGAAAGATAGAAAGAAAAGAAGGAATGGCACATAAAGAAGGGAAGAAAGAAAAGGAATGACAAAGAAAGCAAATTAAGAACAAAAGCAATGACGGAAGGAAATAAACAATCTCCTGAAGGCAAATCTGCCCCTGGCTGATGCCCAGTTTTGGTTACTGTACACCCCTATGTGCTGCCTCAGGAGAGGGAATGACCTGCTCACCACTGGGAAGAGATGTGTCACATGACCACCATATGATGTGAACCCCCCCAAGACGCAAGGACCCCGGCAAAGCCCAGTGCTGACACCGACCCCATTTACTAGCACATAAATTGGCAGTGATGACTTTTCCCATAAAATAGTAAAAGGTGCATAAAAGTGTTTGCCACTGTCACTTCCTTCATTGCTTTGCCTAGAAACCCATCTTCCATCACAAAGCAAAATAAAAACTCAAGTTTCTGATTTCCTGCTGCATGTATACAATTTACTGAGGTTTAATAATTGCTTATGTTCTGCCTTGCTTAAAAGAGGGCCCCCTTTTTTTTACTTTTGAGGGGGTTGGTCTACCTCTTTATGGGGCATCCAGAATTAGAATAAGGGTGTCTTTCTAAAGAGGAACAAAACCCAAGAAAGTCAATCTACGGGCATAAAATGTTATCAATATATATGCATTGCCCTGTACAAAAAATATCTGAAACCTTAGGCCCTTATTTATGAAGGAATAGCGACAGGTAGCGACTGGTGAGCGACCGGTAATGACTTGCACCGCCACGAGAACGCCGGCTCCCCACCACAATCACACATTAATCAAGCCAATCCTGCTTAGCGACTGCGATAGCGCCAGATAGACACTCATTCATCATTATTCCAGCCTCAGCCCACAGCGCCAGCGTCCGACCTTGAACAGCGACAGGTATGACCTCTCGCTACCTGGCGCTCTCCAATGCATTTCAATGGAACAATCTTTAAATATTCATAATTAATTGTTATTAATGTTTTTTTTTTTTTTTTATGTGAAAAATTCTGTGACCACTTCTGCCATGTTAGATCATTTTTTTAAGGTAAAATAAAAAAAAAAATTGTGCAGAATTGATATTACAGGTCTGATATTATTGTTTTCATATTACTAAATTCTTAAAAAAAAATTTTATTTTTGGTTTCCAAAAATATGGTGGTTTGGGGGTTAAAAAACTACTTTTAACACATCGCCGCCAGCGCTCTGGGGTTTAAACATGCATTTCACAGCGCAAGAATATTTTGAGCGTGATTTTTTGATGAATATGGTGGGAGCCGGTCGCTCTGACCAGTCGCTATCATGCGCACCCATACATCGCGGAACCTGTCAAATAGCGACTCGTCACCCCGTATTCAACATTACTGCACACCGACTCAGTCGCTATCAACAACCGAACAATGGCCAAGCACAGCGACTACTAGCGGGCGCTGTGAAAATACTGCTACAGTCGCTACCTGGCGCTATTAATGAATCGGCCTCCCTGTGTTTTGCTTGTATATTTTAATTCCAAATTTACAGTCAATCTGCCTCATTTATCAAACTCTTCCAAAAAGGATCTCCATAGCGGGATGCTGCCACCATCATGCCTCGTGATGATTGTGCAAGGCCAAACTTTTTATTATTATGTTTTTGTCTTATTTTAAACAGAAAAAGGAGGGGGGAGGCCCACCAATCCCCCCCAAAGCCAAACCCTGAAACAAAGTTCCGTGGCACCACTGTATATGTAGAAAAATATATAATACCTTTATTAAACAAATCTATATACACAATATACAAAAAACAACTTATTTTAAAACACAATTAAAATACATAACTGACCATTACATCCAGAGGAGGGGGGGGGAAGGAGGGGAAAAAACAGCACAAGAGTGCCTTCCCCCCCCCCCCCCCCCTCCTCTGGATGTAATGGTCAGTTATGTATTTTAATTGTGTTTTAAAATAAGTTGTTTTTTGTATATTGTGTATATAGATTTGTTTAATAAAGGTATTAGGGTTATTGGTGGGCCTCCCCCCTCCTTTTTCTGTTTAAAATTGTGCGTTGTTCCATGCCAAACCCTTGTGTTGCACACTATCTGATTGTATAGAACGGTGGTGCGGTCTTCTTCTTTTGGTATTTGTATGTTTTTGTCTTTGTAATTAATTTTAAGCAATTTCAGCAGATCTGTTCGTGTTGATCATTAAAAAATAATCATCCGTGATTAAATGTTCTTTGTTTTATGCTAATAGTTATGTGACAATCTTAAAATTTTCCACTAGGCTGGATTCTTTTTCGGCACTGTATGTTCTCTTATAATTAGTTTTTATTAGTAACATCTTCATTTGTCTGCCCATCTTTAGTTGTTTCAAAAATGGTTATAGTTTTTTCCCACCTTTTAAAGTCTTTAGTTTAGAAATATTGTATTTTAGTTTTTTAGATGAATGGCAGCTAGTCCAGGATTAATATACTAGCCTAGGCTTGGCACTTTTTCATTCTACATCCAATATTGCATTTCTGCCATTTAAGCTTTAATAAAATGATCGCCTTGATATTTTTCTACTAAAAATGGACAAAGGTTTAAGGTCACTCCTTGTAATTCAAAGCTAACCCAAACCCAGTCGGCAACAGGATCTCACTTTGAAGGACACCAATTACAGCCAGTAATGTTCAGAATAGAGGAAGAATGTGAGTACACCCTATTCTCTGAAGGTTCTCGTTATAGAGCCTTGAGGAGCCTCTAATGAGGTGGAGGGTATAGAGGTGGATTTTTGGAGGGTGATCATTAATGAAGGAGAGCTAAATCTTTCTTTAGAAGATAGAAAATGATTTTAAATGGCAAATAGATTACTAAGATTCGGTTTCTCTTGTATACTGTTTGAAAGCTGGCATATTGAAAGACCAGTTTGTATAGTACAGACTGCTTTCATTGTGACATGAAAGCAAATCCGTAACTTACATCTGCTATGGGTTTGATGTATAAAGCAGAATGCATGAAACATGTTGAGCGGGGCAAAGACGCTAAGCCTCAGATATAATCTGTCCCTCCCCCTTCCTATTATCTGGATTCCATAACGCAACTTTGTAAAAAGCACAGATTGCAAGTGATCATGGGTCACAGGAAACATATCAGCTACCATATCCTACTCCCTTCACCCCCCCCTTTTTGGCTATCTAGTTATTACTAACCAAATCTGTTGTTCTTGTTGTCACTGTAGGCTTTCAGCACTGATGATACCGTCATAGAAAATCTGGGCTACTTCCCAGTAAGGCAATTAAAAAGAAGAGAACGTTAAACAACAGGCAAATTAATGAGCTTGTTAAGATATCTATGGGCTAGTTCTACCATGATATGGGAGTTGGAGATAAAATCGGGCAAATTGCTCTTTTCACAGTCATTTAATCTTCAGTGAGATAAAAAAAATCTTCAAAATGTAACTAACGCATCGACCTTGTTCAAAGTTATAAATGTAAATGCAAGTTCCATAGTCAGGGATATTTTTAAACAAGCTTGATCAAGCATAGGAAATTCTACACATACAGCAAAATATGGTCAGGCAGATTCCTTTAGTGTCTAGGTGGCACTTAGAGATTCTATGAGGAGCTTCCAGTGAATCCTGTCCTTTTCTAGTTTCCATGTTTTGCCCATCCCCTTCAGTTCTCTACTCTTCAGTTCTTCTCCGTGCTTTTCTTGGCTTGCCTCTTCTCCACTGGCCTTGAAGGTTCCATTCCCATGCTTGCCTTGTTTTTGCTTCAAGGTTGTTCATTTGGGAGGTTGTCTGAGCCCATCGATGAGGATGTGTCAAAGGCATCTGTTTGTGAAGGTTTGTAGATTACAATTTACCGTAAGGGGGGGGGGGGGGAATTGGTGTGTCTTATCAAGCAAACAGGTGTGTGAGAAGAGGGAGAGCAATGAAGGCAGGAAGCAATGACGCAATTAAACTTACACATGCTGCCTGACGGTCCTCCAGTGCCTGGTGCCATACAAACAGGTATACACACACATATACACAGACACACAAAACGCCATACTTTACAGAGCTCCCACGGCGCTGATTGCGTTCTTGGCTTTGGTTGGTGAGCGAGGCCTATTTGCAGACAGGCAATGACCTATGAACGGCTGGTGTCCATTCACGCTGGACACTGCCTGTAATAAGTGATTGTGGGGGAATCTGCACGCTCTCTGTAAGGGGATGATAGGGAGACAGATTTTAGCACAACATTTGGTTCAGAATAGTTTTTTTTATTTTTTCCTCCTCTAAACCCTGGTGTATCTTATAGTCATGTTCGCTTTACGGTGTGAAAAATACAGTACATTCCCAATATTCCTCCACATTTCACTGCAAGATTCTTAATTTAGTACTTTTATATATTTGCTTGTATTCCATAAAGGCCTCAGCTGAATGAAGGCTCCTTTTGCTTTGGTACTTTTGCTTTCTACATCCTCTTCTGTAGTAATTATACCCCCAAGGTAACAGAAGAATAAGACTTTTTCAATAGCTTGTTCCTCGTGTATCAATCTGTCTTGGTTTCTGTTTCATCCTGTTATCCTGTTTATCCTGTTATCCTAATCTCCTTTGTTTTCTTTTTGTTTCACTAAAAATCCCACCAGCAGTTTTTACTTTGCAAAATATGGTGCTTAAGAGTAATGTGGTACCGCAGTCAGCTAGGCACCTCATGCCCCCCATGCCTTTCTGGCTCCCAGGGCTAAATCCAGGACCAGGAAATAGCCATGGGCCTGTCTTCCAAGCCAGCCTGTACAAGAACAAGGGCTTATTGCTATTGCAATTGTTCTTGTATGCAAATTCACTTCAGTCCCTTTTGGAGGTGAAATTCCCTTTATGCTAGCTACCCCCTAATGGCACTGCTAATGAAGGATCCCCACCACCATCCATCCATCCGTCCTATCCATCACATATGGTACATAATACACAGTATTATATCAAATGAATCAATAAAAGTGGACTCAAATCCATCATGGACGGCCCAGGAAACTCCTGAGCCTCCTGGTTCCCTCTCCCCAGGCCGCACTTCCCTATACCTTCAGCCACTTAGTACCAGGCATTTGTGAATGTGCCGTAGTGGGCGACCTGGGGGAGGTTTCACACAGCATGGCATCTCAAATTGGGATGCCCCGGAGCGAGAACTGAATCCCGGGAATAGGATTTCACAAAAAGTTACATTTTAGATATTACTTTTTTGCCCATTATATAACAAAATATAAGCCTACGTTCTAGTCTTAATTGTTCTACATTCATCCCTCTTCTTTACGTCTTAACAGTTGAAATTTTTTACACAAACCCTGCTCATTAGAGAGAAATCTGTGGATTAAGAGAAAGTCATATTGAAAGGTGAACTATAAGAAAGTAAAATTTGCTACTCACTAATCTCAAATATTTGGTGGTATTGAAATATAGATCTCTAATAAAAATATTGGAGATTGATGTGTAGTAAATATTAATCATTTATAGTTCTCCCTTTTACACAGGTGTAACATCCATCTTGTATGCGGGAGGCTGACTAGTATCTCTTTTGACAGCCTCAATACACAGATATATTTTTGCTTTAACACTTCTAGAACATAAGGTATAAGCTAAGGCTTTGGCTAAGAGATGCTGCTTTTTAACAACCATTATAAAATCTGGCATCCATTACTGGATCATAAAAGTTCCTGAAAATCATATTCCTCAGAGAGCACTCTAATGTGGTGCTCTCAGCTGCTGCAGCAGCCAGCTGAGAATGTAATATCCTAATTACGCAAGGATGAAAGAAATGTATTACTTACTGTACTGGGTCTGTTCACATTGCCTTTTACTTTTAGTCAGTCTTAAAGGCACTGTTCATACAAAAATAAAAATAAGGTAGATTGTCCTCAATAGCCCCGTGTAGTCGATTGTCTCTTTACCAGAAGTTTTCTACTTACTACACCTGGAGATCCAGTCACAGTGAATGACAAGAGGGGGCGGCCATTCAACTGTGGCCTGTCAGGAGGCGGGGATAGTATGAACCTCCTGCTATATGGCGAATCAGGGCTGTGAAACTATTGGTGAACATCAACCTTTTTTTAAGCTGCACCACCGAATGCCTAAGTGCCTCTGTGAAGGTGCAGTGCTAACTCTAATCCACAGCAATGGATGGGAATTGGGAGAAGCTAACTTGAGGTTTCCTTATAACGAATGCAGAAGCCTCCATCTTTAAACTCAAGCCCGGGGGGCATTAAACTCAAGCCCTGATGAAAAAATCAAAAGATACAAAGGAGGGGTGACACCCACTCAGAGCAATTTATAACTTCCATGTGAACAGGGAAATTAGAATGCACAAATCTTGAAGTCCTATATCTGTCTCTAAAATCTGTCTCTTAAAAATAGAGGTCTGGGTTGGCACACATCTGCAGATTTATGATGAAGCTGCACCACCAAATGCCAAGGTGCCTCTGTGTAAATTTGGCCTAACTCTAATCTATAATAATCTGTTTGGTGCACATAGGGTAGTGGGTTTTGAGCTGTATAGGGGGAGGATTTCAACCCCCCCCCCCCCCCCCAGGTGCTGCTCTCTGCTCTCAAGATTATAGGGCTACCTTAAGTAAGCGGATCCCAACTAATTCCTTGCATTGTATGTCCCAAATGTGGCTCTTACTGCACTTACTACCATTACTACAATATACTCTGACCAGGATGAATGAGAACTTGTGCACAGAAATCACAGAATAAGTTGTGACAAAAGAAATGACACAATAAACTTAACCTTTTCAGAAGCAAGAGTCGAAACTTTCCTGGTCTTGTTGTCAGCTGTGAATGCGGCAGATCTACCCAGACCCCACAATTAAAGCCCCAAACATGACTGCTGCACAGTAACTGGCTAAGCAGTAATTCATCCTATGGCAGCCGACCAATTGTTTGGGTAGGGGGGCCTGTGTCCGGGAGCCTGAATATTTTAAGCCCCACACTTTAAGCCCCCTTACATACATCAGTTACAGCTAATTACCGCTCATTTTATGAAACAATTTGCTGACAGTGCATTCCGATTGCCGATGCCTGCATACCACTTCTGCAAGTGTCACAGGTCCCGTCAGCTACAGCAGTTTTGGCTCTAGCGTGCACCTCCATATCGGTGTGAGCCGTGACCTCTACTGCGCAGAAGCAGCTAAGGTCAGATGTCTGTGTCAGTGTGCAGGTGTGTGTGTTGTCCGAGCCAGCATCTTTTGTGCGCATGCATGGCCCGAATCTTGGTGCTAGAAATATTACAGGTGCCCCAGTCAGCTGACTCAGGGGAGAACCAAAGGGATCTCTCTGGGGTATATTTAAAGAAGCCATATTGCCACCAGAAGATTGATCAGATCATCTTGCTGTGCCAGATCTCTGTGTTTCTGAAAACTTTATCTGGATTGCCTGATCTCGACCCGGCTTAACTCTTTGGGCCTCACTCTTGGATTAACCCTTTGAACTGTTTTATGTGCATGACCGTCTCAACCCCTTGGACCTCGCTCTCGGATTAACCCTTTGAATTGTCTAATGTGTGCTGACCTCACCTCTGAATTGCCCAGCTATATTGACCTCCCATGTATGACCCCTGACCTTGCCTTGCTTCATCGTCTACCTCTCCAACCTACCTGGTAACCATTGCTGTCAGCCCAGACCCTTGTCTCCCCAGGGAATGACCTGGGACCACCCAAGCAGCAAGTCTATCCTCCCTTGTGGGGGGCTCTAGGGAAGACCTGCAGGGCTGAGCCTGGGTTCTGGGCAGTAGTCTCCGAGTGCTAGCCTCAACAGTAGAAGCTGGATCTCCCTGTCCACAGTGCTCACCTTCAGGTCAGAGACAACAAGCACATTCCCTTGCTTCCTCATTGAAACTGAGCCCCACAATTGGCCAATGGAAGTCCAGAGTCCACTGAATGTTTTGTGCATGCATGACTGTTCTGTATATATTATATATTGTGTGTGTGTCTGTACCTATACAAACAGATAAATGTTTATCTTTTTATCTTCTGTGATTATTTATAATTGAGCTTTACATAGGCTGCTTTTTAGCATCTGTCACCTGTAAAAATAATTAATTAAACTTTATGGGATTAAGGATCTGAGCAGTTCCTAACCTTGTGCATCTCAAGTGTGAAAACCCTTGCTGAATATGAATGAGAGTGTGACAGGTCCCCCACCTGTTCTCAGTGCTGCATAATCAGCCGCCTTGTTCTTCTACTCCCGATCGAGAATATAAATTTAGCATTATGGATGAAATCCTAAGAATATCGTTAAACGTTGCTCTGCTTCTCTATCTCTGATCAGCCATGGGAGGAAGGGCTGCAGCTGGACTCGCCAAGCAAGAGAGCAAAAACTGGAGCACACAACAAAAAATCCCAAACTACACTAAAAGACATATACATCTTAACAGTTGAACATAAAATGGAATCTATATATTTTTTTAATCTGACGCTGTTATTGTGAGACTATCACATCTTTGTATCAAAAGCATATGGTGAGTTGTTGGAGATTTTCTTGAGATTTTTTTAACACTAACTGTTACGTCAGTATTGTAGTTGCCATATATAAAATTAGATTTAGATGCTTACTACTGGAATTAATTGTGTCTGGGTGGGGTAGGACTATGGTATTGCCTTTCTGCTCTTACACATTAAGGCAGATGCTTGTATGTAAGTTTAATTTTATGCGGAAGCAGTAACTTCAAATCCATGTTTACCCGCACTGTCTATTGCCCTCCGCTGTATGTATTGCAACACGCACCCTCCGTTATCTGTACTGGAGCACACGCTATCCACTAGCCTTTCCGGCTAGCTTCTGTCCACCAATACCTGGTGTTCCGTAAGCCTGTCTGCTTTGCTGTGTACTGTCCGCCATCTGTTTTTTTTTTTCCTTTCCCAAGTCTGCAAATGCCACAGGACTGCCTGGGACCTAGTGTACCCTCCACCATCAGGGGCTCTGCTAAAAATCCCATTTAGCTTACCGGTAATTGGTTTTCCGGTAGTCCTCCAGGATGGCCCAGCCGAGTACTTCCCCCCTCCTACAGGAAACACAACTGATCATAAATACCCCCCCCCCCTTCCTCCAGACCCTCAGTGTTTTAACCAAGTAGTCCCGAAGGAAGCATTCATATAACAAAATACTTCACCTCTAATCATACTTATCTTGGGCAGGTAGTAGGACGCCGTCCTGGAGGACTACCGGAAAACCAATTACCGGTAAGCTAATTGGGATTTTCCCAAGACGTCCTCCAGGACGGCCCAGCCGATTATAAGCGAGTAACTATATATGCGTCCTACCTCAGGGAGAGGTAACCTTCTGAAGTAGGTTTCTGCCAAAAGCTTGCTTGGTATCTGGAGACAAATCCACTCTGTAGTGCTTCAAAAACGTGTGTGGGGATGCCCATGTTGCTGCTCTGCAGATTTCTTCCAGCGAAATTCCTGTCTGATTAGCCCAGGAAGCAGAAATTGCCCTAGTAGAGTGGAACCTTACTAACCCAGGTGCCTGCTTACCCATACTATCATAGGCTGCCTGTAGGGCATCCCTAATCCACCTAGCAATAGAGGCCTTAGAAGCTTGCAACCCTCTATTTCTACCTGAAAAGGTTATCAATAAATGATCTGACTTTCTCCACCCAGCAGATCACTCCAAATACATTAAAGGGGACCAACACCCAGGATTTTGACTATCCTGGGTTTTGGTCCACTTCGGCGGGGCACCCCGCTGTGTGAAACCCTCCAGAAATCCCGAAAAACTCACCTCTCCTCACTCCCACGTGACCGCTGCAGCCAATCCCCGCCGACGGACAAGCGGGAGGCAGCGACGGACAAGAGAGCGCGCCCGTCGCCGCCTCCCACGCGTCACTCTCACAGGGCGTGCGCCTGCGCCGGCCATTCACTAACGGCCGACGCGGGTGCGCGTCCCGCTAGAGGCCCGCGCTGCAATGAGGAGCAGGTAGGAATTTAGGGGTTTCTGGGGGGTTTTACACAGTGGGGCACCCCCGATCGGGGTGCCCCGCAGTCAGGGGTCTGATCGGCCCAGGAATCTTATAGATTCCTGGGCCGATCATGGGAGGGTGTTGGTCCACTTTAATACAATCTTCCTAGCATCCAAGAACTGCATTTCCTGCTGATCACCAATATCTTCAGGCCTGAGTCCAGGAAGATAAATCTCCTGGGACCTGTGAAACTCTGTAGAAATCTTTGGCAAATAAAACGGATCGGGTCTGATCGAAAGATGATCCGGAAATACACGACAATAAGGCTCCTTAATAGATAATGCCTGCAAATCACTAATTCTTCTTGCTGAAGTAATCACAAGAATAAATACAACTTTCAGCATCAAATATTTAGTTGTTGAGTCAGCAATTGGCTCAAAGGGTGTCTTAGTCAATCCATTAAGAACGATGGATAGATCCCAAAGTGGAAAGGTCCTAGGATACACTGGCCTTTCCCTAGCTATTGAAATGAAAAATCTATCAATCAATCCATTGGCTCTGAGCCTTGTGTCTAAAAATACCGATAGAGCCACCACCTGCACCTTCAAAGTGCTTATGGCTGAGCCCATTTCCACACCTTCTTGTAAAAATTTCTGGTCACCACCTTTCTACTCTGAAGCAGAGTCTTAACAACTCTGCTTGATAAGCCTTTACTCTTTAACAAACTCCATTCAGGATTCAGTCTGTCAGCCGAAGGTTCTGGGCCTGAGGATAAAGAATGGGGCCTTGCTGAAGCAAGACTACTGGCTCTGGTAGAATGAAAGGTAGACCGGATGTCATCTGAATCAGAAGAGAGAACCTCCTGGGCCAATGTGGTGCCACCATTTCTCTCGCTCCCTCTGTCTTTATCTTTTTCAATACTCTGGGAAGTAGATGAAAAGGTTGGAATGCATAGAAAAGGCTAAATCTCCACTGCCAGGGCTCCCTGACCCTGGTACAGCGAGAAGTAGTTTTGGCATTTGGAATTCCTCTTTGTGGCAAACAGATCTATCTCTGATGAGCCCCAAAGGTCTACTACCTGCTCGAAGACCCTCTGGTTCAGCTGCCATTCTGAGGGCCTCAATTGACCCTGAATGAGGAAATCCGCCAGTACATTCATTTGTCCCTTGATATGTACCGCTCTCAGGGACCTTACCCAATTTTCCAGTTTGGCACAAATGATCCTGGAGAGAGCTTCTAGCTCTACTGACCTGGTTCCTCCCTGATGGTTGATGTAGGCCACCGTTGTCCGACACAATCAGGACATCCCGATTTTGTATTTGGTCTCTGAAGTGATCTAATGCTAGATCCACAGCCTTCAGTTCTCGAATATTTGATGATCTTTGTGACAGATCGTCCGACCATGCACCCTGTATCTGATGTTGGGAGCAATGAGCCCCCCATCCCCAAGTGCTTGCGTCGGTCGTGATCCTTATGGGGTCCATCTGATGCCAAGGCTTTTCCAGATTTCCCTGAACTGTCAGCCACTGAAGGTACCTGCAAACTCTTTCTGGGAGAGTTGTTATCATATCTAATGACTTCTGATCCTTGTTCCATGTCCTTAGGAAAAATTCCTGCAGGGGCCTTGAATGAAACTGAGCCCAGCTGACCGCCGGAATGGCGGAAGCCATTAGACCTAGCACCCCCAGAATTTTCCTTAAGGATACTCTGGGATCTTGTTGCACGCAAGAGGACAGGGAGGCAAACTTCTGTATTTTTGGAGGAGGCAGGTAAATTTTCTCCTCCAAACTGTTGATCAGATACCCCACATATATACAATCTGTTTGGGGAAGCAAACTTTATTTTTCTTTGTTTATTATCCATACTAGCTCCGTCAGAAGAGACAATGTTCTTTTCACATTGCTCTCTAGGAGCTCCCTGGACAGTGCAAACAGTAACAGGTCATCCAAATAGGCTATGATGCCTATCTGATCCTCTCTCAGAAAGGCCATCACTTCTGCCAGGACCTTTGTAAAGATCCTTGAAGCGGATGAAAGACCAAAGGGCATTGCCCTGTATTGCCAGTGAAAGGTTACTCTATCTAACATCACTGCAAACCTTAGAAATTTTCGGTGTGCCTGCAGGATCGGGATATGCAGATACGCATCCTGAAGGTCTATGGAGGCCGTCCAGGCCCCTTTGGACAGAATTTCCTTGATGGTAAAAATTGTTTCCATCCGGAATCTTTTGTACCAGATATCTTTGTTTAATCTCTTTAGATTCAGAATCATTCTGAACTTTCCTGAAGGCTTTTGAATCAGGAATACATGAGAGTACACTCCTGTCTGCCTCAGGTACCATGGGACCTCCTCTATAACCGCCATCTCCCTTAGTTGTGTAATCACTAAAGG
Source organism: Gastrophryne carolinensis (assembly GCA_027917425.1). Classification (NCBI taxonomy): domain Eukaryota; kingdom Metazoa; phylum Chordata; class Amphibia; order Anura; family Microhylidae; genus Gastrophryne; species Gastrophryne carolinensis. The sequence goes on from CM051241.1 coordinate 33,336,439, forward strand.
AAGAGCCTCTGCCTTGTCCCGTTCCTTGGGGCACTGGGTTACCTGAAAATGATTCTCCGGCCATGAGACAAATTCTAGAGACAGGCCGTCCTGAATTGTCAGAAGCACAAAGGGGTTCTGAGAAATATTCTGCCAGGCCGGAAGAAATTACAGAAGTCTCCCTTCTACCGGGCCTGTATCAGGGCTGTTGTTTGGGGGACTGTGGGAGTTTAAACAATAAACCTCCCTTTCCCCTCAATCTCTGAGAAGTCCATAGCTTCCCAGCAACCTGAGCCCGGCCTGCTTTCTGCATAAATCTAGGCCTCTTCATTTCCCATCTGGGAGGCTGAAGATGTATTCTTTTAGCAGGGAATTTCTTTCCCGCTTCCGTGGATCTGGTTAATATTCTTTCTAACTCAGAACCAAACAAAAATTTTTCCTCAAAAGGGTTACTACACAGGTGCGACTTGGAAGTTTGGTCGCCCTGCCATGTCTTGAACCAGAGTTATACTGAGCCATATTCTTTGCTGTGGCTCTGACTGCTTCTGACACTGCATCAGACATATAATTCACTGCTTTACATACAAACATTACAGCATCCTCAAGCTCCTCCTTGGGAGCCCCTTCCTTATTACTAGTCCTTACATTCTCTAACCAAACCTCAGACACCCTGCTAAGACTGCGGTCTAAGCAAAAAAGAATCAGTATCCCAGGCTCTTTTGAGGAGGATATCTGCTCTCTTATCCATTGGATCCCTTACTGAACCCATATCATCAAAGGACAGATCCGATCTTTTTGATACTTGTGCCAGAGGGGCATCCACCTTGGGACATTTTGCCTACTGTTCAACATCTGATTCCTCAAGGGGGAATCTTCTCAACAAGGATGTAGGACAGAAAAAGCGAGCTTCCAGAGCTCCCCATTCCCTGACCAAAATGTCTTTAAGAGATTGGTGTATAGGGAAACACGGCTCTTACTTCACAGTTAAACCTCTATACAGAGAGTCATGAAGTGAAAGTGCTCTGCTCTCATTCTTATAACTAAGGGAAGCCCGAACAGCCTTAACAAGATCGGGAACATCCTCCAGACAGAAATTAAATCTTCCTGGCTGGTCAAAAGCTGAGAGCTCCGATCCCTTATCTCTAGAAGAGGAATGGATCGACTCATCCGAAGATACCTTCCGCTCCTCTTCCCCCCTCCGGGACCACTCTAGTGGGTTCCTCCGGAATCTGGGTGAAAGGTAACTCCTGAGCGGCTGGCAGCCTCTAAGTTATCCCCTGGGACCCGTAAAAACCGGGACCTGAACTGCTCCAAAGTGTCAGATAATTTTGAGTCAATGTTCTCAAAATATCTTTTCAGGACCTCTGGTACACTATCCCCCGCAGCCTCCTCCAAACATTCCTTACATAGCATTTTGAAAACAATTGGAGCATGACCTAAGGTGACCCACTCTATCCATGGGCTCCTTCTGCTCCCTGGACTCCCTATGGCTTCTGGAGTCTCTTTTGGGGTCCTTAGTGGCTTTAGCCTTCTTTACTTTGGGCTCTTTAACCTACATAGACACAATTCAACATACCATTCGTTATTGTGAAAGTGGGAGGGGGTGGGGGGTGGGAAGGGGGTTTGGCGAAACTCAGGAGAACCCGAAGGCCCCTCCTTATTAGGAAACAGCATGGCCGACGCCGGCTGGCTTCTGTCATGTGCTCCGACCGGCCTGAACAATCATCTAGAACAGCTGCAGCAGCATTCCAGCGGACCCCCGACCCGGAGCCCAGAAGGAACAGGTAAGTTCTCCCAGGCCCCCTACCTACCTCCTCCCCGCGCGAGTCCCTGGAATCGGGGGGGGGGGGGGGCGGGGGGTCCTCACCCAAACCCCATAATCCCACTAACCTGCAGTGGATTTGATCCAAAGTCCCTTGCTGGGGAGACTGCCGCCCGGACTAGCTCCAGGATGAGGACTTCCCTCGGAGTCTGGACTGGCCATTCTCCCTGAGAATGAAACAAAAAATGGGACAATGTCCAATACAAAACACCGAGGGTCTGAAGGAAGGGGAGGGGTATTTATGATGTTCAGTTGTGTTTCCTGTAGGAGGGGGGAAGTACTCGGCTGGGCCGTCCTGGAGGACGTCTTGGGAAACAATAGGTTGGTTATAAGCTCTGACAAGTACCATGCCGCTCTGATGGCATAAACGTGTGGTTGTCTTATTTGTATGTTCCCAACCTATGTCTTTGCTCACCTATTCCTAGCCCGTGACCTCAAATGCTCTGTTCCTGGTCTGTGATTTCTAAAGACAGCTAGTAGTTGCCCTATATATGACCTCTAGTTAAGAACTGGCCTCCTGGCTTAGAGTCACCTCACTGTCGCATTTCCAAAACCAGGAAATTCCTGAATGCCGGAATCTGCACTTCGTGTCCCACAATTCCACCTCAAGGGGGCCATGTGTTGTGTACATGCACAGACCATTGCTTCTAATATTTCCTATAAGTGCCTCTGCCTGTTTCTATACTCATCCACATCAGGTGAAATGGTCAGGATTGTCCTCAGTGGATCAGATCCAATATGCGCAAACCGGCACATTGGAACGTATTGTAGATCAGTGCAAGATTCCCGCTTGGATATGGTTGTTTGTCTTTGGATTCTCTTGGAACCTGTATGATGTGATCTGTACATCTGTGACTGCCTCCTTCCTGAACAGATTTGTTTTTGTCATGTACCACCTGGAAGCTCAGATCCCAGCTATAGTCTCCTCTTGAAATGTCAGCCTTCGGTCAGTCTTCGGAAAAGTCCACAGACGGGGACTTTTCTTTTAAATGTTAGCACAGAGTGATGCACTGTAATGGAAAATTCTAATCTGTTTCAGACGCAAACCTTAGAAGCACATTGTCTGTATGAATTAACACGGCTTTAGCTCTGGATATTTATTTTTGTCTCTAAGATGCTTACAACGACCTGATAATTTTTCCCCATGAATGGCTAGAATAAATTGCTTTAAAAGCCGTTTATGCATGTGCAACTCAGCAGTGAAGTAAAAAAATGTAGCCTGTGAGCCACGATTCAAGTGGACGCAGCATTAAAGAATGAAGCGCACAGAGTACCCGGCCATAAATGATCTAAAGATGCTTTCATTCATAAAGCTCGATGAATTCATTAGCCTGTCAAAGTGAATCGCACAACTGCTGACGCAAAATGAGTTAGAAAATAATAGTCAATCAATCCAACAAAAACTAATCAAGGATTCAGCTGCTTCTTCCCTAGACTGAGGAGAAACAATCTGTCCATATTAAAATTGCTCTGGATGGAGTGGGACAAGGATGCAAAAATTCTATTGATGCCACTTTTCTTAGCTTCAAATCACATTCTTTAAAGGGGCAATTTTATACATTTTTTGTCAGTGAATAAAATTTAAGGATTAGATTTTGGGTAATTTTAGTGGACATGCTCAACCTGTGGCCCTCAGAGCCTTCTGATGTGGCCTCAAACCCAAGAGAAGATCGAAGGCATCGTAGAATAGAGAAATTTGCGGTTAAGGACATAAGCAGTTTGTTGTGGGGCAGTATGAGGGGGAAGCACAGTAAGGACAGGAGGACTGTGACTCTGATTGGTGATGGTATCCCAAGGCAAGCCCAGATAGCAATTCATTGGGCAAAACTTTACAGAGTTCCAAGCCACCATGTGGAGGCTTTATATGGGGGGGGGGGGGGCAAATGAGATCAAAAGACCCCTACTCAAAGGTAAAAGGAAAATAAGTATTTAGCGTCCGACCCTCTCACCAGGGTCTTCAGTGGGGCAGTGTACTCCCTTACTGACAGCTTGCTCCCGCTGCACGGAGGAGCCCTTTATACCGGCAGGTGAGATGACGTCATCTCACTCTGCCGCTATAAAAGACTTCTCCTTGGGGAAATTTCTAGCAGGGCTTGAGACCCCTATGCCAGTTCACAGGACAGGAGGAGCTGGCAAGTAAGCTGCCAGCAAGTGGGTTACATGACACCCCTCCTTCCCTGCCACATTACCTGCATCCTCAAAGCCCAGAGGGGTGTAAAAGAGCCTACGGCCCATGTGGGCTATGTGGCCTGGTAGCACTCAGGATCGGTGGCCAGTCGTTGGTCCTCCATGCCCTGGTCTACCAGCCCCCATAGCTTGTGCACAGGCTGGTTTTGCTGGTGAGGGGGGACCAAAAAAAAAAAGAATCCTTCATAGGGCGCATAGTAGTTGTATTTTATTTGAAAATCTCATAAAATACTCTTTTCAGTTTGGTATGTCTCCTGGGCAGGAATGGGGGGCTACCGATACATATGTGATACCGTTTTAATCAGGAGGAATGGGGATTTTACACACAATATGGTTTTATGAAAAAACTTACATTTTTTATTTAAAAAAAAAACACTACAAAATGTAAACAATATTTTTCACATATTTCACCCCAAAATATTGTGAAAGTCATGTTAAAGCTCGAACGACGATGGAAACAATATATATCATTTTCCTGGAAATTTCTGCAAAAATTACAGTCAAACATATATAGTGCAAAATGGTTTAAAAAAAGCCTGGCAACAGAAGGGAGGCAAAATCTCTAGGTAGGCAGTCAGCGAAAGGGTTAAGTAATTTAGTAACTGGTTGCGGGCTACACACAATGACATAAAATTGTTCACAATTTTTATTATTTGATTTTTTATTTTGAATAGCTAAATCCATCCCAGACACCTTCAGATCACACATACCCATTCACCCTTACATGACAATCACTCCAGACACCCACAAGCCCTGCAGACATGCATTTCTGCTAATATCTACTAATATCACACAAACTGGTGGGGGGGGGGGGCTTTGCACCACATGCAGTGGACTTGATTGACAAACCATGGAGCAGCGATCCAGTGCTGCTCAGGGGATTGGGTGATCGAACTGTCAATTAAGCACTCACAGCTTCCACAGGAAATGGTGTAGGCCTGCTTTAAGTCTTGTGTTATTTTAATAATGAGAGCCGCTAAGCATGCATTCTGTACTCCTGGCTGGTGATGCATGCAAAATATTCAGGCTGCATCCTAATGGCTATTAGAGTACCACCAGCAACTCAGCGCAGCAGCAGCATGGATCCTGTGCAGTGACTGGCTGACTAAACACAGGATCCCGGCACCGGGTATGTGAGCCTTGTTTTTTTGTATGCTCCCACAGCCCGTTCAGTTTGGTGTAGGAGGATCACTGGCGGGTCACTATTAACGGTAATCTGAGATCCTGTGAGGTTGGCCATTATGGGAAGGACCTCCCCCCAAAAAGATCGGATCTTGAGGCACTAGCCTTGTTTTTTTAATATCCAAATCATGCTCCGCACTAGGACGTGGATGTATGGAGTATGTTTTTTTTTTTGCCAGGCCAGACTTCCGGGTTAAGGAGGAACAATGGACCTGTAAACAAGTAGGTCCACTTAAACCCCCACCTTTTTGGGGGTTTAATTGCAAATTGCAGAAATTCTCCTTTATTTTCCACTCCCCCGGCTTCTTAGCCGTCTGTGACAAATGCCGTAGGAGCTTAGCCATCTTGCTGTCCTCTGACGTCCTCCTCCTCTCCCCCACCCCCTCCGCCCTCCCAAGTTGCTCCAAAGTCTCGTGGCTGCAGCCACCCTGGGCCGAGATGAGCACTACACTGTGCAGGCGCGAGAGCTGAAGACAAGATGGAGCTGCCCTACGGAAAGCACTTGAGAAGAAAGGTCGAGCGCAGGAGGAGGAGCAGAAGACGGGTAAGTTAAACCTTCCAAATGCAGAAGTGAAAGTTTAAAGGGAACATAGAGTGAAGTTTGAGGAGTTTTTGAGAACTCCCCAGACTGTCCAATGTTCCTCTTTAAGACAGGAACACAGAACACTGCTACAGGGAATATGGAAGGGCTCCTTCACCTCAGCAGCAGCCATAGAAGCAGTGTTCTATGTTTACATGGCTTGCTTCTCTCTTCTTGGTGTACAGTTGCCAATATCTACAGATTACAGGTAGTGAAAACTTCTTCCATAAAACACACATTTGCCAACATAGGAAAAAATTTAAAAGAAGTACTAGTGTCCTCAGCACCTTGAGGACATCATTTTGGCACACACTTTAAAAAATACCATTGAAAGTGGACTTTCCTTTTAATTTAGTTCATTGCCCTTTTTGCCATTTCTAAAGCGATCACATAAACTGGTTATCCATGAAACCCACATGTTCAATATTTACCGAAGTCAAAATCTACCTCTTGTCTCTTCAACCCTCTACACACCTTAAAATTTATATAGAGAGCTAGAAAACCCTTTGTGACAGGGGCTTATATATAAGTTGGTCAACCAAGGTAGTCCCATTTTTGACCAGTCCTTATGCATACTATACTTTTTAAAGTTGGCCTAACGTCTAAAGAGATTTTTAGTCCAACGTTTCAAGGGGGCAAACTGATAAGGCTGATCTGCAGTATACCAATCTAGTAAAGCCTGTGGTGGTTCAGTGCAGGGTACAGCATGTGGTGCACCTAACAGCCCCATCACTGGTGGATGCGCAAAGTGGATGCCGCACGGATAGGCCATAGAAGCCCAGCAGAAAGGTACATTTATGACTCGATAGCCGCACTGCAAGACATCCCTAATAGAGATGCCCCATTGGAACATTAGACAACAGGCCAATAGTCTACTCTTGGATGCACAAAGGCAGTGCTAATTATTATATGCCTATTAAAAAAACATGCAAGATGTTATACTTGCCTGTAGAAAGAGTTCTACAACTTATCTAGTTTGGTGGAGATTGCTGGGACCCCTTGAAACAGATTGAGGATAGCTGCACACCATGAGGTCTAGTCACTAATCTGCAGCTTAAACCAGACTAACTTATCAACCTTTTAAAGCGGACCAAAAGTCAAAAAAAGAAAGTTTAGTTAATTGCTCCCCTAAAGCCCCCTTCTGGCAAAAACTATTTGAGAGGACATAACGTCATGCAGATGTTCTGGAATAACAGGCCAATTCTTTGCTGCAGAATTGCATTGGAGTCACACACAAGCATGCTGTGCTAACAGCAGCCTACACTAAAATGAGAGGGATAAATGCCTCAGAAACACGGGCAGCTTGTGTATTATGTGATATAAACACCCACAATGTATAACCAGCTGGTAGATAGAGTGTGTGTGTGTGAAGGGAAAGATACAACAATGTTTCTTTATCACTGTTTCGTGCTTTAAAGTCCCTCTCCGGGCATCCACAGAACAAAATCTATACTCGACTTTTATCCTCTGCAGCTTTTCTGTCCTGCTCTGCTGTACAAATGAGGTGCAAACAAACTACCCTCCTTCAAGGCGGTAGTCCGCCCCTCCTTTGCACCACATGGACAGCAGTATCTCAATATCTGGTAAGTTGTCACACACTGGAACAGGAAGTTACAGCTGTGTGGGACAAAAGGGTATTGCTTTCTTTATTCATGTAATGACCAAAAGCCCAATTTCGGAAAGTTGACCAGGTCGGCAAGCCCATTGGTCCATGGTAAATAACTGTATTTAGCTGCAAAGTTTGTATGTTTGGTTCTAGCAGTTAGATTTGTTACATTTATACTGTTAACAGTTACCCTCCTATTTTAGAACTGCTTTGGGACTGCTTATATATGAGAATAAAAAAAAAACTGTATTTTTAATTACTCACTAGATCGGCTAAGGTTTTTTGTATCTCCTCAGGCGAAAACCTCAGGTGGCCTCTTTCTTCACTGACTAGAGAGTTGTGGGGAGTGGGGAGGGTTATATTTCTGGAAGCTACCCATTTTCCTACATTTCGGTGTTTCTCCTGGGAAGACATTTAGCCATAAATGCCCGTATTCCTAAATGTATATCAAGAAAAGGAGAATTTACAGTAACTAAATCCCTCATGTACACAGACTGAGTTCTACCAAAATAAATTGTATTGATGCTGCTTTGTTTTCATATTATGGGTTTACTAGTGTAAAACTGCATTTTAGAAACCCTGCCTGTCATGAAAGGAAACTATTACAAAAAACCTTTCTAGTATAACAATTTATCCTGACCTTTCCTTCTAGATTAAACAGAGGTCCATGTAGCCAATTAAATGAAGCTGGTCGCTCTTTCTGTGTACATTGTTAATTACCCTCTGTGGGGCTCCCAGTCTTCAAGGAGATTCGGAAATGAAGTTCTTGAATTATTTAATGCAAACAAATGGTGCTGTGTGGTTTCCGTTTCCATTGGGGAGGGCATTTTGATTGCAGCTTCGAAATTTACCAGGAATATTCAATCCTCTCCAAAATGGCGCGAAGGATGCTGCAAGTTTTTGTATCTCAGCTGAAGTCAGGTATGATGGGGTGGTCAGTCTGGAAATTGAGATGTGGATGACCAGTTAGTAGAATGTTTTTTTTTATCTGTATGAGGTTTGTGACTTAATTCCCTAAACCGGATTGTGGTTGCATGCATTACAATGGGAACCAGGGCTTGAGGGGCATTTGTACTGAGTTTTTTTTTACCTCCCACTAAGCTCTGTTTTGGTATTTTTAGTTTTGTATTATACAGTGAAGCTTTTAGGTTATTTTTTAAAGAATAATTTGATTGCTGTAAATTAAAACATGTTTCTTATCAAGTGCTTCCTCTAGTCACTAGTGGACCTCTAGGGTTATTTTTGTGTGGATGTTTCTTATCAAATTTGATTATAATATTGGTCTTGATTCTGTAAAATTCCTTTAAAATATCTCATGCAAGTAAGGGCTTTTGCCTGCTTTATTTGAGAAAAAGGCATGCGATAAATTAAGGTGTGATTCAAAGAACAGAGGACATTACAGAAGTTTAAAAATGCTTAAACATGATATAATGTATACATTATTAAAGACTAAAACTTTCACTTCTGCCACTGAATATGAAACATAAGATTTACTGACGTTTCACTTTAAAAATAAGTTGTCACATTTCTTTAGGGGCAAATCATGCTCTAATTTTCTCCCCTTACTGAATCACACCTGATTGTATCTCATGCCTTATTTTGAAAATAACGCATTAAACCGGCCTAATTTTCATTATGATATTGCGATATTTTAAGACAAGTTTACTGAACCAAGCTCAATGGAGGTCATGCTTTAGGGAAGCACGGTCAACTCTTGGTGCACATTTGGGTGTGATTTGCAGCCTTTATCTTGGTGGAAAAAAAAAGTACAATAAATATTTGTTCTAATTTTCCCCCCAAAATCACCTGCACAAGTGATGGGGCATTTTTACATGTGATGCATATAGTTTTTCCAATGAGCTAAGAATAATTGTTTAATAGTTTGGAAACAACAGCACCCTATAGGGTATGTAGGAAAAAAAAAATCTTTAGCATAACTCATAGGGTTCTGTTGTTTCCAAACTTTCAAAAAAATATTATTACCTCATTGGAAAAATGATGCACTTAACCTGTAAGAATGCCCAATCATATGTGCAGGTGAGATTTTAGGAAAAACAAATTAAAGTAAAACAATTAAAATGAAAAAAAGGAGTAAAGAAAGCAGATGGGAGTTGCTCCATCACTAATATTTATACAGAATACATTTAAAAATCTCACTAAAAAGCATGCAGCAATTCACCTCCAGAGTTGTACTTGCTTCACGAAATTTATAACATGACCCCCATTATTTTAGGTGCAAATCAAGCTCGAATTTTCTCCCTTTTCTGAATTGCACCTTGTTTTAACTCGAGCCTTATTTTGAAATAAAGCATGAAAAAGTCCAATTTTTTATGAGATATTTTAAGGCAGGTTTACTGAATCAAGGCCAATATTACTATTTTTAGACCATAACTAAATGCCTGAAATTCAGGTTTACGTTGATGCTTGTATTGTATTTGCAAAATGTTTACCAGTATGTGTCCTATTGCTGAGTGTCCCTCTGAAGGTAAAGGAGACCTTGCAGAACTAACGATATCTGTACAGTAATTCAGTGTTCTTATTTCAGCTACCAGTGGGGTGCAGCTTACTTTGTGATTATATATATATATATATATATATATATATATTCATTCTAGTATGTATTTAAAAAATAATAATTCAAAGGAAAAGGATGCTGGTCAAGTGCAAAAGTAGTGGCAATGCACAAACTGTCAAGGCTTGGGCTTAAAAGGGTAATTTCACTTTCTAGAGCATTTTTAAAGTTTCCATTATTGTATGCATGTTGTCCTCAGGGCACCAAACTTATCTGTTATTTTTCTTTTTTATTTGTTTGCAACTCTGTGTTATAAAAAAAAAACAGTTTTCCCTAGAAGCAATGGTTCTGATTTAGGTAATGCCACATCAGGGCAAATGAGAGCAGTTCATAAATATTTTTTTTTTACACTGGCACATGTTGCTATACTGCAAGGAACACATTTACTAAAACATGAGCAGTGTAGCAACATACTGAAAAAATTGTATTTTGCACCAATCTAAATTGCATTGTTGGTCCCAGTGTGTTTACCTTAGCAACATACATCTGGTTGCTGGTTGCTTGCTAATCGTCTCCTTGGCTGATGCATAGACCACACTCAAAATCTGTGAGCACTGTGAGCTCAGGGATGTGAACACTCCTGCTGTAATTCAACCTCTTGAGATGAGTGGATCAAAGTCTTGGGTTCCAGTAGCTAATGGGTTACTGTCAGTGTTCTCACCTGGGGAGGTCAATAATGCTGCAACTAAAGCTGCCGATATCACCTGTTACAGTAGAAGAATTCTGGTATTTGTAGTCAGAAATTATATTAAGAAAAATGTGCCTGCACAATCCCCAATCAATATACGGTGTGCTGCTTCCAGGGGCAAAAAGCCTCCATGAACCAAACCAGCACCACCAAACCACCAACACATGATCAATAATTGAATCCAAAGGGAGGCACAACCCTTTTATAAAAAGATGTTTACATTTTTATGAACACATATCAACAAATCAAAACAACACTAGACAAAAACTATTTAAAACCTTATATACAACAAATACCACGCATGTGGTTTCAAAATTATATTAAAGGTCGGGAAAGTCACACCCTTTGAAGCCGCATGGGAGCGGCGGGCGCGATGGCCTGGTTGCGGTCCCCTTTTGTGATATGTGATGCTGACATGCTTTCACCCTGATATGCGATACTTTGGGCACTGGTAGTATACACTCTATACTGTGCAGGCACATTAATATTGAGCTCTTTGAGGTTTACATCACCTGTCTTATTGATTCTCATGTGGTATTGGTTTGTGTGAGGTGGGGTTTTTATGCATTTATTATTTAATTATTGCCTGCAGGATTAGCCTATATTTAGGTATGTGTTTATGACAATATTTTTATAGCACTAAGCACTTTTTGGTAGAAATTTTTTTTCCACATTTTATTAACTCAAGGTGTTTCATGATTTTTGTGTGAGTATATATTTATATAATAGAGGTTGCTTATATTGTATTATGGTGGATAATAATTGACAGGTCTCTTATGAATAGTATAGGGGCCCCATTTTGGGCTTTCTAAGTGCCGGCACAGATACTGGAGTATGCGTGTGTAGAGAAATTGTGTCTTTACACATACAGATTCTAGTATTTTAGTATATACATAGGATTAGAGCAGAGTTTACATCACATATATTCTGAAGAAGATACCCCATCCATGATGGATTAGAGATATTAAATGGATATGAAAGGGGATCAGCTATCTGTTTTTAAATGTCTTGTGTTATGTGTATTATTGTATGTATTTTTATGAATTTTCATGTAATAATAAAAAGTCCAATTTTTTGAGGATATAGGTTTTGAAATACTTTTTGGTGCTCCCCACAGGGAGGGAGGTGTGGATTCTCCACGTCCACTCCCATTGGAGTGATTGTGTTTGTTAAGGAGTGAGCACATTACAAAGAATATAGGTGGTGCACCCCATAGCAATTGTCGAATCCAAAGTGAGGCACAACCCTTTTATAAAAAGATGTTTACATTTTTATTAACACATATCAACAAATCAAAACAACACTAGACAAAAACTATTTAAAACCTTATATACAACAAATACCACGCATGTGGTTTCAAAATTATATTAAAGGTCGGGAAAGTCACTCCCACTTGAGAAACACAGAGCCACAGAACTATAAGAAACTTGGAAACAGCATGCTGATAAGTAAATCACAGGTATGGGGGCAAAATCACAACATAAATATTTATTTTACATTACAAAAGAAGAAAACAATAAGGCAGAAGACCAAAAAAGGGAGTTTTCCTTTAAGCCTTTCGTGTACTTGCAATTTGTTAACATATCTCCCTTTGTGTGCTCAGTTCCTAAAGCAGACCAAAACCAACTGCCAGCGGTCCTGTAATCTATAGGATTCCAGGGCGGCTTGATTCCCTCCCCCCCCCCCCCCCCCGGTGTATCCAGATTCGGGAGGCCCCCGAAGTGTAAAACCCCCCAGGTCACCCAGTAAACTCACCTTCTCCCTCTAACTCAACAGGGACGCCCAGGAATATCACACTATCATCTTGATGCAGGGGTGATTGAGGTGCAGACGGAGGGATTCCTGGAGGCCCCATGCCTGACCATACCAACATTCTATTCCTTACCTAAAGTGCATAAATCTATAGTGTCGGACATGGGGTCTCTAACGCATGGCGCGAGTAAGTACGTCTATCACCACCTGTTAAAGACACAGGTCCCCCCTGAGTCATTTCCGGCGACTCTGGATGTGGAGGCCCTATACTCCGTATACCACGTGAATTAGGGCTTTGGACCATTGAATTATTCCATGAACTTAGCATAACATTTCACAATTTATTCCTGTTGAGACTCTTACACTTGGTCCTCACCCACAATCTCTTTCTCTTTAATAACCAACTCTACCACCAGATACAGGGGACGACTTGTGTCCAATCAGGTACAAACCTGTATCTGGGGGGGTGGAGAGGAATTTGTGGGGTGGGGATGAAGTGGCAGAGCACCCGTGCCACATGGAGCACCTGTACCATGTGGCTAGAAATAAGGGAAAAGCTTTGAGGCAATTTTGAATGTGGAACCGAGTTTTTTAGAAGCAGGGCCCTCGTGTGTGGCAAGATGGCTGCTCCCATGCATTTCGGGAACACAGAATCTGCATTTTATTCCATAACATCTCATGAGGGTTACGCCCTCTCAAATAGCTTACATCAACAATTGCTAGAGCGTTTAGGGGAGCAATTTTCTAAGCTTTTGATTTTTTGACTGGAGGTCTGCTTTAAGTAAAGCTTTAGTTGCATCTTTAGGTAGTAATCTGCCAAGGACCATATAGATCACCTGATAGACATTTGTTCAGACTCTTTTGAGCAAACCGCATTCCCACCAAATGTGTAGTAAAGGCCCCTGGTGCAGAGCACCCATGAAAACAAAAAGTTTGGTAGTCTGGAATGGATTTAGACAATCTTTCAGGAACCACCTAGTTATCCATTTAACCGTAGCTTCTACTAGAGTTACACAAAAAGAGCTTTTTAAAAAACCTTTCCACATAGCCATCCAATCTCTCTTTTCAAAAATTTTCTTGAGGTCAGCCTCCCACTATCCTATATATGCAGGAGTAACAGGGGAAGTAAATGATGAATATACATCAGAAATTATGCCAGAGCCTCTCAGGTCGTAAGAGTATTTTGATTCAAAGGAAGCTATCTGGCCTACATCTGTTTTATTCCTGGCTAATTTTATTTGCTTTTCAAAGTATATAGTGAGTTATATTTTGCAATCAGTGGAATTTTACCACCTTGGAGTTAAGGCTTAGAAGTTATTAAGAATTATAAACTTCTGATTTATCCTTATCTGCTTTTGAACCCAAAAGCTCTTTGAGTTGTATGACTACTTTAGCTCAATTAATGAGCAGCAAATATCCTAAGGGTCTCACGTAATTTTCTTATTAAAGTAATGTAAAGGTTATAAAGAAACGGCTTCGGAATGATTAGAATTATATTATTCAATTAGAAGTACATAATTGGTACGTTAGGGTGAGTATCGTCTAGCCATTTGTAATGCTGTGGTTCATCGGGAAGGAATCAAGAGTAATGGTAAGAAAAATAATTTTATTTAGAAAATATTATAGTAATTTGTCAAGTTGTCTGCAGATATACTGGAAGCCAGTACATGTAACATTCAGTAGTAGGAATGGGGTGATGATGCAGGCAATGGCTAGGGCTAAGAAAATCCTGCCCCTGTGTTCCTCCACCCCTCTGGATTTAGGGTCAGCATCCAATACTTTTAAGTCATGTTCTGTCTAGTAAGGTGTAAATACCCCTGTTGTTGTTGCAGCACAGGTTGTTGCCAGATGGAGGCTCCACCCTGGGCTCATGTGTTACTACTATGTACCAGTATGTCCAACTAGAGTTTTTGTCAACTGTGATTAGTCCTAGGCCGGATAAGTGGTACTCACACCCTACTTTTACTCCTCCTATCAAGCTTTACTGTTATCCAAACACTCCAAGGATGCCCTACTACACTGGGCAGTAGGGGCCGTCAGTGTGCTGTAGATGTGATTATGTGCAGGAAAGGCAGGGCTAGCTCCTGTTTTTTATACAGCCTTTCCTGCTTCCCTTCTCTTCTTTTTCTTCCAATGCTCATTTTAATCAGGATTTCAGGCCTGATCGGCAAAATGGTTCCCTCTTGACTTCCTGCCAAATGTGGTGTTGGTGGGGAGTTGGATGATAGTTTGGGTTAATAGATTGATATTGTGATTTTAACCTTGATGCAGATATCACCAGTGAATTTACCAGGGGGAATCACAGTGGTCCTCAACAGTCCTTAACTTTGAGAAGCTCTTTAAAGTGATTGGTCTTACTGCAGAAAAAGCATACCATTACCAGGCCCTCTGGGGTAAGATCTTGGCTTATAAAAAACTGACTTGGCACTCAAATGTTTTGATCTTTTTACTGGGCCAGTAAATGGTAAATAACTTGCCTCACATTGCACCGGCATCTTCATGGCCTTTATATCATCAAGCTTTACTGGACCAGGTCAGCAGATCAGAGCAGCCACATGGTCATCAGTTCATACCATTTTTGAGTTCCACAAACTGGATGTGTTGGCATCAGCTTTTACATGTTTCCACCACAATGTTATTGCTATATCTCCAATAGAATGATAAGGGTATACGAGTGTACTCACTATAAATCTGCAGTTCTGTGGAAGGAGCAACTCTTGCCCTGTTGTGCTTTTCGTTTTCTCATTGCAGTGAAGTTGCTGCCAGAAGAATTGAGCTATTGCAATTGTTAATAATAGTACTGCTTGCTGAAATCTGGGGACCACTTCCTGTGGCTTGGATTTTGGGTAGTGATGAGCCTGAGCGGGTCAATCAAGTTCAGAAGAACTCTGGCTGAATAGTCATTGGTATTCGCCATTTGGTACTCCTATATTCCGAATTAGAGATGAGCGAACTTTTGAAAAATTCGATTCGACTGATTCGCCGAATTTTCCGACAAAAATCGTTTCGACCCGAATAAATTCGCGACGAATCGCTATTAAAAACGGCTATTTCTGAGCCTCCTAGAGCCTCAATAGGGTTGTAAACCACTCAGCCTTGCTGTAACACGCACAGGATGCGTGCTGGGTTAGTTAAATAATACTTTGAAGAAATATCACATGCAGATCAGAGGCATCGCTAATAGAATCGCAGAGCGGCACAATTGCAGAGAGTTGAAGTGGCATCACTATGAGGGGCAGAAGGAGCCCAAATATACACTGGAGTTGGCCTCAGGAGCCCAAAAATTGGATGAATCACACCCTGGAGTTGGCAGAAGTTGGCAGCAGCAGCAGCAGGAGCCCAAATATACACTGGAGTTGGCTTCAGGAGCCCAAAAATTGGATGAATCACACCCTGGAGTTGGCAGGAGTTGGCAGCAGCAGCAGCAGGAGCCCAAATATACACTGGAGTTGGCTTCAGGAGCCCAAAAATTGGATGAATCACACCCTGGAGTTGGCAGGAGTTGACAGCAGCAGCAGCAGGAGCCCAAATATACACTGGAGTTGGCTTCAGGAGCCCAAAAATTGGATGAATCACACCCTGGAGTTGGCAGGAGTTGACAGTAGCAGCAGCAGGAGCCCAAATATACACTGGAGTTGGCCTCAGGAGCCCAAAAATTGGATGAATCACACCCTGGAGTTGGCAGGAGTTGACAGCAGCAGCAGCAGGAGCCCAAATATACACTGGAGTTGGCCTCAGGAGCCCAAAAATTGGATGAATCACACCCTGGAGTTGGCAGGAGTTGACAGTAGCAGCAGCAGGAGCCCAAATATACACTGGAGTTGGCCTCAGGAGCCCAAAAATTGGATGAATCACACCCTGGAGTTGGCAGGAGTTGACAGTAGCAGCAGCAGGAGCCCAAATATACACTGGAGTTGGCCTCAGGAGCCCAAAAATTGGATGAATCACACCCTGGAGTTGGCAGGAGTTGACAGTAGCAGCAGCAGGAGCCCAAATATACACTGGAGTTGGCCTCAGGAGCCCAAAAATTGGATGAATCACACCCTGGAGTTGGCAGGAGTTGACAGTAGCAGCAGCAGGAGCCCAAATATACACTGGAGTTGGCCTCAGGAGCCCAAAAATTGGATGAATCACACCCTGGAGTTGGCAGGAGTTGACAGTAGCAGCAGCAGGAGCCCAAATATACACTGGAGTTGGCTTCAGGAGCCCAAAAATTGGATGAATCACACCCTGGAGTTGGCAGCAGCAGCAGCAGGAGCCCAAATATACACTGGAGTTGGCTTCAGGAGCCCAAAAATTGGATGAATCACACCCTGGAGTTGGCGGCAGCAGCAGCAGCAGGAGCCCAAATATACACTGGAGTTGGCCTCAGGAGCCCAAAAATTGGATGAATCACACCCTGGAGTTGGCAGGAGTTGACAGTAGCAGCAGCAGGAGCCCAAATATACACTGGAGTTGGCCTCAGGAGCCCAAAAATTGGATGAATCACACCCTGGAGTTGGCAGGAGTTGACAGTAGCAGCAGCAGGAGCCCAAATATACACTGGAGTTGGCCTCAGGAGCCCAAAAATTGGATGAATCACACCCTGGAGTTGGCAGGAGTTGACAGTAGCAGCAGCAGGAGCCCAAATATACACTGGAGTTGGCCTCAGGAGCCCAATAATTGGATGAATCACACCCTGGAGTTGGCAGCAGCAGCAGCAGGAGCCCAAATATACACTGGAGTTGGCTTCAGGAGCCCAAAAATTGGATGAATCACACCCTGGAGTTGGCAGCAGCAGGAGCCCAAATATACACTGGAGTTGGCCTCAGGAGCCCAAAAATTGGATGAATCACACCCTGGAGTTGGCAGGAGTTGACAGTAGCAGCAGCAGGAGCCCAAATATACACTGGAGTTGGCCTCAGGAGCCCAAAAATTGGATGAATCACACCCTGGAGTTGGCAGGAGTTGACAGTAGCAGCAGCAGGAGCCCAAATATACACTGGAGTTGGCTTCAGGAGCCCAAAAATTGGATGAATCACACCCTGGAGTTGGCAGGAGTTGACAGTAGCAGCAGCAGGAGCCCAAATATACACTGGAGTTGGCCTCAGGAGCCCAAAAATTGGATGAATCACACCCTGGAGTTGGCAGGAGTTGACAGTAGCAGCAGCAGGAGCCCAAATATACACTGGAGTTGGCTTCAGGAGCCCAAAAATTGGATGAATCACACCCTGGAGTTGGCAGAAGTTGGCAGCAGCAGCAGCAGGAGCCCAAACATTACTTTAAACAGACCCTGGGGTTGGCCTCAGGAGCCCAAAAATTGGATGAATCACACCCTGTGGAGAGTCATGTGGAGAAAAAGTAGCTTAGTTAGTAATATCTACATAAAATTATGAATAAACAAATGCAAAAGTTTGCCAAAGTGAAGTTTTGTTTGAGGGTGTGTTTCCACCTTTTAATTAAATCAGAAACAAGAAGGTGTCATTGCCTCTGACTAATTAGCCCTCAAAAATTCTTGGAATTTTTAATCTTGATGTCTGAGGGATTTCTCCTCTCAGACAGCGTCACCATAAGTCCAGCCTGCTGCATTACCCAGTGGTGGACCTTTCAGAGAACTGATGGCTTGTGCCGAGCCGAGGTGGAGAGTCACATGGCATGGTTGTTGAACAGAAGGTGGGCCAGTCCTTTAGCCTGTCAGTGTGTACCAAAGTGCACAGTGTTGTCTACGCCTGGAGCTGTAACTATAGACTCATGGTGGACAATATATATCCTTTTAGGCCCCCTTGGTGATTGTGGTTTCACGCTGTTCTTCACATGGTTTTCCTTGACCATCAGAGTCACACATGGGAGGAACTACTAAAAATGAGAACTCAATCCATGAAAGCATTGCTTAATCCACGAAAACTGCAAATTTGGACCCATGGTGACTGACACTTGGAAGAACATCTTGTTTGCGCTGCGACAAGGAAGCCAGAGTCATGCGTCCTGACATGGCACACGTGTTCAGTCTAGTTTTGAAGTCTTGCCCCCATCTGAAAGACATCCGAACAACAGGAAAGAAAGTTAGCATGCACTTCTGGCACTCCTACACCACCAAGCACAACCTTATTGAGCCTCAGCGTCACAAAGGTGTACCCCACCATAGTCTGATTTGCGATGTTTCCACCCGTTGGAATTCCACCCTCCATATGCAGGATCCACTATAGCAGTGGTCCCCAACCCTGTCCTCAAGGCCCACCAACAGGCCAGGCTTTGCAGATCTCCACAAAGATGCTCAGGTGGAGTAATTAGTGCAGCTGCAGAGCAATAGAGCTGGCTATTTGGAGATCCAAAAAACATGACATGTTGGTGGGCCTTGAGGACAGGGTTGAGGACCACTGCACTATAGGAACAGAGAAAAGCCATCACGGATTTCTGGATGATCCAAACGGATAGGGGGACACCCCTGTGTAAATTCAATGTAAACCATTGGCAGCTCATACGTGACACCGACCGTTTGTTTAGGCCCTTTGAGGAAGCTACATTATTAGTCAGTTGCCAGGACTATGAGATGAACGATGAGATTCCACTGCTTCATGTACTACAACACATGTTGGAAAGCATGGCTGGTCAGGGCACTGGAGACATGGCACATACATTTCACAGCCACATGAAGCCTGTGGGGGCTGAAGTGGAGGAGGAGGAGGGGGTGGGGCACAGCAAACCACAGTTTAGGTTTCACAAAATGACCATTTTATCTAGTCATCTGACAGGAGAGGAGGTGCAGCCACAGGAGCTAGAGGGTTGTGAGTAAGGCGAGACAGAGGACCCAGACACACCATGGCAGTTTACAGTGGAGATGGAGACAGGTAGTCCCTCCGAGTCACTTGCACAAATGGCACGATGCATGCTCACATGCATGCGTACTAGTGAGCGCAGAATTGTCTCCATTTGTCAGCGGGAAGACTTCTGGCTCTCCAACTTATTGGACCCTCGCTTCCGGCACAAAATGGGGGCATTTTTTACGCCCACTGAGAGGGAGGAAAAACTGACCTACTACAGAGACATCCCACGTAGTCAGTTGGGCGATGTCTATTTGCGCCATGGCCCATACTCCCGCAGGTCTGACTCTAGGGGAACTTTGCGATCACCTTCCACTGCCATGGCTGCTGGGGGGGTGGAAGGAGCAGCAGCAGCTCCATCAGCAGCAACCTCAGTCTTCAGTCGCTAGTGAGTAGCTTTCTACACCCGCATAGTGAGTCTACTCATGAGAAGCAGGAAGACCTGGAGCTGGACCTCAAACAGCAGGTCATGTCATACCTTGACATGACCATGCCAACACACCTTCAAGATCCACTGGATTTGCTGGGAAGCCAAACTTGACTTGTGCCCGCAACTAGCAGAGTTTGCCCTGGAAAAGCTGTACTGGCCGGACAGTAGTTGATTTAGATGGCAACTGGGCTGCTCTATATAACGAAGCAAAATGGCAAATTTACCTCACTATATAAGCTATTGCCCCTCAGATTTACACAGGGGCTGCTCTATATTATGCTGCAAAATGGCAAATTAACCTCACAATATAAGCCATTGCAGCTCTATATAAATAAAAATAAATAAATAAAAAAAGGGCCTGTAGAAGCTTATTTAGTATAACAGATAGGGTGACATGTGCTGGTTTGGGATGCCCATATGGGCTAGTGTTTTGGCAGCAGTACAAAAACCAATGCAAAATGCAATAGCTTAATAAAGCTGATGCTGATCAACGCTTATTTAGTATAACAGATGGGGTGCAACATGCAGGTTTGGGATGCCCTGCGGCCTGGTGTATTTAAAGCAGACCAAAACCAATTCAAAATGCAATAACTTAATAAAGCTGAGGCTGTAGATGCTTATTTAGTATAAACAGGTAGGGTGCAAGGTGCAGCTTTGGGGTGCCCTGCGGCCTGGTTAAATGAAAGCAGTCAAAAAGGAAGTGCAAACTGAAGTAGCTTAATGAAGCTGATGCTGATCAACGCTTATGTTGTATACCAGATAGGGTGCAAGGTGCAGCTTTGGGGTGCCCTGCGGCCTGGTTTATTAAAATCAGTCAAAAACAAGTGCAAACTGAAGTAGCCTGATCAACGCTTATGTTGTATAACAGATAGGTTTAAAATAGCATGTGCCTTGGGATGCCCGTGTGGCCTGTTATATTTCAAGCTGAACAAAAAGTAACAATAATCCAAGTATGAGACATCATTTTGACCTTCTTCACAGCGCCATACTTTGAAAAAAAAAAATTAATTTCATGCCGATCAATCCAAAGGTCAATGCCCCTAACAAAAATAGTGTTCGGCATAAGTTTTCCTTCTGGAAGGACGTAACCTTTAGTTTACATGGTTGGGGTAGGTTATCTTACAAATTGGGATACCCCAGGCAGCAGTGTCATTGAAAGAGACAGATTGTAATGCAGGCCATACGCAAGCAGAGAAACTCAGGCTGCAACAGGCCTATTTAGTTTACATGGTTGGGGTAGGTTATCTTACAAATTGGGATACCCCACTGTATATGAAACCGAATATAAATGCACACCCAAAAGTGGACACTCAGCCTCCAAGAGGCCTGCTTAGTTTAAATAAGAGAGCTGCTTAGTATGGTAGGTAGGTTATGTTATGTTACAGAATGGGATGCCCCAAGCAGACTTGAGATCAGTATATATGCACACAGCAGCAGTGTGTTAGCAGGCTCATACAGGCCAAATTTCTTTAAATAACTGTGCAGCTTACAGTTAATGCAGAGGCTAATGGTATGTTACAGAATGGGATGCCCCAAAGCTGACTTGAGATCAGTATATATGCACACAGCAGCAGTGTGTTAGCAGGCTCATACAGGCCAAATTTCTTTAAATAAATGTGCAGCTTACAGTAAATGCAGAGGCTAATGGTATGTTACAGAATGGGATGCCCCAAAGCTGACTTGAGATCAGTATATATGCACACAGCAGCAGTGTGTTAGCAGGCTCATACAGGCCAAATTTCTTTAAATAAATGTGCAGCTTACAGTTAATGCAGAGGCTAATGGTATGTTACAGAATGGGATGCCCCAAGCAGACTTGAGATCAGTATATATGCACACAGCAGCAGTGTGTTAGCAGGCTCATACAGGCCAAATTTCTTTAAATAAATGTGCAGCTTACAGTAAATGCAGAGGCTAATGGTATGTTACAGAATGGGATGCCCCAGAGCTGACTTGAGATCAGTATATATGCACACAGCAGCAGTGTGTTAGCAGGCTCATACAGGCCAAATTTCTTTAAATAACTGTGCAGCTTACAGTTAATGCAGAGGCTAATGGTATGTTACAGAATGGGATGCCCCAAAGCTGACTTGAGATCAGTATATATGCACACAGCAGCAGTGTGTTAGCAGGCTCATACAGGCCAAATTTCTTTAAATAAATGTGCAGCTTACAGTAAATGCAGAGGCTAATGGTATGTTACAGAATGGGATGCCCCAAAGCTGACTTGAGATCAGTATATATGCACACAGCAGCAGTGTGTTAGCAGGCTCATACAGGCCAAATTTCTTTAAATAACTGTGCAGCTTACAGTTAATGCAGAGGCTAATGGTATGTTACAGAATGGGATGCCCCAAGCAGACTTGAGATCAGTATATATGCACACAGCAGCAGTGTGTTAGCAGGCTCATACAGGCCAAATTTCTTTAAATAAATGTGCAGCTTACAGTAAATGCAAAGGCTAATGGTATGTTACAGAATGGGATGCCCCAAAGCTGACTTGAGATCAGTATATATGCACACAGCAGCAGTGTGTTAGCAGGCTCATACAGGCCAAATTTCTTTAAATAACTGTGCAGCTTACAGTAAATGCAGAGGCTAATGGTATGTTACAGAATGGGATGTCCCAAAAACCAGAGAGCACCTGGCAGGCAGCAGTAAGACTATGCACAGCAAAAGTGTCTTTATCATGCCTAATTTCAATTAGAATAGGTGCAAATGGTTAGGTTCTTAAATAGAGGCTGGTGTAGTCACAGAATGGGATGCCCTAAAAACCAGCAGTAAGTACACCTGGCAGGGACAAGTAGTGCTATGCCCAGCAAAAGTGTCTTTATCAGGCTAATTTCAAATATGATTAGAGCAAATGCTTATATGGTCTTAAACAGAGGCTGCTTTAGTCACAGAATGGGATGCCCCGGGCAGGAATCGAGCTGCCAGGGTACAGTAGTGCTTTGGCCAGCAAAAGTGTCTTTATCAGGCCTAATTTCAAATATGATTAGAGCAAATGCTTATATGGTCTTAAACAGAGGCTGCTTTAGTCACAGAATGGGATGCCCCGGGCAGGAATCGAGCTGCCAGGGTACAGTAGTGCTTTGGCCAGCAAAAGTGTCTTTATCAGGCCTAATTTCAAATATGATTAGAGCAAATGCTTATATGGTCTTAAACAGAGGCTGCTTTAGTCACAGAATGGGATGCCCCGGGCAGGAATCGAGCTGCCAGGGTACAGTAGTGCTTTGGCCAGCAAAAGTGTCTTTATCAGGCCTAATTTCAAATATGATTAGAGCAAATGCTTATATGGTCTTAAACAGAGGCTGCTTTAGTCACAGAATGGGATGCCCCGGGCAGGAATCGAGCTGCCAGGGTACAGTAGTGCTTTGGCCAGCAAAAGTGTCTTTATCAGGCCTAATTTCAAATATGATTAGAGCAAATGCTTATATGGTCTTAAACAGAGGCTGCTTTAGTCACAGAATGGGATGCCCCGGGCAGGAATCGAGCTGCCAGGGTACAGTAGTGCTTTGGCCAGCAAAAGTGTCTTTATCAGGCCTAATTTCAAATATGATTAGAGCAAATGCTTATATGGTCTTAAACAGAGGCTGCTTTAGTCACAGAATGGGATGCCCCGGGCAGGAATCGAGCTGCCAGGGTACAGTAGTGCTTTGGCCAGCAAAAGTGTCTTTATCAGGCCTAATTTCAAATATGATTAGAGCAAATGCTTATATGGTCTTAAACAGAGGCTGCTTTAGTCACAGAATGGGATGCCCCGGGCAGGAATCGAGCTGCCAGGGTACAGTAGTGCTTTGGCCAGCAAAAGTGTCTTTATCAGGCCTAATTTCAAATATGATTAGAGCAAATGCTTATATGGTCTTAAACAGAGGCTGCTTTAGTCACAGAATGGGATGCCCCGGGCAGGAATCGAGCTGCCAGGGTACAGTAGTGCTTTGGCCAGCAAAAGTGTCTTTATCAGGCCTAATTTCAAATATGATTAGAGCAAATGCTTATATGGTCTTAAACAGAGGCTGCTTTAGTCACAGAATGGGATGCCCCGGGCAGGAATCGAGCTGCCAGGGTACAGTAGTGCTTTGGCCAGCAAAAGTGTCTTTATCAGGCCTAATTTCAAATATGATTAGAGCAAATGCTTATATGGTCTTAAACAGAGGCTGCTTTAGTCACAGAATGGGATGCCCCGGGCAGGAATCGAGCTGCCAGGGTACAGTAGTGCTTTGGCCAGCAAAAGTGTCTTTATCAGGCCTAATTTCAAATATGATTAGAGCAAATGCTTATATGGTCTTAAACAGAGGCTGCTTTAGTCACAGAATGGGATGCCCCGGGCAGGAATCGAGCTGCCAGGGTACAGTAGTGCTTTGGCCAGCAAAAGTGTCTTTATCAGGCCTAATTTCAAATATGATTAGAGCAAATGCTTATATGGTCTTAAACAGAGGCTGCTTTAGTCACAGAATGGGATGCCCCGGGCAGGAATCGAGCTGCCAGGGTACAGTAGTGCTTTGGCCAGCAAAAGTGTCTTTATCAGGCCTAATTTCAAATATGATTAGAGCAAATGCTTATATGGTCTTAAACAGAGGCTGCTTTAGTCACAGAATGGGATGCCCCGGGCAGGAATCGAGCTGCCAGGGTACAGTAGTGCTTTGGCCAGCAAAAGTGTCTTTATCAGGCCTAATTTCAAATATGATTAGAGCAAATGCTTATATGGTCTTAAACAGAGGCTGCTTTAGTCACAGAATGGGATGCCCCGGGCAGGAATCGAGCTGCCAGGGTACAGTAGTGCTTTGGCCAGCAAAAGTGTCTTTATCAGGCCTAATTTCAAATATGATTAGAGCAAATGCTTATATGGTCTTAAACAGAGGCTGCTTTAGTCACAGAATGGGATGCCCCGGGCAGGAATCGAGCTGCCAGGGTACAGTAGTGCTTTGGCCAGCAAAAGTGTCTTTATCAGGCCTAATTTCAAATATGATTAGAGCAAATGCTTATATGGTCTTAAACAGAGGCTGCTTTAGTCACAGAATGGGATGCCCCGGGCAGGAATCGAGCTGCCAGGGTACAGTAGTGCTTTGGCCAGCAAAAGTGTCTTTATCAGGCCTAATTTCAAATATGATTAGAGCAAATGCTTATATGGTCTTAAACAGAGGCTGCTTTAGTCACAGAATGGGATGCCCCGGGCAGGAATCGAGCTGCCAGGGTACAGTAGTGCTTTGGCCAGCAAAAGTGTCTTTATCAGGCCTAATTTCAAATATGATTAGAGCAAATGCTTATATGGTCTTAAACAGAGGCTGCTTTAGTCACAGAATGGGATGCCCCGGGCAGGAATCGAGCTGCCAGGGTACAGTAGTGCTTTGGCCAGCAAAAGTGTCTTTATCAGGCCTAATTTCAAATATGATTAGAGCAAATGCTTATATGGTCTTAAACAGAGGCTGCTTTAGTCACAGAATGGGATGCCCCGGGCAGGAATCGAGCTGCCAGGGTACAGTAGTGCTTTGGCCAGCAAAAGTGTCTTTATCAGGCCTAATTTCAAATATGATTAGAGCAAATGCTTATATGGTCTTAAACAGAGGCTGCTTTAGTCACAGAATGGGATGCCCCGGGCAGGAATCGAGCTGCCAGGGTACAGTAGTGCTTTGGCCAGCAAAAGTGTCTTTATCAGGCCTAATTTCAAATATGATTAGAGCAAATGCTTATATGGTCTTAAACAGAGGCTGCTTTAGTCACAGAATGGGATGCCCCGGGCAGGAATCGAGCTGCCAGGGTACAGTAGTGCTTTGGCCAGCAAAAGTGTCTTTATCAGGCCTAATTTCAAATATGATTAGAGCAAATGCTTATATGGTCTTAAACAGAGGCTGCTTTAGTCACAGAATGGGATGCCCCGGGCAGGAATCGAGCTGCCAGGGTACAGTAGTGCTTTGGCCAGCAAAAGTGTCTTTATCAGGCCTAATTTCAAATATGATTAGAGCAAATGCTTATATGGTCTTAAACAGAGGCTGCTTTAGTCACAGAATGGGATGCCCCGGGCAGGAATCGAGCTGCCAGGGTACAGTAGTGCTTTGGCCAGCAAAAGTGTCTTTATCAGGCCTAATTTCAAATATGATTAGAGCAAATGCTTATATGGTCTTAAACAGAGGCTGCTTTAGTCACAGAATGGGATGCCCCGGGCAGGAATCGAGCTGCCAGGGTACAGTAGTGCTTTGGCCAGCAAAAGTGTCTTTATCAGGCCTAATTTCAAATATGATTAGAGCAAATGCTTATATGGTCTTAAACAGAGGCTGCTTTAGTCACAGAATGGGATGCCCCGGGCAGGAATCGAGCTGCCAGGGTACAGTAGTGCTTTGGCCAGCAAAAGTGTCTTTATCAGGCCTAATTTCAAATATGATTAGAGCAAATGCTTATATGGTCTTAAACAGAGGCTGCTTTAGTCACAGAATGGGATGCCCCGGGCAGGAATCGAGCTGCCAGGGTACAGTAGTGCTTTGGCCAGCAAAAGTGTCTTTATCAGGCCTAATTTCAAATATGATTAGAGCAAATGCTTATATGGTCTTAAACAGAGGCTGCTTTAGTCACAGAATGGGATGCCCCGGGCAGGAATCGAGCTGCCAGGGTACAGTAGTGCTTTGGCCAGCAAAAGTGTCTTTATCAGGCCTAATTTCAAATATGATTAGAGCAAATGCTTATATGGTCTTAAACAGAGGCTGCTTTAGTCACAGAATGGGATGCCCCGGGCAGGAATCGAGCTGCCAGGGTACAGTAGTGCTTTGGCCAGCAAAAGTGTCTTTATCAGGCCTAATTTCAAATATGATTAGAGCAAATGCTTATATGGTCTTAAACAGAGGCTGCTTTAGTCACAGAATGGGATGCCCCGGGCAGGAATCGAGCTGCCAGGGTACAGTAGTGCTTTGGCCAGCAAAAGTGTCTTTATCAGGCCTAATTTCAAATATGATTAGAGCAAATGCTTATATGGTCTTAAACAGAGGCTGCTTTAGTCACAGAATGAGATGCCTCACAGCAGACTTAAGATCAGTTCAGTATATATGCACAGTTATAAGCAGCCTGAAAACGCTAACAAAGGCTGGATGAAAAAAAAAAAATCTCCCTGTCAGCCAGCTCCGTTTTTCCTACCTTTCCCTGGCTTTCTGTCTGTCTCCTGTCTGTCTCCTGCCTGTCTCCTGCCTGTCTCCAGCCTGTCCCTGTCTGTCCCTGTCTGTCCCTGTCTCCAGCCTGTCTCCAGCCTGTCTAACTGCCTCAGCTACACAGCGTTCTGTCTGTCTGTCACGAATGCAATAGAGAAATGAGGAAAAGCAAGATGGCCGCCGTTAAATACCGCTGTGTGACGTCACCGGGCTTGCTGGCTGCTGATAGGCTGCATGTGACTGCCCCAGCTTGCACTGGCGCGGGATACATGTCCAGACATGTCCCGCCCGCCATCTTAGAATGCCTGTAATGTAAATGAATGGATGTTAAAGGAAAACTTCGAGTGATCGAATCGCGGGGAAATTCGGATTCGATCCGAATCGAATTTTTCCTGAAATTCGGATCGAATCCGGGTTCGTCCGGATCGATTCGCTCATCCCTATTCCGAATACAGTTACTCTGGTAATCTTTCTGTGTTTTTCACCTGGCGGGCACTGGTTTTCTGATGCTGGGAGTGACTGCAACAGGCCTCTGTAGTGAGGGGGGCACAGGTCCTCCCTTCTTCCTTGGTGGCCCACAAAGCTAATGCCAGGTCACTTGGGAAGGAACCTTTTTTGAAACAAAAGGAGAAGCCTTTGTGTAATCCCCCCATGTGACTAATCATTGTAAGGGAGGGACATGGAGGGACTTTCCTGGGTACCCAGACCCAGAGGAAGGGACAAAGGTTTTTCTTTTATATTAACAGTTTGTGAACTGGTAAGGGGTCCAAGGGACCCCTAAAGTGGCTGAGCAGCATCAGAAGTTTTCCCAGCTCACAACGGTAACAGTTCAAACATCTAAATTTTAATGTAACTGATATCTATAGATGGTAACCTAGTAAAAACTTTGTGTACCCTAGGTACCCCCCCAGTCCTACCAATAAACCTTCCAGTGTTCTTAAATATTAGTAAATGTCCCACTAGACACTGATGTTGTGTCCCCCCCCCCCCATGGAACTCCAAAGACTACTCTAAAATTCCCCCTTGCTTTAATTGTCATCCTCCATTTTGCAGTAATTCATCTTCCTATTCTTATTTTTCAGTCTGTTCAAAATAATTATTCAAAAACAATGTTATTTCAAGATCTGTTATGTGCAGATGGTGTCTAGCCAGGATATTTTAATTGTTGTTTCCAAATTTCCAAATTAAATAAATTAATAAATAAATTAAAAAATGATTATTTTTTTTTTAAGTTTCATGAAAACCAGTTATGATGGGCTAGGATCTATCAGCCTGTACAGTGTGAAACAATATGGAAAACCCCACTGGGAATGCATTTGATAATGGCACTAAAAATCAGATTCAAAAGGGATCCAACATCAATTTTTTATAAAATGAGTGTCAGTCTTCCAACTGTCAGACGGCAGCAGTGGATAGCTTGGGACAGCAACGTTCAGTGATGGATGTAGTAGATATTTATATACCGTATTTTTCACCCCCTTATTGTTCCCCAAAAGCTGGGGGAAATTGCCCATACGTCTTATAGGGCGAAGGTGATGTGGCGGACCCCCATTCCTGACATGGTCTGGGTCAGTTAGTCGAATAAAAAAAAAAAACTTCTTACCTGCGGCGTGATCCGGATGAAGCCGCAACTCTCTGCACCGATGCATCAAAGACATTGGCGCGCCAGTCTGTGCACTGTCATTGATAAATCGTTGCGCAGCCGGATTGTTTCCGGATTGCGATATATTTAAGAAGTTTTTTTTACTAAGTGACTCAGCACTGGTTGGGTATATTGCCACGCTGCCTGTTATATGATGGGTTGGGGCCTGCACGATGTTATATGAGGAGCAGGATTCTGCATGCTGCTTGTTTTTAGGGGTGGGGGGGGATCTGCCACACTACCCTGCATGCTGTCTGGTACATGGGGAGGGAGGATTCTGCCTGCTGCTTGCTTTTGGAGATGGGAGGATCTGTGAAATTACCTGTTTTAGGGATGATTATGGGGGATTCTGCTATGTCCTGTGGGGTTCTGGGGGGGGGGGGCATTTGAGTACACTGTTTGGTTCAGAATTTTTTTTTTCTTTTTGTCTCCTCAAAAATAATAGATGCGTCTTATAGGTCAGAAAATATGGTGTATATATATATAAACGCCAGTGGGGTACAGAAGAGCCGGGTGCCCATGCGGTCTATGTGGACTGGTAGTGTTCAGGGCCCGGGGGCAGGCCACTTGAACAGTCATCATAGCTTGTGAACAAGCTGGTTTTACTGATCATGGCTATACTGTTTTTTTTTAATTATTTTTAAGGTTTTAACCCTTAATAGATATTGCAGGTTACCTCCAAGGTGCACTTAATTGTATTTTTTTTTTTTTAATTGCATAAAAAACTCTTTTCAGTTTGGGGTGTCTCCTGGGCAGGAACGGGTATTTACAGATTGATATGTAGTACAGTTGTGATCGGGAGGAATGGGGCTTTTGCATGCAACATTTGAACAGAAAGGCTCCTTTCACACTGTCCATTTCGACCACGATTGCGGTGGAAACACACAGGCGCAGCACAGCACTACATTAAATGCTGCTCTGCGCCTCTCATTGTTTCCTGTCCCCTGAAGTGTCATGGGCACCTGGAGGCAGCGGCTAAGACGAGGAGGTGGCATCATTGGTAGCAGGAGCTCTGGCTACCCGCAGCAGAAGCAGGGGGCGGGACCGGCCTCCTCCTCCACCACGGTCACAGACCGGGACAGTGGTGGGGGACCAGCAATGATGGATTGGGAGGTTGTGATGAGTATGGTCCTTTCACATTCACCTGTGGTGCCCATATATTTCCTTGGGTTGGGTTGCATTTGCACTGCAGGCAAACCACTGCATGCAGCATTTTGCAAACGCTAAACACACTAATATAAAAGAGCCCATTAATTTTAATGAGCCACGTTTTGTTGCAGTTTGTGACACGTTAGATTATTTTGACTTCAACATTATGCAAATTGGTTAAAAATATCCTGGCAACATAGGGTGATAAAATCTCCAGATAGGCAGGAAGTTAAGGGGTTAACCAATACTGTACATTAGTACAATAATTAAAGCATAAAAAATAATCTATTCTATGTTACTGAGAAGATGTCTGCCATCAGATTTGATACAATTCCCAAGTCACCAGAGATTGAAAGTTATTTTCCAGTTACTGTACTGTAGACAGACTTCTTATTTAGATTTCGTAAATAATTTCCAATATTGAATAGGTCAGCTAGCATTTCTTCTTTTCTTTCTTATCAGTTTTATTCACTTTGGAGTTAGATTGTGCTTGCTAACATTTCCTTCCAGCCTCTCAAACCCTGGCAGGGTGCACCAGACGGACAGATCACATGACTGAGAGGTGTAATATGTTAAATATCTCGGTAGTTCAGTTACATGCGCAAGCCTGAATGTGGTGGTCGCATGTTTCAGGAGCTGGGGCTGTAGCTCATTATACCATACAGTATACCGTATTTTTCGCCCTATAAGGCGCACTTATTTTTCCCCAAAAGTGGGGGAAAAATGTCCGTGCGCCTTATCGGGCGAATGTGAAAAAAAAAACTCACCCGTTCCCGGCGCTCCCGCTTTGCCTGTCACTCTGCAAGAGGCCAGATAAAGACAGAGGAGCGGCGGGTTGTGTCCCAACCCGCCGCTGCGATCCCTGTCTTTTCTGACAGCAATAGCAGCGGCGGGACCAGAGACAGCGCCCACCGCTCCGCCATCTGCTGCCTCTTCCGGCTGGGGCACATGCGAGCACCCAGGTCAGGGCAGCAGGTGGGCGTGACCTGCACCAACTTGTGCAGGCCATGCCCACCTGCTGCCCTGACCTGGGTGCTTGCGTATGCCCAGGAAAAGGCAGTAGATGGCGGAGCGGCGGGCTCTGTGTCTGGCCCACCTGCTGCTATTGCTGTCAGAAAAGACAGCGATCGCAGCGGCGGGGCCGGGACACAGCCCGCCGCTGCTTCTTACAGGCGGCTCTGTGAATCGGGTAGGCGTGGCCTGCGCCAGTGTTGACGCGGTTCATGGAGCCGGCCGCTCAGCAAAAGTGTCAGCGGACAGGTGAGTTTTACTTTAACTTTTTTTTTTTTTTTTTTTACTTAAGCTGACTGGGGGGAAAGGGGGGTGCCACACAGCCTATGGGAATTGGGGGGAGAGGGGGATGCCACACATCCTATGGGAATTGGGGGGAGAGGGGGATGCCACACAGCCTATGGGAATTGGGGGGAGAGGGGGATGCCACACAGCCTATGGGAATTGGGGGGAGAGGGGGATGCCACACAGCCTATGGAAGAGGGGGATGCCACACGACCTATGGGAATGGAACTGGGGGAATGCCACACTGTCTGTAATTGTGCGTTTTTAGTTTAAAATATTTTCATATTTTCCTCCCACAAATCCTAGGTGCGTCTTCTGGGCAGGTGCGTCCTATAGGGCGAAAAATACGGTAATATGGGCAGAATATTCCCCCCTTTTTTACAGAAATTGCATTAGGACTTCTCAAAAATTGAAACTTGGGATCTAGATGGGCCAAAATGTTTTTTTTTTTTTTTTATTAAGTTATTTTGATGGCTTCCTTTGCTTAACAATGTGTAATTAGGTCAACAATTACTAAATTACAACCTAAACACACTATAAAGTTTGTCCCCTTTGTCTCTAGCAGTGATTTCTTATAACTATAATGAAAAAACGCTGATCAGCGCCAGAAAAATACTTTTTTTGGGGGGGTGTCCTGCGACTCGACTCTTTTCTGGAACACTTAGGTGTTCATAATACCCGTATTGGTTTAATTTTTGTGTAAAAATGTTTGATAGTTTTTTGTGTATTGATTATTTTTTTCATTTTCTTTCTATTTTTATTCTCTTTACATAATAGGGAAATCAGAGACTACCACTTAACTCTCATTAGAGGCCTATTTTGGGAGGTGATTAATGGCTAGTTTGGTTAACAGACTCAAAGTTATTTCTCATAACATTCAGGGTTTTAATTTACCCATTAAGAGAGATAAAGCATTCTGTTATGGTTCTCTTGGAGCTGACAGTCATACTACAGGAGAAATCATCAACCTAAATCAGGTTTAGAACCTTTTTCGTAACTAACATCAGTGTAAAGAAGAGAGGAGTGGCTTGGTACAGTTGGAAAAGAAAGGTAGTGGCCATTTTGGAGCTTCCTCTCCCAACTGACATAACTGACAGCTCTTCCAGTTTGAAGGTGGCCTGCAAATGCATGAGCCACCATCTTGTTTTTAAAATTTATCACAGTAAGAGTTAGAAAAGGGTAAATAAATTTTTATGTGCAGCAATCTAAATTGCCCTGGGGAGGGATGCATATGAGCACTGTTTGCTGTGTTGGTCTGGTTTAAGTCATTTTTGACTGTTGGTCTGCTTTAAGCCATGCTCTTTGAGATGGAGACTAAATTAATCCTTATTAAGTGATCCTGAAATAGTTACTGAGCTGGAAAAATAATTATATATTTTCTTTGATCAAAATAAGGCTTTCGATACCTCTTCTTCAATATATAGGCATATATCAGAGGGGTTCTGATCAAATTTGCAAGCAGACACAAAAATACAATTCTGTGAAACTCACCTGTAGAATTGTTTTTTTCCCTATGTCCGCGAACCAACTCCGCCTCGGTCAGCGAGGAGCCACCAGGATGGTTGGTACCCCTTCCTGGGCTATCTTGCGCAGCACTCGGCCCAGGAGTGGAAACGGAGGAAATGCATAAAGGAGCCTGAACTCCGTCCACGGAATTGCCAGAGCGTCTGTGGCGAAGTCCAGAGGATCTCTTGACAGGGAGAAGAACCTTGGAAGCTTGTGATTGTGTCTGGACGCAAACAGGTCCACGTCCAGCTGACCCCAGCGGAAACACAGAGCGTGAAAGATCTTGTCGCTGAGAGACCATTCCCCCAGACGACAAATCCCCCTGCTCAGGGAGTCCGCCTCCTGGTTTTCTACCCCGGGAATGTAAACCGCAGAGATGCAGGGAACATTCTCCTCTGCCCAAGTCAGGATCTGGGACACCTCCTGAAAGACTCGCTTGCTCCGAGTCCCACCCTGGTGATTGATGTAGGTGACAACCATCTGATTGTCCGAGCTGGCCTGAATTGCACGACCCCTTAGATGGTAGTCAATTGAAGAAGCACCAACCAAATCTCTCTCAGCTCCAGGAGATTGATGGGTAAGTGGGCCTCCTGTGGCCCCCACTGACCCTGGAACTTTAGCGTTTGCCAAAAACCTCCCCAGCCGGTCAGACTGGCATCCGTGGTAACTACCTCCCACCGGGGAGTCAGAAAGGACTTGCCCACTAACAGATTTCTGGAATCCAAACACCACAAGAGGGACTGTCTGACCATGGGGGACAGTGAAAATTCCTGATCCAGGGACTCCTGCGTCTGGTCCCAACCGGCCAACAGATTCAATTGAAGAGGTCTCATGTGAAACTGGGCCAAGGGCACTGCCTCGAAGCAGGACACCATGAGGCCCACCAGTTTCATCCCCAGATGGATCGATGGCCGCTGACAAGCCAGTAGAGCCTGCAGCTGCATCTGTAGGCCCTCCACCTTCTGCTGGGGCAGGAATACTTTGACCTGAGAAGTGTCCAACGTCATGCCCAGGAAGGACCTCACCATTGAGGGAGTGATAGAAGACTAATTGATTACCCATCCGAAATCCTCGAGAGTGGATAACACCGTCCGGGTGTCACTCTCGGCCTGCTGAAGGGACTGAGCCGCAATCAGCAAATCGTCCAGATAAGGAAGAACACGAATGCCCCGGTTCCTCAGGATGGCCATGATGCCTGCTAGCACCTTGGTGAACACACGGGGAGCTGAGGCTATCCCGAACGGCTGTGCCACAAACTGGTAATGCTGATCCTCCAGTGCAAACCTCAGGAACTTCTGATGCCCCTGAAAAATCGGGATGTGCAGATAAGCATCCTTGATGTCCACCGTGGTCATGAAGTCGCCGGGCCATAGCGAGCTCACCGTGGACTGTAAGGTCTCCATGCGGAAATGTCCGACTTGTTTAGACCCTTCAGATCCAGGATAGGTCGCAGCGTTCCGTCCTTCTTGGGCACCGTGGACAGATTGGAGTAGAACCCTCGACCCCGTTCCTGGCGAGGCACGGGACAAATCACACCTGATAGCAGAAGGCTCTGAACGGCCAGTCTTAGGCTCTGTGCCGTCAAGGCGACCGAAGAAATCTTGAGGGTGGCCAAACTGCCAGCTCTACCTTGTACCAGGAGGAAACCACCTCCTGAATCCACCGATCCGAGACGTGCTGTCTCCAGATGTGAGCAAATAGCAGAGGCTGTCCCCCCACCCAGATGGGTGAGTGCGCCCCCTCATGCCTGAGAGGGCTTGGCAGGGGGTTTGGATTTAGCTCCCCAAGAGGGATTGGGTCGGCCGCGAGTCCTACCTCGACCCCAGGAGTCTCTGCGGCCACCTGAAAATGAAGAGCCTCTTCCTCCTCGAAAGGAGCGATAGGCAGATGAACCCCGAAAGTGCCGCTCAGGCTTCTTTCGCTGAGGGAGTCTTCCATCTTTCGCCAGAAGGTCCAGACGCTCCCCGAATAACCTGAGCCCCAGGAAGGGGATACTAGTGAGCAAGTTCTTGGCCGCAGCGTCAGCCGATCACTGCCGCAGCCAGAGCGAACGACGAAGCTCAACAAGCAGAGCCGAAGCCCTGGCGCCAAGCCAGACATGATCGTCCATGGCTGAGACTACAAAAGCAATAAAATCCACACAGGCTTTGAGGTCTTTATACTCCTCCGCCCGCTTGCCAGATTTGGCAAAATCAGCAAGGCGCCTCACCTTCTTCCTGATGGCCAAAGAGACAATGGCCACGGCACAGACAGGGCGAAGCCCAGCACCCACAAAGGTGAACGCATGACAAGCCAGCTGATCCATGGCCTGTCAGCAGGGTCGCACAAGGAATCAGTATCGGGTGACGGCATAACCGTAGTGTTGGATAACCCCGACACAGGGGCATCCACATCGGGGGGGAAAGAACCAGAGGCGCATCAGCTCCTCAGGTAAGGGATACCGCCTGTCCAGGCCCTTAGGCACTGATGGCAATTTATTAGGTCTTTCCCATTCCTTAAACACCATATTGGAAAAGTGGGCCTGCTCAGGGAAGACAAGCCTCTGTCTCTCAGGCCGGAATAAATCACCCTGCTTCCTCTTAGCCGCTTTAGGAGGGACAATATGCAAGGTCTCAAACACTAAAGACAGCAACTTCTCTGTGTCGTCAGCGAGCCACATATCGTCC
Organism: Gastrophryne carolinensis; assembly: GCA_027917425.1. Classification (NCBI taxonomy): domain Eukaryota; kingdom Metazoa; phylum Chordata; class Amphibia; order Anura; family Microhylidae; genus Gastrophryne; species Gastrophryne carolinensis. The sequence continues at coordinate 33,371,429 of CM051241.1, forward strand.
GAGGAGGAACCAGGCTCGCTGTCATAGCCAACCGACCGATCCCCTGAGGAAGCGGAGTCCTTAAACAACTCTCCCTCCTCCATGGAGTCCCGACCTCCAAAAAGATCATAATCATCGCCAGCAAAATCCGAGTAACCCGGCTTGATGTGCCGCTTCTTACTCGTGGCATTCCCAGTAGCCGTGCAGGCCACCCGGTGTGCCAAAGCGGTTTGGGACGCCCTGCTGGCTTCCCCCTTGCTGAGGGCTGAATGCAGTAGCAGGGACGTTGGCGAGGCCGCAGGCAAAGAGGGCTAGGGGCAGGGACGCCCTCCCTATCATGCTCCAAAAGTACGCTCCTGGCGCAAGTGACACAAACAGTGCTGAGTCCGCCCAGGGGGCTGGTACCGCACATGGGGCAGAGCTTTACCCGCCCAGATGGGGCCCCTAGCTCACTATCTTCAGAAGCCTCCATTATGGTTATTATAGAGAAAAAATGCAGCTTACAAGGCACAAACGGCCCAAACCTGAGCGATCCCCAATTTAGTCCCTCTTTTTATGATCCTTCTTAAGGGAGGAGGGTGCGAAGAAAGAGGGGGGGGTGGTAGGAGACTGGGAGGAACCACAACCCTCAGCTGGCAAAGGGGAGCCCACCTAGAAGACACAAGCGGAAGGATTCATGAGCATCCCACAGCACATGCACCACAAAAACCAGCATATAAAAAACGAGGGACTCACGGAACCTGACTGGCGAAGTAGCGGGGAGGGGGTCCAGATGGCAGGCAAGGCAGCTGCAAGCAGTGAATGGCGACCTGAAAACCCGCTTGCATGATGGGGACCCTCGCAGGGTCCGCAAAAGACAATCCCCACAAGGCACTAACGGCCCAGCAGCAGCAGAAAATGGCGCCCGAGCGCAGCCACACACGAACCTCGAGGGGCGGGCCGCGCGCCGTGACGCAAAACGCGTCATCGCGTGGCCCCGCCCCCCGCTGTGGCGCACCCGAAAGGCACCCACAGCCTCTAAAATGGCACCCAGAGCAGGAAGGAAGGGGGGCCCACGCAGGGACCCCCCGACGCGCAGCGCGGCGTTCTCCACAATTACACAGCGAGACCGTGGCGGGAGGCAGCGCAGCAGCGCCGAAGGAGGCCCCGAAGAGAGCCGCTCCCGCCCCTCCCTCACAGTGCTGACAAGATGGAGGGGTGGGAGAAGAGGCGAGGGAAGGTGGGCATCGACAAAAATGAAAGTGAAGCATGAAACACAAAAATGACAATAAAGCTTGTGGGCACAGACAAGGGAGACCCTGGTGTTTTAGGTGGTTCCTCCCCCCCAATAGGCTCACCATTGCCTATGGCCGGCTACCTTTTAAGGGAGGGTCTGCGGCCCAGAGCCTAGCTCTGTCAACGCCTGACCCCGACGTTCTCCCTACCTTCACCTGTCCCGTCAGCCGAGGCTGGGAGGCATAAGTGGGTCCAGGGGAACAGAGGTAATAGGGGTGCAGCGGCCGACAGGCTTAAAATGTCCCGCTCAGCTGCCGTATCCAAAGAGTATCCAAGACGATCCTCGCAGCAGTACTGCAAGATGAATTCTGGGAATTCTATTGAGACAGCTCATTTTATAGGGGGCTGGGAGGAGTTACAGCTCTGGATCTTGCAGTAACTCCGCCACCTGGTGGCGGACTACCCAACTGTCATCACTTCTGGGATGACCTAGACTGGATATAGTGAAAAGGAAAAATTCGGAAGCACTTAATCAAAAGGAAGCATTATTAAAAAAAATATGTAAAAATTATAGATCAACAAAAAAAATTACATAAAATGACCCAAGTTTTATAACCAAGGAGATAAAATAGGGTCACTTTTGGCAAAGACATTAACGCCCAGGAAGCAAATTACATTCTCTTCAGCAAATTATACTAGTAATCCAGGAAGGATCCTAGATGAATGTTTCACATTTTAAAACAAGTTATATGCTGCTCTTATGTCTTTTGATAAATCTAAAGCAGATTTTTTTTTAAGATATCCCATTTCCTCAATAATCATAGGTTCATAATATAGAAGCGCTATAGAGGAAGAGGAGATCAAGATGGCAATAAAGCAATTGAAGGTCTCTAAGGCTCCTGGACCTGATGGCTTTACTAACATTTATAATAAAACATTCTTTCACCTCATCTTGCTTTATGGTTTAATAGCCTGATGAAGTGAGATTAAAATAAAGCTCACATTAGTGTCTGCCCAAAAAACAGAAAAATATCCAGGAGATTGTAATAATTATAGAACCATTTCCCTGATAAATACTGACTTGTAGCTTCTTACTAAAATATTGGCATTAAGGCCTAATTCTTTTCTGGCTCAGTATATTCATTTAGATCAGGTGGGTTTTATACCAGGAAGGCAGACTTCGGAACAGAGAAGAAGAATAATTGATTTGATTTCTGCAGTTCAAACTAATTGGGATCAAGGAGGAGCATTAGGGCTATGATTCTCTCATTATATTTATGTAAAGCATTTGATTGGGATTTAATGTTTTATGTTTTGGGAAGACAAGGATTTGGAACTACATTGTCTTGTAATATATACAGCGGTACTCGACAGGGTTGTCCTTTGTCACCATTATTTTGTGTTTTCAATGGAACCATTGGCAAGAACAATTAGATTAAGCAGGGGGATGTTTGGGGTGTGGAGTGTTGGGGGGATCATACATGTGCATTATTTGTTGATAATGTTCTATTGTTTCCACACCCCGCAGTTCACTTCCTAATTTATTTCAGATGCTCAAGAAATGTAGCAAAATGTCATGCTTAAAATTAAATGATACTAAGTCTGAATCTCTCGGATCAAGAGGCTCTTAATTTAAAACAATTCTTTAATCTCATTTGGAAAAGCTGTCTTGATTGGGGTGCATTAGGGCAATTAAAATTACTTAGACTTCTTCAGAACACTTCCTATTCCTATCCCAAAGGCAGCTCTAAAAAAAATTAAATCCAAAGTGTTGAGATTTAGTTGGGCAGGCAAAAGTAGAAGAATAATCAGAGAATGTTATATATAGCAAAACATAAGGGGGCTATGGTGTACCAAATTTATATATTTATTATGTTGCTGCTCAATTAGCCCAACTTATACAGATTTGTGGAGAAAAGTCTGTCTGGGTAATTATAGATCAGAACACACATGCTTTGTTGCCATTGATTCTCTCATGTGGATAGCTAAGGTAAAAAGGCCAGCTATATTATGATCTGTATTGTCTAGTGCAGGGGTACTCAACTACTGGGTCTGCCGTGGGATGAAGGTCCGACCTGCACACCGACAGTAAAGAACCCTGGTCCCCTAGCAATAAGGCCAATTTGGTGTGAGGGAGTCGGGGGGGGGGGTAAGTAAGAGTGCATGTCACGGGCTGGGAGAAGGGTTAGGGGAGGGTGCAGATCAGATGCTGGGGGGTAGGTGAGGGTCAGTGGATGTGTATAAGGGTTAGGTGAGGGGTGCAAGTCAGCAGCTGGGGAGAAAGTTAGGTGAAGGTTACAGGTCAAGGAGCTGGGGTGAGGGTTGGGTGAAGGGTACAGGTCCAGGAGCTAGGGTGAGGGTACAGGTCCAGAAGTTGGGGTGAGGGTTAGGTGTCTGGCAATAATGAATTGCAATCAACAGGTCCACACACTGGCTGCTTTCATGCTCCATCTATCTACAGCCTGTGTGCAGCAAGGGAGAGAGGCGTCCCGCATTACAGGCAGAGAGGGGCGTCCCGCATTACAGGCAGAGAGGGGCGTCCCGCATTACAGGCAGAGAGGGGCGTCCCGCATTACAGGCAGAGAGGGGCGTCCCGCATTACAGGCAGAGAGGGGCGTCCCGCTTTACAGGCAGAGAGGGGCGTCCCGCTTTACAGGCAGAGAGGGGCGTCCCGCTTTACAGGCAGAGAGGGGCGTCCCGCTTTACAGGCAGAGAGGGGCGTCCCGCTTTACAGGCAGAGAGGGGCGTCCCGCTTTACAGGCAGAGAGGGGCGTCCCGCTTTACAGGCAGAGAGGGGCGTCCCGCTTTACAGGCAGAGAGGGGCGTCCCGCTTTACAGGCAGAGAGGGGCGTCCCGCTTTACAGGCAGAGAGGGGCGTCCCGCTTTACAGGCAGAGAGGGGCATCCCGCTTTACAGGCAGAGAGGGCGCTACTGTCTCTGCTGGGAGGAGAACGCACACAGCCGGCTCTTACCTTTCTGCCGCAGCCGCTAACAGGGTGTCTCACCGGGGCTCAAACAGCACGGGCCTGTCCGGCACAGGAAGGGTCATTGCTCAGGTCTCCCTTCCCAGCATGTTGTTGGCTGAAAAGCTTGCACTCTACACAGGAGGGCAAGAAGCAGGAAGTAAATGAGAGGTGGATAGGGGACAGGAAAGCTCATTGCTCAGGTCTCCCTTTCCAGCATGTTGTTAGCTGAAGAGCTTGCACTCTACACAGAAGGGCGAGAAGCAGGAAGTAAATGACAGGTGGGTGGGGGGACAGGAAAGCTCACTCACAAGCTTGCACTCTACACATGAAGTAAATGGGGGACAGGAATCTCACCTCCTTGCACTTTCTCGGCCACTGGCCCGGTTCTCCAGCAGCTCGATGAACTGGTCCCGGGTAATGGCCTCTTTGCCCCGGGCCAGCCGCTCCTCCAGCCAGCGCAGCAGTGTGCTCTGATGCCGGGACACCACTGACTCCGGGGCCGCCACCTCCCTCAGGCAGGCCACCTCTTCCCAGAGTCAGGCCTGTTCTAGCAGCACCGGCGGTGGGAGCGGCAGCAGTGCGAGTGGACATGACGGGCCTCCAGGTGTGTGCAGCGGGCTCTGCTTGCCGCCCGAAGCCTCCGCCAGCTCCGCGCTCTCGGCTCCTTCCTCCTCCCGCGCCTCTTCATCTCCACTCCTCCCCCCCCCCCGCCTACGAGGCCCGAGCCGCTTCCACCTTCCCTGGCCTGGCCACGCCCATGTACCCGCCCCCAGCTCTGACAGCCCCGGCCGGCAATTGTCACCGGCACTGCCGGATCCCGGGCTGATGTGGCCTTGCCATGTGCCGGCCTACCGGGATTCTGCCCGGTATGCCCTATGGCCAGCCCGCCCATGGCTCCAGGGACACTACACCAGCCCTGGGCAGCGGTCCAGACAAATGGCGTCTGCGGTCCGGATTCGGACCGCGGTCCGCCATTTGAGTACCCCTGGTCTAGTGCATTAGTTCTTTGGGTAGCAAAAATACAACCTGATTTCCAAACTTACAGCGGTAGCCCCCCTAGGGGAAATTCCTACTTTGAGCCTGGGAGAAAAAGAGCATATCTAAAATGATGGACACAGAAAGGTCTCTATAGAATTGCAGACTTTATGACTCCAAATGGATTACATTCAACTTCCTTTAAAAGAAGAAATATAGAGACAAATTGAGCAATTTTAAATAGGATAATTAAAAAGGGATAGAGTTAATATTAGTATTTTTAAGAAATGATGCCTAACTCGTCCTGGAGGGAAAGGTGGTATTTCTACCTTAAATACTTCTCAAATGAAGTAGGCAAACTTGATTACATAATAAAGTGGGAAGGGGATTTACAGTACAGTACAGTAAAGACTGGGTTAAATGGACGGTTTGTAGTTCTAAATGTTCTCTCAACATTAGAATCTAACTTGGAGGTATTTACCTGTTGGTATATGGCAAATATATACCCTAATATATCTCCTTTATGTTTCTGAAATTTTGGACAGGTTGGTGATATGTTTCATATATGGTGGAAATGGCCTAAGTCGATTTTGGAACCAAGCTTTTAGTAGGGATTTCCAGATTTCTCAAAACATTTAGGCCCTTATTCATCAAGCGATAGCGCCAGGTAGTGTCTGACGAGCGCCAGGTAGCGGCAGCTAACGGCGACTACCGACTCAAGTACGCCCGGCGGCGGTCACAATGACGCATTTATCAAGCAAAATGAGGCTAGCGCCGGCGAGAGCGACGGCTAGCGCGGCATTCATCATGAAGCCGCCTGGACCGAACAGCGCCGCTGCAAATTCCCTCACAGCGCCAGGTATGAGCTGTCGCTCCCTGGCGATGTCCAATGGAGCAATCTATAATTAATCATAATTAATTGGTAATATTTTTTTTTTTTTTTTTTTTTAATGTCAAAAAATCGGAGAACACTTCTGCAATGTTAGGATTTATTTTTAAGTCAAAAAAAAAAAAAAAATATGTGCAGATTTGATCTAACAGGTCTGAGATTAATGTATTCATATTACAAAATGATTCTAAAAACATGTATAATGTTACATTCAAAAAATATGGTTGTTTAGGGGTTAAAAACTAGTTAATACACATCGCCGCCAGCGCTCTGGGGTTTAAACAAGGAATGGACAGTGACAGCACATTCGGAGCGTGATTTGTTGATGAATATGAAGCTAGCCGTTCGCTCTGGCCATTTGTTGTCAGGCGCACACATACAACGCTGGACCTGTGAAACAGCGACCCCCCAGCCCGTATTCAACATTACCGCACACCGACTGAGTCGCTGACATCAAGCTAATGCCGGCCAAGCACAGCGAATACTGGCTGGCGCTGAAAAAATCACGCTACAGTGGCTCATCTGTCGCTACCTGGCGCTATTAATGAATCAGCCTCTTATTTTCTATGCTTGTTTGGCTGCTAAATTGACCATTGCTAAGTCATGAAATTCTCATAATTTGAAACTTCAAATGTTTATTGATAAATTAAATTGGATAATGGTCCACAAGAATCTGAGTAGCATTTTACTTAATAAAGAGTCGCAATTTAGGGAGGTTTGGAATCCGTGAGCTGAAATCCTGAGTCCAGGGGGGAGTGGGAGCGAATTGGGGCAATTTTTTTTTTTTTTGGGGGGGGGTTGTTTTTTTGTTGTGGTCTCTATTTTGATTAAAATGGCTGATATCTAGATATATTTTGTTTCGTTTTAAGAATAATACTATGCTAATCTATAGAAAAAATATTATTATCGCATTTAGGTGATTATCAGTCAGAAAAGATTTTATTTCCATTTTTTCTGTTAACTTTTCTGCAATTTATACAGTGCATATTCTAATGTTATATTCAGAATTCTGTTTTGCTTTATTGAAAACTCAATAAAGTTATTGAAATATAAATACCTGGATAGTGACTTATTTTACTAATGTCTGTATATGTGTAGTTTGTTGCTCTTCTTCCATACTGTTATACCAGTGTTCTTAACTAAGTCATTTTTTGGGTTGTAGATGATGGGAAGTTGTCTCTGGAGGAGTTTCAAATGTTCTTCTCGGATGGGAATCTCAACGAGGAGGAGCTGGAGAAGCTGTTTCACACCATCGATTCTGACAACACCAAGTAAGGCAGCTCGGCTTGTCTCCCTCTGTTCAGCAGAGCAGTTGTTACTTTTTGCTCTCTTGCTACTGTCACCCGGCTACTGCGACGTTGGCTAGACTGAGATGCTAAATATAATGTTTTCTTACTATTTTTTTTTAAGGCTTAGTTTCTAGCTTGGTATCTCTCGCTCTGTCACAAAATGTGTTGGCACATTTATACAGTACGTATATTTATGTATCACATTAAAATAGACAACCTTAGCCAGTTATTGCCTGATAAAAAACGGGAGCTGTAAGTGTTCCATATTCACACTATTGTCGTTTAATGGCCGTCTACAAGGTGCTGAATCATAACCTGAAAGAAAAGGACCAACTAAAATCCAGCTGTGACTTGATTGTCATCTGGGACTTGAGTGACAGGGCAGTTACCCAACCCCCAGAGCAGTGTGGCCATGCTGCTTCAGTAATGAACTGAGTCAAGTACCCCGCCATAGCTTCCATCCAGCATCAGAGTAGGATCACCATAATCATGTAAGTGATTGCATGATTTGGGCTTAGCACATGGGACGTGGGGGGTGAGTGATTTTGGTTGGAGTTCCTCTTTAATATCCTGAAAGCTATTAGGAGCTAAAAAACGCTCTCTGGCCATGGGCATCTCCCATGAGCATACAAAAAAACAGAAAGAGTATAAGATATAGAAGGTTCGTATGGGGTATACACAATCAGTGGCAGACTGGCAATAAGGTGAATGCCCGGTTGGCTGCACTGATTTGGGGGTGGCAGACCTGCTGCTTTCAGCACCCATATGTAATCCAGGCCCCTGTCAATCTGGAACCACCACCAAGCCAAGATATCCCCAGTCTAATAGCCTCAGCATCATGTCTGTTGGAGCCATACCCACCTGTGCCCATCATCTACCCCTACAATACCAAAGCCTTCAGCGAGGAAGTCGTGGGCTAGATGGGGACCAGTAAACTCCTGGGGCGGAATCATGGCCCTAGTCCACCACTGTACACAATATTGTTTTAAATGGCAATAAAGTTTTTTTTTTTTAAAGCAGATGTTGACCTTTTCTTGCCAGTAGTATCCTAGCTTGGTGTTTGGTTCTTAGAAATTTACTGGATGATGGAAAAAGGAGTCCCACAATAGGGTTGATATAGCCTGATGCCCAGAGCCGTATTTGTCACAAGGCAACACTAGGTCCGTGCCTAGGGCGCCAATGTGGCTGGGGCGCATTGTTCTGACATTTATTCTTTTTTTGAATTTATTTATTTTTGTGATTCAGTGGCGAATCACCCGCTGGCCGCCAACCAAAGTTGTTGAACGGCTCTGCCGCAGGCGCTGCATCACAGCGCTACAAGTTTTCCGCCCCCCCATCTATAACTCTTGTGCTCTGTTTCTGCTTTGAGCGGCCCTGCTGCTGCTGACATGACACCTAGCGGTTGCGGACAAGGACGCGGGGAGCTGCAGCTTCTATTGGGGGGACATCGAGGATTCAGTGACCATGTGAGTCTGAGCAAAGGTGTGTGCAAGCAAGCGGAGGAGGGGATGGGTGGGCTGCCGAGTTGGCCGGGAGTTTGTTGACTCCAAATCCAGGAGAACACTCAACAGCAGCAGTGAAGGATGAATCCAAAGGGCTGCTCGGTGTGGTCCTGGGGGGAGAACATCACTTTCTACTGAGCTGGAACAGGGGGCAAGAAATAATGGCATCATCACCAGAAGGAAGCTTTCTGAGACAGCCCACCCCCCCCCCCATCTTCTAGCTAAGGAGAAGAGGAGAGCGACATGAGAGCAAAGCTGTGCTGCTGATTGCCATGTCTGTGTGTCCTACCTCCGCCTCCCCTCTTGGTCCCGCTCTCATGGCTCTGCGTAATTTGCTGGGCAGAGTTTGTGCCCTGTTACAATCCCCCCTCCCCCCCACATCATCATCATCATCATCATCAGGGTTCTTCTACTGTTGTTTCCTGACTTTGAATTGATTAGAATTGCAGCACATGTGATGGAGCTGGAGTAGTGGATAGTAGATGTGTAAGTTTTATTATATGTGTGCAGTCTGCTGCTGCTTGTGCTGACCAGGTTTGAACTGTGTGATACTGCAGCAGTCTGCTTTTTCTTTATTGCATGGCACGGCCCGCTTCGGTATTCATAACAGTTGAGTTATTCCGCCACAAGGTGACGCAGTGGTACTGCAGAAAAGCTGTGGCTTGTCCCGGCTCCCTATAAAAACAGGCTTAACCATAGAGTTCCCAGTGTTCTCTCTGCAGTGATACTGCGAAGTTAGAAGATGTCTCTCTCTCTCTTGCGCAGGTGAGCGGGGCAACCAAGCCTGCGGCCCTGCAAGTCTATTTCCATCCGTTTCTGGACCCTCACAGCCTCCCAGCCTTGGCTAACAGATCGGGGGAAGGTAGAAGAGCACTAGGGTCAAGTGCTCCTGGAGCGCAGCTCCAAGCCGCAGACCCTGTACCACAAAGGGTAGCCAGCCATAGGCTTTATGGTGAGCCTTACAGGGATGCAGAGTTCCTGTCCTAGCTTCTGAGGGGGTAAGTAGTTTGGGGACTGTGTCTCCTCTTTTTCCTTTGGGTCCCCCCCCCCCCCCCCCGTGTTTTCTATTCCCAGGATTCTGGAATTCTTGCAACATGGTTTGGATCAGGGACTTTAACTTAGTACCCTAAATGGCCATGTTTCAGCTCTTTTCCAAAGATCTTTTGCCAATTACCGGTTGGTTAAAACCTTTTTTCAGGGTGTTTCTCATGTGCGTCCACCCCGTAAGCCTTTGCTACCAGTCTGGGATTTGAATCTGGTGTTGTCTGCTCTGCAAGGGCCTCCCTTTGAGCCTATCCGTGAGGCTGCCTTGTCTATTTTGACTCTTAAGGTAGCCTTTCTGGTGGCAATCACTTCTGTAAGGCGAGTTTCTGAGCTAGCGGCACTCCATCAAACCTCCTTATTTTGAGAGGCATCAGGATAAGGTGGTGTTCCGGCTCAAGCCAGACTTCCTGCCAAAGGTTGTCTGCCTTTCATCTTAATCAGGACATTAGGGTCGATTCAAAGAAACATGTAACAGCTTTGATTCTGGTGCCGATCATCCTATTTTTCCTGTACGCTCGTGCGTTCGTATGAACTTGCGAGTGATTCTATAAGCAAATACGTTTCTATCCTAAAATTTACGTCCGTTCGTATGGCAGTTCGGGAATCAGACCTATGTCAGTTTCCATCCTGAATTTTCCGTTTCATTTCTCAGGTTGCAACATTGGTTTTGCCCTTTTTCCTTTTTTGTCTGGACGTAAATCCTTCTGATCTTGCGGCTGCGCACTACAAACTTACCTCATTAAAGTGCATTCTAAATATTTGGTCTTATTTTTCTTTATTTCATTCATTTTGTAGTAACCAACCATTAATGAATGCATTTGCATAAGTAAATCTTACTTTGTTTAATTTTTAGTTAACTTGCATTTTTTACTTGTGGATTTAATTTTAATATTTTGGCTTCAAATGGTACAACTTAAAATTTTGTGTGTGGTTACCCACACCCTCTACATACAGATTGCTCTCAAATATAAAAAAACACCCAGCAACTTCTGCATGTTATGAGTCTAGAAACAGCCAAGATGGCGGCTCAGGTATTCTCGGGCAGCCTGCAAACAGAAAGGGCCTTGTGACTGTGTTGCTCTGCATTCTTTGATTTCTGACCTTTCCGTGCCCCCAGCTCTGCTGTGTCTGTGCAAAATACAGCAGTAACCCACATCCTGCACTTTATCCCGCTCTCCTCTCCTCAGTAAGTGTGATGCATCTGACCAAAGATGTGCTTAAATAATTAAACTAAGTAAAGGTAAACAACTACACCAATAAATGCAATCTAAAAATATTATTCTAGTACATCAATTTAAAAATAAATAACAAAGGACATAAGTTTCTTTAATTAACGCAAATATACTGCAAAATAAAGGTTTACATGCAAAGGACTAATTAAGGTCCACATTAAAATGCATTGCCATACAATTTATGGCCTCGGCCATGCTGATACATGCAGTTCATTGGAGCTCAAGACGCGCAGACTCCTCCACATAGCCAAAAAACCTGTTCAAGAACAGCAATCCGACTGCTAAAAGGTGTCGGCAGTGGCTTTCTTTTAAAACGTATTTAGAGGTTTGAAAACTGTTCTCTGAATCACACCGAAACACATCCAATTATCCTAAGTTTTACGTTTTGATCCTAAGTTTTAGGATTTGATCCTAAGTTTTACGTTTTGATCCTAAAATTTAGGAACGAACTTGCGATGATCGTAAGAGCATATACGCATTCGTACGTAGGCTCGTGCGAGTCGGAAATGGCCAAAAAAACAGGAAAAAATGACTAACACCCACCCAAACTTACGATTCTCGATCCGAAATCAATTAACTTTTGCTCTTTGAATCGAGGGGATTGTCTTGCCTTCATTGTGTCCTAATCCTGCTAATTCCAAGGAGCGGACTCAGCATTCTCTAGATGTGGTCAGGGCTCTGAAGTTTTATTTGGTCGCCACTGAGCCTTTCAGAAAGTCTGATGCTCTTTTTGTTCTCACTTCTGGACCTAGGAAGGGTTTGCCTCCGGCTAAATCCACTATCAGCAAGTGGATCCATCAGGCGGTGGTTCAAGCCTATTCTGCTAAGGGAAAGGAACCTCCCTTTAGGATTACTGCTCATTCCACTCGTGCTATTGGTGCCTCTTGGGCTTTTCAGCACCAGGCTTCTGTTGAACAAGTTTGCAAGGCCGCTACTTGGTCTTCTCTTCATACCTTTTCAAAGTTTTACAAGGTTGATGTTAAGGCCTCAGCGGATGCTGCTTTTGGCCGCAAGGTGCTTCAGGCGGTAGTGATTAGAACTACTGGCCGTTACTCTTTGGGGATCCCACCCTACTCTGGACACTGCATTTGGATGTCCCAACTGTTATGATTTCCGAAGCGGCCGTGCCATGCAATAAAGAAAAAAGCCTGTCCACACCTGTAGAATTGTTTTTGTTCTTGCATGGCACGGCCCGCTTCGCCCCACCCTTGTTATCGTTATTCTTGGTTGCCTCTTTATGGTGATTGTTCCAAGTCAATTGGGGTTTATTCTCTCCCGGCTTCTTGTCTCACTGCTTGTGTACACTGGGGAACTCTATGGTTAAGCCCGTTTTTATAGGGAGCCGGGACAAGCCACAGCTTTTCTGCAGTACCACTGCGCCAACTTGTGGCGGAATAACTCAACTGTTATGAATACCGAAGCGGGCCGTGCCATGAAAGAACAAAAACAATTCTACAGGTGAGTACTCACAGAATTGCTTTTTCTACCTCCAGTCCACTCTGCTTCTTTCTAGCTGCAAATTACAGCCCCTTTATATTGCCCATTCTGCCTCTTCCTGCTGCCCCCTGTATGCCTTAGTGCTACCCTCTGTATTCCTTACTGCTTCCCAGCATGCTCTCTTCCTGCTGCCCTCTTTGCCCATTCCCATTGCCCACCATGTCTGTATTCCTTGCTGCTGCCCACCATGTTCTCTTCCTGCTGCCCTCTCTGCCCATTGCCATTGTCCACCCTGCTCTCTCCCTGCTGCCCTCTGTGTCCATTGCCATTGCCCACCATGTTCTCTCCCTGCTGCCCTCTCTGCCCATTGCCATTGTCCACCCTGCTCTCTCCCTGCTGCCCTCTGTGTCCATTGCCATTGCCCACCCTGCTCTCTCCCTGCTGCCCTCTCTGCCCATTGCCATTGTCCACCCTGCTCTCTCCCTGCTGCCCTCTGTGTCCATTGCCCACCATGCTCTCTCCCTGCTGCCCTCTGTGCCCATTGCCCACCATGCTCTCTCCCTGCTGCCCTCTGTGTCCATTCTTATTGCCCACCCTGCTCTCTCCCTGCTGCCCTCTGTGTCCATTCCTATTGCCCACCCTGCTGTCTCCCTGCTGCCCTCTGTGCCCATTGCCATTGCCCACCATGCTCTCTCCCTGCTGCCCTCTGTGTCCATTCCTATTGCCCACCCTGCTCTCTCCCTGCTGCCCTCTGTGCCCATTGCCGACCATGCTCTCTCCCTGCTGCTCTCTGCCCATTGCCATTGCCCACCATGCCCTCTCCCTGCTGCATCTGTGCCCATTGCTATTGCCCACCATGCTCTCTCCCTGCTGCCTCTGTGCCCATTCCTATTGCTCACCCTGCTCTCTCCCTGCTGCCCGCTGTGTCCATTCCTATTGCCCACCCTGCTCTCTCCCTGCTGCCCTCTGTGTCCATTCCTATTGCCCACCATGCTCTTTCCCTGCTGCCCTCTGTGTCCATTCCTATTGCCCACCCTGCTGTCTCCCTGCTGCCCTCTGTGTCCATTCCTATTGCCCACCATGCTCTTTCCCTGCTGCCCTCTGTGTCCATTCCTATTGCCCACCCTGCTGTCTCCCTGCTGCCCTCTGTGTCCATTCCTATTGCCCACCCTGCTCTCTCCCTGCTGCCCTCTGTGTCCATTCCTATTGCCCACCCTGCTCTCTCCCTGCTGCCCTCTGTGTCCATTCCTATTGCCCACCATGCTCTTTCCCTGCTGCCCTCTGTGTCCATTCCTATTGCCCACCCTGCTCTCTCCCTGCTGCCCTCTGTGTCCATTCCTATTGCCCACCCTGCTCTCTCCCTGCTGCCCTCTGTGTCCATTCCTATTGCCCACCCTGCTCTCTCCCTGCTGCCCTCTGTGCCCATTGCCATTGCCCACCATGCTCTCTCCCTGCTGCCTCTGTGTCCATTCCTGTTGCCCACCCTGCTCTCTCCCTGCTGCCCGCTGTGTCCATTCCTATTGCCCACCCGGCTCTCTCCTTGCTGCCCTCTGTGCCCATTGCCATTGCCCACCCTGCTCTCTCCCTGCTGCCCTCTGTGCCCATTGCCCACCATGCTCTCTCCCTGCTGCCCTCTCTGCCCATTGCCATTGCCCACCATGCCCTCTCCCTGCTGCATCTGTGCCCATTGCTATTGGCCACCATGCTCTCTCCCTGCTGCCTCTGTGTCCATTCCTATTGCCCACCATGCTCTTTCCCTGCTGCCCTCTGTGTCCATTCCTATTGCCCACCCTGCTGTCTCCCTGCTGCCCTCTGTGCCCATTGCCATTGCCTACCATTCTCTCTCCCTGTCCTCTTTTTGACTAGAGGTCCCCTTTAAAGCAGCACAAAAGATGTATGGTACAGTTCTAAAAGACTCCAGGGTCTTGCACTAGCCTACCCCTGAGACATCCGAAATCAGCATCTGCATTCCTGGCTTCCCTGTAGCTGTGGCGCACTCCCGCACCCAACCATTCCAATAGACTGGGGGTGGGATCGCTCCCCAATCTACAGGTAAAGCAAAGCTGTTGCCAGTTCCCATTAACCAGCAATATTGAGATCAGCCAATTGTCTATTTCAAAACAATCAAGTGGGTGTGACCTCGGACGAGCCAGCCACAATGGGGGGGGGGGGGTAAATGCCCAAAAAGTGCCTAGGGCAGCATGAACCCTAAATACAGCCCTGCTTACGCCTCATATAGAAGAGCATGTCAAGGCAACTCCTGTGACGCCCCCTTATTACATATGCTTTGACTAAGATGGGGGAGTCTCATGCAGTAATTTGCTTGTAAATGGTTTAAAATCTCCCAAAGAATTATTTGTTCCATACCTAGAGGAAGTTGCTTTTTGTTTTTCCCATTGATTTCTCAACATACTACTGAAATGGATGGGCAGCCATGGAGTCTTTAGGATTCCAGGGCCGGCCTAAGTCGTGATTGGTCCAATTTAAATCAAAGCATAGTCATGTGTCGGAATGGCCCAGCCAAATTCCAGACCTGAATCCCATTGAGAATCTATTGCATTTTCACAACTGTTGTCTTTTCACAAACACCCAAAATCCAATCTGACTGATTTAGAGTTATTTTGTGATGAAGAATGGGCAAACATTAAAGGCCTATAGATATGTCTGCTAGAGACAGATTTAGCAGCTGTAGTTACGGCTAAAGGTAGTCCTACTACTGTATTGACTTGAGGCAGAATACATATACACGTTAATCTTTTCAGTTTTTTTTTTTTTTAAAGAATGTGTAATTTTCTTTACACTTCACAAATACGTTGTTTTGCTCTATTACATAAAAGCTCAATAGAAAAAAAAGAAGTTTGTGGCTGAAGTACTTAAAATTGTGAATAAATACCAGGGGTATGAAAACTATACAAAGCACAAACAATACCGTGGAATGTGCATGCTGCGAGACTCAATCTCAGTAACATATGATTATTAAACTGCAGGACGAATACGAATACTTTATTGGTCGCCAAGTATGTACAGAATACAAACAAGGAATACTTTTTGAAAGGGGGGTTCTCCATAGAGCTTGAACATTTGCTAGACGCACAACTATATACATCAACACACTATATACACAACTATATACATCAACACACATGCTATATACCTAAATGGGGGTATAACATTAGTTTGTTTTAGCTAGTTATACATATTTACAAGGATTTTTTTACATGCGATATTCCTTAAAATAACTGGTGATGCGCCGGGGATCGAAAGTTTTCTGGGATTCTTAGAGTTTATTATTTAGTGCTTTAACTGCAAGTGGGAAGAAACTGTTTTTATACCGAGAGGTTCTGGACGAGAGAGCCCGATACCTTCGTCCAGACGGTAGTAGATTGAAGAAGGGGTGACCTGGGTGTGTGGGGTCACCTACTATTCTTTTTGCCCTAGAGCGGATCCTTTCCTTGAATTGTTCATCTAGGTCAGGCCACAAGGAAGCAGGCGTGGGAGTAGAAGAGGTAGGCATTGGGTGCTCCTGGAAGAGCACTTGAGTTGTGCCGTAGGGCATCGAGGCTGGTGAATCTGTAGCGAGGGAGGTCATCCACTCTGCCTCTGAGCCCTGAAGTACCAGCCCATATACCTACCTTAACCAGTTAAAAAAAAGGAGGGTAATCAGGCAAATTGTTTGGCTGATTTTACCCTGCTATAGATCTTAAACTGGAGTAAAACCCTTATAAGTGCTCATATGTATCCCTCACTGGGGCAATTCAGATTGCGGCACATAAACATGAATTTACCTTTTTGTAACTACTGCTGTGTTCCCCCCCCCCCCCCGTAAATGGCATCTTATGGATCTGCCAGTAGCCTGCAAAGAGGAAATACTTCCTGTGGCTGTGCATTATGGGTTTTGTCGATTAAATCCAGACAGCTGGGATGCTGGGAAAGGAAGCCTCCTGGGTGCTCCAAAATGCCTCAGAACAGGAGAAAATTGATGAGGTGGCATTTCAGCTTTGAGGCGATGCAGGAGCAAATGTTAAGTGCTCCCAGTGATTCAGAATCATGTATTTAGATGGGCAACGCTGTTGGTCTGGTTTAATGTTATTTGGAATTCGGGGGTATAAAGTCGAATGCCAGGGATGATCTGGCCCGAATGGCAGCCAAGCCTTCCACAGACTCCTAATAACAGTATAATACATCATAAGGGGTGCCTATGGCTATCAATGAACCCTGATGGTACTAGTTACCTTTTCCTTTGCAGGAGTCCGACAGCCTGAACCCCAAGCCTAGACCATACAAACAGTAATAACATTTGTATGTGTTTATGATGTCTCTTAGGCTTTAGATCATTATTTTAATTGCTTTCTCTCCGGCATCCCCCTCCCTGCTTTCCTCTACTAATGAGATTACCTCTATCATCGATGGAGCAAGGCAGTAATTAAACAAGTGTTGCTTACAAATCCTTCCCCTCATTTTAAAAACAGACTTCCTTTCTACTGTATAGCAATGTCTTTTGTTTTAGTGGATTTTTATTGTTATAAAAGTAGGTACTGAATTGTAAATAATAAAAATATACGGAAATCATGTACAAAGTCTTCCAACTGAAAAGGGATGGATTTATGGGGCAAAGGGTATGTTTTCATTTTGTGTTTTGGATGGACTGTTCCTTTAGCAGCTATTGATATACACCAAACTTTATAAGATATGCACCGCTCTTCTAGCCTGTGGGAGCAACCTTCATACAGCACTATGATTTAGGTGGGGCTCCAGGGCTGACCCACCTAAATCATAGTGCAGCTATTGATATACATTATTCTTTAGTGAGCTAAGCAATGTCCATTACACCCACAGCCTTAGATTCTTGGCAGCCCTGGCTCCTGAAACACAAATTTGGACTCGCATCACAATCTCCCACCAGAAGCAGTGAGATAAAGGCGCTCAGCATGGCTGGTTTGAATGTTCACCTGTGCAAAGAAAAACTTTCTTTGCCATCATTGGAGACATGTGTTTGCAATGGGGCTGCAAAGAAACATGCTGTAGCGCAGAGGTCTCCAGCCTTTCTTCCCATGATATACCAAAAGTAGATACGCACAGCCTGACAATATAAATGATGCAGGTGCTGGACCCGTCCGTGCCTGTCCGAGCAAGAAACAAATACACTTTAGGGGGAGTTCTGGAAATCCCCCCACAGGCCCCCAGATGGTCCGCACTCAACACAACAAATTATTCAAAAAGATTGTTCAAAAATGTATATACTAAAATATAAATTTTATTGGTAATAAAGGGACTCTTAAAAAATATAAACACAAAAAGTTCACAACAATCAACAAGTTAAAATACACGAACACAATGACAAGAAATGGGTGTTGCCCACACAAAAGGCTTTAAATATATATAATGTAGAGTACAAGTTCCTTCCTAATAATATAAATAAATAATATACAATAAATATATCTCAATCCTGAATGCCAGTGATGGTAAAAAGCAGGTAAGAGTTGTTACAATTGCCTGCAACTAGTGAACAAAAAAATAAACAACCTAAAAAAAAAAAAAAAAAAAAAAAAAAAGAACTACTTATGTGCAAAGTGCTACAAAAGAAAACATAATAATAATGAAAATCACAATTATGCTGAGAAATAAGTGAGGACACTGTGTGTGAATACTTGCTCTAAAACAGAGCAGAATCAACTGGCCTGAGATACAAAGTAATACATTAGTAATGGAAGGAAGGTGTTACATCACCGTATTAACAGGTCATCTGAAGCCAGGGGTCCCCCATACAGACAGCCAGCCGACGCGTTGCGTGGAAGATCCACTTCACCAGGGCGAGATGGCTGTTCCTTTCCCTCATTTTGTTCACTAGTTGCAGGCAATTATAACAACTCTTACCTGCTTTTTACCATCACTGGCATTCAGGATTGAGATATATTTATTGTATATTATTTATTTATATTATTAGGAAGGAACTTGTACTCTACATTATATATATTTAAAGCCTTTTGTGTGGGCAACCCCCATTTCTTGTCATTGTGTTCGTTTCTTCCCATGATAGACACACTTTCCACTGAGAGATGGTCAGGAGCCACATTCAACATGAATAGATCGCCTGACTCTGCACTAACCCCATGCGTGGTGCTGACAGTGCCCAACCCTGGGCAATATGTACACAACTGGCAAACCACAAAACAGAGGTCCGCTAGCTACATGCGGCTCCCAAGCTACAGGTTGGGAAACCTCTGCTGTAGGCACACATTAGAAGAGCATTTTAGGATCCAGGTCTGCAAAGGTTTAAGGCAAAGGGAGGTGATGTAATTGAAGGGGTTTGTCTTCATTCAAATTTTAAATGCCATATTTTTCGCACTACGACACAGCTGACCATAAGGTTTGGAGGAGAAAAATAAGAAAAACATATTCTGAACCAAATGGTGTGCTAAATTCCCCCCCCCCCCAAGAGCCTAAATGGAGGTGGCAGAATCCCCCCAATCATGCCATAACAGACGGTGTGATAAAATTCCCCTATAACATGCAGTGTGCAGAATCCCCCCCCAATCCCCCATATAGCAGGCAGTATACAGAATCGCCTCATTCCCCCTATAACAAGCAGTGTGCAGAATCCCCCCATCCCCCTATAACAAACAATGTACAGAAGCCCCCAATCCCCCTATGACAAGCACTGTGCAGAATTCCCCCATCCCCCTATAACAGGCAGTGTGGCAGACCCCCCCAATCAGTCTATAACAGGCAGTGTGCAGAATCCCCCTGATCCCCCTATAACAGTCAGTATGCAGAATCCCCTCAATCCTCCTATAATAAGTCTTGTTCAGAATCCCCCTATAACATGCAGGGTGCAGAATCCCCCTCCCCAATCAGCCGACAAGCAGTGTGCAGAATCCCCCCAATTCCCCTATAACAGGCAGTATACAGAACCCCCTCAATCCCCCTATTACAAGCAGTGTGGGGACCCTCTTATCCCCCTATAACAAGCATTTTACAGATTCCTCTCCAATCCCCCTATAAAATGCACTGTGCAGAATTCCCTCATCCCCCTATAACAGGCAGTGTGGCAGAACCCCCCCCCCCACTCAGTCTATAACAGGCAGTATACAGAACCCCCTCAATCCCCCTATTACAAGCAGTGTGAGGACCCTCTTATCCCCCTATAACAAGCATTGTACAGAATCCTCTTCAATCCCCCTATAAAATGCACTGTGCAGAATTCCCCCATCCCCCTAGAACAGGCAGTGTGGCAGAACCCCCCCAATCAGTTTATAGCATGCAGTGTGACAGAACCCCCCACTCAGTCTATAACAGGCAGTGTGCAGAATCCCCCAATTCCCCTATAATAAGCAGTGTGGAGGAATCCTGTCAATCCACCTATTACAAGGTAACAATCCTTACCTTGCGGGATCTATTTATATGATTGTGGGTAAAAACAAGATGCAGAGAACCCCTCCCCCCCCCCAATACATTCCCCGCTACCTTTGTGAGGTCTTATGGAGCGAAAAATATGGTATGTCATTAATAGTATTTTAATGTATTTTTTATGAGCTTTACATTCAAATAATGTTTTTCTTGTAGGTTTCTATAATGTATCTTTAAGTTAAATAAATAAAAGAATCCATCAGTATTGACAGATTGAATGTACATCTGCTCTATACAGTAATCCGCCACTTTTAGAGGATTAGTGTGCACCGTGTCACTGACAATGAGAGAATAGACTGACAGACAACTATCCTTTTTTCCTGCAATTATTTTTTGAATTAATATGTTAAGAAAAAAAAATATCAGTTATAGGAAATATTATTTCAAAAATATTCTGGTGTCCCCTGCAGCATTTCTCCCTGAAACCTGCTGAACAGAAGATTGTTGTGATCTATATTTCATCGCCTGCATATGTCAGTGTCTAGCAGCTGTTGGCTTTGGGGTATAAATAGGATTGTAGATGTATAAGAGAAAGTGACCTGATTTTTTTTTTCTGATTGTCTCTTATCCACATTAATAGCCGCTCCCATCCACTGGGGGCACCAGCCCATACCAGGCTTCTGATTGCGTATGTGTTGCAATTAAATTGATGAGCCACAAATATGGAAACCTGCTGCTTTTCACTTGGGGAAGAAATCTGACAGTGGCTCACAGGACACCATTTTTTTTCCTATTTGATTGCAAGCTCTCTATGGGGCCACACACATTAAAGGGCAGCTAATAGTAGAACGCAGACGGAAACCATATGTTCCATCTAGTCTGCCCTTATGTGTTTAAGTGCTCTTTATCTCAGACTAGATGTATGCTTTATCCCTGGAATGCTTAAAGTGGGCCAGAACCGGCCCTGGACCAACTCTAGAGTCTCTCTTCCCTCTCTGTGAAAGCCCCCCAATTGCCCGATATCCTTACCTGTCCAACAAGCCCCTTTTACATATTTAAAGGTCTCAATCAGAGTTGCGTTATTGCATTAACCCATAGTTTAGGCAGTGGGAAAAGCAAGCAGGATGCTCGGCTGCATAGCTCGAGGCATCACCAGTAGGAAGAGGGAGGTTGTGATGATGCTGTATAGAGCCCTGGTGAGGCCACAGCTAGAATACCGTGTGCAGTTCTGGAGACCTTACCTGCAAAAAGACATTATTCAAATAGAACGGGTCCAAAGACGGGCAACAAAAATGGTGGAAGGACTTAAACTTAAAACTTATCAGGAGAGACTTAAAGAACTTAATTTGTACAGTCTGGAGGAAAGAAGGGAGAGGGGGGACATGATTGAGACCTTTAAATATGTGAAAGGATTGAATAAGGTTCAGGAGGGAAGTGTTTTTAAGAAGAAGCTTAATGATAGAACAAGGGGGCACAACCTGAAGCTAGTCGGGGGGAAGATCAGGAGCAATGTTAGAAAATATTATTTTACAGAAAGAGTAGTAGATGCTTGGAACACACTTCCAGCAGAGGTAGTTGAAAAATCGTCAGTCAGTGAATGTAAACATGCCTGGGATAAGCACACATCTATCCTAAGATAAAGAGAACATACAGTATACACATAAGGGCAGACTAGATGGACCGTATGGTCTCCTTCTGCCGTCAACCTTCTATGTTTCTATGCTTCTATGTTTAGCGTGTTATACATGTACATTTTCTCAAACACGCATCTTGAAACCTTGACTCCTCTGAATGATAGAGGTAGCATTTTCTCCTGGCCCCTTCACAGCTGCCATTTGTAACAATGTTGTTACATGTGCTGAGCTAATGTAAACAAACATATATGTCGTATCAGATTATTACATCTCTCCCCTGGGATGGGGCAGAGAAGATGAGTCATGTCTTCTAACACAAACTTTTCCTTGGAGTCTGCATCTCTATCTAACTTTTCTAGATGCAAGTTGTAAATGGAAACATGATGTCTGACTATAAAGAGATAATTATTCAGTATAAGACTATATAGTCAGACATCAATGTCCCTCTTCCGCATGTACAAATGGTGAGAACAGAGATACAGAGCCTTTATTGTATAAGATAATATATATATATATATATATATATATATAACAAATTAGGGTTTATTGAACACAAAGTCCAACAGAAAGTCTCTTCGATTCAGAATATAACGACAGATGCAATAAATCCAGCAACATAAACAGAGGTTTCCTCACCAGTTTAGACTAAGGCCCTTATTTATGAAGGAATAGCGACAGGTAGCGACTGGTGAGCGGCCGGTAATGACGGGCCCCGCCACGAGAACGCCGGCTCCCCACCACAATCACACATTTATCAAGCCAATCCTGCTTAGCGACTGAGATAGCGCCATATAGCCACTCATTCATCATTATTCCAGCCTCAGCCCACAGCGCCAGCGTCCGACCTTGAACAGCGACAGGTATGACCTCTCGCTACCTGGCGCGCTCCAATGCATGTTTAAACCCCAGAGCGCTGGAGGCGATGTGTTAAAAGTAGTTTTTTAACCCCCAAACCACCATATTTTTAGAAACCCCAAAAAAAAGTATTTTAAATAATTTAGTAATATGAATACATTAATATCAGACCTGTAATATCAATTCTGTATTCTTGTATTCTACAAAATGGCAGAAGTGGTCACAGAATTTTTCACATTTAAAAAAAAAAAAAAAATAATAACAATTAATTATGAATATTTTAAGATTGTTCCATTGAAATGCATTGGAGCGCGCCAGGTAGCGAGAGGTCATACCTGTCGCTGTTCAAGGTTGGACGCTGGCGCTGTGGGCTGAGGCTGGAATAATGATGAATGAGTCTCTATATGGCGCTATCTCAGTCGCTAAGCAGGATCGGCTTGATAAATGTGTGATTGTGGTGGGGAGCCGGCGTTCTCGTGGCGGGGCCCGTCATTACCGGCCGCTCACCAGTCGCTACCTGTCGCTATCCCTTGTTAAATAAGGGCCTAAATCTCTCTCCTCCGTCCTGGTCCTGTTTAGTCCTGGTTAAGGTGAAGGAACAACAATGACGTGCCCCCCTGACTCCCTGAGGGGACTCCACAAAAATGGACTAGGGAAAGTATTCAAAATAATCACAGAAAACTAAAAAAAATAAATACACCAATAAAGTAAAACATTTAAATATTTGTTTTTTTTTTTGCAGGTATTGGAGGTCTAATTTGGGGGGTAACACTTGGGCGATTGCCCTGCACAAAATGGGATAAGGAAAGTATGCCTAACAGTCAAAGAAAGCAAGACATTTAATACATAATTACATACAAAATAAAGAGTTTTTCCATGTTTAATTTGTTCCTGCTGTAGGTAGCAGCCTGCAGATTTATTTTTTTTATACTTTTTGGTGATTTTTTGGGCATTTTTCGTTAGATACAAGGAAAAGTTTTTCAGGTTTTAACTGTTTCACTAAAAGTGTCTTTTTAAAGCATCCCATTTCAAGTGGACCAAAACCCAACGAACTTGTGAAATGCATTTGGCCAAAGCCCGTACCAATATTCCCTTCTTCAGGTGTAGAACTAGAAACTGATATTTTCCCTTTTCAAATCATACTGGTACACTGTTTATTTGGTTGTCCCTCTCTGTGAAATGGCGGGTCATCAGTCATTGCATAGGTGTGGCTATGACATCATTGCCACACACAACAGTGGCAATGAATGGAGGAGGTGAAGCTTTAACGCTAAAACAGGCGCCATTATCTGGGATTAGAATGAAGCAGGAGCAATAAAAATTGGCATAAGGTACTCTTCATGGATGTTAGTTAAAAATGTGGGTTTGGTCCATTTTAACATTAAAACTGCCTGAGGTTTATTGTTTTATATTTTTTGTTAATATTTGGGGCATTTCTTTTTAGATACATTTTTTATCTAAGGAACAATAACCTGGCTTTTTATTTTTCAATTGTATTTTTTCAGGTTTTAACTGTCTTACTAAATGCTGTTTTAGAGGCATCCCATTATACATTAAAACTGCCTGGGGGGGGGGGGTTATTTTTTAATATTTTTGGGTAACTTTTTTGGCATTTTTCATTAGATAAAATTTTTCTCAATAGTCTGACTTTTTATTTTTTATTTGTATTTTTTTAGGTTTTAAGTGTTTCACTAAATGCTGCTTTTTAAAGCATCCTATTGAATATTAAAACTGTCGGTGGGTTTATTGTTTTATATTTTTTTGGCATTTGTCAGAATTCTTATTTCAGTTTTCCGTGTTTTATTGAATACCACTTAACCATCATTCATAGAAGCCGGGAAAGAGATATTTTAACTTTATTTAATGTCCCTGCAAGTTACAAGCCCTTTTGCCCTTTGGTATGAGCTCAGGGCTCTTTCAGGGGTGCCTTGGGCACCGCTGGAAGAACCCCATGCCCGCACCATGCTCTTCTGCACCTCTGATATGGGGGTATGGATAATGTGCCAATTTACTGGCAGGTCACCCGCCGAGCCCGCCGAGGCTTCTGACCATGGTGATCTGGTATAGGGTTCTCCTGGACCCCTTACCTGTTTACCCCAAGTGAAAAATAAGACACCACACAAAAAAAAGTTTGTAACTTATACTCACCCATCCCAGTCTTCCATCTTCTGTCCCCCGCTGGGCGCTGTCTCCTCTTCCTTCTTCGGGGTCCCCTCCAGTGTGTAGATGTGGTGGCGCCGGCCACCGGAAGCTCATTGCACCGCCATTTGGATGAAGGGAGAACATAAGTTCAGAGCCAGCTCGGCGACCCTTGAGCCCTGGAATTATAAGCTCCTATGTTTGGTTCGTTGGGTTGTTAATGCTAAGATGGGGGGACCCCATGCATTAAAAAAAAAAATATAACTTTTTACGACAGGCGACAGGATTACATTTCAAATGATTTTTCCCACCAAAAATGTAAAAATAAATGCATGGGGTCCCCTCACCTAAGCTCTTAGCAACCCGGCAAACCAAGCATAGAGGATTGTAATTCCGGGGCTCAATGGCTGACCAGATGGCCCCTGACCATTACAAGGCCTTATGCCCTATAGCACAAGTTTGGCAGAAAAAATAACTTTATTAATCTTACTTTCCTTCCCCTTCCCTTAAATGTATGCCGCCCTGGGCATCTAAGGACACTCTGGCGGCATTTAGCAAGGAGGGGTACACAGGTAAAGATGAGGGTTAGAACACTATTATCCACCTTTGGGCAATGCACAGTGCCCATGCTTGGTATCTTATGTAAGGTCTTGTAATACCGTATAACACTCTCATATTTACAGTCTTAACCTTCATATCCTGGGAATTAGATCACTCTTCATAAATATTTCCTATTTTCTGTGTATTCGATGTCTGAGTCTGTGACCACCCTGATTAGGAGTTCAGGGACTCCTTTTCAGGAGGTAATGAAATTCAGCTCTGGAAACGTGGAATCTATTCAGGGACCTCGTTGGCAGCTAAGTATGAAACTCATTACCATGAAGCCTAGCCTCTTGTTGAACTATGTTATACATAGGGACTGTAGACATTTCACAGGATGCAAGCCCAACGGCTGTTATTGTATGTAACAGAATTTTACAGCTAGCCATTACCCATCTAAATAGGGTTCAGTAAATTAACACTTCCTATCTGCTGTAACACAGAGCATGGACCCCTCCCTTCGGAAAAACTGGAACACAGTATTCCAAGACAGTAGGGGTGTAACTAAATGTGACTGGACCCTAGTGTGAAAACTAAATGGGGCCCTGTTCATACAGTAACCTTTTTACTGCTACACAACTAATGACAGCCGAGACAAATGGAGCTTAATTTTTTTAAATGATGCCAAGTGAGCACAAATTTGATAAATAAGGTGGAAGATTGACAATGATGGGTCCCCCTGACCTTCTGGGCCCCTTGCAGTCGCACCCTGTGCACCCCCTCAAGTTACCCCCCTGCAAGGCAATAGTCAAACAACACCTCCAAGACGAACACTACCTTACTAAAGACACTGAAGTTAAAGATGCTGGAATGGCCAAGTGGCAGATGAAGGAGCGCAAACCCTCTAACATCCACCAGCTCTGTGATGTGGTCATGGAGAAATGAAAGAGGATTCCAGTGGCATCCTGTGAAGCTCTAGTGATCTTGCTCTAGAGAGTTAAACCAGAATAAAACCCTAAACGTGTGTATCTATATAGCACACCCGTGCTATCCATATTACAATCAATAAAAAAATACTCACCTCCTTTATTTTCCTTCCTTTATGACACTACGGCTCCTAGGGATTCTCCATCGCCATGCTCACCCCCCTTCCAACTGGGCATGCACTGTCAGCACCAGCGGGAGAGCACCCCACTCGCCCTGGAGCTGAGCCACACTTCCGGAAAGAGTCCCCAGGAGCCATCATTAGTATCATAAAAAATTGTTTAAAGAAAATAAACGAGGTGCACACTTTTTTTTATTAACAGCAATCTGGATAGCGCAGGTTCGCTATATCCTAGCTTTTATTTTTTTTTTTTTTTTAGAAATTACACTTCCTACTGAACAAGCTATACTGGAATACTGGGAATTGTTACTGGATCTCTGTTGGGTTACAATATTCTAGCTTTTACACTAATTCAGAACACAGGGCCAGAAACTAGCACATCACTGGCAATGGCCCAAAGGTCTTCTTCGTATGCCTATTTTAGGTAGCATTTCCTGGGTTAGTGGCAGGACCTGACGGGGCCAGAACAGTGTTGAAACAATGGCCCTTATTTATCAAGGGCTAGCGCCAGGTAGTGTCTGACGAGCGCCAGGTACCGCCAGCTATCGGCGGCTACCGAATCAAGTACGCCCGGCGGCGGTCACAATGACGCATTTATCACGCTAAATGAGGCTAGCGCTGGCGAGAGCGTCGGCTAGCGCGGGATTCATCATGTAGCCGACTGCATTTTTTTAATGTCAAAAATTCTGTGACCACTTCTGCAATGTTAGGATTTTTTTTAAAGTAAAAAAAAAAAAAAAAAATTGCAGGTCTGATATTCATGTATTCATATTACAAAATGTTTAGAAAAACTTGTATAATTTTTACATATAAAAAAAAAAGGTTGTTTGGGGGTTAAAAACTACTTTACACACATCGCCGCCAGCGCTCTGGGGTTTAAACAAGGAATTCACAGCGCGAGAATTTTTTGAGCGTGTTTTGTTAATGAATCTGCAGCAAGCCGTTCGCTCTGGCCATTCGCTGTCAGGCGCACCCATACAACGCGGAACCTGTGAAACATCGACCCCTAACCCCGTATTCAACATTACCGCACACCGACTGAGTCGCTGTCAACAAGCAAACCCCGGCCAAGCACAGCGAATACTAGCTGGCGCTGTGAAAATCACGCTACTGGCGCTCATCTGTCGCTACCTGGCGCTATTAATGAATCGGCCTCCCCGTCATTCCTTATGTTTTCGCCCTGGTACTGCTGTATGTGTGTGTGTTGAGAAACAGACTTTTATCACACCGCGTCTGGTGCTCTATGCTAGAGTGCCCAGTTTTAGAGCATAGACGTTGGCTGTGTGTAGTTTTTTCTGAAATATGGGCTTCGGCGCCGAGTGCCGGACGCACTTAACTGGCGCTACCTATCGCTCACTGCAGCATTGTCCTGTTAGTTGTAACATAGTCTTGGGCACTTTGACCTCGGGACACCACCTAGCGTTCTCGATTGACCCTGCAGTGAATAAGGGAGAGTGCTTCTACAGCGCCCACCAGACATCACATTCATCAATGCTGGACAGGATAGTACAGTAAATACAGTATAAATCTGGTCAGTACAGTCAGTGCCCCATCGCAAGCCTTGAGAAAGGGGCCGTGGGCTCCGGAACGTGGGCATTGGCATTTACTTATTGAGATCCTTGGTTACTCTCTGCCTTTGGGTAATGACATGCATATGATTTATTGCTACTTTATCGGATTTGATTCTTGGCGTCATGATTGTGTACTATATCACATATGCTCATGGGTCTCTATCTGGTATGATGCAGGGTGCCTGACTGTACTGACCAGATTTATACTGTATTTACTAAGCTTATATATACCTGTTATCTGTACTTTCTTGACTCAGTTCTCAGCGCCCAGCATATCCACTCCTCATCAGGATCGTGACCATAGATCACCCCATAGACTATAGGATTTTTGGTGTGTTACCATTACTTCTTTATATACATTTTTGTTAAGTGAGAAGGTTAAGCTCTTATGCATATTATCTTTTTTTTGGTGGTGATATAGAATGCTCCTGATGAAAATGTGAACCCTTACTGTCCACAGAAGTTTGCTGATTGCATCCTTTTGTTAAATCATTATACCTATGTAAATTTTGTAATTCCATGGTCGAAACTTTAATACAATTTTACTTGCATATTTATACTTGTGTTAGTGGTGTGCTTCTGTTCCAATCAATCTCTATATAGTCTGCTATAGAGGTACCGTGTGGCGAGGTACCTTGGGACCAGTTTTAAGCACCCCTCCTATTTTTTACGTTAAGATAAATGTAAACGCTGAGTGTGCCAACTACCAACTCCCAATTTTTGTCTTACCTAACAAAATATATAAATGTATTAATGTAAAAATTGATTTAATTTGATAAAGGTCATGCCGTCTTGAGCGACATGATTTTTAACAAGTTTGCCTGTGCTAAGCCAAATGCTCTCTGCTTTTTGTTGACGAGAACGGATGGGCTCAAAAATTAATTTTCCACCTGTTTTTCCTGTAAAAAAGGGGCTCTGAATCACAGGAATTCAACATTTTGAGGGACTTTTCATTTGGAAAAGAACATTCCAAATCACAGGAATTCAACATTTTGAGGGACTTTTTATTTGGAAAAAACATTCCAAATCACAGGAATTCAACATTTTGAGGGACTTTTCATTTGGAAAAGAACATTCCAAATCACAGGAATTCAACATTTTGAGGGACTTTTCATTCCAAATGAAAAATGCTTTTTCTGTACATAATACCAAAAGAGCACAAATCTAAGAAATAAAGTAGAGGAAAAACGATGACGCCGCCCTGACCTTATGGGCCCCGTAACGGTCGCAACCTCTGCACCCCTGATAAATATAGCAGCATCTGCAAGATACACAGGCATACAAATTGTGCCAGAGCTCCATAACTCTTATTGTTAATAGAGTTACCTAGTTTTATTTATAAACCCCCATTAATCATTATAGTCAGTAGGTTAGCCTTTTTTAATTTTCCTTAACTGGATTATACCTTAGGCATAGGTTCTCAGTGCAAATAGAACTCCCAGATCAGGCTATAGGATGCATCTGACAATAGTACGAAACTAGGGATTAAAGAAGGAAAACAAGACAAAATAAAATTATGAACAAAATGTGGCAATCCCTGTTGGTAGGGGATGAGGCCCACAGAAACCATCTTATACCACCCACTGCCCTCAGTAGCCTTAGCCCCCCCCCCCCCCCCCAAACAAAAAAAAAACATGCTCCAAGGGCCTTTAAAACAGCTCAATATTTTTCATCATGGCACTGGAGTCTAAAAGACTCTAGGAGCAGGCAATGTTTATGGGGCATCCTGATCCATGCTATATGAAACCCTTCCCATTTACCTGGTACTTACTGATCCACCAATCCCATGGAGCGTGAACAAGGTCCTAACAGTGTCACCGGCTTTTCCCAGCTGCACGCACCCATGCCAGCCATTTCTGAATAGAGTTAAACACCAGCAGGAGTCACTACATTCATTCAGGATGCATTGCAGGATGACGCAATCCATTCTGATTGGCTGGCGTCACCTGGCAATCTATTCTGATTGGAGGAGAGCCTGCACTTGTGCCGTGGGATTGGCAGAGAGGTAAGAATACCAGACTAACTGGAGGGTTTCACACACAGGGACATCCCTGTATTGCACACCAAAACCCATATGGTTTGCTCCATTTTAAAATAAGGATTGGGTGGGGTTGACAGGAGCAGGGAGGTACACAAAGTTCTGGGGGGTGCTTAGTGCGCGGATGGGTGCGGTGAGGGGCACGGAAAGCCGGGTGTGCCAAGTGCCGTGGGAGGTGGGGTGTACGTGAGTGCCAGGGGGGAGAATGCTGAAAGCTGTGATTGAATGCAGAGTATATGCAGCAGAATGGAGTGGCTGTACTCGCATCCAAAGCCGTTATTCAGCGCGTTGTTCCCCAACAACCTCTTGCCCTTACCTGTCACGTTACTGCAGTGTCAAACCAGAGGAGGGGCAGAGAGGTTGTCAGGCAACAACATGCTGAATACCTGCATCAGATGCGAGTATAGCGCTTCATGCTACTACTCGGACACACCCCACCCCCGCTCCGGAACTCAGAAGCATCCCACCTCCAGGCAATCGGCACCCCCAGGCTTCAGCAGAACCCCTCCTGATGCACCCCGAAAAGCTAGGACTTTCTCTTTAAGTGATTTGGTAACCGAGCCTTGAGCTGCAATGCAATAAAATGGATCATAATTTTACATGTTTATATTTTGAGTAGCACGAATATGCTGCTTTATCCTATCTAAGACTCTGGGATCTTCTGGGCACTACACACAGGCATGACAGGAGGAATTGAACTCAAATAAATAATTTTAGTCCACAAATTCAACTTAAGCACCTTGACATGTTCTTCCCAGCTCAGTTACAATCAGGGGTGAACCGGGGGGGGGGGTCCTGGGTCTGACTGGACCTTCATGAAGGGCAGAGACGTGTTTGAACTTCTTTTGTAAAAGAAATCCCTGTTAGACTTACCAGTAATTGTTTTTCTAGGGTTCCTTTAAGGCGACCCACGGGGAGTGGACTCCCTTGGGAGGGAAATTCAAACTGAACAGAGGTTTAAAACCCCACCCCTTCCCTAGTCTTAACCAAGTAACATACATTATACCATAGGACAATGGACAACTAAGGGGTCATCCTGAAGGATTTGTAGAAAAAAACATTACCCATAAGTCTCTCCAAATAAATGATTAGAGTCAGGATGTCTTGAATGAGGTAGCAATCTTTGGTAAAAACAAAGGATTCGGACTTATTAAGACCTGGAAGAATTGCACAGTAGGGTTCCTTCATCGATTGAGCTTGCAGTTCACCTACCCATCTGGCTGATGTGATAGCCAACAGAAAACAAAATTTCAAACACAACCACTTTTCTGGTACTTCTTCCAGTGGCTCAAATGAAGGTTCCAGTAGCCTTTTCAAAACGATGGTAACCTCCCTTGCCGGAAAGCCTTTAAAGGGTGCTGGGCTTTTATGGATAATGGGCTTAAAGAACCGATTAATTAGCTGATCCTTTCTCAACTCGAAGTCTAACGCTGAAGTTTGAGTCTTTAACATAATGACTGATAGACCCTTCTCAAAGCCCTCCTGCAGGAATTAGAGGACTGTAGGTATATTATATTTCTTCAGTTTGTTAGCCAAAGAAAATGAAGAGAAACATTTTCAAACCTTTGCATAGATGCGTAGATAGAGTTTGAATCATTCTGTCCAAACAGACTTTCTTCTCTAAGATGGCCCCTTCAAGATTCATGCCGTCAGTTGTAGCTTGGCTGCTCCGGATGCAGAATGGGACCCTGATGAAGCAAATTTTTAATATTTGGTAGATGCCATGTACCCTTCTTCACCATCCTTTTCAGTTCTGAGAACCATTGATTTCTTCTCATGCTATCTTCCAGGTCACGTGCGGCAGTAGTCTGAATGGATGGAAGGCTTAAGCTAGTTGAAAATTCCAGGAATGAGCCAGGGCGCTAAGGCACCATCCTCCCTCATCAGTGAAAGAAAATCTCGCATTTTGAATTGTTTGCCTTGGCAAAAAAGTTTATCTGGGGAAGACCCAAAAGGGCTACAATCTGAAGGAAAACCTCCTGGTTTAGACACCACTCGGTCTGTTGTACTCTTAGGAAATCTGCAACCGTGTTCAGGGTACCCTTCAGATGAACTGCGGTTATTGACTGGACCTGACCCTGAAGGGGAAACGTAAAAAAGGATGGAATTTGAGAGATTTATCAGGGACAATGACCTGGTCCCACCCTGATGCTTTAGATATGCCACTGTGGAAGCATTGTCGGAACGCATATGCCTGAAATTATTGGCAAAGAATGATCCAATGGCAGTTTTACCGTCTTTAGTTCCCTGAAATTGGAGGATCTCTTCGCTAGCTATGGCAGCCACTGCCCCTGAACATTCGGAGTGTCCAAATGGACCCCAGGAGCTGGCATTTGTTGTAATCATTACAGTATTCTTTTGCCTCCACAGTCTTACTCAATTTATCCAGGTCTGTTCATTAATGGAGGCTTTCTAGTACATCCTTCCCTATTTGAACTTTCTGATCTAATTCTTAGAAGAAGAAGAGTCTTCTCTAAATCTGCTAGTAGCTACTCCCCTGGCCAGGTATGGAATAATTGTAACTCTTGCACCAAGTGCACCATTGGTTCCACCTTGGGGGCTGACAACAGGCCAAAGGGTAAAGCCCTGTACTGATAGTGAAAAAGCCCCTGGTCTTTTTGTACTGCAAATCTCAGAAATTTGCAATGTAGAGGCAGGATTGGAATATACAGGTAAGCAGGTCTAAATTGATCATAAGAGTCTGCTCCATGAGGATGTTCCTTACCTGAGTAGATAGATATCATTCTGAACTTTGTACCTGATTAAAAGATTTTTCAGGTTCAGAATCATCTGAAACTTTTCTGATGACTTTTGCACCAAGAAAACTTGAGAATAGACACCCTGCCCTTCGCAATGGGCCAGAACTACTTCTATCACGTTCTTTGGTAGTAATGCTTGTAAGACTAGTTGGATAGACTTCCCTCTTTCTGGTATCCCTTGGAAATTTGGTCACCAGGAAGAAGCATTAAGGGATGGACACAAATTCTAAGTGGCATCCCCTTTCCAATGTCTGTAGCACGAACTGACTTTGGGAAACCAGGTGAGCCCTCCCTCCCCCCACTGGGTAGTCTTTGTCAGGACTGGGACTTAGGGCCCTCTGTGGCCTTGTCTGTGTCCATCTCTTCTTATGCTCATTCTGTCTACCCTTAAACTGCCTTATGGACATTTTGGTCTTAGTATTAGTGCGATTTTGAAACTTCATTTTCCTGTTTGGAAATGTCTTACCTACTTCACTAGAACGAGTCAGAATAGTATCTAAGTCTTCTGCAAACAGGAGATTACCCTGAAATGGAATGCCACACAACTTTAGAACTTAGAAACCAGGTCTTCTGACCATATTTTAAGCCAAAGTGCCTTTCTGGCAGAGCCTAATAGAGCATTTGCCTTAGCCTTGGCCCTGATGGTCTCCTTTGAGGCACTTGCTAAGAAAGCATTGGCTCTAAAGAGAGAAGGTAAGATCTCAAGAATACTCTCCTTAGGAGTGTTGTTTTCCAAATAACCATTCAGGGCATTGAGCCATGTTTTCATGCTTCTGATGACACCATCAGCTGCCATGGTAGAATGTGAAAGACGCAGCATCCCATGCTCTTTTCAGGATGCCCTCTGTCCTGTGATCCATTGGATCACAGATTGCCCCCATATCCTTAAATACTGTATGGACTGGAAATGGTATGGATTTCTTCTTATACATGGTATCCTGAATGGAAAAGGGCTTATCCTCACTCTTGATTCCCCATGTATCATAAATGTCGTCAAGACTCCAGAGGAACCGGAGGCACCTTCGCCACTCTATCCAACTGTATATCCTCATTAAGAGAGTCCTTGGATGAGAGTTCACTCTCCCAAGCTAATTCCAAACTTGTTTCAATCTGAACTGGCCTGGGCCAGTGGGTCTCTGCAGAAGGAATAGAAGCAGTAAGGGATACTAATGGTCTAGTATTCTGCATTAATTGCAAAGGCTGAGGAACGGGTGTGCCAGCAGTGGATGTCCCTGGGTGTGACCCAAAAGCCTTATAGACCTCAAACATTGAGGCCATTTCATTTCTCCTTGTACATAGCCGAAGTCTCCTCACCCATTCTTATCTGTAGGCATATTGGCAGGCAAACCTCTGCCAGGTATCCGGGAGTGTAACGCTACAGAATGTACAGTGTCTAATGCGTTTAGAGTCCTTTTTCTTTTGGGGATGTCCTTATCTATATCCTTCACTTTAGGTGGAGTAGACTAGAAGAACCGAATTACCAGTTTTTCCTGTGGTGTTTTGCAAGACGTGTTAAGGCTGGCTGATACACTGCCTGCTCCTAGATTCCTTCGACCAAAATCGCTGACCTTCAGTGGGCTGAAAGTGGAGTATACATGAATTTGCTGTGGGCTGCTGGTGCTGATGCCCTCCGCTGCTGCTGGTGCCTATACCTCTGCCGGAATCCCTTTCAGCACTGTTTGGTGGCTGGGAGAATGCGCTGGTTGTACTTCTGGGTCGCCCTACGTCTAGAGGCTGCATCCGGAAGTCAGAGCGCCACCAAGTCAGTAGCACCAATTCTCCTCCTCCCTCTGCCCCACAGTTAGGGCCCTCGGACCAAAAATCCCCACCACCGCCACCCCGAGAGCTCTGGTAAGCCAGTCCAGGAACCTCGCCAGATACAACTCTCCACCGCTACTGGCCGGGATTTAAAGAGACAGCCCACACCAGGTGCTCTGTTGACTATGAGGTACTGCCCTGACTGCTTCCGGACCTCGGATGAGCTACACCCAGTGATAAAGTGATCCGTGGCTCAGCAGGCTTATCCAGGGGCTCCTAGAGCTGAAAATAATAAATTAAAATAACAAATTGGCTGAAGCCTAACTGTCCAGTGGTTTCCTTAGAGAGAAAACACAAAAAAACTGAGGTGGAGAGGAAGGGGTGGGGTTTTAACCTCTGTTCAGTTTGTGTTTCCTCCCAGGGGGAGGGACTGCTCTATCCTATCCTATCTCCTATCCTATTCTATCTCCTATCTGAATAGCTGGCGCCTCAGCTAAAAGGATTTTGGATCTCCTGTAGGCTAGCGTCCGTCCCTGGAGTGTTATGTAATTGTACGAGGGGTGTTCAGTTAGTTATCTAGCCCAGAATTATAGAGCTAAGCTTGTAGATGCAGATTAAGAAATGACTGGATATTCAACATACAGTAGCAGTTCAGTCTGGACTATAGCCACCAACCTGGCCTGCCATTGCAGTTCTTATATTTTTTTTTACTAAAATATACAAAATATTAGTAATGCACAAAATTATATAGGACATATATTATATAATATATATTATATTATATAGGACAATCACTGTGGTGTTACCCCCAATTGTCATCCCTCTACCCCTTTCTACCCTCATTTTACAGGAAGTTTTGTGTCCCCAAGTTGGGGTTGATTCAGAGCCTGGTGAGAAAACTCACTTTTTTTTGCGAGGAATTTGCCCTTCACTTTCATTGTCTACCTTG